>OW387024.1:61203125-62403125 GCA_936439885.1 Nowickia ferox
ATAATAATAATAATAATAATAATAATAATAATAATAATAATAATAATAATAATAATAATAATAATAATAATAATAATAATAATAATAATAATAATAATAATAATAATAATAATAATAATAATAATAATAATAATAATAATAATAATAATAATAATAATAATAATAATAATAATAATAATAATAATAATAATAATAATAATAATAATAATAATAATAATAATAATAATAATAATAATAATAATAATAATAATAATAATAATAATACTAATAATAATAATAATAATAATAATAATAATAATAATAATAATAATAATAATAATAATAATAATAATAATAATAATAATAATAATAATAATAATAATAATAATAATAATAATAATAATAATAATAATAATAATAATAATAATAATAATAATAATAATAATAATAATAATAATAATAATAATAATAATAATAATAATAATAATAATAATAATAATAATAATAATAATAATAATAATAATAATAATAATAATAATAATAATAATAATAATAATATAATAATAATAATAATAATAATAATAATAATAATAATAATAATAATAATAATAATAATAATAATAAATAATAATAATAATAATAATAATAATAATAATAATAATAATAATAATAATAATAATAATAATAATAATAATAATAATAATAATAATAATAATAATAATAATAATAATAATAATAATAATAATAATAATAATAATAATAATAATAATAATAATAATAATAATAATAATAATAATAATAATAATAATAATAATAATAATAATAATAATAATAATAATAATAATAATAATAATAATAATAATAATAATAATAATAATAATAATAATAAATATAATAATAATAATAATAATAATAATAATAATAATAATAATAATAATAATAATAATAATAATAATAATAATAATAATAATAATAATAATAATAATAATAATAATAATAATAATAATAATAATATAATAATAATAATAATAATAATAATAATAATAATAATAATAATAATAATAATAATAATAATAATAATAATAATAATAATAATAATAATAATAATAATAATAATAATAATAATAATAAATAATAATAATAATAATAATAATAATAATAATAATAATAATAATAATAATAATAATAATAATAATAATAATAATAATAATAATAATAATAATAATAATAATAATAATAATAATAATAATATAATAATAATAATAATAATAATAATAAATAATAATAATAATAATAATAATAATAATAATAATAATAAATAATAATACATAATAATAAATAATACTAATAATAATAATAATAATAATAATAATAATAATAATAATAATAATAATAATAATAAATAATAATAATTAATAATAATAATAATAATATAATAATAATAATAATAATAATAATAATAATAATAATAATAAATAATAATAATAATAATAATAATAATAATAATAATAATAAATAATAATAATAATAATAATAATAATAATAATAATAATAATAATAATAATAATAATATAATAATAAATAATAATAATAATAATAATAATAATAATAATAATAATAATAATAATAATAATAATAATAATAATAATAATAATAATAATAATAATAATATAATAATAAAATAATAATAATAATAATAATAATAATAATAATAATAATAATAATAATAATAATAATAATAATAATAATAATAATAATAATAATAATAATAATAATAATAATAATAATATAATAATAATAATAATAATAATAATAATAATAATAATAATAATAATAATAATAATAATAATATATAATAATAATAATAATAATAATAATAATAATAATAATAATAATAATAAAATAATATAATAATAATAATAATAATAATAATAATAATAATAATAATAATAAATAATAATAATAATAATAATAATAATAATAATAATAATAATAATAATAATAATAATAATAATAATAATAATAATATAATAATAATAATAATAATAATAATAATAATAATAATAATAATAATAATAATAATAATAATAATAATAATAATAATAATAATAATAATAATAATAATAATAATATAATAATAATAATAATAATAATAATAATAATAATAATAATAATAATAATAATAATAAATAATAATAATAATAATAATAATAATAATAATAATAATAATAATAATAATAATAATAATAATAATAATAATAATAATAATAATAATAATAATAATAATAATAATAATAATAATAATAATAATAATAATAATAATAATAATAATAATAATAATAATAATAATAATAATAATAATAATAATAATAATAATAATAATAATAATAATAATAATAATAATAATAATAATAATAATAATAATAATAATAATAATAATAATAATAATAATAATAATAATAATAATAATAATAATAATAATAATAATAATAATAATAATAATAATAATAATAATAATAATAATAATAATAATAATAATAATAATAATAATAATAATAAATAATAATAATAATATAATAATAATAATAATAATAATAATAATAATAATAATAATAATAATAATAATAATAATAATAATAATAATAATAATAATAATAATAATAATAATAATAATAATAATAATAATAATAATAATAATAATAATAATAATAATAATAATAATAATAATAATAATAATAATAATAATAATAATAATAATAATAATAATAATAATAATAATAATAATAATAATAATAATAATAATAATAATAATAATAATAATAATAATAATAATAATAATAATAATAATAATAATAATAATAATAATAATAATAATAATAATAATAATAATAATAATAATAATAATAATAATAATAATAATAATAATAATAATAATAATAATAATAATAATAATAATAATAATAATAATAATAATAATAATAATAATAATAATAATAATAATAATAATAATAATAATAATAATAATAATAATAATAATAATAATAATAATAATAATAATAATAATAATAATAATAATAATAATAATAATAATAATAATAATAATAATAATAATAATAATAATAATAATAATAATAATAATAATAATAATAATAATAATAATAATAATAATAATAATAATAATAATAATAATAATAATAATAATAATAATAATAATAATAATAATAATAATAATAATAATAATAATAATAATAATAATAATAATAATAATAATAATAATAATAATAATAATAATAATAATAATAATAATAATAATAATAATAATAATAATAATAATAATAATAATAATAATAATAATAATAATAATAATAATAATAATAATAATAATAATAATAATAATAATAATAATAATAATAATAATAATAATAATAATAATAATAATAATAATAATAATAATAATAATAATAATAATAATAATAATAATAATAATAATAATAATAATAATAATAATAATAATAATAATAATAATAATAATAATAATAATAATAATAATAATAATAATAATAATAATAATAATAATAATAATAATAATAATAATAATAATAATAATAATAATAGTAATAATAATAGTAATAATAATAATAGTAATAAAAATTATAAATAAATACCTTGAAATATTTTTTATTAGAATATAGTGATAATTTTCACCACACGGGCTTTCCAATAACATCAAATTTATATGGAACTCTTTTTCTGATTTTGTAATGTAATATGGTCCAACCACTTTTTTCAGCTTGTTGTCATAACCGAAAACATTTATGCTAATGTCAGGATTTTTTCTCTCAAAAACTTTTATATCCTTGACATCGTTTGGAAATGTCATTCCCTCGAAATTCAAAATCCTACCGCATTCCAGCGTAATGTTTGTAGCAGATATGTTTCTAATTCTATACGTTGATGGCAGGTGCATGTTGTCTGCAGTATAGAAAGCTGCTATCACGCACCATTTAAAACAATATATGTCATTATTTTTTATGTTGATGCAAGCTTTCTTCTGATCTAGCTCCACAGGTGTTTTTACGTGCAGAGATCCTGGAATCGGTGATGCTTTACTAATGTTTAAATCCAACCATTTTATTTGGATTAAAGTCCATCCAGAATCTCTTTCTTGGAACTCAGACATCTTTGTTTTTATAGATTCTATCTGAGCCCCTAGCGTATCACCTATGTCATCCGCTCTTGTCAAACGAACCATTTCCGTTATATGGAACATATCGTTCTCTGGCATTGTAGGATTCGCAGGTAATTTGTAGCGAGCTGTCAATTCCAAATTGAATTTCACTAAAAAGTGTTCAGCTAAGCTACAGTTTAGCAATTTCTCAAACATTACGCTTCCATCTCTTAAGTAGTTTTCGATATTTAACTCATTGTCGCCTTTTGGGAAGCGGTAGGATTGAATGCGACATTTAAACGCACTTTTAATCAGCATAATCTTGTTTCCAAAAAATTTATTTAGATTATTCTTATGATAATCTTTTCCGCAGTGGTTGAACCATTTCCTAGAACTTATTTCCACATTACAAGCCTCGCATTTTAGTAGGGATCCCTCTTCAAGCCGCTGTATTTTTGATGTTTTATAATCTGCAACAATCTTTCGTTTCGCTGCTTCTGTTGATGTGGATGGTGGTTCCTGCTCTTCATGTTGGCACTCATGGAGCTTAGCATGTTCCTTGTTCTCAAATGTGGTTAGAGATACATGGCCGCAATATGTACACGGGCTATGTACCAGTAAATGGTTATTTAATTTTTGCATACGTGAGTATGCATTTGAGCAAACACTACACTTGAAACTCATTTTTTTTTTTTTTAATTATATTTCCACTTATTTTGTCCTTTATTTAGTATATTCAAACCTTTGTTTTTTATTTAGCATATTCAAACCTTTGTTCCTTCTTTAGTATATTCAAGTTAAATTTTTGTTTATTTTTTTTTACTTTGTTTAGTATATTAAATCTATTTATAATATTATTTCCCACTTATTTATGTATTGATTTGGAAACACTCCTTCTTTTCACTTTAATAACCACGATCAAGACGAATGAAACTTGACTGAGTAAGTTTAAAATGTTCCACGATTGGACCTTTATACTCAAAATCAAAAACAACAACAACAACAACAACAATAACATAATACTAACAAAATATCAATAGATAAGCTAATGCACATAAACATTGCATTTGTTCCCTCACTCCACACTCATATCCATACACACATTCACTCCTATCCATACATACATACATACATACATACACGTGTAACGCTGACCAAATTCACGACATTTTAAACCCTTTCCTATTCCACTCACGATCGTTTACTTATAAAATCCTAACCCTAATTAACATATTTTCTATTCGCACATGCAAGATTTGTGAAATCTAGGAATTCGTCTCCTTTTTATGTATATCCGCACTAAAATGTCTAACAAAATTAAAAAAATATAATAAATAATAGAATTAACATATGCAAATTATTAAACAAAAATATCAACTACAGTTTTTATACGAACACCGGCCGATCAAACCCACACAAATTATTACATCCCGTTTACTTACATATAAAATCCTAACCCTAATTAACATATTTTCTATTCACACATGCACTCACAAATCTAGGAATTCGTCTCCTTTTTACTATGAATCTCCGCTCACACATTTTTTTTCTAACAAAATTAACAATAAAAAAAAAATAATATAATTTACATATGGAAATAATTAAACAAAAATATCAATTAGAAATTGTATACGAACACATGGCATGTGCCTTTACTAAATAACATACATATGTACAACATATTTTCCCTAAATCATCAAATACTTTCTTTTCAATTCGATAAAACAAACTCATACACCAATACTCCCACTAATGCCTTGGCTGGCTCATCATCATCATCATCATCATCATCATACCTGTATACAAAAGAACCTATATTGTTAACCGTTACCATTCTCAAAGCATTCGAAAAAAAAGTATGAAAAAAATCTTAACTTTTTTTTGCTGCGGTTCGCGTGTATAACAACACAAAATAACTTTATCAATTCCAACTACAATTCATGGGTGCATACTATTAGGCGTTAAATACAAATCCCAACTCCATTTACTACTTAGCACCATAAGCCAAGCCTCATCGATTGGCACTTAACAATTCACAATCCGTTATTTTATCTCCTTTCTCCACTACTGCCATCTAGACTTCTTTAGCACACCAAAACTTTTTTAGCTCATCCAAAACCAATTTAAATAACTTTAATTACTTTTGGGTAAGCCAACATGATCCAGACTTAGCAAACTCACAACCCGCTATTATCTCTACTTTCTCCACCCTGGGGTCCTTTGAGGTCCCGTTGTGCTACCTGAGCGGATTGAGGTGGACTGCCCATCCTCATTCATTTTATACTTTGCTGAAACCAACCCGAAAGGCGTATGAATGAATTCACACCGCCGATGTCACATTCCGACAGACTCTCCAAACCTTGCAGTATCGAAGCCCCCATGTAGAGTGACCGCACCTCCGCAAGTGCTGGGCAATGACAGAGAAAATGCTCAACAGTTTCCTCCTCTTCCTCGTCCTGACAGCTTCTGCAGAAGTCATTATAATGTAGATTTAATCTACCAGCATGTATACCTATATAGCAGTGTCCTGTTAGGACTGCAACCAAAGTACGGAGTTGTCCTCTTGGAATCCTCACCAATATTACGGACCTCCTCATATCATAACAGGGCCATGTCATTCTAGAGGCAGAGCATGTGACCTCATTTAACCATCTAGCCTGTGCAACTCTGAAAAGGTTCTGCTGTATTTGCATTTTGCAGCAATTCATCGGAACACCCCCCAACCGATCAGTGTCCTCATCGTGCATTTGAGCTCCAGCCTTAGCCAGCTCATCCGCAATATCATTTCCAACATTATTCGCATGTCCTGGAAGCCATTGTAGCTCCAGGTCAGCATGCATTCCCAGTTTGTTAAGAGACATTCGGCAGTCATATACCAGATTCGATGTCGTAAAGACACCCGCAATATTTTTAATGGCAGCTTTGCTATCTGTGAAGATACGGATATCCCAGTTGTATATACTGTAATACCTCAACCAGTAGTATACTACATCTACTGTCCAGCTTAAAGTTTATCCTCTTTTGAAAGCGAGGAATAAAGATTCCTCCACCCACGCCTCTGTGTGACTTCGATCCGTCTGTGTACACCTCGAGCACATCTTCCTCTGTTCCTATAGACGAGTTAGATACGCCCGATGTGTTAGATTTGAATCTACTGTCAGGCAGAGGTATGGGTTTACTTACATATAAAATGCTAACCCTAATTAACATATTTTCTATTAGCACATGCACTCACAAATCTAGGAATTCTTCTCCTTTTTACTATGAATCTCCGCACACACATTTTTTCTACCAAAATTAACAATATAAAAAAATAATAGAATTTACATATGGAAATAATTAAACAAAAATATCAATTAGAAATTTTATACGAACACATGGCATGTGCCTTTACTAAATAACATACATATGTACATATTTTCCCTAAATCATCAAATACTTTCTTTTCAATTCGATAAAACAATCTCATACACCAATACTCCAACTAATGCCTTGGCTGGCTCATCATCATCATCATGCCTGTATACAAAAGAACCTATTGTTAGCCGTTACCATTCTCAGCATTCAAAAAAAAGTATGAACAAAATCTTAACTTTTTTTGATGCGGTTCGCGTGTATAACAACACAATATACCTATTCAATTCGAACTAAAATTCATGCGTGCATACTATTATGCGTTTAATACAAATCCCAACTCCATTTAATACTTACCACCATAAGCCAAGCCTCATCGATTGGCACTTAACAATTCACAATCCGTTATTTTATCTCCTTTCTCCACTACTGCCTTCTAGACTTTTTTAGCTCATCCAAAACCAATTTAGATAAATTTAATTACTTTTGGGGTTAATTACTTTTGGATAAGCCAAAATGATCTAGACTTAGCAAACTCACAACCCGCTATTATCTCTCCTTTCTCCACTACTGTCATCTACGCTTATCTAGCACACAGCTGCTTACCCAAAACCCATTAAGATAAATTTAATTACTTTTGGGCCAAAGTCAGATACATTGATCAAGCTTAGCCAACTCACACACATTTCACCTATTTACGGCGTTGCCATCTGACATCAACATGCTTCATTTAGCCAATTCACTATCGTTTTTACCCTTTTTTCATCTCACTATGGCAACGCTCACGCCATTATTTAGCAAATACACACTCCTTTTACCATTTTTCACCACCATATGGCAACTCTCATACCAGTATTTAGCGAAGACACAAACCTATACTGCCTACAGCGCCCCCTAGTGGTGAAACTCCGTTATCTATCGTTATCTATTTTAATTGCTTTCTGGGAGAACAAGCAATTCCTATATACTTCTGAGCCACCATGCGTCGGCAACATACTCATCTTTTTCGCCTAAGATATTCGACTGTAAAGTCATATTCTTCTAAGTCAAGTCTCATTCTTGTTAGTTTTGAAGTTGGAATTTTCATTAAAGTGGGTGATTGCCCAATGCATTGCAGTTAATTCTTGCTCAATAGTTGATTTGTTACTTTCACCTTTGGTGACTGTTTTTGAAGCATAAGCAATTGGTAGGTCTTTTCATTCGTATTCCTGTGTTGAAACCTCACCACACGCATATTTACTTGCATCTGTTGTTATACAAAATTCTTTAGCAAAATCAGGATATTGGAGTAAAGTTGGACTCATTAATACGTTCTTTAGGTATTTAAATGCAAAATCACAAAATCACAAATGTTGTACTTTTCTTGGATAATTTTGTTAAATGTCTGTAGTATTCAGAAAAAATTTTAATGAATCTTCGATAGTAGTTACAAAAAGCTACGAATCTTTTTGCACTATCTGCTTCTGTTGGTGTTGCATAATTTTCAATTATTGAATATTTATTATTGTCCGGTAATATTCCTTTATCTCAATATTTGTGACCAAGACATGTCACTTATCTCATGAAGAATGAACATTTTGAGGATGTAATTTAAGATTGTACTTTTGGCATATGTAGATCGAAAACGTTTTTTAAATTCGAAAGCATATGCTTTTCAGATTATTCCTATACAACTAAATCATCCATATATGTATATAAAGGCTTGGTCTGGTTTTAAACCATTAAGAGCAAGTCTCATCATTCGTTGAAAGGAATTGGGTGCTATTTTTAAGGTAATCTAGTAAATCTTTATGAACTATTGTTGGTTGAAAAAGTCATTAAGTCTAAACAAGAAAAATATTTTGCTCTACCAAGTTGATCTAAGATATCGTCGATTCTGGGCAATGTGAATTTATCTGCAATTAATTCTTTATTTATTTGTCTGTTATCTATGACAAGTCTCCATCTTTTCTTGTCGGAGTTAGGAGGTGATTTTTTTGATACTAACAAGGTTGGACTGTTGTATTTTTTATTATTATTATATTAATTTTTTCACTTGTTTTTCAATTTCTTCTTTATGTGTATGTGGTACACGATAAGTTTCAATGTATACTGGTTCTTTATCTGTTCACAAAAATTATTAGTTCTTATTGTTTCTGATTCTAAACCGAGAAAATATCACTATATGTTGAACATAGTTCCGTTAATGTAGTTTTAAATTGTTGTGGAAAATTTTTCTTTAAAATTTTTAATATTTCTGATTTTCTTTGTGAATTTTTGCGTAATTTTCTTTGATAATATCATAATCAGAGACGTTTTCGGTTTTTATGTTACTTTGTTTGATTTTAGTAATGGTCTTATTAGTGTTTAGAATACGAATAAATACTTTGTCAGATTTAACTAAAATATTTGGTATAAAAACAGCTGGTTCAATTTCTTGATTTGGAATTAATATTTCATTATTTAAATTGTTAAAATTTACTTGACGTATGTATTACTTCACATCTTGGAGGTATATTAATTTCATTGCAGTTATTGGTAATCGGTATATCTATTGTATGTCGTATATTAAATGGTCTAAGGATAACGTAATCATTATCTTGGTTGAAATCCAATATACAGTTATATTTTTTGATAAAATCCATGCCAATGATTCCATCGCATGGTATGGGAAATTTATTATCTACCACCGGGAAGTTATGCAGTGTTAAAAAGTTTTTAAATTTTAAATCGAAAAATTTATTTCCTATCGATTTGATATTACCTTGTCCCATTCCACTTAAAATTGTTGTGTTACTAGCATTTATTTGGTTTAATTTAAAGAGTTTTGATTTTATTAATGAAATGTCTGCACCAGTGTCTACTAAGAGTGTTAGTGTAGTGTTAGTATTGCCTAATTGAATATGTATAAAGAAGCTTAAGTTTAGATTTAGATGGTAAATTTTTACTAATTTGATCCTAGGGGAAATTCGGAGTTTTCCCAACCATTCTCATTTCATTCTGTTGCTCTTACGTAGTTATTGTTCCTATGATTATTATTATTAAACCTCTGCCGGTTTCTGTAATAATTGTTATTATTTTTACGTGGGTAATTATTTCTTCCACGTGATCGTGTGTTATTACCACGGTAATTATTTCCAGCTTTGTACTTTTGTCCATAGTACAAGATGCTATTTTTTTTACCTGTGGCGTCTGTACAACTATTAACAAATTTACTTATTGCATCATTCATGTTATTAAATTGTCCTGCTTCCATGATAAGTTTAACTTTATCTATGGTGCAGTTTTTAGTCAGTGCTTTTACAGCAACTTGTGTTGAGTATTTTGTTGCAAGCTCGCTTGTTAATCCATCTGATATATATGCTGTTTGTAATGATTTGGTAAGAAGTTCTATTTCATTACAATAAGCATTAGCAGTCTTATTGTTTTGCCTTATATTTAGTATTTAATATGTTAATACTTCAACGGATTCACCTTTGACGGTATTTGTTAATTTGTTTATAATTTCTGAAATAGTTGACTCATTATTGATTAGATTTCTGGCATTGCTTTTAATTTTGTTTTATTAGAGATACTGCCACAGATTCGTGGCTACCTTTTATTGATTCTACCAGAGTCAATGAAGGAACTCAATTTTTCAGATTTCCATCAAAGTCTGTAATGAGCTTTGATGCTGTGTTTAAAAAGTCTACTAATGTTTGAGTTATTGTGGGTTGAGTTATAGGAATTAAATTATTATAGGTTACACTTTCGTGTAATAAATTTGGTAGTTCGATCTGTATTGATTTGTATCGGCTAGTTTTGAAATTCTGTTTGTTAAGTCAAAGAAAAATGAGTCTGCTGCTCTTTGGTGAGCTACTGTAAGTTTATTGTAATAAACGTTAAATAAAACTCTTATTTCTTCTAATCTTTTAAAAATGGGGTTTAAAACAGGGCTTAAAGGCTAATAACATCGGTTCCATTATACACCAAAAATTCAAATTTACATCGTGATTTAAATATACCACGTGTGACTGCTGAAATTGCAAAATACTCAGGTAAATATTTAACAAAACTCGAGTCACATCCTAACCTTTTGCTCGTAATATCTTGAACTTTACTGCACACATCCGCTTAAAAAAGAAGGACACTAGGGCCCTAAGAACACTCCAAACGAAACTTCTTGAAAATATTTTTGTGCTTAATACGACATTTATGTATTATTAATTACTATCACTAAGTTTATGTCTGACACTGGTTGGGCCTAATTATTATATCTAGATTTAAGATTTGAATACTTATTTTTAGTTAATTTTTTGAAGATACAATAATTAACTAAGCATGTAAAAGAAAAAAATTTGCAAGTAGGAGTATTTAAAGTAAAGTCTTCATAATTGTTAATCATTACAATTTGAACAATGGCTAAATACACTTATAGAGATCTCGCTGATATTTTCTTCCAGCTAAATCGTGTACACGATGTGGAATTGCATATACTAAGCAATCAATTGTTTAACATATGTAATACAGAAGAAATTGAACTATAGCAACAAAATATTATAAATTTTAGAAAAACATTGAAGATAAAAAAACAAAGTGTTCTTAGTATTTATTGCCTTGAATTTGTTTTATAAATTTCCTCATGGGAACATAATAATATATTTGCAATATTGTCGTCATTTCTATTTTCGCGTTTTTAAATGGTATTGTACAATACTGATTTCATAGTTTCTGTAACTACTTAAGTGTATGTTGAAAGTATTATCTCTTGTGTTTTCCCTGTTCTATCATCACTAACTAACATTACCCAACACTTGAACAGCTGATCTCATACTAAAGCTGAAAGTCCATACCATCCGTTCAGTGCATATGCGTTTTGTACGTCCTCTCCGATTCTAAATTAAAGTTACATGCAATACTTCTTATGCGCCAAGTATTTTTGTTGTTTAAAAAATAATAAACATAACGGAGGTGACACTCAGTACATAAAAGCAATCGATAACTGAAATGTAAATTTTGTTCGTGAAATAAGTATGTTCAAAACTGATTTTAACTTGTTTTATTCTTGAAAATACTTGTAAGCTTTATTACGAAAGCTTCTTCTGTTAAAAACTTTTTTTATGCAAACAAAAATTAAAATTTAAATCCACTACACGAACTCTTTTATCGATATCATTGAAAATATAATATAATTTGCCATCTTTGGCTATCAAAAATAGCTGAACTTTTTTCATGAAAGAAAAAATACGTTCTGTGCGTTTTGCTCTGTAATTTGCCACATACAATTACAATGATTCTACTTTTTTGGCACATGAATAAAACGTAACAATGCATGGAACGGATGGTATGGACCTTCAGCTTAAATCTTGTTGGAAAAACTATACAAAGGTCAAAATTAAAAAGACTGAAAAACGGGTTTCTCTAACAACATAAATCTCGTTATACAATCTGTTCTAGATAGACGAAAACAAAAGCTAGATAAATTATCTAAAAAACACTTTTTATTTTTCCGTAATTTTCGATTTCGTTTTAAAGATAAGCTCTTTTGAATTTTAACGTTGGATGCCCATATTATTTCGTGCTGCTATTATTTTGATCGTTGTTTCACATATATACATACATATGTACATATGGATAAATGAACTGAAAGAATTAAAGTTTCGATATATTATGATTTCTTGTTCGTTATTTAGTTTTAATTCTTAAATACATACATACATACTATGTATAAATGAACTGAAAAAATATAAGTTTAGTTATATTTTGCTATGTTAATAGTATATTAGAGTATTATACAAAAAATTTAAAAAACAATGTAAACATAAATTTTTTAATAAAATTGTTTGTATAACAAAAAAAGTAACTCTTTTTTCGTGAAAATTTTATTTCAAAATGTCCATCTTTTTTTAATAATCCCGCTTTTTTAATCCAAATGTCCAGCTGTTTGTTACCCTCAATCTGACAAGCCTAACAACAATCATCAAAGACTCATTTTTGCACCAAATTCAACCAACACAAAATAAAACAACATAAATTGAGATAATTGAAGCAAGTCCAAGGCGGACAAGAGGATTTTGAAAAATATTCCTACACCAAATGAAAATAAGAAATTAAGAAAAAGCATTAGCACTGTTTTTAGATTTAAAATTAACTAAAAATCAGTGTAAGGAATTGCGGAATTGAACCAATGAAAAGATTTAGTTGCTGTCAAAAAAGAATGCTTAACTCCACAAACTGCTATAACTGTCACTTCCTTTTCAGCAGAAATAATAATAATAATAATAATTGCAAGATCTTCTTGAAATGGGGATGTGATGGGTCCTCTGGTCAGAGACAATATAAGCAGTGTAATGCCGAAAATTCATCAGATGCTGATTTATTTATGGTATCTTTCGTTCCATTGCGCTTAACAAGAAGTTATACCGGCCTTGAGCCGTCAACTAGTAGAGCAACACAAATTGATATATGGAAAAATTAAATAACCTCATCAATAAAGTATTGCAGACCAATAAAATTTACATTCAAAAAAGAAACAAAAGATATCATAACTGAAGAAATTAAAAAGATAAAAGATCAAATTAAAGCCTTTCAACCTGTAATATTTACAGTTGATGAACAGGAAATCGAAGTAAGTTTGAAAATTTGTCTCAAAATGATTGATGGAAAAGTTGCACAAGCCTTATTTGAAAAAAGCATCGTCAAGGTGCATTATATGCCAAAGGACATCAAGTCAATTAAGCCATCCCATTCCTGAAGATGATATTTTTAAGGCATTATACGAATTTGCATTGTTCCCTCTTCATGCTAGAAATAGTTTTATGGAGCAAATTCTTAAATTAGGTTATGATTTCGATTTTTGTCCTTTAGGAGAAACAGTGAGAAAAAATAGGGAGAATGAAGAAAAAAGAAAGCAAAAATAAAACAAATTCAAGAAATATATTTAGAATTAGACCTAATGATCGATCAGCGAAAGCCAGGAGAAGGAAACATGAATGATGGAAATAAAGCAAGGAGATTTTTTTCAGACTTTAACTTTATCTATGGTGCAGTTTTTAGTCAGTGCTTTTACAGCAACTTGTGTTGAGTATTTTGTTGCAAGCTCGCTTGTTAATCCATCTGATATATATGCTGTTTGTAATGATTTGGTAAGAAGTTCTATTTCATTACAATAAGCATTAGCAGTCTTATTGTTTTGCCTTATATTTAGTATTTAATATGTTAATACTTCAACGGATTCACCTTTGACGGTATTTGTTAATTTGTTTATAATTTCTGAAATAGTTGACTCATTATTGATTAGATTTCTGGCATTGCTTTTAATTTTGTTTTATTAGAGATACTGCCACAGATTCGTGGCTACCTTTTATTGATTCTACCAGAGTCAATGAAGGAACTCAATTTTTCAGATTTTCCATCAAAGTCTGTAATGAGCTTTGAAGCTGTGTTTAAAAAGTCTACTAATGTTTGAGTTATTGTGGGTTGAGTTATAGGAATTAAATTATTATAGGTTACACTTTCGTGTAATAAATTTGGTAGTTCGATCTGTATTGATTTGTATCGGCTAGTTTTGAAATTCTGTTTGTTAAGTCAAAGAAAAATGAGTCTGCTGCTCTTTGGTGAGCTACTGTAAGTTTATTGTAATAAACGTTAAATAAAACTCTTATTTCTTCTAATCTTTTAAAAATGGGGTTTAAAACAGGGTTTAAAGGCTAATAACATCGGTTCCATTATACACCAAAAATTCAAATTTACATCGTGATTTAAATATACCACGTGTGACTGCTGAAATTGCAAAATACTCAGGTAAATATTTAACAAAACTCGAGTCACATCCTAATCTTTTGCTCGTAATATCTTGAACTTTACTGCACACATCCGCTTAAAAAAGAAGGACACTAGGGCCCTAAGAACACTCCAAACGAAACTTCTTGAAAATATTTTTGTGCTTAATACGACATTTATGTATTATTAATTACTATCACTAAGTTTATGTCTGACACTGGTTGGGCCTAATTATTATATCTAGATTTAAGATTTGAATACTTATTTTTAGTTAATTTTTTGAAGATACAATAATTAACTAAGCATGTAAAAGAAAAAAATTTTGCAAGTAGGAGTATTTAAAGTAAAGTCTTCATAATTGTTAATCATTACAATTTGAACAATGGCTAAATACACTTATAGAGATCTCGCTGATATTTTCTTCCAGCTAAATCGTGTACACGATGTGGAATTGCATATACTAAGCAATCAATTGTTTAACATATGTAATACAGAAGAAATTGAACTATAGCAACAAAATATTATAAATTTTAGAAAAACATTGAAGATAAAAAAACAAAGTGTTCTTAGTATTTATTGCCTTGAATTTGTTTTATAAATTTCCTCATGGGAACATAATAATATATTTGCAATATTGTCGTCATTTCTATTTTCGCGTTTTTAAATGGTATTGTACAATACTGATTTCATAGTTTCTGTAACTACTTAAGTGTATGTTGAAAGTATTATCTCTTGTGTTTTCCCTGTTCTATCATCACTAACTAACATTACCCAACACTTGAACAGCTGATCTCATACTAAAGCTGAAAGTCCATACCATCCGTTCAGTGCATATGCGTTTTGTACGTCCTCTCCGATTCTAAATTAAAGTTACTTGCAATACTTCTTATGCGCCAAGTATTTTTGTTGTTTAAAAACTAATAAACATAACGGAGGTGACACTCAGTACATAAAAGCAATCGATAACTGAAATGTAAATTTTGTTCGTGAAATAAGTATGTTCAAAACTGATTTTAACTTGTTTTATTCTTGAAAATACTTGTAAGCTTTATTACGAAAGCTTCTTCTGTTAAAAACTTTTTTTATGCAAACAAAAATTAAAATTTAAATCCACTACACGAACTCTTTTATCGATATCATTGAAAATATAATATAATTTGCCATCTTTGGCTATCAAAAATAGCTGAACTTTTTTCATGAAAGAAAAAATACGTTCTGTGCGTTTTGCTCTGTAATTTGCCACATACAATTACAATGATTCTACTTTTTTGGCACATGAATAAAACGTAACAATGCATGGAACGGATGGTATGGACCTTCAGCTTAAATCTTGTTGGAAAAACTATACAAAGGTCAAAATTAAAAAGACTGAAAAACGGGTTTCTCTAACAACATAAATCTCGTTATACAATCTGTTCTAGATAGACGAAAACAAAAGCTAGATAAATTATCTAAAAAACACTTTTTATTTTTCCGTAATTTTCGATTTCGTTTTAAAGATAAGCTCTTTTGAATTTTAACGTTGGATGCCCATATTATTTCGTGCTGCTATTATTTTGATCGTTGTTTCACATATATACATACATATGTACATATGGATAAATGAACTGAAAGAATTAAAGTTTCGATATATTATGATTTCTTGTTCGTTATTTAGTTTTAATTCTTAAATACATACATACATACTATGTATAAATGAACTGAAAAAATATAAGTTTAGTTATATTTTGCTATGTTAATAGTATATTAGAGTATTATACAAAAAATTTAAAAAACAATGTAAACATAAATTTTTTAATAAAATTGTTTGTATAACAAAAAAAGTAACTCTTTTTTCGTGAAAATTTTATTTCAAAATGTCCATCTTTTTTTAATAATCCCGCTTTTTTAATCCAAATGTCCAGCTGTTTGTTACCCTCAATCTGACAAGCCTAACAACAATCATCAAAGACTCATTTTTGCACCAAATTCAACCAACACAAAATAAAACAACATAAATTGAGATAATTGAAGCAAGTCCAAGGCGGACAAGAGTAGTAGGGAACTGGCGGTTCTACCGCAATTAAAATTGTTAAATTGTGGCTGAAATTGTTAAATTGTGGGCTGAAATTGTTAAATTGTGGCTGAAATTGTTAAATTTTGGCTGAAATTTTAAAATTCTTGGAAATTTGTTTACATTAGGAGTTTTTTGTTTATATTAACTTTTTTTGTTTATATTAAGTATATGTATGTATGTATGTATGTATGTATGTATGTATGACCGTGGGAACTTGTGCGTGGAATATTTTGTGGGAATACATTAAGGGGGTTTATAGCTTTAAGATTTTTATATTTGTATGATTTTTCCTAATGCCGACGGGAAAACATCTTTATTTTTTCTAATACCGACGGGAAAGTTATGATTGTTGTTAGACTGTGGAAATTTGTTGATGTCCGTGATTTGGGCAGGTGAGGTTTTTGTAACATGTAACCGTGGGAATTTGTGGGTGTATCTTTAAGGCAGCCTGTGTTTGGTGGGGGCGGGTGTTGTTGTAATATGTATCCGTGGGAATTTGTGTGCGGAATATTTTGTAGGAATATATTAAGGGGTTTATAGGTTTGAGGCTTTTATATGTGTATGATTTCCTGATGCCGACGGGAAAACATGTTTATTTTTTTCAAATGCCGACGGGAAAATCATGGAAATGATTTTTCCTAATGCCGACGGAAAATTTGTGGGTGTGTCTAGCTGTAGAAATTGAAGTCTGGCTGTGATTGGTGGAGGGCGGGGTGTGTCTAGCTGTAGGAATTGAAGTCTGGCTGTGATTGGTGGAGGACGGGGTTTGTCTAGATTGTGAGACCTTAAGGCTGACCGTGATTTGGGTAGGTGAGGGTGTTTTGTAATATGTAACCGTGGGAATTCGGTGACGTATATGCTTGTTGGAATTTAAACCAAGCTGTGCTCGTGGAGGGGCGGGATGTATTTGAGGTAGATCGACTTGTGGAGGGTGGGGAGTTGTTGTAATATGTATCCGTGGGAATCTGTGTACATGTATGTATGTATGTCTGTAAGAGTTTAAGGCTGTCTGTGATTTATGAAAGGCGAGGTGAGAGTGTTCATGTAATACGTATCCGTGGGAATCTGTGTATATGTATGTTCGTAGGAGTTTAATGCTGATTGTGATTTGAGGTGGGGGAGGGTGTCGTTGTGATAGATAGATAGAATGTGCCTATGTGTGTGTGTGTGTATGTATGTATATGTAGGAGTTTAAGGTTGTCCTTGATTTGAGGTAGGCGGGCGGCGTTATTGTAATATGTATCTATAAGAATTTGGGTGTTTATATGTCTATAGGAATTTTTGTACATGTATGTCTGTACGAGTTTAAGGCTGATCGTGATTTGGATTGTTGAGATTGATCGATTGTATGTGATCTTGAGAATTTGTGTATGTATATCTGTAGGTAACTTAAGGCTTATCGTGATTTATGAGGGCGAAGTGTTCATGAAATATATAACAGCGCAATTTGTGTGTATATCTGTAGGAGTTTAAGGCTGATCATGATTAATGAGAGGTGAGGTGAAGGTGTTCATGTATATGTATACGTATTTGTGTGTATGTATGTCTATATGAGTATAAGGCTGATCGTGATTTAGGTTGTGAGATTGATAGATTGTATGTTACCTTGAGATTTTGTGTATGTATATCTGTAAGAACTTTAGGCTGACTGTGTTTTGTGAGGGGAGGGGCGTTGTTGAAATAGGTGTAATTTTTCGTAAATGAATTTTAGTATGTGTGTGTGTGTATGTGATTTTCTCACCATAGTATTTATATGTACGTAGAAATAAATTGTTTCTCATATGAAAATTTTTTGCTAGAAAATATTATCATATATCTGAACTTCCCTAATCCTAGTATGTTTTTCATATTGGAGGATGAGATTGCTTTATATTTTATCAAGCTTAAATTTGTCCAGTGTTAAAGTCTGTCGGTCAGAAATTTGTTTATATTTGTATAAATATTAATTTCAGATTTTGCAAAATTCTTGCGTACGATCGTGGTGATTTTGTGTGTGTGCGTATGCGCGATAGAGTTTGACTGGTCTGTGATAAGTTTGTTTATTTAAGTACATTTGTCTTCTTCGACTTTCGTCTTCAAGCGTCAATAGCTTGGAGAACGGTTTGTATGTTTTCATGATGTAGATATGTAAGTGTGATTGTTAAAATCCAATAAATACTTGAGCATGGGTAAGAAATTTGATAATATGTGTACATATGTACATATGGATCTACAAATTGATTTTATGTATGTATGTATGTACATACAAATAAGTCTGGGGCTCCCTGTTTAAATACATTTTTTTTGTCATGTGCTGTTGTTGCTGTTGTAAATATTCGCCTGGTCTTTTGTGTATACATGTGAAATATCTCGATAGTTTTTTTATTTGAAATTAAAAAAACGTTCTTTTAATTTTTAGATGTATTTACTTAAAAGTTAGTGAGGAGTTTCTGTTTTAAGTAAAATTTAATTCCTCTCTAGTTGTAGTAACTATAGTATAAATATTTAATATATTTTATTTCCATTTGTTTAAAGTTGATGTAGCCTATATAGTCAACGTTAGAAATTTTTCGGTGTAAAATTTTTTCCAACTATCATCTTTTTTCTTCACCTGTTTCATATATTTTAGAACATCTTGCATTGGCTTTAAAAATAATAAACGCTTTGAAATGAAACTGATCTAGCAGTCCAGCTTTTTTTAACCACTTTGCTTCTCTTTCCTTTTTTATTGATAAACATTTAAAATCAAATGGCGGTTTTATAATGAAATTGTTATACTCATTATTGTTAAAAACATCCGCTACTTCTTTTTGTAATGAAAATCATTCGAAACCTTACTCGTCTATTAAAACCATTTTTCCATTCATATTACTTAATTTATAAGACTTTCAGGACTTTCTATTATTCGATCATCAGTAAAAATGCAGTAGCTGAGGTCCTTGCTTACTGTTTCATATTAAATTTCTATATCAATTGGGCCGCTATTGAATAAAAGGAACTTTTATCTTAAACTTTAGTGCATTTGGAAGTGCTTGAGATTCTTTCATATAATAGCTTTGTTGGAATCTTAGATACGAGTACATATAATAGAGAATTGCATAACGTTTATTTTTAATTTTTATGTTAAGATCATTATCATTTGGATATGTACTTTTAAATTAGTTAAATCATAATGAGGAAACTTCTTTTCTTCTTGAATAGCGATCAACAGAAAAAGAAATCGTTTTCTTACAATTTAGGTCTGGTCTCTCAACGGTTCCTCTAGTATATAAGATGACTTTCTATGTCAACATATCTCTCTACTCTTTGTCAGCGTTAAGGGACAATTAAATGTTAAAATTTTAACTCCTCAAGTTGTGTTACTTCATACTGATAATATGTTTTCATTAATAAGGTATATGTTTATATTATGAAGGTTACTCGCCTATGGCTTTTATTTGATGTTCTAGATGATTTTTTTTTCTCATTTTATTAAAGTTCAGCGTATTGTACATATATTTCTGATATTTTTAAGCGCGCTTTATTTACCTGTCAGACAAAGTGTACGTATCATTTGATCACTCAGTCTCTCTTTTTAATAATTTTTTTCTTTTAATATGCCACTACTATTTTTTCAGATTTTACTACTTGAAAAAGAGAATATTTATGTAATTTTTAAATGTATTCATATATACATATAGGTAAATATATGTATATATGTATAGAGAAATTACTTTACCTACAAAGAAATACATGTTTAATAATCAACTATTCTAGAAAATCGATCTCAAATAACCTCCACCATCAATTCACCGTCGGTGTTTTTATAGTGTCAGAAACACTAGAATATCTATGTTTGAGAGAATTTTTACATCGAGTTTTTCTACATGAGGTTTGCTGGTTGACATCCTTGAAGTTATTGTTGACGTAGGCTGGGTTGTATCACATTCAGATGTAATCATTTCCTACTTAAAAAAGGTCCTCATTACTATTAACTATATCTGTATACATTTCATTCATGAGTTGGGTTGATCCAGATACAATTGCTGTCTACAGATTAATGATTAGAAACAAGTTTCTCATCACCTTCTAACAGATTTATATATTTTGCTAGCATGCATGCCTTAGCATGCTTCTATCGATAGTGACGCGAGAGTCCGACATGTAGTGGTGTTTCAATTAAAAATCTATACTATTAGATTTTACGATTTCGCTCTTTTTATTCTTTTATGTATTTCATTTAGCACAGAGTCATAAAATTTCCTTGCTTACAAAATTGTGTGACATTCTTTTAAATTTGCATGCTTAGGCATGCTTTCAATATTTTTTCTGTAAATTTATTTGATACTCATACAGATACAGATATAAAGTAAGATCTGCTTACATTGCATTTTACAATTTATGTATGCTTCAGCATGATTCCAGTTGAAGTCCATATTTATTCAGTAAGTTTGTTTGATACTAATTCATACACATATACATTCTTAAAGATTGGAAATATAAGTCCAATTTATGTAGTTTATCTATATTTTCTAAAGATTTGATAGCTATAGAAAAGTAAGATGAGACAAATATAAAGCATGTTGGAAGGATAAATATGGATTTTGATTATAAGCAACGATATTGAATTGAACGATGATCGTTATAGAAAAAAAGAGAATTTGACTACATAAAAGTTTACTTTTTCGTTTTTCATCTGACCTTAAACTGCATTCATCTAAGTGTTATAAATGGGGAGCTACTTGTAAACTGATAACCCAATCTGAATCAGATAAGCTGATCTGAAAACCATACCAGGTCCTGATAAGCTGATCTGAAAACCAGACCAGGTCCTGAAAAGCTGATCTGAAAACCAGACCAGGTCCTGATAAGCTGATCTGAAAACCAGACCAGGTCCTGATAAGCTGATCTGAAAACCAGACCAGGTCCTATTAAGCTGATCTGAAAACCAGACCAGGTCCTGATAAGCTGATCTGAAAACCAGACCAGGTCATGATAAGCTGATCTGATAGCTGATACCTGATCTAATAGCTGATATCTGTTATTTACTATTATTAAACATGGATGAGAAAATTTTAAAAGAGTTGGTGTTGACAAGAAATGTCTTGAAGAAAAAGCTTCGTAGTATAAAAACTGGTGAAATAGATACATGTGAGCAATAAAAGATACATTTAAACCTATAACAGAACCTCTCAAAGAATTCATAAATAGTTCTAGAAATATTGAAAGAATTCGCAAGAAAGAAGAAAGTAAAATCAAGATAGAAGCTGAAAATAATACAAGTTTAAAGCCATCAGTCAATATAGACACAAGTACACCAAAGAACTTTCAGAAGGAACAATATTTGATGATATCATCATCTTATTTAATGATGCTAATACTGAGAATGATGATAAGGATGATGAAGATGATTTTTACTCATAGACTTCTAATTCTGAAGACACTTATACTCATTTATCAGTCTTGGATGGAAGAATTGAATTAGATACAAACTATGGCCCACATCAAGATTTGAATAATGAATGAAAGTTTGGTGATAGTAACCTAAAACTAAATGAAGATAAAATACAAGTTGATGGTCAAATATAGGCCCTAATAGTAGCTTTATTTTCTTTAATGATTGATAATAAAACATGGAAATACTATGAAAAATTGGATGTTGAAAACTATATAAAATATATAATTTCTACTAATCATCATCATCATTCACTGACAGAGAATGATGTTATCAGTAAATTGTTTCTGGAAACTCCAAACGATAAACTATAGGACAATAATATAGCTTAAGGAATTAATATAATTTAAGAATATATTAAAATGCAAATTGATAGAGTACAACGTGAAATACAATTAGAGATAGAAGATAGTTATAAAATTGATAAAATACATACTAAAAATCAAATCATCTTTTGAAAAACAAATTGAACAGCTGAACGATCAAATTTATAGATTGGAAAATGAACTACATGATAGTATAAATCGCTGAAAGTGCATCAAGTAGATCACAACACTCTCCAAAAAATCTTTAAAATGACTCAATGTCTTTAAAAAGAAATTTAGTAGACGAACTCTATAATAAATCTCGAAAATTTTTTGTGCATTGTAGATATGTAATGAAAGGAATAGTTGATCTTTTATTTAGCTGATTTAGGTGAAATGGGAAACTATTCTACAGAAAATAGAAATTATTGATTATTGAAGACTGTAAATGATTCATTCACAAAGTTTCTATGGTCAATACCGTTGAAAATAAAAGTTGCATTCGAAAAAACCTAGGCTGTGGAAAATATTTTTTTGAAATGTTATGAGTACCAAAAAGCTTACAAATGGATGATTGTAAAGAATTTTTTAATAGACACTGGAAAATTCATGCATATGTAGAATATTAAACATTACTTAATATGAAAGCATCAATAGTAGAATGATTTAATAGATCATCCAAAGGAATTATGTGATGATGGTTCATATAAATGAAATATACAAAGAATTACTTAATGTACTCGCATGCAATATAAAAGTTCATCTCACTATTTAAATTTTTCCGATTAAAGTTAACTCAACAAATGAGAAAAAGCTGCTAAATATAATAATTTGAAGATGAACAAAATGTTGAAATTTAATGAAAGTAAAAAATAAAATTAAACAGGAAAAATCTAGTTTGGTTTGTATTTTTGAAGGAATGATAGGTCTTAAGAAAGATAATTAACTTAATATACTGGAAATTCTCTAAACTTGTTGGCCTGTATGAAATATTGTGAAAACTTAAGTGATCAAAATAAATTACAACACAGTGTAATATTCAGTAACACCTAATATTATCACTTTTTATAGTGAAAATTGTACATTTTCCATTTCGAAAGCTCTAGCAAGCGAAATTTTGAAATATGCCCATGGGCTATTATAATAGATCTTTACTCTATTAATTTCTATAGCTATCAAATCTTTAGAAAATATAGATAAACTACATAAATTGGACTTAGATTTCCAATCTTTAAGAATGTATATGTGTATGAATTAGTATCAAACAAACTTACTGAATAAATATGGACTTCAACTGGAATCATGCTGAAGCATACATAAATTGTAAAATGCAATGTAAGCAGATCTTACTTTATATCTGTATCTGTATGAGTATCAAATAAATTTACAGAAAAAATATTGAAAGCATGCCTAAGCATGCAAATTTAAAAGAATGTCACACAATTTTGTAAGCAAGGAAATTTTATGACTCTGTGCTAAATGAAATACATAAAAGAATAAAAAGAGCGAAATCGTAAAATCTAATAGTATAGATTTTTAATTGAAACACCACTACATGTCGGACTCTCGCGTCACTATCGATAGAAGCATGCTAAGGCATGCATGCTAGCAAAATATATAAATCTGTTAGAAGGTGATGAGAAACTTGTTTCTAATCATTAATCTGTAGACAGCAATTGTATCTGGATCAACCCAACTCATGAATGAAATGTATACAGATATAGTTAATAGTAATGAGGACCTTTTTTAAGTAGGAAATGATTACATCTGAATGTGATACAACCCAGCCTACGTCAACAATAACTTCAAGGATGTCAACCAGCAAACCTCATGTAGAAAAACTCGATGTAAAAATTCTCTCAAACATAGATATTCTAGTGTTTCTGACACTATAAAAACACCGACGGTGAATTGATGGTGGAGGTTATTTGAGATCGATTTTCTAGAATAGTTGATTATTAAACATGTATTTCTTTGTAGGTAAAGTAATTTCTCTATACATATATACATATATTTACCTATATGTATATATGAATACATTTAAAAATTACATAAATATTCTCTTTTTCAAGTAGTAAAATCTGAAAAAATAGTAGTGGCATATTAAAAGAAAAAAATTATTAAAAAGAGAGACTGAGTGATCAAATGATACGTACACTTTGTCTGACAGGTAAATAAAGCGCGCTTAAAAATATCAGAAATATATGTACAATACGCTGAACTTTAATAAAATGAGAAAAAAAAATCATCTAGAACATCAAATAAAAGCCATAGGCGAGTAACCTTCATAATATAAACATATACCTTATTAATGAAAACATATTATCAGTATGAAGTAACACAATTTGAGGAGTTAAAATTTTAACATTTAATTGTCCCTTAACGCTGACAAAGAGTAGAGAGATATGTTGACATAGAAAGTCATCTTATATACTAGAGGAACCGTTGAGAGACCAGACCTAAATTGTAAGAAAACGATTTCTTTTTCTGTTGATCGCTATTCAAGAAGAAAAGAAGTTTCCTCATTATGATTTAACTAATTTAAAAGTACATATCCAAATGATAATGATCTTAACATAAAAATTAAAAATAAACGTTATGCAATTCTCTATTATATGTACTCGTATCTAAGATTCCAACAAAGCTATTATATGAAAGAATCTCAAGCACTTCCAAATGCACTAAAGTTTAAGATAAAAGTTCCTTTTATTCAATAGCGGCCCAATTGATATAGAAATTTAATATGAAACAGTAAGCAAGGACCTCAGCTACTGCATTTTTACTGATGATCGAATAATAGAAAGTCCTGAAAGTCTTATAAATTAAGTAATATGAATGGAAAAATGGTTTTAATAGACGAGTAAGGTTTCGAATGATTTTCATTACAAAAAGAAGTAGCGGATGTTTTTAACAATAATGAGTATAACAATTTCATTATAAAACCGCCATTTGATTTTAAATGTTTATCAATAAAAAAGGAAAGAGAAGCAAAGTGGTTAAAAAAAGCTGGACTGCTAGATCAGTTTCATTTCAAAGCGTTTATTATTTTTAAAGCCAATGCAAGATGTTCTAAAATATATGAAACAGGTGAAGAAAAAAGATGATAGTTGGAAAAAATTTTACACCGAAAAATTTCTAACGTTGACTATATAGGCTACATCAACTTTAAACAAATGGAAATAAAATATATTAAATATTTATACTATAGTTACTACAACTAGAGAGGAATTAAATTTTACTTAAAACAGAAACTCCTCACTAACTTTTAAGTAAATACATCTAAAAATTAAAAGAACGTTTTTTTAATTTCAAATAAAAAAACTATCGAGATATTTCACATGTATACACAAAAGACCAGGCGAATATTTACAACAGCAACAACAGCACATGACAAAAAAAATGTATTTAAACAGGGAGCCCCAGACTTATTTGTATGTACATACATACATACATAAAATCAATTTGTAGATCCATATGTACATATGTACACATATTATCAAATTTCTTACCCATGCTCAAGTATTTATTGGATTTTAACAATCACACTTACATATCTACATCATGAAAACATACAAACCGTTCTCCAAGCTATTGACGCTTGAAGACGAAAGTCGAAGAAGACAAATGTACTTAAATAAACAAACTTATCACAGACCAGTCAAACTCTATCGCGCATACGCACACACACAAAATCACCACGATCGTACGCAAGAATTTTGCAAAATCTGAAATTAATATTTATACAAATATAAACAAATTTCTGACCGACAGACTTTAACACTGGACAAATTTAAGCTTGATAAAATATAAAGCAATCTCATCCTCCAATATGAAAAACATACTAGGATTAGGGAAGTTCAGATATATGATAATATTTTCTAGCAAAAAATGTTCATATGAGAAACAATTTATTTCTACGTACATATAAATACTATGGTGAGAAAATCACATACACACACACACATACTAAAATTCATTTACGAAAAATTACACCTATTTCAACAACGCCCCTCCCCTCACAAAACACAGTCAGCCTAAAGTTCTTACAGATATACATACACAAAATCTCAAGGTAACATACAATCTATCAATCTCACAACCTAAATCACGATCAGCCTTATACTCATATAGACATACATACACACAAATACGTATACATATACATGAACACCTTCACCTCACCTCTCATTAATCATGATATATTTAATGAACACTTCGCCCCTCATAAATCACGATAAGCCTTAAGTTACCTACAGATATACATACACAAATTCTCAAGGTCACATACAATCGATCAATCTCAACAATCCAAATCACGATCAGCCTTAAACTCGTACAGACATACATGTACAAAAATTCCTATAGACATATAAACACCCAAATTCTTATAGATACATATTACAATAACGCCGCCCGCCTACCTCAAATCAAGGACAACCTTAAACTCCTACATATACATACATACACACACACACACATAGGCACATTCTATCTATCTATCACAACGACACCCTCCCCCACCTCAAATCACAATCAGCATTAAACTCCTACGAACATACATATACACAGATTCCCACGGATACGTATTACATGAACACTCTCACCTCGCCTTTCATAAATCACAGACAGCCTTAAACTCTTACAGACATACATACATACATGTACACAGATTCCCACGGATACATATTACAACAACTCCCCACCCTCCACAAGTCGATCTACCTCAAATACATCCCGCCCCTCCACGAGCACAGCTTGGTTTAAATTCCAACAAGCATATACGTCACCGAATTCCCACGGTTACATATTACAAAACACCCTCACCTACCCAAATCACGGTCAGCCTTAAGGTCTCACAATCTAGACAAACCCCGTCCTCCACCAATCACAGCCAGACTTCAATTCCTACAGCTAGACACACCCCGCCCTCCACCAATCACAGCCAGACTTCAATTTCTACAGCTAGACACACCCACAAATTTTCCGTCGGCATTAGGAAAAATCATTTCCATGATTTTCCCGTCGGCATTTGAAAAAAATAAACATGTTTTCCCGTCGGCATCAGGAAATCATACACATATAAAAGCCTCAAACCTATAAACCCCTTAATATATTCCTACAAAATATTCCGCACACAAATTCCCACGGATACATATTACAACAACACCCGCCCCCACCAAACACAGGCTGCCTTAAAGATACACCCACAAATTCCCACGGTTACATGTTACAAAAACCTCACCTGCCCAAATCACGGACATCAACAAATTTCCACAGTCTAACAACAATCATAACTTTCCCGTCGGTATTAGAAAAAATAAAGATGTTTTCCCGTCGGCATTAGGAAAAATCATACAAATATAAAAATCTTAAAGCTATAAACCCCCTTAATGTATTCCCACAAAATATTCCACGCACAAGTTCCCACGGTCATACATACATACATACATACATACATACATACATATACTTAATATAAACAAAAAAAGTTAATATAAACAAAAAACTCCTAATGTAAACAAATTTCCAAGAATTTTAAAATTTCAGCCAAAATTTAACAATTTCAGCCACAATTTAACAATTTCAGCCCACAATTTAACAATTTCAGCCACAATTTAACAATTTTAATTGCGGTAGAACCGCCAGTTCCCTACTACTGACAAGAGAATTTTGAAAAATATTCCTACACCAAATGAAAATAAGAAATTAAGAAAAAGCATTAGCACTGTTTTTAGATTTAAAATTAACTAAAAATCAGTGTAAGGAATTGCGGAATTGAACCAATGAAAAGATTTAGTTGCTGTCAAAAAAGAATGCTTAACTCCACAAACTGCTATAACTGTCACTTCCTTTTCAGCAGAAATAATAATAATAATAATAATTGCAAGATCTTCTTGAAATGGGGATGTGATGGGTCCTCTGGTCAGAGACAATATAAGCAGTGTAATGCCGAAAATTCATCAGATGCTGATTTATTTATGGTATCTTTCGTTCCATTGCGCTTAACAAGAAGTTATACCGGCCTTGAGCCGTCAACTAGTAGAGCAACACAAATTGATATATGGAAAAATTAAATAACCTCATCAATAAAGTATTGCAGACCAATAAAATTTACATTCAAAAAAGAAACAAAAGATATCATAACTGAAGAAATTAAAAAGATAAAAGATCAAATTAAAGCCTTTCAACCTGTAATATTTACAGTTGATGAACAGGAAATCGAAGTAAGTTTGAAAATTTGTCTCAAAATGATTGATGGAAAAGTTGCACAAGCCTTATTTGAAAAAAGCATCGTCAAGGTGCATTATATGCCAAAGGACATCAAGTCAATTAAGCCATCCCATTCCTGAAGATGATATTTTTAAGGCATTATACGAATTTGCATTGTTCCCTCTTCATGCTAGAAATAGTTTTATGGAGCAAATTCTTAAATTAGGTTATGATTTCGATTTTTGTCCTTTAGGAGAAACAGTGAGAAAAAATAGGGAGAATGAAGAAAAAAGAAAGCAAAAATAAAACAAATTCAAGAAATATATTTAGAATTAGACCTAATGATCGATCAGCGAAAGCCAGGAGAAGGAAACATGAATGATGGAAATAAAGCAAGGAGATTTTTTTCAGATCCAGCAACTGCAGCGTATATTACAGGTGTATATTTAGAACTAATAAGACGATTCAAACATTATATTACAAGTTCTAGCATGTAACACAGAGTACACCGAAATAGCAGCTATACTTTATAACGAAAAATACTCTTGCGAACCACAGTTCACAAAATTTTGTACCATGGTGAACAAATAATTCAACACAATATGCTATCAATAAGAGATCTGTCTAAAGAAGAGCAAGAAAAAAGAAACAAAAACTACAGATTCTCTCACGAGCACACCACACGAAAAATTTCCAGATGTTGTACTAATGAAGACTTGATTACTATTTTATTATGCACATCAGATCCCTATATGTCCAATATTTGACAAAAACGAAAAACTAGCTCTATTGAATTAGACGTAGAAGCTAAACTACTTCTAGAAGATGAAGGTCAAAGAAATATTTACTAAATTTTTTTAAATAATAGTAATTTTTCAAAAAACTAGAGGTATCGTTATTTTATCGTATTTTATGTACATTAATCAAATCTAAGTTTACAAATAAAAAGTAATAAATAAAAGTTTACGTATAATATTTTTGTAATGTTTTCTTTTTTTTTGGATTTAAATAGAAACCTACGTCTTCTTCACTAAAACCTCTTTATCTAAGGAAAATTTGAACCAACATTTGCATTTTGAATAAGCGAACATCCAAAAACTAAACTAATTTTTAACTCAAACTTCTACAAAAACCAACCGTTGGCCCTTCGTACTAAAAATTTCATATGGGCCAAAACTTGGCACTTTCTGAAAGAATTTAAGTTTTTAATAAGTAAAAGTTGTAAATGTGACACAAAATATAAGACTTTGTGCAAAACAAATTTTTTAAACATGTTTTAATACTCCCCTTTTGTACCAAAAACCAGCTAAAACTTAAAATATATTTTAAACCTATCATAACTACTTAACTTAAAGCCTTTGATCTCACCTAGTGAACTTAAAATTGTTGTGTTATTAGCATTTATTTGGTTTAATTTAAAGAGTTTTGATTTTATTAATGAAATGTCTGCACCAGTGTCTACTAAGAGTGTTAGTGTAGTGTTAGTATTGCCTAATTGAATATGTATAAACAAGAACAAGAAACCGCAATACAAAATTCCAATCCAGTCAAAAGTTATATATTTTTTACCGCTTTCTCGCGAAATGGTCCACTGTGCACATAGAACAGTGCAAGTTTAAAGAACTCGAATGCCGTTATTGTAAAAATCGAGGTCACATTGAAAGAGCGTGCATCACGAAATTGAAGTTAGGTAAGAAGACTTAGAAAAATAATGTGTGACGGGTATCGAAATGTCACCCATTAAGAAAACGATGATGATTTGCCGACAGCCAATAGAAATGGAAGTTGATTCCGGTGCTAGCTACTTGATTATTGGTGAAGGGATATATAAGGAAAAATTATATCACCTGCAACTAAAAGCGTGGAGAGTAAGGGAAAATTTTAAGGTTTGTAGTGAGATTGTGGTAGAAGTGTCGTGCGGTAAGGATGATAAAAATATAAAATTGTTGGTATGTGGTGGAAATGGACCAGCCTTGATAGGGAGGAATTGGTTTCCAGAGTTGGGAATTCGGGTGACAAGTCCCATTTGCAGTATTCACATTGAAAATCTGGTAGAAATTAGGGAATTTTATTCTGTTTTTGATAATCAGATGGGTGACTACAGAGTCGAGCCTGTAAAGCTAGTAATGCAGGATAATTATAAACCAAAATTTTACCGCTATCGTCAAGTCCCATTTGCATTGAAGCCAAACATTGAGGAGGCGCTGAGGTTGATGATAGAGGATGGTGTACTTCGTCGCATTAGTTTTAGTGAGTGGGCCACATCAGTTGTACCTGTAAAAAAGTCGGATGGCAGCATCAGGCTTTGTGGTGATTACAAATGCTCCATAAATGAAATGATTTGCCAAGAAACGTTCCCATTGCCAACAACCACGGAGGTTTTTTCAGCTTTATCAAATTGTAAATGGTTTTCCATATTAGATTTTTATCGTGCCTATACTCAGGTCAAAGTAGACGATAATTTGGCAAAGATACTTACTTTAAACACCCACCGCAAATTTTTGGAAGTTACCCGATTGCCATTCGGAGTTTCAACGGCACCAAGCATTTTTCAACGTATAATGGAAGGCCTCTTCGGAAATATAGAGGGAGTCGTTGTCTATTTGGAAGACATTCTGATCGGTGGCGCCAGTAAGGAAGAAATGAGGAATCAAATGCAATGAACTCTGAAGCATATACAAGAGGCGAGATTGAAGCTGAAGAGATCAATATGTATTTTTGCAGTAAACGAGTTAACATTCCTGGGGTTCCTCATAGATGGAAATGGAATCCGACCAACAGATGACAAAATAAAGGCAATTCCTCATGCACCGGAACCGACCAACTTACAACAGTTGCAAGCATTTTTAAGCTTAATTACATTTTATGATAGGTTTCTCCAAAATAAGGGTCGATTGCTAAAACCTCTTTACCGATTACTTAGGAAAGATGAAAAATATATTTGGGGCAGGGAACAACAATCCCGTTTTGCCCGGGCCAAGGAAATGCTAATTTCACACAACCTTTTAGTTGAACCACTATTCAACAAAGTTACCTATAATATTCAGGGCAATCATGAATAAAATGTCGCGTGAAATTTCTCCGTTTTTCAATTAGAATTTTTTGATTTCCCTATTACTTGCTATTACTTGATATTAGTAGAAATTGTTCCCAAGGAAAAATTTCACGCGGAATTTTATTCATGATTGCCCTGATTATGTGGTGATGCATCACCTTAGGGAGTGGGGGGCAGTTTTGGCTCACATCATGCCAGATGGTCAAGAAGCTTTCGGGTCAAGAACCCTACAACCAGCACTCTCGATCATTTTCGGCATAAAAAGTTTCACCAGTTATTGAGTGGCGGGGAGTTCACCATATTTACAGATCATAAACCTCTCGTCGGGATTTTCGATCCGAGAAAGCCAATATCACAACACATCTCGCCTAGGATGATACGGTGGTCATTGATGTTGGGTGCCTACCAATACGGCATCAAGTATAGAGAGGGAAAGAAACACCAAAACGCAGATGCTTTGAGTCGGTTACCGATAAATCAGGATAAATTGAGCAATCCCGATATTCCCGGAATTTTGTACTGTGGCGAAGGGGAAAACCAATTTTTGGTAATATCCCAGTAAATTGCACAACATACCAGAAGGGACCAGGTACTAGCACAGGTACGTAAGCACATTCAAAATAAAAGTACAATTTTTCCCGATAATGCAGACAAGTTCAAGCCATACTCCACCAGAATAAATGAATTGGCGGTAAGCAACCAATGTTTATTACGGGTTGCTCGTGTGGTAATTCTAGAAAAGATACGCCACCGATTATTGGAAACATACATGAGGTGCATCAAGGCATGACAGCAATGAAGACCATAGCGTTATTTTTGGTGTACAACTTTTGACAAGGATATCGAGACGACAGCCAGGCTATGTATGTAGAATAGCAAATACCCACCAACAACAGCAGTGAAACCATGGCCAACAAGTTCTAAACCCTGGTCCATATTATATATCGACTATGCTGGACCATTTATGGGTACCAACTTTCTAATACTAGTGGATTCGTATAGTAAATGGGTAGAGGTGAAAATTACAAAGAATACTAACTCATCCAGAAGTAGCGAATTGTTACGATATGTTTTTGCAACCCATGGTTTATCGGATACCATTGTCTCCGATAATGGACGAAATTTTGTCTTGGACGAGTTCAAAACATTTTTAAAATCAAATGGTATTACACATATTCGGACAGCACCGTACCACCCATCCTCTAACGGGCAGGCAGAAAGGGTGGTGCCAACAATAAAAAACCATCTGAAGTAAATGCCATATGGCCAACTTATTATTACGCCTTCGTACAGCGCCAACAGTAAATTCAAATGAAAGTCCAGCTGAAATCAAGAAGATTTTCTCTATGAAACGTCTTTAGGCTAAGGGATATCCCAGCAGAGAGTAGCGAAGATTTTTTCATAGAGATTTCTTATTATTTTTATGGGGTAAATCTTATTAATTTTATCATTAAGAAAACCACATAAAATTAAGAAGAAATCTTGTTATTCACACTTTTTTTTACTCAATTTCCGTTATTTTTGGCACCAAAAAAACAATCCATAGAGAAAAACTTCGTGATTCTATTAGGTTTTCTTATAAATTGTAAACTATAGGGATTTCTTATTGATTTTATTAGGTTGCCTTATTGTTTTTTTTTTCAAAAAGGTATTCTTATTGTTTTCATTAGGTTCCTATATGATTATGTGTAAAGCATCTTATTAGGTTTCTTGTTATTTCATATCTATAAATAAACATAGAGACAATTTTTTTCATGATATTTATTGTTTTTGTATAAGCATGTTTGTACAATAATTTCAATGCGGATTAAGGCTGCCTGTTAGCATATTGATTAGAGTGCTTGTCTATCAGTTAGAAAGTTGCTGGTTCAATACTTGTCTCCTTTCAAGTGATAATATGTATGTATGGTGAGTTAATTAAGAATATAATATAATATTTATGTATGTATGTATAAATAAATAACATATACATACATATATGGTATAGAATTTAAATGAAAATACATAAATACAAAGAATAAAGACATACATTTTTTTTATTACGTCGCCTATAAAAATAAGAAGAAAACCTTTTTGAAAAAGATTTCTTCTTGATTTTTTCAAAAAGTTTTCCTTATTAAATTAATAAGATTTCCTTATTGAAAAAAAACCATAGCGATATCTTATTAATTTTGTTCTATTTTATGAGGTATTTTTTAGATTCTGTGTAGGAGACTGAAAACAGTTTTAGACTACGTATATCCTGGCTGTAAGCCAAAAAAGCAACAAATTAACCATGAAAGATCAGCTAGGAGTTTCAAGACTGGTGATGACGTATGGTACCAACATTTTGGAAAAGGGGAGAGATGGTTACCTGGAACCATACAAACAACAGGCGCCCGTAATTATGAAGTCATGGCAGGCGGTACTATCCAAGCAAGACATATTGACCAGCTACGAAATCGAGTTTCTGACACACATATGTATACCTACCGGAAATGGAATTCAAATGCAACCAGTTTTTCGTACTGAGGAGGGCGAACTACCTGTGTCAACTGCATCACCAAGCCAGGAAGTGAGGGAAAGTCAGCAGGGTTCAGATGATTCTTCAGCATAACACATTTTGCCAGAGCCTGAAACATCCGGATTTTCTGAACGGGCTGCAGCACCTCCACGCCCCGTAGGAGTAAGGAATGCTCCTAGGCGGTATGAGGATTACTTGATTGGGGAGGAATTGTTGTATAGTCAACACTGAATCATATGTACGTTCTTCTCAATGAAGTTAGTTGACATCACTAATATGTTTGACGTAGTCTTCACTTCTTCGTTCTTTTTTGCAACCACAATTTTTTCTATGAAGGTCATTTTTGTACAACTTTTAATATAAAAATATTAACTCTTATTATCATTAATATATATTTGAAGTCATTAAAATATGCCAGTCTATTTATGTAAATGGAAGCAAGTGGCGAGGTAAGCATTACAGCGAATAATCAAGAGTTAACGTAAAGTTTTTTTCATTTTTTTCATGCTATAAAACAAATTTTGGTGGCTTTTGATAAGTTGCAAAGTATTTTTGCAATTCTTACAACTATGTAAGAACAAAAAAGAGAGAAAAACGAAAACAAACTGGGATGAAAATTTAATTCATTTGAAAAATTCAATATAAAAAAAATACAAAAGCATGGGATAAAAGCCCTTTTAATACCAGTTCCGTATTAATTTCATGTGGGTAGAAAGTGTTTTCAAAAGCTCCTTTAAGTGTTGCAGCCTTAAAAGAAATATATTCAGGGATACGAATTCCCCCACAGCCTATAGTAACTAAAATTTTAAATAAAAAAAACTTAAGCACTGAATTGATATTTGTGCAGAGAATGGCTTTCGTGTTGACACTATAGCCCAATTAGAACGATTTGATTCTTTAACAGTTCAAGTTAAGTCAATTGAAGATCCGTTAAAAAAATTTTGTGCTCTGAAAGACAAAATAAGTGAAGAAATTAAAAATAAATTAGGTAAAGTTATACCAAAAAAATTATGAACTTAAAATTTAGAAACTGAACTGAAACTGCATTTAAATATGCACCAATAAATTTTGCTAACGAGAAATGTCAATTTTTACAATAAAAATGTTTTTTCAGAAAAAATCGTCAAATATTTTCCTTTGCCAATTTACAAAAACACTTATTCATTTACGTAAATAAAAGTTCTTCTTAACTTTATTTTGTATTCCATATAATTTGACAAAATGTTTGTGAGGAAAGCAATGAAGCTGATTTTTTTAAGTTGCTTATGTTATTAAATGTTGAAAAAGGAGTTAATAAATGTATATTTTATTAGTTTTAAATACATATTTTTAATGTATATTTTATGTTCATTAAACGCGACTTTAAATGCATGAAAATATTTTCCGTAATTATAATATATGAGCTCGTATATGGAAATTTAATTATGAAGCTCTTCGTACAATGAAAAAACAGTTTTACATAAATTCAACGAACTCGTATTCATTAATTTAAATTCATTGAAATTCAACTTACTATACTTTGTTTCCAAAAAATATTCCTTGAAATCTAACGTAAAATTTTATGTAGATATGAACTGAACGTTGAAACCATTCCTTGATATTATTCGCTGACTTTAACAACTAGTTTGTTTATTTACGTACAATACGTTGAATTTAAGGAACGCGTTCATTGATTTTAAGTAATTTACGTTGAATTTGACTTCAAGAGCAAGAAGAAGATGTTTTATCCAATGAACGAGTACTTTGATTCATGAAACCACCATTTGAATTTTTGCGTTACTTGGTTCAATTCAACGTACTAGTTCCTTCTTTTATAACGGGAAAAAGACATACATATGTACTAAAAAGAAAAAATAAACACAAAGCAATCAGTTATTGTTTATTGTTTTGTTTGAAATAAAGAGTGCCAAAAAGTAAGTTAATAATAAGAAGTGATTATAATTAATTTTCATCGCAATAAGAAATATAGTTGTATAATAACCCGAATACCAGGAACTTGCTGAATTACCTCAAATTTGGAAAATCAGAAAATCAGTTCTAGATACACCTTCTCCTAAAGTTTTATGTAAGTAATTATTTTTGATGCTATTTAGATGGTATAATTTTACACATATACTATTCATATTTATGTATGTATGTTAATTTTAAAGATTCAGGAGCCAACTAATCAGAGGTTTGCATCAGAACCCTCAGATGCGACAATATGAGTGCAGAGGAATTCAATAGCACTTAGCAGGCATGCAAGCTTCCACTTTAGCCGAAGTTTTTAAAAGATGGCCCGAGTATAAGAAACCGAATAGATTTCGATATGTGATTATATAAATTTTTACTCTTTTATACGTTAGTATTTATTGCAAAATAAATATTTATAACTATATTTCAGATTGACAAAAACTTTGGTGTTGCTTTTGGGAAACGTGAGGGAGTTTTTTTAACTGGCCGGAACGATTCGCGAAGAGAACAACATCAAAGATAAAGCTTTGATAGAAATATTGAATAATTTGGATGAGTCGGAGAGCATCCAAAAATTTAAGTTTGTTTTATTTTAAACTAACAACTACGTTTTTGAATTTATACATGAATTATAAATTAACAGTCTAATTTATAAAAATTATTAAGGCTTTACTATATTATAAAACAGATTTTCATATTAACCCTTTATAAAGCTTTAATAATTTTTATAAATACGGCAGTAATAACTAAGGGCCTAATTCATAAAAAATATTTTGATTTTATAAAAGGTTTACGAGTATTAATCAAATTTCCATAGAAAAAAAAATATATGTATATATTTAAATTATTTCTTATAATATGAGTTTTTAAATAAAGTACTCAATTTATTTTGAACTTGTCTATTATTATATTTATTAAAAGTGAAATTTTGAATGTATAGGTGCATTGGGTCAAGGAACAAATTAATAAAATTCAATGAATGCGTTCATTGGGCCAAGGAATAGGTTCCTTAAATTCAAGGAACTATTTCATTACATTCCAAGTATAACTACGTTGGGTCAAGGAATAAGTTCATGGCATTCAATAGATTGGTTTAATGAATTTACGTAAGGTTTCAACGTACACAGAGAAAACAGTGCCTAATAAGTAGGGAAAGGATTTTCATGCATTTAAAATCCCGTTTTATGTACCTAAAATATGCATTCAAAATATAAAAATATGTATTAAAAACTAATACAATATGCATTTATTAACTCTTTTTTTTCAACATTTAATAACATTAAAAACTTTAAAAATCAGCTTCATAGGTTTCTTAACAAACATTTTGTCAAATCATGTGGAATACAAAATAAAGTTAGGCCGGGTTTCCATCGGTGTGCCATGTGCAACACAGGAGTAAAAATAACGTAACCACTAATTACTAATGAAAAACTGTTTGATTCAGACACGTACATATTTATTAAGTTAAACAGTTTCATACATAACTAATAGACAATTTTATAGAATCCAACATGATTGGAAACAGTTTAAATCAATAAATACATGTCTGAATCAAACAGTTTTTCATTGTAATTAGTGGTTACGTTATTTTTACTCATGTGTTGCACATGGCACACCGATGGAAACCCGGCCTTAAGAAGAACTTTTATTTATTAATAAATGTTTTTCTAAATTGGCAAAGGTAAATCTTTGACTATTTTCCTTATAAAAAAAACATTTTTATTGTAAAAATTAACATTCCCCGTCAGCAAAAGTTATTGATTTTACCTGTTTGAACTATAAAATATTGATGCATAATTTTTTTGTATAACTTTATCTAATTTATTTTTAATTTCTTCTCTTATTCTGTCTTTCAGAGCACAAATTTTTTTTACCGCGCCTTCAATTAATTCAACTTGAGCTGTTAAAGAATCAAACCCATCTAATTGGGCTATAGTATCAACACGAAAGCCATTCTCTGGGTGCACAAATATCAATTGAGTGCTTAAGTTTTTTTTCAATTCAAAATTTCTTTAACTTTGTTAATATAAATATATTATTCGACAGCATTTAACCACGCTCCCTATCTAGTTACTATAGGTTGTGGGGAAATACGTGACCCTGCATATTTTTCTTTAAAATATGCAACATGCAAAGGAGCTTTTAAAAAACTTTCTATCCACGTGAAATTAATACGGAACTGGTAAAGAGCGGGCTTAAAAGGGCTTTTATCCCATGCTTTTGTATTTTTTTTTTAATTTTTCAAATGAATTGTGTTTTCATCCCAGTTGAAATTGTTTTCGTTTTCTTCTTTTTTTTTCTTACACAGTCGTAAGAAATGCAAAAATACTTTGGAACTAATCAAAAAACACCAAAATTTGTGTTATAGCACAAACAAAATTAAAAAAATTATTAAAAATATACATTTATAATGAAATATGCAAAAATATGTATTTATTTTAAAATATGCAAAAATAAACACTAAGAAATCGATGCCATTTTGTCGCAAATTTGTTGATTTGCAAAGAAATTTTATTTACGTTGAACTACGACCAACGACAGAAAACATGTATAAATATAATATTTATATATAGTTTTCTTTTTTATTATGTTGTGCAATACTGTTAAAATTCACATGTATGTATGTGTTTAAGTTTGTTGCCTTAAAATTATGAAATTGTAGATGAGGGTCACTAAAATTTACCACTGAATCTTTGGAGCCAATGTCTTCATGTGGGCCCAAAAAAACTACTTAGTCAGTAGTGCTACAGTCTAGTTGTGAATTTTCAATTACAAGCTAATGTTAAATGTCAATAGGCGATTACATTGGCTGGGGTACAGTAGTGCTACAGACAATGTCACTAGTAAATCACTACATTTTTACTATTCGCATTTTCTGCAGGGTAATTAACTCGCCATACATACGTATTATTACTTGAGAGGAGACAAGTATTGAACCAGCAACATTCTGACTGATAGACAAGCACTCTAATCAATATGCTAACAGGCAGCCTTAATCCGCATTGAAATTATAGTATAAAGATGCTTATACAAAAGCAATAAAGATCATAAAAAAAAAATTTCTCTATGTTTATTTATAGATATGAAATAATAAGAAACCTAATAAGATCAAGAAGATTTCCTTATTAAAAAATTAATAAGATGCTTCACACATAACCATATAGGAATCTAATGAAAACAATAAGGAATACTTAGTTAATTTAATTATTATTATTCGAACTGCATTTGCTTCTATATTTAATGAATTGAACAGGCTAATGTTCGTATCGCCTTTTAAACCAAATTACATGTGATAATTATTAATGAACAAATAACATCAAAGTTAGTTGTAAATATTCTGACAACACATAGTTGAACGGAACAGCCAGCCGTTTTCGAAGGCCACTAAACCTTCATCATCAGCGTTCTTCTGTGTTTGGTCCACTGTGTGTGGTGTCAGTTGATGTAGATTTCTGCCTTATATACGAAACTTTTCTGCAAATGGAATATGTGAATTGGTTTGATTCATCGTATTTCAATTTGCTGAAATGTGTTTTTGTAATGAAGGCCCCAAATTTACCATCACTATAATTACAACAGTCTTACCATTGTCGTTTTTTTCATTACTAATTATGCACATGTTAGTTAATTTGCTTATTTTTGTTCTACTTAAGACAAACTTTTTTGGTTTGTTACTATTAAGTATATTTTTATTTTAATTTTTTGCCACAAGCCCATGACTATTAATTTTAGTTAATTTAATTATTATTATTCGAACTGCATTTGTTCAATAATTTAGAAGATATGTCGAGTGCCCCAGGTGTCGGCTTATTTTTTACCAGCATTCATATGCTTTTGGAATTTTTAGCCTCTCTAATGTAGTTTGCGAGATATAAAGATATCGATTTTACATTTTTTATACCCCTTAACCCTTAGCATTCGAGTTACCAAAAATTCCTTCTTAGTGGATCTATAAATCTGAAGGGGAACCTACGCACCTAATTTCGGCTGTCTAGCTATAGTTGGTTGGCCGGTGCTAGATACATCAGTTAGTCAGTGAATTTAGCTGTTTTCGTGTATCATCTTACTGTTAAACATGTTCAGTTTGGCTCTATAATTTCATTTTTCATTTATTCATCCAAGATAGGAAAATCTAGCCTTATGGCCATAATCGGTTTCACTTATACTATTACGACTTACACGATAAACAACGCCTGCTCGGTTAAGAAAGTGCATTCACGCACTTCTACAATTTTATGGTCAGTTTGGGCGACCTTCTGAGGCGGTTATCCGGAATCTTGTGATTAAATTTCGCACCAAAATTACATTATTGAACCTTAAACCAACAACATGCATACGTAGAGTCCGGACAGAGTAAAATATCGCAGCTGTATCCGCCAGTGTTGTTGATTAAGGTTTCTACATGGTAATTCAAAGTATTACGACTTGGTAAAATGAAAGTATTATGAAATTCTATCCGTGTTAAAAAATAATATCCAACGGAACTCTACGATGACGACTTTAGGCATGAAAACACGGAGCCGATTTGGAACCTGGAACATTCGAACTCTATATCGACGGCTTATATTCAATACCCGCCATACGCCAAAACACAATTTTTCAGGAGAGAGAAAAACTGTTTCATTCCGAAAGTCTTAAGGTATGAATTAATCTTGCTTCTATAATATTTTTTAAATAGGTCTACTGAGTCACCCTTATAAAAAAAGAACTTTTTACTCCATTCGTAGCGATATGGTTGATGTCAGGTATTGCAACTGAAATCTTCAAATATTTTTATGGCGTATAGCGGTTATTGCACAGTAATAAAAGTATGTTTTTTTGCTCTAATATGTAATTTTATTAAACTAAGCATTTGTTTAACGTTTTTCTAACATAAAAGAATTCTATAACAAAACAATAACAAAAAAATAAACATAATTAAAAAAAGAGGTAATTCAAATTGGAAATTTATTCGTTCCGTATTCTCAATGTATGGCGTATGGCGGGTATTGCATTAAAAAAAATCGTGCGGTTGATAGCGATATCACAAATATTTTAAAAAAACGACTTATACTAATTTTATTTTTCGGAAATTTTTGTCAGAGATTAAGCTGGTGGCATCAGTGAACAATTTGCGATCAAAAAGTCATTTTCCAAAAATTGGTGTATGGCGGGTATTGAATATAAGCCCTCGATATGGTTATTTTGGCAAAATTTAATGCTGTAAAATATTTAGGAAATTTTGGGACAGTTAGAATATTTTAAAAATTTTCGATTTTTTTTTTTAAATTCGGAAATCATGAACTATAAAAATCAGCTTACGAGGTCTGATCAAAAAATAACCGTTATTTTAAATTTTTTCAAAAAGTATTTATATATTCATCAATAACTATTTTGTTTTCGGGGGCCAAGTCCGGTGAATATGGTGGTTGAGGCATGATAACGGTTTTGTTTTTGGCCAAAAACTCACGCACAAACATCGATGTGTGAGCTGGTGAGCGTTATCATGGTGCATAATCCATGATTGTTTTTTCCATAATTCTGTGCGTTTCTGACGAATTGCTTCGCGCAAACGGCGCATAACTTCAAGGTATTATTCCTTATTTACCGTACGACCTTGTGGCAAGAATTCATGATGCACCATGCCATTACAGTCGAAGAAAACAGTGAGCAAAACCTTCACATTTGACCGAACTTGACGACCAGGACGAGCATCGTCATTGACATCTTCTCGGTCTTCCTTAAACCGGTTATACCACAATTGAACTTGTGTTCTGCTCATAGTAGACTCGCCAAACTCAACATTTCAAATGTCCTTGTAGATTTAATTTCATTTTTTACACAAAACTTAATACAGTTTCTTTGATCCATTTTTTCGAATAGTAAAAAATCGAAGAGCACACCAAAACACGACTAACCTTTTTATCTGTCAAAAACAAACTGACAATCCAAAATGGCTGATATTGCCAACATATATAACAGACCTAGTATTTTTGTAGTATAGAATTCTTTTGGCCTGACACTGTTAAAAACTTTGTTGAATTTTGGGAAGGTAAAAATTCCAAAATTGTTTACTTGTGTCTAAGAATGAAATGATTTTTGTAGTATATGATTATTTTGGCGTAATTTAAAGCTGTAAAAAATTTGGTGAATTGTGATTGACGTGAAAATTTTCAAGATTTTTGACTTTTTTAAAAAACTCGGAAATTATAACCTAAAAATGAGCTGATAATAATAATGAATAATCATTTATTTTGGTGTAATTTAACTCTGTGGAAGATTTAGTAAATTTTGGGAGAGGAGAAAATTTTCAAGATTTTTGAAATTTTCTAAAAACTCGGAAATTATGATCAGCTGTTTTTGGTAGTATATGGTTATTTTGGCTAAATTTTAATGCCTTTGACTTTTTTTAAATAATTCTGTAAAAAAAACCGACTTCAATGCAAAAATCTGATTGAAATTTTTTGAGAAAAATTTATGGGATACAAAATTAAATTTTAATGGGCGTTAAGAAGACCCACGTGAAATAAAATAATATATTTTAGTGGGCGTAGCCCCGCCCATTTTTCCAACTTTAAAATTGTGTGACTATAAGAAACAAAGCTGTTTTCTAGGTTTCGCAGCAATCAAACAAGTAGAATATCAAGATAAAATAAAAAAATTGTGTGCGTGTCCCCGCCAAATTTTTTGCAATGGGACCAATAAGAAGCTATACCCTCTCAGACAATAAAACAAATTTTACAATCGGTCTAATATGAACCGAGTTATGAAGTAACACTGTCAAAAGAAAAATTTGGCGAATTGATAACCTCCTCCTTTTTTTGGAAGTCGGTTAAAAATTTGTATACTAATGAAACTAAATATTGGAGAAAACATTTTATCATTTCAATGTAATTTTACTACAAAATATAATATTTTTTATAGGTTTGTTTATTGTTTGCTTGGTGTTGCTGTACGGGGTAAGTAGCTGATGGTTGCAGTTGTACAATATTTACAAAAAGAACATGAAAATTTCCCGAGTTGATTATGATTGTTTTTGTAAAAGAGTGAACACCTTCAATAAATAAATTAATGCTGCCAATGTTTACTTAGAAATACACCTCTGGTGTGATGAGACTACCATGTAAATACACCTTTACCGTGAATTATCGACTCGGCGCCATTAGCAGCAATTGGGCCTGTGTTACTTTTTATTTGCCCAAAATGGAATAGCTTGGCTTTGTTTCAGCAAGACGGTGCCACATGACACACATTACGCGAATCAATGGCCCAATTAAGAGGCGAGTTCGATGAACAGTTTGGGGCCGCTCACTTGACCGCCTAGATCGTGCGATTTAACGCCTTTAGACTATTTTTTGATGCGCTATGTTAAGGCTCATGTCTATAGGCACAAGCCCGCAACGTTTGACGCACTGGAGGACAATAGTGAAGAATTTATTCGTGAGAGACCGGCGATATGATGGAGAAATTATGCCAAAATTTACATGAAATCACCTTTAAACATTAAATTATATAGATCATTTCATACATTTCTCTAACTTTATGTGTTTTTTTATAAATCAAATCCAAAAGCTCTTAAAAAATCACCCCTTATATACATACATACATAATACATATGTATCAAGGCACATTCACCAAGTAGTAGCGCAGACGCAGCTGAGCCATTTTTTTCTTTTAAATTAAAGTTCATCGGAGACTTCAATAATTGTGAAAGAAAAAGAAATTTAAAAAAAATTTATACATGAAAAATATTTTATTAAAAAAATTGCTTTCAAACAAATTTAAAAATATGTAAAACTATTAAAAAATTGTGGAAAGTGTTAAACGTTGCAAATATTGTTTTGTGTTTTTATGTGAATAATTACTATTTTTATTTTGTTAAACAAATCCAATTTTTGACATTTTGGATCAACTAAAATAAAAAGCCATGTTTTTTTTCAGTGTTGAATTTTTGTAATCTTGATATTACCTGGAAATTAATGAGCATTGCTATACATTTAATAAAACAGGGGTCTAATTGCCGCTTTCGATAACGACATGATTCGATCACATTTCTTCAGTTTTAGATTATGGCATTCGATGTCGATCAATATTATTACATTGTTCACAATCGAATGCAATAATCTCATACTGAAAACACGTGATCGAATCAGCTCATTATCAAAAGCGACGATTATTGTTGTTTCACGATTATTTTTGAAAATTGTGACGAGTTTGACGATGTTATTTTTAAAATTTTACGATTTTTAGAAAAAAATTTCTAACAACAGTGAATCATTGATGCGCGTTTCTTTGCACAATTGTGCTGATAGAATTCACAAGTATTCTTAACTTCTTTAATTTAGTCTTCGATGAGACAGCGACAAATGCGCATGAGGCGGATGCTTACAGATTTTTTTCAAGAATATTTTTCCAGCAAACACACGTGTGGCCTTTCAAATTTATGATATGCGAAAAATACTTTATTATAACATACAATGCCTTTTATGTTATCAAGGATTTAAGGAAAAAAAGGAATATGTCATTTAAAGAAAAAATAAAGCTTGGAAAAGTTTTTTACAATTGACTGTTTGCTTAGAAAATGTTTTATTTTCAATTAATGCTTTAACTGTGTGGCTTTGTGTTTGGTGGGTAGCTCGCAACCTCAATACATTGATAGTACACCAATCCATTCACAGCGCGCACCAATGATCTGCATACACACTGAACTCTGTATGTATGTATAGATATGGCAGGGAGCTTTGCTGCAAATATAAGCTCACCCAACAAACAATTTGTTCAGTGTTTAATAGGCTTTGTCATTTGATGTCAAAAGATATTTTAATTATTTTTCATGTATTGGATCAAATTTAGGCTTTTTCAGTTTCAATGGAAACTTATTGAAAAAAAGCGTTTGGAGAATGTGCCTTCATGAATCTGGTAGTAAGAATTATTTTAAAATTACTGCTGAGACTTATACCGTATTTATTTTGTAGTAATTTTGTGGTGTACATACACTGCAATGCCACATAAGGAAAAAATCGGAAATGACAAACGTTGCCACTAGCACACACCACTGCGATGTTACAAAATTTCATAAAGTGTACTCGCCCAGTAAAGCAGGAGCTTGCAAGGAAGTCAATAAGATCTCAAACTTGTGATCCGGAAGTAGTGCAAATTTGGATAATGATTCTAATGATTTTTACATAGGGTTGTCATTTTAACAAGTTCTCTTTTTTGATACCTATTCAGTGAATCCGAAGTCATTTTGATGATGCTAAGTAAATCTGATTTTTCATATGTTCTCTTTAGAACTTAATAAAAGAACAAATTTTTCATTACTTTTACAGAGTTACAAAAACGCACCACAACCCATGGAAAGGCCAAATTTAGCCGGAAAATCATTTATTATTCATTTCATTTGCTTAAAAAAATTACAAAATAACTTCTTAATTAATTATCTGGGTGGTTTCGATACTCACTTCGTAAAAAGTTCAAGATACACACTTATTGATAATTTGGAACTAGAGAAAAAACATTTCCTAAATAATGTCTTCCAATTTTTTCCAGTGGGCGGCATTAGATTAAGACTAATGACATGTTTGAATTTTTGTCTTCTTATAAAGACCTTTTTATTTCAGATAAGAAAAATACTTTCGAAGATTGAATTTCGATTAAAACTTCTCCAAAGAAATAATTATATTTAATAATTTCTGATCACTTTTATTAGATTACTTGCAATTTGGTGTCAAAACCACTTGTTTGCTGTGCAAAAGTGTAAGCTCTTTCGATGACAGCAGATTGAATTTCTATACTCGATTTCAAAAGCAATTCTCTTTAGTATCAGTTGTGACTGTCTACGGTTCGGTCGAAAGTTGTAGTAACAAAAATTGTCAACCGGAAAGTACGATTTCTGCGAAATATTATGCATTTGTAAATACGGATTTGTGTTTTTATAATGCCGCCGTCTAATAAATTTTTTTATTGACTTATAATTACGCATGTGCAACGCGATAATTGATTAACTTGTTTAGTTTGCGGTAATAAAAAAATGAATGAACAAAACAGCTCCGATTCTCAGTCTTATAGTGCTGCAGCCAACAGCGCTGCAAATAACGTTTTATGGAATCTTTCTGGACGTCATACTCCTAATCCGCCATCCTTGCCAACAAACCTACCTCAGAGCATATTTACGAATCCTTCCATACAGCCGACCAGTGTTGTAAATTTGTCAAATTCCACAGATGTGGTCATCGGGCCAATGACCCAATACCAGGGTCCAGTCACTATTTATCAGTATATGGATGCCACAGTAGAGTCGAGATCTATGCAAGCAAACGGAGGAGGTGGTATGTGAGAAATATGACGTGCATACATATTTAATTTAGTCCATAAATAAAAATTTGTTGTTTACTGGTATCGGATCAACTAAAAACGAATATTCAAACCAAATGAATTGTGTGTGGCCGTGTTGGCTCAAAGCTTGTTAAGTATAATATTTAAAAAAGCTCATCACTTAAGCAAACACTAACGCGATGCCGACATCAAGCTTTTCGTATTGTAAAAAAATAAGTTTTAACACAAAACCACACGCATATTTCATAGCAGTTGAAATATGGGTAATGTTATATAATACTAACGTAAATACATGCATACGAGTGTGTACACAGTACATATCGCTCGTTTACTCAAAGAACGTCATAACTCAAAAATTCCAATTTTTAATGGTGGAGACTTAATCTTATCTTGTTCACTTAACCCTTGAAAGCAAAATAACATTTTCTTGTTCCTTTAACCTTTAACTGACGAGGTGAAATTTTGGGACATAGTTTATGACGTGGTGGTAAATTTTACCCCTCTTAATTTTACTAAAAAAAAATTAGTAAAAAATATTTTTTGATAATTATTTGTTTTTTAAAAATAAGCTACTATATTTTTAATTACAAAAAATAAAGAAAACAAAAATTGTTTTTATTCGTTTGAACATAACAGGTACTTTATTTCACAAACCTTTTTTTTAATATAAAAAAACGACATATAAATAACTTATAAAAAAAATATGAATTAAAAAAAAACAAAAACTTAAAGGGCATTTTTTCACAGCCAAATGTATACATTTAAAGATATAAAAGATATCATAAAAAAATAGTAAGGTGTAAAAACTGCAGGTCCACCTTATAGGTGGTTTTTTACTCATCAAAATCTGTGTTCGCACAGTGTAAGCATATACGTTTGCTGCATCCCATACACATTGGCTTACTACATTGCAGACAAAAGTGTGTAGTTTTTCGCTTTAGCCTAGTCGGGCATATGTGGCATAACTTACGAGCAACGTGGATCGGTTCTACTGGAGGCGGAGGTACTGAGTCCGGACCCAAAATGTTACCAATTGTGTCTCGTAATACCCGAGGGAGCTTTTGGTTGTGTTGACGTCTTTGCAGATGTGGTAAAATCATTTGTCTTGCAAGCTTTTTCAAAAAGTCTCCTCTTGAGCTGTTATCATAATCCTTTGAAGATTGAAAAATAATGAAAGAGTTGACACCACAAATATCCACAATTCTATAAAATATGGCTAATGGCCAGCGGCGTGTACGTCGACTGGATGAATAAATCGAGCATTTCTTATCGAGCTCATCCACTCCACCTTTTGTATTGTTATAATCAGCTATCATTGCAGGTTTTAAAGTGAGTGGGTCATCTTCTTTTTTGTGATGCATGGAGGACAATAATACAACAGCACGATTTTGACGAGGCACGTATGATAAAATAGTGGCATCTTTGGTAAAACCATATATGCAGGATCCCAACGGTCTGTTTTTTTTGGCAAAAATTCTGCTGGAATCTCTCTTTTGTTCTTTTTCAACGTACCTAAATAAGTTAGTTCTCGTTTTTTAAGTTCTTCCACCAGCTGGAGTGAAGAAAACCAATTGTCAGCAGTTATATTTCTTCGACTTCCTTCTATTATTTTAGACAGCCTTATTACTGATTGTGTTGGTACTGCAAGTCGTTTTTCTGCATTTGTTAGACCAACTGCATCCGAGTTTTTTCCAAAGTATATATAAGCATTTGCAAGATATTGTGTGCGTGCATCAGTCAATGACATTATCTTAATGCCATATTTTGCGGGTTTCTTTGGCATGTAAATTTTGAACTTGCATCTTCCACGAAATGGTACCAACATTTCATCAATACAGGCATGAGTACCAATTAAATAACTTTTTCGGCAGTTTTCTATGAATTTGTTGAATATACCAGAAACTGCTGCTATTGGGTCGTTCAATAATCGTTGTTGTCTATCACAGGAGTTATCAAATCTTAAGCAATTTAGAATACAAAGAAACCGGTTCTTAGACATTGTAGCTCTAAAAACTTCTCTGCCCGTTCCATCAGTTGCAAAAATAAATTGAGCGGCCTCGTGGTTAGACTTGAATACGGATGTGTAAATCAAGATACCGAAAAATGCACGCAATTCTATTTTATCTAGCATTTTCGCTTCAGTTTGTGCTGTTAGATCAAATTTTGCTTTTAATTTTGTATTTGTATGTTCTAAAATCATGTTCTCCATATCGCTATCAAAAATTCGCGACCAATATCCATATAAATCCTTTTCCGATTGCGGTTGTGTAGCAACTGGTAACCGCACAATATTATGAAGAGGAGTCTTTACGCAGCGTGTCGGTTCCAATGCTGACCACTTGAACCCGTTTTTTCCATAAAAGTAGTTTACAGCAGATTCACATACATTTCCATCAACAACTAGTTCTTCTTCATCATTTCCAACAATTTCCTCAACAATCATCGTATCCGCTTCATCGTATTCACTGCATGCATCATCTTCTATACGTATTTCATCCTCCATGTAACTTTCTTCAATGCAGAAATCCGGATCGACAATTTCGTCGTCGACTTCGCTAACATCGTCATCGTCCTCAAAACATTCCTCAAGAAATTGAGATATGAATGAATCACTGAGTTTTTTTTAATTCGACATGATCTGTAAACTTAAGTAGCATATCACGTAATTTAAAAAATGTGTAATATAACGTTTTTGAAATAAATAATTTTTTACCAACAAGAAAACAGACGAGTGGTAAAAATAATTCCACGAAAATATTACGTTAATTTCGATGTGGGGTAAATTTGTTTCTACTAAATACTTACGCTAACGCTGACGTGGTGGTAAAATATTTTCAAAGAAAAACTTACGTAAATGCCGAGGAGTGGTAATTTTTACACCAGCATGTGCCTAGCTCCGCTCGTGCTATGTCTAGCTCAGCCAAAACACAACTGAATGACAACGATCACAATATATGAAGATACTAAGAGAATTAAATTGATTGAACGCAATGGAAGAGAGAATTTTAAAAAAATGTAAAGAGAGGGTAAAATTTACCACCACCTCGTTAGTTAAAGGTTAAGCTGTGTTTGAACTGAAAACTTTAAAGTCGTTTTCCGCCAAACTGATTTTTTGGAGTTATGACGTTCTTTGAGTAAATGAGCGTTATGTACATACATTCTCACATGTGTATGTACTTATTCACATACATGTGAGTACCTACATATACATACATACATACATATGTACCAAATATTCCCTACCTATTAAAATTTCGTTCATTATCGAATGCCGTAATTTTTTCCCGGGAAATCTTTAATATACACTTCACCAAATACGATAAGGGTATATATAGGTTTGTCATTCCGTATATAATTCTCGCAATATATCACAAAAAGTTTTTTTATTTTTAATTTTAATGCATATACATTTTTATTTATTGTATTTTCATCAATGAACTAACGATATAAAGAAATGAAGAAATATACATTATTCTATCCTTTTTTAGAAAGGTAAAAATATTGCCAAGTTAGCAGATTATCTAGAAATTATATGACACCCTTACGATTACAAAATTTATATAATGCATAGCATATTTCAGTGATAGGTATTGTGCAAAACAAGAACTTGGTCAATACTTTTATCTCACTACTTTTGAAGGCCGAAATTTTGGAAAGGAACTTGGCCTATTTTCACATTTATGTTTTTGTGAGGATACTTCTGACACCTAGAATTGGAGGTTTTCTTTAACAAAGCTTTTTAAACTTAAAATTTCTAGTCTGCTGTATTTCTATTCATAACGACTGCGCCAGTTGAAAAGGTCAGAGTTGCATAAAATAATGGTTTGTAGTGTGATGGGTGCACTATTGTGTCATTACAAGGATCTAATAATGTACGAAATTTTATAAGAGTCATTTGAGTAGAAATATGTAAAATATAGCGTAAATTTTAGTGGGAGTGACCTCGCCTTTTTTTCTAAAGTCTGCTTAGACGAAGTGCTTTTGAAAACGCAAAATTTAAGGCTAGCATAAGTGCAATTTGCATGCAGTTTCAATAGAGTAGCTAGTGTTTTAATTTTTGAGATTTCCGATTTTTCTGGTTGGTAACTTAGCTAAGCCTATTTGTTTGCAAAATTTCAGTTCTCTACCATATAATATTGCGTTAACTTTTTATGAACATGGCTCTACCTCCCTAATATAACAATCGGTTCTTTCTGATTTTTCCAATTCGTAACTCACCCGTTAACTTAAATTCTTAATTTCGAGTTTAACCTTCGCCTTCCCAATTCCCCCGCGGGTGGCCTTTTCGATTTTATTTCTTTAATAACTTTTTTAAATTTGCTTCGATTTAAATTAAATTTAGACTCACTGAACAAATTTTTTAGTTCTGTAGAATTTAATAAAGACATGATAAAATTTGATTATTTTAAGTTATTATAATACAATTATGATGGAGGAGCATGATGGCAGTTGTCACAATTAGTGCTGTGTTCTGCACAAATGTGTTTCTTGCAAAATTTGCCGTGTGTTTTTCTTTTGTTTTCGTGGGTGGCAAATATAATATTTGCCTTTTATTTTAATACGCTCAGTCGGATCCCTTTCTGGAGCTTCATCGCCCTCCTGATCTATCCTCGCCAAGCCTCTTGACAAAGTGTTTTCGGTGCGATTGTCTTACAGATTTTTCTCCAATGTTCTCTTTGTATATTATAAATGAGGCAAGAGCGATTGTATCCAAAATGTTAAATAACCGTGCCAATGGTCATCGAAATGTTGCTAGTTTGGTGGAATACTGTCACAACATCTTATCCATCGGGTTCACACAGCAAATTGTTTTATTTTAATATAAAATTATCTCGGAATTATTTTGTTGACCAGATGTAATTTTATCTCTTTGCTTTGTTTACAATGGCGGGATCATAGGACACTAATGATACACCTTCGGACTAGATGCACCTTCGCGGGTTCGGGACGGTTTAAAATCTTCAGGATCATATCTTTTATTTTATTATTGTACCTACGACATAAATCTTTCAAGTGGCCAGCTCTTTAGCTTATGAAAATGTGGTACACTAATTGTCCATTGTGACATTCCTGGCGGTTTCTTTGTGCATGTCCATCAACTCTTTTACTTTACTCTCGCCTTGTTTCATATCTCTTACAATGTTTATTTTCTCAGTACATTTGTATATGTACAAAAAGTTGTGGAATTATATGCTTACAAAACTTTAATTTCATATTTAGGTGGCTTGAATGACTTACTATTTGAATAACCATTAAAAAAGCGCATACCTTTTCTGGTAGTGCATCAAACTCTAGCATTTATCTACTGTAGAACTCAGTTATAACGAATTATCAATTGTAACGAATAATGTTTTTTTAATTGAATTACTTCCACTGTATTATCTTAAACACATATCTACAGGAATATATATATTTATATGCATATAGTGATGAAAAAGTGCAAATACATGCATACAAAAATTTGGTTTCATTTGGCATGCTACTAACTACAATTATTACGAACTTTTCTTTTAACGAATTATTTTTGCTGGTCCCACAGAGTTCATTATGAGTTTTATTTCATTTTGAAAAAACTGAAAGCTATATAGTCTTGTTTAAGATCAAAAAAGTTTAAATATATATATACTTGTTCGTCGCATATAAACATATGTACGTATAGAAGCGCATCCCGGTGGGTATTGGTAAGCCATGTACATACATAAAAACCTTTGGGAAGGCGAAGGTTAAAGTGCGTGTACATGTCCCCTGATTGAAACTTCCAGGATTTTAGATTTTTCTTGGAGATCTCTGGTTTAGATTTATTTGTGTATCGAATTTAAGCTCTCTAGTGGAAATTCTAGATTTAATTTGTTATAGGTGATACACCCCCCCCCCCCCCTCCATCACTTTTTTAAGATCAAGATTTTGTTGTGAGCAGCGCTTACATATCATCGTCTACTTTTTAAGATCATAGTTTCAAGGCTTACACACGTGCATACAAGTTTCAATAAAATGGCTTCAGTTAAAATCTGTATATTTAGTTTTCCATTCAGTGCAATATTAGCGTGGCGCCACCACTCTTGGTTAAAATGTTTGGGTGTTTAGATTTTTCTAATTGGTTTCTCACGTTGACCTACTTGCGTATATAATTTCAGTTCTCTAGCGCAAAATTTAATTTTTTATTTTTACTTGCATATTCCCGCCTACTTTTTTTAAAAACAAATTTTTTGGCTGGTGCTTATCATTCGTGTCAAGTTTCGTTGTAAACGGATAATAATAAATATATACATTTACATGTGCTGAGCCGAAGTACATGAAATAGGAGGCAAGGCTACAAACTTTCAACGAAAGTTTGTAGCCTTGCACCATTGTTTAAAAAACTGCAGTCGAAATAGCAAAAGTCCTAAAATTGTGCTATTTCTTCGACCTTTTTATTTTTTGACTGCCCAATCACAACCTGTTGCTCATACTCCTGCATCGAAAATTCAAGTGTTGTTGTAGAAGTTAACACAATAAACGAATAGCTATACAAAACGAAGAGCTTCAGCTTTCGACATGTTCGAAAATTTTTCTGTTTGGCTGAGTACTGCATTAAATAAATACGAAGTTAACGAAGCAGAAATTTTTGTGTGTTTTGTGTGTGTATGAGTGTTTTTTCTGTATGTACCCTCTAGTCAGCTTTGAACCATATGTCTCTATGTCAACACTCTTTTCTCTAGCGACAACTTTCCTTTTATGCGCGAGTACAGATAAGTTATAGACAACAGTTCTAGTATATTTCTGATGACATTGTCAATGAACGCGTCAATAGTTTGTTTTTCTTTTTACTATGCTGTGCAATAATGTTAAAAAAATACATATGTATGTACTCGTATGTATTTAAGTTTGTTGCCCCAACCCTTATAAAATTTAAGACGAGGGTCACTAAAATGTACTAGTGAATCTTTGGTTCAAATGGTCGTAAAAATAGTGCTAAAGTCTACTGGTAGATTTTCAATGACAGCCCTATGTTATATGTCAATAAGCGATTACATTGGCTGGGGTACACCTAGTCAGTAGCACTATTGATAATGTCACAAGTAAATCACTACAATTTACTATTGACATCAAGCGAGAAAATATCGATATTGTAGGCTATAGAGTTGTGTCCAACAGCTCTTTTTGAACTAGTTTGAAAGCGTTCGAATCAAAAGATTTGTCAAACCCATTTAATTTACATTGATGTTTTTGACCGGACTTGTGTCCAACAGCTCATTTTAGGTCAAAAGAGCAGTTGGACACAACTCTAGTAGACCAGAGCCCTTAAAATTTACTAGTGAATCTTTGGTGCCAATGTCTCCATGTAATCCCAAAGAACTATGTACTTAGTTAGTACTAGTGGTGGATTTCCAATGACAAGCTAATGCTAAATGTCAATAGATGATTACATTGGCTGGGGTACACCTGGTCAGTAGTACTACTGACAGTGTCACTAGTAAATCACTACAATTTCACTATTCGCATTTCCTGCAAGGTAAATAATAGTAAAACAAACAACAACATACCTTCCAGCAAGTGATTAAATACGCAATTGAAACTGCAAAATCAAAAGCAATGAAAAAATACACAACATCTCTACTACGATAACTTCAGAATTTATTTAAAACAGCAGTCAGATAAACAGAAAACTTTTCGAACATGTCGAAGGTTCATGCTCTTCGTTTTTTTTATAACGTTTATTTTAACAAAAGTATATATAAATGTGTATACTATAAATAAACAAAAGTATATATTTCTTTTTTTTTATACACTGTCCCACAAACGGGCGCTCAAGTACACTACTGATTATAATTTAAACTAATCATTTGAAAATTTTATAACTATATTTATATACATACATACATAGGAGTATTTATATAAAGTCTAGTGTAAAGAAAAATGTTGGAAAAACTTTACTTTAATATGCAAAAATAAAAAGGGTCTAGTGATAAAAGTGAAAAAAAGGATTATTTAGTGAGCCACCAATACTTTTTAATGTTTAGGTTTGGAAAAATATTTTCATCTCCAGAGAAAATGCTGGTATCAAATCTGCGGTTGTCTGGTTCCAGTATGTTGCTATGAATGGATTTAATATTGGCCCTTCTATAAATATGATAGAATATAGGCACGCCGTTTAAATTTTGCATAAATCCGTTACTATTTGGTATACAAACGCCTCGGGTGGTACAAACCCAGATTGCATACACTTTTTAACATATTCTTCATTAATATAATAAGGTGCCATAATGAGGTTATTGTCATAACACTGAAAACTTCTATTTATGTGATTTCTTATTAGGTTAAGAACGACGTTGTCAATTCTGGAAACTTTAGCCTTATTGTACAGTTTTTGGTTTGAAACATATTTGGTATAGTTACTGTTTTTTGATCTGTAAATAGCCATACACGCTCTCAAGCACTTTCTTTCAAAAATTCTTAGTTTTTCCATATAAGATGGTGAGATATTGAACCATAATTGGCAGCCATTTGTTAAGATAGGTCGAATTAAATACTTATACATGATTAATTTTACTTCTGATTTAATATTCTTAGAGAAAAATAGTTTTTTATAGTGAAAAAATGCATTTCTAGCCTTTATAATTTGAATATTAATGTGATTGGTGTAATATAAGAATTTATCTAAGTGTACACCTAGGTATTTAACAGTTTCTTTATTTGGTATATTTACTGCATTGTTGACTTTAATGCAAAAGTATTTCCAATTCTTTTTAATATTATTGTTACATTTGCCTACCGGAGGGCGGAATAGTATAGTCTCACATTTATTCGTGTTAATTTTTAGTTGCCAATCAGTCGCATATTTTTGGACAGTGTTGAAGTAGCTTTGAAGACCTTCATTAATTTTTGAAATATTATTATCTGAGTGATATATTATTATGTCATCAGCAAAGCCAACACTATGGTCAATTTTATTCAGGAGGTCGTCTATGAATAAATTGAAAAGCAGTGGTGCATTTACAGTGCCTTATTGCAAGCCATTAGCGATATTGAATTTTTTTGAGCTAACCTTGTTGTTAGCAGAGACTAAAAATGTTTTATTATTCAACATGTTATGAATAAGAATAACGAAATGGAGGGGTACCTTGTAATTTAATAACTTATAGATTAATCCTGCGATCCAAATACTATTAAATGCTTTTTCCAAGTCGATCAGACAGGCTCCTGTACACAAACTTTTGTTTAAGTTCCAATATATGTTTGAAAGAACTAAATGTATGGCATGTATTGTTGAGTGTCTATGCTTGAACCCAAACTGTCTATTACTGATTAAATTGTTAATATTACAAAATTCTAATAGATTATTATTAGCGCAAATTTCAAAAATTTTACTTATATTTGGTAGTAAGCTAATTGGCCGCAAATTTTTCGGGTCACTAACGCCTTTATTTTTCTTTGGCAACACTATGACTTTAGCTGTTTTCCACGCATGAGGGAAATATGAATTGTTAAGCATGTTGTTAAAAAGAGTACAGTATTCCCGAATTATTTTTTCTGGGATATTTCTTAAAATAATGTTAGAAATGTCATCAACACCCGAAGATAACTTATTTTTTAGGTGCCTAAAAATGTAAATGAGGTTATTGATAGATACAAAGTAAGTTTCACTTAATTCGCGAGCCCCAGTACGTATGTTTTGCTGCCAGGAAACAAGATCCAAGCGATTTGTAGAACTTCTCATACTGATCTTCGGTAACTGAAAATCTGGGAGGTGAGTAAATTGATGATATCACGAAATTCGCACAAAAATTTTTTGCGGTGGCCTGAAAATTCTGCAAGTCAATGACAAGAAAAAAATTTGGCGTAGATTCTACTTAGGATTATGAGTCGGGAGGAGGTCAATTACCTAGAACCTCGAGTCCCTTATCCTAAATAGTTGGGGAGGGGTCAATTGCGTTGGAGAAACAACCTCCGACCCAAGTCCCGAATGTTTCTTGGTCAAGTTGGCGGCTGAGCATGACCGCAGAATGATAATACTCATAAAACATCTGAAAGTAAAATACGATGATTAGTTGGATATATTAATACCGTATTGGAACAATACTTTACCCTTTAATTTTGACCAGTCTAATAAACAGCCTGCAAATAAAATAAAATTAGAATCTACAATAAAAAAAAATATTACTTATTACTTACCGCGTGCAGCCAGACAAAATTATTAAAAGGTATTGCGAACAGCTGTTTAAGGCGAATTCAGACCATTCTATGAATGAACAAAATAAACAAAGGTTTCTTTTGAGTTGGCAACGCAGTAAATAGTAAGCGGGTTCTGGAGTAGTATTTATAAAAAAATGCGTTATATTTGTAAATTGTTATTTTATTTTGCAATAAAGTTGAATGTTGCTGTTTATTTTGAGAGCCTGGTACATTGCGGATACACAGTAGGAATAATATCATTTTTATAAGGGAGTAGACTTATGAAGAAAGGTCCAGTAAGCAGCAAGGAATAGGTACATGTAAATTGGAGGGAATTCAAATAAAGATGGCGAGCGAAAGCGGGAAAATAATTCTAAGATACATACATCTATGTGTATATCTACCACTATTTGAATCACATAATGTAAAAGAAAATGTAAATATGTATATATAGATACCGGTAGAAAGTATATATATAAATTGGAAAATCAGGAAAGTGGAAAAACATGTTAGGTAGCAAACGGTGCTCAGAAGCTTCTTGAAGATTATTCTCAGGTTGATTATTGTCGGTGACGGTCGTCAAGAAAAGGTTCAGAAATTTTTCTGATAACTAGTAAATTTGTTAGAAAACTAAAGTCTTTGTGAAGAAAGCCAGTCATTGTTTTAAAAAAATTCAAACTTGATTATATCGTTTAACAAAAAAAATTAAGCTTCATCACCGCATAACAATGCAAATTAAAATTTAAAACCTACAAGAAAACAAAAGAACAAACAATATTTTTTAAACGTGTGATGCTTTTGGAGCCAGCGAGAAGGTGCCAACTGAAAGAATAAAATAAACTCCGTCAACCGAAGGAAGAACCGATAACTAACAACAACAACAGAACAGTGAAGCTACTCCATCAGTCCTGGGAGAGACACGAGCGGTCGGAAGAAACCAGCCATAGTGGCCATTTCGATAAAACAAAAAGGGAAGCCGTAAATATGTATTGTCAAATTTTGTGTATATTGTAAATAAGTATTGTATGTTAAATAATATTAATAATCGTTAAGTAATTCCTTGCATTGCAAATAGCCGAATATAAATGTTAAAAGAGGTATAGCTGCAACAATTCTGTCAGAATAGTAGTAAAAAGAAAAAAAGGAAGGAAATATCTGATTTATTCATCTTCGTTAGTTAGAGGTTTTAAGGTTGGAAGTAAAGTAAGAAACTGCAAAGTGGCAGTGGTTATCTCACCTTAGGGAGCTCTCTCAGGCAGGAAAATTTTGGTATAATTTTGGGAGATTTATAATTGACCTTAAAATCAAGGGCGACGAGGGTGAAATGAAATAAAAGAGAAATTGGTAATAAAAGAAAATATATAATTAGTGAAATGCTGACAGAAATGTCGTAGAATGCCGAAAAATTCAAGAAAATTAAATTAAATTGAAACAGGAAATTAAAACTTAGAGTAATTTTGTAACGTAAAAGTAAATAAATGATTATAATATTATATGTAAAAAAAATGGAAAACTTTTGTGGATAAATTTTTAGAGGGATTTTGATGTAAAAGAAGGCGTGAGTAATCAAACAAAATGTGGGCTCATGAAAATACTCCGGATAAGGAAGTGACCATGTAGGGAAAGGGCGGCTGAAAGGAACAACTTACTTTCCTAATAATAATGTGTGTCTGGTAGTGTCATGTTCAATGTTTGTATATATATAATTGCTGCTTGTCTCGGGCTTAAGTGTAGGTTGAGATCACACGTCCCGAAATCTCTGGCTCTGAGCTAACCGCGGAGATACACTTAAGTGCCGCATGAGGCATGTAACAAATTGTCTACGAAAATATTCGTTGCTTGCATATATTCTTCAGTAACGTTGTCAAGGACATAGTGCTTGAGTCTTGACTTTGCTGATCCACCGCATGCTCTCCCTCTAGGATCCTTTGTATCATATAAAGTGTAACCATTTATTTTAAATAAGCTTCTTGAGGTCAAATGAGTCTCAGAATCCAACATTATATCAATATTTTTTTCCATGAGGAAGTGCTCAAGTTCATTTTTATGTTGGCGAATGCCGTTTGCGTTCCAGAAACTCACATTAATTAATAAAAAATATTTCATTTAATAAGAATTGAAATTACTGAACTTAAGTCCGACTAAGAAATTATTTCTGAATAAAATATTTTAATTTATTTAATTATTTTCTTATTAATATTTTATTTGCACTGTGATATGGTTTATATTTAAATATGTATATGTATATTAATTCTTAACAGAGATTCGAGCAATTCGCACTGAATTTTATTTCTAGTTTTAGGTTTTATTGAGTTCCTTGCCGGAAAATTCATTCAACGCAAGCGTTGCTCCTTGATACACAAAGTACATTTTAAATTATTACAGTTCTTTAGACGGCCATAATCCAACGGCATCTTGATATGAATAAACTTTTACCCAAAACATGTTTGAGTTGTTACAAATATATAAATTTTAAAGAACTAATTGTAACATAACTTGGATGTTATATACGTGTAAACCAAAAAATTAGCTTGAGCAATCTCACCAATGCGAGTACCTGTTCGATATGTCTTGTAATAAACCATGTTTAAGTCTTGCCAACAACAAATGTTAAGAACGATTTCATTGTTACCAGTAACAATTTTTATTTTAAACGTTTTTGATAAATTTTATATTATTTATAAAATAAAAATTGGGAAATGTATTGAAATTATAATAATCTAAAAAATATTAAGTAAAATACAAATCCCCATAAAATCCCCAAAACCTAAAAATTATCCCTAATGAATTCCTCAATCCCCAAACCAAAATTTATATCCCCATTTGCAAAAAAAAATCCCCGATTTGGGGATAAATCCCCTAATCTGACAACACTGGCTGTTAGCCAATTGGATGTGTTCTCTGGTTTGTGCTCATGTGCAAAAACAAATTGAGCAATCGTTCTCATTTTTTTTATTTCTCTCACTTCAAAGAACTAAACAAAACAAAATCAAACCATTTGTTTAGTTTATTTTCGTACTTTTCTTTAACCCTTCTTTGCATGGTGATGGAAATATCCATCATAACACTTGTTGAAGAAGAATACGCACACAAGCAATTGCACTTTAAATTGGTTGCTGTTGACAACACCTCACATGACTATTTTATACATTGGATCATAGCGGTAAAACAAATAAGAAGCATAACATTTAAATTCGTTAGTTTTGTATCGTCATTCCGCTGTTTGTTAAGTTAGATAAAAGTTGTACAATTCTTAGTATTTTTTGGAAGCTGCTCTGAAAATTTTTGTTATATAAAAGTGTTAATGAGTGGAAAAAAGGTTTGTTTTTCGTGTGTTAGTAATATTTTGCACATTTGATATCGAAATCAGTATAAAAATTACGAAAAACTATGTGACAGAAATTTACATCACTGTGCAATAGCTTTACTTAAAATGTGTGGTGAAAATGAATTTGTAGTAAAAGTGCTTTATATTGGATTTTCAGACAAATATGGATGAAAGATATATTGAAGCTTATTTGGCTCAGTTAGAAGATGGTTGGCTATCAGAAGATGACCTTGATGCCCAAAATTCTGATAACGAGAACGATGGTGATGAAATTGTGAGGATGTTGCAGGAGGACGATGTTGGTGATGATGTAATAGATGAAATCGGTGAATCTGATTCATCGCAAGTAGAAGAGGACACCATAGTGGTTCAGGGACCCCCTACCACAGATACTCCAGGCAGCTCGTCAAATTTCTCTTTTGACAAAAGACAATTAGTATGGAAAAAAGGAATATGGAGTACATTGAGGAACAAATTAAGTTCCTGGAAAGCTCTTCCGCTTCAAACGAAGTTTTACAACTTGAGACCCCATATCAGTGTTTTACTCACTTTTTTACAAAAGATCTAGTAAATATAATAGTTGAAGAAACTAATTTATATCTTATGCAAACCAATCCCAATTCATGTATAACTTACACTGAAGCCGATATGAAGAAGTTTTTTGGCATACTTTTATATATGTCTGTGCAGAAATTTCAGCAACAATGAACATCACAAGCCTGTAGGACATCCCGAACATGACAGACTTTATAAGATCCGTCCTATAATCTCGTACCTCAATGAGAGGTTTTCAACATTTCCAATAGATCAAATGCTATCTGTAGATGAGCAGATGTGCTCTACAAAGATAGGACAATTTTTAAAGCAATATCTACCCAATAAACCACACAAATTGGGCTTCAAATTGTATGTTCTTTGCAACCTGATGGGATATGCTCATAAGTTCGAAGTTTGTTCTGGACAAGAGAACTTAAAAAAAGTTTCAAATGAGCCAGATCTTGGCGCTACGGGAAATGTTGTACTTCGGTTGCTTCGGGAAGTTCCAAAAATGAAGAACCATATAATATACTTCGACAATTTCTACACATCGTTGCCTTTAGTACACTTTCTAGCTAAGAAAGGCATTTACACTGTGGGAACTGTGCAACAAAATAGAAATAGAAATAACAAATTTCCAGATAAAAAAGATTTCATGAAAAAATCCGTGCCTAGGGGAAGTTATGAAGAGAGAGTTTCCACGTTTGACGGTGTAGACATTAGTTGTGTAGTTTGGAAGGACAACAAGGTAGTTACCCTTTTATCAACGTATGCTGGAGCTTTGCCCGTTGCTGAAGTAAATAGATTCGACAAGTCCAAAAAAGAAAAGGTTAATATAACCTGTCCATTTATTGTCCAAGAATACAATAAGCACATGGGAGGTGTAGACCTCATGGATAGCTTTTTGGGAAGAAACCACATAATATTGAGGTCAAAAAAGTGGTACTTGCGTATTTTTTTCCATTTGTTTGATTTAGCAGTCATAAAATCTTGGATTGTATATAAAAAAAATTCTGAGAAAAGAAATGTACCACAAAAGGACCTGCTTACAATGAGCCAATTCAGGAATGAGTTGGCATTTGTTCTATGTAACCAAGGAACCACTAAAGATGTTAAGCGTGGTCGCCCAAGCAGCAGTTCTCTTGAACAAGAATTACAGTCAAAAAGAAGAAAAGGTTCTGCAACTCCTGCACCCCCGAAAGACGTAAGGAAGGATGGTTCCGATCATTGGCCAAAAGTAGGTGGATCACTCAGATGCAAATATCCAAAATACAAAGGTTACTCAACAATAATTTGTAGCAAATGTGGAGTAAATTTGTGCCTTAATAAAAATAATAATTGTTTTTTAAATTATCATCTAGAATAAAAATGTTACAAACCTATTTTGTTTTTTATTTATGTATTTAGTACTGAGCTTGAAATACGGGTTTGCATGTTGATGGAAATTTCCATCATACTGTTTTTTACATATTTTACACAATTACATTTTTTTTAATTTTTTAAGAATTTTTTCTTTGATCTAGAGCATGAATTACATCACTGTGATTTATTCCACAAAAAAAGATAAAATCATGCAAAGAAGGGTTAAGTACAAAGAAATCAAAACAAAAATAAATTTATAACTGTAATAGTGTCGATTATTTTTGTTACGAAAATCACGTCCTAACTTTTGTATCGCCCAATAAATAAAATATCTACCAAAATTATTTCCATATCAAACTGCATCATTTATTACCATTAAATGTACCAAATATATACACGGAAAGGGTCTTGCGAAGTTTATGAAAACATTTCTTCCAATTCTCATGGACAAGAAAGTGGCCTTTCAAAAAATATATTCTGCCATATACTCGTACATGACAATAACAAATTAATACGTTTTAAAATTTTTGTTGGTCAACTTGAGGCTACAACGTGTAAGTTTTGAGAGATGTTGAACAAGTTTGTATTAATTTGGGAGATAAATTAATATAAACTTGATATTAAAATTATGTATAAAACGCGGAGATTTGAGTGGGATTTTCAATCTCAAATTAGGAAGTTACTGGAGTTAGTAATTTGCCAGGAGTGAAGGTTATAAGTTAGCAAGAAACGTTTCGTTCGCTTTAAAAGAAAATATGTATGTATGTATGTACTTAACCTCTGAGAGGAGGGAATTCCAGAAGAGTTAATTTTAAATGAAACGATACAGAGCTTTCATATATTTCAACTTACATTTTATTACGTAAGTTTTGGGGAGCCAGTTGGCAGAGAGAGCTTGCCTCGTTGTATGTTACAAAACTAATAATAATTTACAAGTGATTACAAAGTATTTGGCGCATTCGCCCAAAAAAATAGTTTTATAATTCACAATGATTATAATATCAAAAACAGTGATGGAAAGGCTAAACAACCGACTATTTTAGTACAAATTCATTATATACAAAAGTTCAAAAATGTAAAGGTACTTGTTTAGACATGTTTAAAATTTTCAATCAATAAAAATAATTATTTGTTTAAAATGTAAATTCGAAAATATATATGTATATAAAGAGCAAATTAAAAAACAAATATATATATAGAGATTAACTTATTTAAAAGCGTTTAACCAGATGTTTTAATGGAAAGTTTCATACATAGACATATTTTCATAAGGATATTATTTTAAATTTTTATATAACCGAACTTAAAAAAAATATTTAAAAAACAACAGTGAAATGCTCATAGGAACTAGATCGAGTGCCCCTCTAATTTTAAAGTATTTTAAAAAAATATTTAATTATATTTTAATAATTAATTTTTAAATGGGCAAATAAAAAAATTAAAAAAATGTAATTTTTTAAAAAGGACAAAAATTAAATTAAGAAGTTAAGAAAAGAAAATTAAGATCTTTTGATCTACCTAAACACCCCCAAACAATGGGTACGTTTAAAGCCTTCCCGCAAAGTACACTCGTTTAAGGTTGCCATCCGTCGAATTGTCCTACTTTTTACACTTATGTTTTTGAAGCTGCTTAATTATTTTCAAGACTTATTTTTCCGCTTAATAATAACTGAGAGGAGTTTTATATAACAACGAGTTACATCACAAGGTTATCTACCTCGTATAAAATGCAAAGTAGAACTTAAAACTACAGAGTTAATTCTCAAAACTACTCGAAGGGGAGCATAGAACGAAATCGAAAAAATTAGAGATTTAATGGGTTTGGTCCAAATGAAGGATTTGATGGTTTGATACTGAAACATTATGTTTATCCTCAATGCTTGAACTTCTATATCAAAAATTGGTCGTATTAAGTTAGTTGACCTGAATGTAGCTTTATATTTTGTAACTAAGTATTGCTAACACGGTCAGCCTTACACCTCATAGAAGTTCTCTTAAGACCACAAAAAGTATACTTTAAGCATTTCTCCAGAATAAGGTGTTATTCTTCTAAAGAAGACGTGTAGAAATTCTAGTACATCTACAGATACACATCTTTTCTGGCGCTATGGCATCATACATGTACATAACCTACTGCAACACTTATTCAAACAGATTTATGAAATCGTCTTCCTTCGAAAAATTTGAGAATGGTTTGTTTTTTAAACAAAAATTGTATTCATATTGGCGCAAAATCATAGTCAAAACAAAATGTACTTTAGGACTTTACAACCAATATTTTGTATGACAGTACTGGTTTTAAATTTTTAAAGTAAACTTTGTTTGGGTCACTGAGTAAGCGTCATAGATTTTAAATACTGATAACTTCTATGCCTGTAATGAAGTATAATAACTATTTTTTTTTTGATAATTATTCAATACAAAAATTTCATAAACAATTTCAAGAAGTTTAAGTCATGGCATTTTTCCAACCCCTTTTTATTATCTACACCTCTTACCAACAAAACAAATTTTAATGCAACTACTTTCATAAAATATTTCATCGTGAAGAATTACAGCCTTATGCAAAAAAAAAAATCTTACTTTATGCTTGAAGTTCATGTCAGCTACCAGCGATGTTACGGCTAATAAACCTGTGTTAAAAACTTGTATGCAAAAACACTATGTTAACTAGTGTCTGCTACAATACATTTTACATGTTGATACTGGCAACACCATCATTCTCTCTTGTCTTTATAATGTTAACGATGCATACAAACGAGTTTCAATTTATCCGGATAGTCGGATATATTAACAATGTTTTGTATTATTTTAATATAAAATGAAATTTTTTTTAATTAGGATGTAAATTAATGTGTATACTACATAAAAAACATAAGCTAAATGCATTTATTGTGAAGCAAATAAGTAAATACAACAATTTTTTGTAAAGGGTTTAAACCGATTATTTAAACAAAGAGCTTTGTTTACATTTGGTGATTGTATGTGCATCACTATAAAATTTTGTATATTTTTAAATTATTTTACTAAGTAATTTTGGTGAATATGTACGTATATTTTGTAATTTAATAAAAAATGGAGGATACCAAAAGGAAAAGATCAGAAAATTGGAACGTTTTATAAGTTCTTGCCCGGTAATAGCCCGTCAATTGGTTTATGCGTTCTAAATGAAAAATCACACATTGAAAAATAATTTTCGCATAAAATAAAAACAATGTTTACCGATTCTGCTCATTAAATTTAGAGTATTCATTCTTTATTTTATAAATCCACACAATTCGCTCTTTTTTTCACAAAACTTTATTTTTCACAACAATAAAATATTTTAACATAGCCTTAAATTAACATAGCTTTAAATTATTTGATGTTAACATCTGTTTAAAATACGTATGTATGTATGTTAAGCTAACAATCGTTTTTACATGAAACTTTAAAGGTAGAGGTCCATAGCTCGCTTTTTGCGCGTTACGCTTTCTATGCATCTGTCAAAAAAGTAGAATCAATGTAATAGTATGTGACAAGTTACATTGCAAAAAGCGCAGAACGCGGAGGCGCGTTCAAAGCAAAAAGTAGGTCTACTTTCTACTTTTGTACGCGTTACAAGCACCATGAAAGAAAGTCAGCTGTTCTTGAATGCTAAAGATGTTAAATAATACTTTATTTCTTACATTATCGATAAATATTATTTTGCCGTGGATAATTTTTTTTTTCTTTTTTTTTCAATAAAAAAAAATTCTTAGTAAAAAAAACTTGTTTAATAAAATATGTGAATATTTTCATTAATGCGATGTATTTTAATTAACTTTTCACCACACTTTTCTCAGTAACAAATTTTGCATATTATTTATCGATTACTTTTACGACTAACTCCACAAATTCTTTTAAAAACTCGATTTCACTCTCCATTTATTATAAACAAACGAACACAGCTGATCAAAACAAAAATAAAATGGCGCATGAAAAGCAGTGCATGTAACTCAACGCCAACAAAGTATAGAATGAAACAAGAGGATGAAACGCGTGTAAAGCATAACGCTCAAAAAGCGAGGTATGGACCTCTACCTTAAGGAATTTCGCTTAACATTGGTTTGCCAACCTATGTTAAGTTTTTTTGCATAAGGCTGTTCGTCTTAAATCGAAACTTTAGCATTGTTGGAAGCATAGTTTTGTCGTTGTTATTTCAAATAACACTTCGTCACTTATTTTGAATGCAACACGTGTTTTTACAAATTTATTTAAAAAATATTGTCCTCTTTTTTAGGCCAAATGTTCTCGTTTTTTGAGGTTGTCGTTCTCTTTTGCTCAAAAGTGAAAAATTTGCACTTTTCCAAAATGAAATATTTTTCACCACGGCAACCTTTATTGATCCACGATATAAAATTATTTTTTCTTTTAATAGTTTCATGCACATCTTACATTTTTTTAAGATGGCCAAACAGAATCAAATCAAAATCCGAAACGTACAAAATTAGATGATAGTAAAGATCCCGAAATTAAAAAATGAGCATCTCTTAGCGATACGATGACTTCACTCAAGGCCGTGATACACTATCATACAAAGTCGTGCGATCTACGAAAAAAAAAACAACCCTGGTATGATGGAGTTTATGAAAATTTTCAAAAGACAATAACAATTCATCACACCAGGGTTGTACTTTTTCGTAGATCGCACGACTTTGTATGATAGTGTATCACGGCCTTTATAGATACTAGTGAATGCTACCGTGAGGCTAATGCCAATTCTCATCTCAGTTTTTCAAATACTGTTCAGTTCATTGTTGCCATTTTGGCATTTTCACTGCCAGATCTGGCATTCTCATTAGTTGAAAAGCATTCAACTTTCAAAAAATTCTACTAGATGCTTTCTGGCAGAATTTGTTGAAAATAAAAAAATTGTAATTTGTTAAAAAAAATTCTTCTGTATAGAGGATTTTTCTCATAAGTGTACATGCATTGCAAGCCTTTAGCTTCCCTGATGATCTGCACTAGCAAAAGTGAAATGTGCGTATGATCAAGATAACCCCTTAATAATTAATTTCAATGTATTTATAATTAAAAAAAATATTTTACTGAATAAGTAACATTATATTTTGGAATTATAGTGCGTAAAAAAATTTTAAACGTAATTGTAACATTTCCAAAAAAAACACCAATTATTAACTATTTTGTATATCTATGTATATATGTGCTCAAAAATTACCTGCAAATACTAATTAGTTTGTATAAACATGAAGTTCAAAGCCATTTGATTAATTTTTTCTACATTTAAATCTGGCATTATACTTTTCTTCTTCTTTTAGATAATCTTGTTTGATATTTTATATTACAAAATTTTTAAAAATCGACATTTAATATGAAATACTTTACACAGCTACATGTATTATTTATTATTTACTATTTTTATGCATTTTTAATTATTTTTTAATTCTTTTCTATTAACAAATACAAAAAACCCATTTTCCATCTCTAATCAGATATGATAAACAAACAAAATTATTTGACAATAAAATTTAATTTATGTGGCTTAATCAAAGAAAAACAATAAATAAAGAAAATACGCTTTCGTTTTACATACATATACATATTTTCTTAATAAAGAAATTCACATTTTTGAGTTTTCCTTTTTCAGATATTTTTGAAATAGTTAATTTGAAAACAATACACACAACATTTGGTTGGATAATTCTTGAAAGTAAAAATTTTACTAGCAATAATTTGTATTAATTTTTTTTGTCTGTCATTTTTTTCTCTCTCTTTTGACGCTCTCTCCTTGCAAAATTTTTGAGTTAATGAACACTTTCCAGTAACAATTGTTAGAAATTCGTAACAATTTTTATTAAATGAACAAACCTATTATTGAACATTTTTGTTTTGATTTTTGCTTTATATTCATTATACAAAGTACTCGCACATTTCAAACAGAACGAATGTAGTGTTATGAATGCATGTACTCACCGTGGCGTCGATTGGTTATTGGTTTGCGGCACATTATATTAAAAATACATTATGACTGCAGCAAACCAATAACCAACCGACAATGTGTCACAACAATTCATATCTTTTCTTTTACACAAATCATATTTTTAAACATTGCATTCTTTAAATTCCTTTAAGTGCATTGCCACATACAATGATCAATTTACTTTACTAAATGAGCTCTATGAATTATTAACTTCTTCTATGAATTATTAACTCCTTCTTAAATTTCAGAGAGTAATAAAATATAATTTTTTAAGTGGCCTAAATATTCGGCATTTTTTTAATGCTATGTAATGTTTTTGGACACATGCATTCTTGATGCCTCTTTCTAGTTATAAGTTTTAGTTGAGTTTGGGTAGTGTTTAAAGAGTCAAACACGTTTAAATAAATAAAAGAATTATTACAAGAAAATAATTCTAACAACATGAATGAATAATGAATGTTTTTTTCATTATTCAATATGGTTGTATTTATTCTCAAGCAAATGAGATTTCTTTAAATTTAAAAAAAAATTAGCGAAATATTTTGAAAATTTCTATCTGGCAATGTTTTGATTCATTACCACGTAAGAAACATCAACTGACAAATGTAAGTGCATGCGAACGAGCAATATCGACATCGTTAAAATTCACACGATTTTGAGTGACTCGCTTTCAATCGCTTCAGGGAGAGGTACATACCACGCGGCAACGCGTTTCTGGCTTTTAAACGTTTAAGGCTTTAAAAATTGCAAAGTTACACACCACGCTTTTGAAGCTTTTTTAGTTGTAAAATTTCAAGCCTTTGTCGGCTATTTTTTTGTGTGGCATTTACGTTTTATTTTTCTTTAAATATTTAATGCATTTTTTATCTATTGTTTAATAAAAAAATTAATTTCTTTAAATTTTTGTTCCCACATTTTATGGAGTGCAACGTAAGCAGTTTTGCGAACGTTGCATAGCATAAGAATATTTTCAATTAAAAATTTAACTTAGTCTTAAGATTGATTCATTTCAAAAATAAAGCAGCAAGAACTTAAGTTCCGTTGTTTTATATTTCTGGCGCCCAACATGGGGCCTTTTCTGGAGAAAAAGTTAAATGCATAAAAGAAAATTAATTAAATAGAACACAATCTTATGTCTATATTTAATAAAAATCTAATATTTGAGATGAACACATAACTAACAACCAAGTGAAATTCATGAACCGCAAAAATATTTTTGACAACAACCGAAAAATCAACATGGAGGAGGAACAACAGGAAAGAGTTGTCGAATTGGAAACTATTCTTAAGCAACAAGAACTAAACATTAAGGTACAACAGCAGCAGTTTGAACAACAACTACTGCAAATTAATATTCAACAGCAGCAGGTACAACAAAGACAAATACAAGCAACAGGAAGAACCACCTTAAGTGCAGGGAATTGTTTTACAACCTGAACAAATTTTAAGGGTATTCAGTAGCATCAAGCCTTTAAATGGAAATCACAATATAAGGCAATTCATACAACTAGTGGAATCAACAATCGCTTTGTCTGCCAATAATCAAGCTTTAATGAATAAACAGAATACCGCCATTAACACATTTTCCATACAAATTAACACAAAAACCCAGTCGCAGAAAGCAGTCGTGAGATAGAATCTATTTTATTTTGGAAGCGTTTTTTCTTATGCTCTCATATATAAGTACTCATTCTCTCAAAAATTTTACCATACTTTCAATAAATTTCACACATTTTGTAAACAAAACTACAAAGAAAAAAAAACAAATTATTATTTTGGGAGCGATTTTCCTGAAGTTGCAGCCTTTATTCTGTTTCATCATTTACTGACATATGGGTGAGAATAATTATAAGTGAGAAGCTTGAAGGCAATGCAGGAAAGATAGTAAGAGAATTAGACAACAATGCCACCTGAGAACAGGTAAAGGAAAAATTATTGAGCGGCCTACAATCGAGAAAAACATACGCTGAAATATTGAACTTCTGTAGAAGTGTTAAAGTGAGTAATTAAAAAATGAGCTTTTGATATATTTTGATATATTTATTAAGGCTAAATATGAAATTAACGAACTATATGAAGTATATATGAGAAAACCAATAGTATACAGCCCACGTTATGTAGACAGAGAGTTAGTCGACTTACTAATGGAAAAAATTTATGGACCGATAAGAGCCCATTTAGACGAACATGAAACGTTGAATAATATCTGTGGCAATAAATAATAATGGCTTAAGTTGACATAAGAGCTTTTTCATTTTATTACTTATTCTTATTCTCTTCTTCAAGTTCACTCAGCTAAATTTGAATTATAAAATGTTATTATTAATAACAAAAATTAATATATTAAAAACCCCCGATATATCTAGAAAAGATGTGATATTTGCTAAACGGTTGGACCGATTTTCTTAGAACATAGCTAAGAACCCTCTCGATCACGCCACCTTTCAAACAAATAAAACTAAATCAATATCCGGCCAGCCGTTTGGTCTGTACATGGAAACATTTGATGTCAAAACTAAACACAAAAAAGACAAAACCCTTAATATCTCAAAACAAGAAATTTCGACTTAAGCCATTATTATTTATTGCCATAGATATATTCACAAAATATACAAAATTTAAACTTTTATATGATACTAGAGCTATAGCTTTTGCTCACAGAATTGAGGTTAGAAACAGACAAAAAGACAAACTATGGTAATCAAACAGCTAAGGAAAATTGGCAAAATTCCAGGTCAAATAATTTCCAAAGCCAAAATGGCAGATTTCAAAACACAAACAATAATTTTATGACCGATAACATTCAACAACTAGACAGATATTTTAAAAATTCAGGTCAAGGCCTAAACTATAACATGCATCCAATGCATCAGAATATGATCTTCAGACAAGATCTAACCAAACCAGGAATTACAACCAAAGCAGACAACAAAGATGGAGATAGGCAAAATTCATGAGGAACGGGACATAATAGTAATTTCAATAGGGAAACAAAAAATTAGGTGTCTCATATACACAGGCTCAACGACCAGTATCATTAAGCAGAAAAAAAATTAATTGATAATTACCCAGAACAGAAACTCGAAAAACCAATTAAATATCGAACTTTAAATGAACTTAATAAAATATATTCTTATTTGATTACACCTTTTCCCAAAGGGCAATAATAAAAAGTAATCAGGGTTATGTTGAAATTTTAAACAAAAAAATATTTTTCGAGAAAATGAACTATCCTTTTCATATCGACTATATATTAGTTCCTCGAAGCAATTTCTAGAGAATCACTTTTCGATAAGATTAATTTTGTTCATCTAAATAATGAAGAAACAAAGATAATTACAAATCTTTTGAACAATTTTAAAGACTTATTCTATATTGAATGTGATGAACTTTCAGCAACATCTGAAATAGAACATCAAATTATTACTGACACTGAAAAGCCTCTTTATTCAAAGATATATCGTTATCTCCAAACTTATGAAAATCACATCAGGAAGCAAATAAATAATATGTTAAAACATAATATTATTCGGGAGAGCAACTCGGCCTATAATAATCTCTTATAGATTGTCCCAAAGAAAGCCGATAATTCAGAGACCAAAAAGTGGCGTATAGTCATAGACTATAGGAAGCTAAATGAACATACAGTTGAAGACAAATTTTCAATACCAAACCTTAACAGCTTATTAGACAGATTGGGCAGAGCCCAATATTTTTCTACTATTGATCTGGCGAAAGGTTTTCACCAAATACTTCTTGCGGAGGAGGATAGTAAAAAACTTCGTTTTCCACCCCATTTGGGCATTTCGAATTCATCCGAATGCCTTTTGGACTACGAAACGCACTTTCGACCTTTCAAAGGTTGATGAACTCGGTGCTGAGGAACCATATAAACAAAACCTGTGTTGTTTATATGGATGATATCCTAATATTTAGCATTTCGTTAACAGAGCATATTAATAATATCAGGGAAATATTCAAGACTTTAAGGAAGGCCCAACTAAAGGTACAGATAGACAAATGTGAGTTCCTGCAAAAGGAAACACAGCTTTTTGGCCATGTTTTAACCACAGAGGAGACCAGAGGTGTCACGAGCACAAAGTAAGACGGAAGATAATTGTGATTTTGTGGTGTTTTTAGAGGTCTCGCTCACACAGTCATCAAATCCTCTTTAATTTTTCTTTCGCGTGGTATTATTTTAAAGTAATTACGTTTTATTCCTTGTGGTCTCATTCGCAACCAAGTTTTTGTAAATAAATGGTAAAAATTAATATTTGCGAACGAAAATACTTAAAACAAAGTCTCTAATCATTTGAAATCAAATTTTAGTCACTTTATTAATACTAATAATCCATTTCGCATTGTGTTTTTTAATTCAATACCACAAATTCCTCCATTTAATTTTGTACAAATGTTCATGTGCTCAAGTGTATTTTCGTTTTATGCTTTGTGGTCTCATTCGTTGTTTGCTTTTTGCAAGTTCAAGTTAAAAATTAATATTTTTGAAGGAAAATGTTTAAAATTGAGTTTGTAAGCATTTGGAAACTAATTTTAATCACTTTTATAATACTAATAGTGTTTTACACATTGTTTTATTTAGTTAAACACTGCAAAATCTTTCATTTAATTTTGTAAAAATTTTCAATTGTTCATTTCACTAAGTATACATTTCTGCTGTTTGTTTTGATTATTGTACTAAAAATATTCAATAACAAACACACTATATTTGTCCCTTTTTAACAGTGATCAAATCAGATGATTTGAGCTTTTTTCTTAAGTCACTTTCTTCAACTCTGGTATCCTCTGTGGTTTTAACAACGAATGGCATCCAACCGGACACGAATAAAATTTCAGTAATAAAGAAGCTTAAACTTCCAACTACTGAGAAACAAATTAAATCGTTGCTAGGATTGACTGTATTTTACCGAAAACTCATTCACAATTATGCTATAATAGCGTATCCAATGACGAAGTGTTTAAGGAAAGACGAAAAAATAAAAAAAAATTATCCTAGCTATATTACACCGTTTTAGAAGCTCAAAGAGCTCATAACAAATTCACCCATATTAAGATATCCAAATTTTAACAAACGTTTTAAAATTTTGAGAGATGTAAGCAACAAGACGGTCACCCAGTAGCATATGCTTCGCGAACGTTAAATAAACACGAAACCAATTATGCAAGAATTGAAAAAGAATTGTTAGCAATAGTTTGGGGTGTAAAATACTTTAGGCCCTATATATATGGCGAAGAATTTGATTTGGAAAGCGACCACCAACCCTTAAAATGGCTTATGAGCAAACATTCAGGAAGAGATATAAGTCCTAGACTACAGAGATATCTTATTGATTTGGGCGAATACCAATTTAAGATAGAATACACAAAAGGAAAGTGTAATTACATTGCTGACTTTCTTAGTAGAATTAACGTTGAGACAAATGAAATAAATACAACAGAACCAATTCAAGAGGATTTTGTATATAATGGGGAAACAAAGAGCGAGGCAGATTCTTTGGAAGTACAAACAATACACTCACAGATGGAGGACCATGACGATTGTGTGGGAATATTAGAAACTGTCCTTAATAGCTTCAAAATTCAGATCATTGTTGTAGAAGAAAAAGTAATGTCAAAACAATTTTTGGCAATAAAAGAATTTTTATAGATAGAAATGACATTGAGCAGGAAAATGTTTCTAATATTTTAAGAAGAGAACTTACAAAAGCAAAAATTGGGGTATATTCGGAATTGAATGATTATTACAAAGTGTAACAACAGTGGATTAAAGAATTTTCTGATAGAAATAAATATAAAATAATTAAATGTTCTTACTTCCCTAAGGACATGGAAAATGAGAATCAACTGATTAAACATATAGCTCTCTTTCATGAATATGAAAGCGGTCATTCAGGAATATTAGCTACTTATGAGAATATCAAGCACAAATTTAAAAATAGCAATACATAAAATCATAAATAATTGTCACATTTGCTCATCTTCAAAGTATGACAGAAACCCTATAATGAAAAATTTCCAAAGAACTGAAACACCAATAACCGTAAACGAAATAGTACATGTAGACCAGTGAACCGCCAGCCCAAGGCAAATTCATGACAGGTAAAGTTAATACTACAACAAAATACTAACAATAAAAACAATATGGTATTTTGTTGTTGCCTTGGAGGCCCGTATGTCAAAAGCAGCTGATTGAAGATACTGAAGCAGAGACCTACGCCATGATGGCTCACATCCGCCTGAGCCGAGCCGTCGATAATTTTAGTCAGCTACGCAGCGGCCGAAAAAAGTTTGGGTTATCGTCGGTTGGTTACTAGTTTGATGTGTGGAATATTTAAAAAAAAAATTGAGCTATTGATCGATTATATATGAATAATGTGTCCTCTTTCTAAATTCGTTATAAGTTTTGCGATATCTTGAGTATATCAGGAGATATAGAGCTGCAATATTGCGTCATTTCCACAATTGGTGAACATTTAAAAAATTGTTTTACCTCAATGGAAAATTTTTGGGATATGTGGCATATTTCCAACGTAAAAGTATTAATATTTATATTCGCAATTCGTATGATGTATGTATATCAATGCATATTCTACTCAACTAACGTAAATCAAAGCAAAATACAAAAATTTAATTATTGTGTTATGTTTTAATGAAATGAATTAATAACATTTCTTTTATTAATTATGTATATTCAAACTGTCTTGTATTTCTTCGTGTTGTTTTTCCTTTAAATGTCATGTTACATGAATCAAATTGATATTTTTATTTAAATATACATATACAGTAATTTAATCTACTTGAACAAGTAGTGAACAATATGAAGTTATGATTGGTACATGCGTTGACAAGGACTTTTGTCATTTTTTCTTTAAATGATAATAACTTTTCATGTGGGATATAAAAAGTTTATCAACTTAAAGTTTGAATAAAAAACATATGTATCTATTTATTATTATACAAAAAATTCTATCGTGTATCTTTATAAAACTAATGAACTAAACATTCTTCATCGATTTTCTCGAAAACACATTTTTGTTATATACATACATCAAACCAGTAACCAACCGACGTTATGTCGCTACCTATTCTCCATGTACAATATAAACTAATAATTATCTAATTTATTTTTTAATTATTTTTTATATTAAATTTGATTTTCATGTTATTTGCTCTCAGCCGCCGCCACCAAAACAATCGCCCGTCTCAGGTCTCTGTATATAAACAACTTTTGACATACGAGCCAACAGTTATATGAATTCGCCTTGAATTAGGCAGAAAAAAAGTAGATCAGCTGTGTTTTCAACTTGACCTTATTAATCGGCCTTGAGTACAACTATAGTACAAAAACTTAGAGAATTTTTAGCAATAAAAGGTAAAACGAAAAAGTTCGTGTTCGAACAATGTCAGAAATTTTTTAAACGAAGAAGGAATTGACTTCCATATAACAAAACCCAATAGTCATATCGGGAATGCTGATGCAGAACGTTTAAACAATACCATAACGGAAAACATAAGAGCACTAAACCTAGAAGAACATTTCCCAATAGAAACACAAACAATAAAAGCTATTAAATTTTATAATAATAGTTATCACAGTACAATAAGATGTAACCCTTTCGATGTAATTAATAATAAAATAAACTATGAATAATTTTTCGTAAAAAATACGAGCTAGGGCCTTTCTACTTGAGACAATCGATACACTAGACTACATATCGGAGGTATCACGGATTTGTATACTTGACCTCGTTCGTTCCCTCAACGCAAACGGGTCTATCTAGCACGACTTCTCACCGAATTTAGCCTTGATTCAGACCTACTTAAGGAGTTAGGAAAACGGAATCTCACGATTCTATTTGATAACTTGTAGATAGCAGGCAGCCACGTAATCCATAACCACGCAAAATTAAAAGTATTGCAGAAGCTCTTTGAATTCCGTAAGATTTCCCTACGTCGAGGCTCTTTATTATCTATCAGGCAGTATTCCAGGTATATAAGGGTAACCCAAGTGTATCATGTCCTTTCCACTCAGTCCAATTTCGGAATTCCAATATAACATACATACGAGTATGTATGTATATTTTCCCAATTTTCTTCTACTACTGATACTTTGTATGCATACATGCTAGTGATGTGCCGAATGTCAATTTTTGATATTCGCGAATACAAATGTTTGAAACGATATTCGCGAATACGAAACGAATATTGTATCTGAAATTTAAAAACATTAAATTGTGGTTCTATTTACGGCTGCAAAATGAAACATAAAAATTTTTTATGAAAAATAACTTCAAAAAAATATCTAAAATTGTAATGGCAGTCATTAAACAAACTTTGAGAATGATTTATTAATGGAAATCTTTACACATGCACGAATTTCAAAAGGATATTATTTAAATTTTTGATATAACCGTTCGCGTAGGAACTAGATCGTGTGTCTTTCCAATTTTAGGGTATTCAATTATGTATATTTTAATATGGGAAAATAATTTTCCGACAAATAAATATTACTATTAACAATATAGTATTTTAAAGAGGGCAAATTAAGAAAAAAGAAATCAGTAATTAAATTTTTATAGATTTAGGGCAGTGATCGGCGAATAAAGGGAGCTGCGACCTTTAATATACTCTTTTATTACATATGTGTACACCAAGTTTCCCAGATTTCTTTCAACTGACATCTCCAATTTTAAAATTTGTATTCCCAAAATTCCACAATCGTACTGATTTTTATTTCTAATTTTAGTTTTTATTAACTTCATTGCCGAATAAACTCGTTTAATGCAAGCGTTTCTTGTTGATTATAAAGTAAATTTAATAAATACAATACTCTACCAGTTCTTTAAACGGCAGCATCTTGATATGAATAAACTTCTGCCCAAGACATGCTTAACTTGTTTTCTTATTTGAATATCAAATAAATCTTTCCACCTTGGTTGTAGTATTTTTATGATTGAACTGAATTTACGTTGTCCTAATCCACGTTTGGAGCAAATTGCTTATTTGTTTTCAAAACTTTGAGATTAATGGAAAACGTTTTAAAATTTGCTGCAATAAGCTTTTGGGTTATAAAAAATAAGTCGTCTTCACTTTTAATAATTACGTCGACTTTAGTTCTTCATCAAAATCGTAACCCAAATCCACTGAATTTAAGGGTAAGTACGATTAATTAAGCTCCATTGAACATTAAGTACAGATACTCGCATTAGATGCAACTCTGCGGTTTTCAGAACGTAAGTGTTTGAAAATAATAACATTTAATTTGTAAGTTATGTATTAACGTGTAAATAAAAAAATCAGCTGATGAACAGTCTCGCCAATGCGAGTACCTGTTTTTCTTGTAATAAATCCTGCCAACAACAAATGTTAAAGACGAGTTCATTGTTACCATTTATCATATTAAATTATTTATGAACTAAAAAAAGAGCAATTGGAATATGTATTGACATTAAAATATTCCTAGAAATAAATAAAAAAATATTCAGTAAAATACAAATCCCCAAAAAATTTCATAAAGTACCCAAACATAAAAGTTATCCCCAATTAATTCCTCAATCCCCAAACCAAAATTCTTATCCCGATTTCGAAAAAATACCGATTTGGGGATAAATACCCTAATCTGACAACACTTGTGTACACACGTATTGTTGAGAACAAGTTGGGTGTAGCGCTTTCTGTTAAGAATCAGGGTTACCAGAAAAAAAATTGTCCCAACAATAAGAAAATGTGTGATGAGAATTTACTACATTTTTATTTTCAGAAAATTATTTCGCAAACCAGAATGTTTGGTTTTTCAACGTGCATTGCCATGCATGAAAAAACATGACATACAAAGGCATTTTCAAGCATATATTTAAATTAGTTTACGAAAATTTTCTACAAAACCATCTTTTTACTCACCATTCCATTGACGTAGCAACAACAAAAGATGCCTTTCTTTATAAACAAAACTTAAGTGTTTCTTCTGACCATAAAAAATCAAGTTTGCCTTTGGAGATTTAAATTTAAAATTGGAGATATAAGACGAAATTTCACTGGCAACACCGTTTCGTGCCCGATTATGGTTTACAACAGTTGTTATTTTAATGTTGTAAATTTTAAATTTGTAAATACACATTTGCAAACGTTTTTGCATAGCATTTATAACTGCAATTTAAAATATTTCTTAAAAAAATAATAATCTGATGGAAAAGCTGGTGGAGGTGATGACTCGCTTGGAAAGAAATTTATACAAGAAAATATAAAATAAATAAAAAATCTTATAAATTGAAAAAGAAAAAATTTGATCTACAAAGCTTAGAGTCTAAACTCCAATTGGCAAAAAGAGAATGCAGGAGGTGTGACGAGCATATACAAACCTATCTTTTTAATATATTTGGTCAAAAGTATTAAGAATATTTTGTAATCATATGTTAATTGCTTTGTGATATTTCAACTTCTTAAAATTTTTTCTTGTTTGTTCATTTAATATATTTGCAAGAATTAAAAGCAATACAATATGTAATTAAAACAATACAAAATATTTACTTATTTTAAAATTCAAGTTCTAAACTATTTCATCACCATCATAAACGACCTTAACATTTATGATTATTATTATTATTATTAACAACATAAAAATGTATGTACATTGTATAGGGTGTTTTTTAGAGGTATAGAACTTCGAATTGAAATAAAACACAAGAAAATCGTTTTAATGTCCATCAATTTGGCTTTATTGGAAGGATAATTTTATGCCATTAACGTTTAAATATGATTTCGGGCATGTGTCCGCCGCGGCTGGCTCGAATAAAGCCAATTCTACAGGTCCAATTTTCAACCACTTTCTCGAGCATATGGGGCCGTATGTTGGCAATAACGCCACGAATGTTGGCTTCCAAGTCCCCTAACGTTGCTGGTTTGTTGGCGTAGACGAGCGACTTCAGCGGATGCGTATTATCACATAGAGTAAACGTATTGCGAAAACGATCCATGGTTAACCGAATTAATTGCTCTGATGGACGATTATGTCGACCATAAAATGGACGGAGCTTGCGGTAAACTTCGCGAACTGAACCATTATTTTCGAAATAAATTTGCACGATTTGCAAGCGTTGTTCTTTTGTCAACCTGTTCATGATGAAATGGCAAACCAAACTAAATATTAATCACTTGACAGCTGACAAAATGGCCGCCAGTTAAAAAAGTGATGCCAACTTAAAGTTCTATACCTCAATAAAAAACACCCTTTATGTATATTTAAGAGATTTTTAAAAATTTAATTTAAAGTTTAGAGTAAAGTTGTCGCACGATGGAGGAAGTGGTCAAACAGACTTGAATACAACAATTTTTTTTAAATTTATTTATTGAATCTCTTACATAACAAGACATAGTCTTATAATTATAATGTAGAGTTGTATTGTGTAAAATAAATTCGCCAATAAAGATTAATATTTAATAAGCTAAAAAAACCGAATAAATAAAATAATGTATATAAATAATTTTTAAATTTACATATAAAATTTACATAAAATATAAAATTTTCAAACAAAAAGACATTTGTATATATGTACATACGTATCTATTAAACCTTTACTGAACTACTCAAAGTAATTAAAAATAAAGTTTTTAAAATTTTTTGCATTGCTGTTAATTTGTTGATGATGTGGAAGGGCATTCCAAAGGCGAACAGCATGTCAAAAGAAATGCCATTTAGAGACCTGACATTGATATTTCGGGACTATTATATTTTTACTTCTTAAGGATCTCGCAAATCTTTTGAAATAAATATTTAGACTTTTTGTGGAGGAAAATCAATATTCTTATCTTTAAGAGATTTTCAAATAATACATCATATAATGTCTTGACATACAATGACACATGATCTCGCCTCTTATTAACAGGCGACAACAATAAAACACATTCCTGTCTTTCGTAATGTACAGCATTTTTACTCATTTGATCTCCTAAAACCAGGGACCGAAAATAATTGTTAGTTTTTTTCAAATCAAAATGTATCATAGTAAGTAAAGGTACGGTCACATTGGGAAAACATTTGCATGAAATCTGCTTTCCCACATTTCCATAAAATTTTTTCAAAACTAAGGAGACTTTGTTTGGTGGTCACACTAATCAAATTTTTTTGACCATTTTTGTTTGTTCAAAAACGAATCAAATAGTGTTATGTGCAAACATGGGAAAAATATTTTCTGTGCGGTCACACTTATGTCAAACAATATATTTAATTAAAATGTTTAATCCATCGTCAAAATTTAAAAACTTGATTTCCCAGAAATTTTTGTATAAATTTGTCACGGAAAATTTAAAAGATTTCGTTGCGTTATATTGTGCTCGGTCATAATAATGGAAGATTTTGATATATGTGAAATATTAGTGTTAAGCTGTGGAGCAGCATCATTATTAATGTTGGAGGAGGACGAAAATAAAAAGAAAAAAGGCAATGGGTAAGTAAATGGGTGCAACGAAGCAAGGAAGAAGGATCCTGTACCATAACATAATAATAAATATGTTTGCCTACCTGTGTATTTTGATTCATTGTGTAATCCTTAAATGTAATTTATCAATTCCACTTTTAATAATTAAATTTTTGGAGCAACAAATGGTTTTAACGCACAGGTGTTTGTTTATTTTTATTTTATGACAGTGTCGTCAGTTATAGCGCTTTTGAACAAGTAATTAAACAAAACTTTTAGCGCTTTTTTAATTTCAGTTAGTCCCCTTTTACAATTGGGAAATTGAAATGCAGACATTTTTCTAATTCCCTTTTGAACTTAACTAAACCTTTTACAATTGGGAAATTAACAGACACACAAAAAATTTATAGTTTATTTACTGTTTGTTTGTTTTATGCCTTGATACTCATCAAGTATGCATACAGCCTCTGAAAGGAGAGAAAGCATGTGAAGCTATGGAATTTTTGTATATTTTTCATACCTATCAGGCATGTTCTGCAAATCACATTTTTCAAATCACATGTGATTTTGAAAGTAATTTTGGTCTTGCAGATATTTTTTTTTTTGCTCTTTTTAATAATTTTTCTATTGTATATCATTTCTGCACGACATTTATCCAATATGAATTTATAAAAGGTCTGCAAGAAAACTATTACTTTTAAAATCACATGTGATTTGAAAAATGTTATGTGGCTATGACGTTTTTCGACAAAAAACATCTCTCTGAATGAAATTAAGTTCTGTGTAAATGGTTGTTTAAGCAAGCATAATTTTTGCGATTTTTTATTATACTTTTACACTAGAAGATACATCACTTGGAAACAGCTGTCATTTGCCACTGTTTGTTCATACAAAAACTTTGTAAGAACAAATAATTTTTTGACCGAACTGACGAAAAATATTTGACAGAGGGTGGTCACACTATGTTCACATTAGAGAAACTTTTATTTTGTGGTCAGATCTATGGCAATCAAAAATTTCATGATTTTGGTCAAATGTTTTACAAGTCTGACCGTAGCTTAAGAAAACAATTAATTGTATTGCTGATTTTCAAGTCTTAATAAACGGAGAAAAAATTACTACTCGTATTCTAAATACATACTGCCAAAAACATTGGAATAATTTTAACAACCTTACCTGGTCAAACCATGCTTAACGTTTTATACAACAATATTATTAGGTATAAGTATATACGGATTGAAAAGATATGATCATATTTCTCAATTTTCCTCGAAACTATATGGCGTTTCGTTCAACAATATTGTTAATATATGTGTGCTTTTATTTCTTCATAAAATTATTTATTCTGAAATGCCATGATATCTTACTGATAAAATAAGGTTTGTAAGATCAGTTACAGTTTACATCGTCTCCTTGTTTCCGAATGGCAGTTTTATATACATATACAAAAACTTAATAGCAACGAAATTAGCTTTAAGCAATTTTTATTTAATTACTTTTCAAATTAGAAATTCATAAATATTGTTCCTATAATATATACAATTAGTTAATTAATTTTCTTAGTTTTGTAACTTTGTATCTTAATGTCTATATGTTTGCTGCTGTAATTTAGTTATGGATACTACTTTCCTGTACTGTAAATAAAAAGTTAATTCTTGTACAGGACTTGAACATACAAATAAATAAATAAATGGAAAGGTTACTGTAAAATGTGTTTTATTTGGTTTGTGTTATTTTTAACCATTATCTTAAGAGATATTTCATTTTGGTTATTGTAAGCAATTTAAGTGAGAAATATTTTTTTTCGGTTACGAATAACTATTATAGCAACAAAAAATTTTTTGGTTACCAATAACTATTACCTAAAGAATTTAAATTTTTTGCTTATTGCTACCTTAAATACGGTATTTTAGATGTAAAGATGCAAAATAATATTAGGCACAAAAACGCAAATTTATGAGAAAATTATTCAACGGCTTTTATCTGTATCCGAAAACTATTTGCGAATTTTTGCAATATGTGCAACAAAATTTTTTTCGAGCATTTATCCTTTCAAAATTTTAAGGCTTTAGGATTTATTTGCAAATTTTAGTAAATTTTGCGAATCAGGTAATTTTTAATAAAACTTATTGCTCTTGTGCATAATTTTAACAAATTAGGGGTGATTCAACCCATTAACGTTATTGTCTGATATATTTTTTTTTTACAGTTTTTGCCCGTCTTACAGTTCTGGCGACTTTTAATTAATATCACAATTTGCTGTCATTATGATGTTAGCAAGTTATTGCAAATTTTCATAATTTTCGCGAATTTTTCCGAGTTTTTGGCATTCCTTATCATTTTACCTATTTTTAAACAATTTTAGCACTTGTTTGCAGTTTTGGAACTTATCGCCAATTTTCTCTGGTTTTTTCGCGATAAAAGTTATTTTAAGCCAAATCTTGCCTTTTCACCGTTTTACCGATTTTTAATCCATCTATGTACCTATTTGATGTTAGCAATTTGGTGCGAATTTTTATAATTATGAACATTTTTTCCCAATTTTGGAATTTCTTATATCTAGGTATTTTTAAGTAATTTTAGAGTTTGTTTGCACTTCTTTGTTTTTTTTAGTTTTAACTGTTTTTAATAAGTATCAGGGTTACCAAGTTTTTGGAATTTTCGTCATTGTCGCAAATTTTTCAAAGTTTTTTGCATTCCTTACAATTTTAAGGTTTTTTAAAAATTCTAAGGCTTTTTTTAATTATGAAATTATTTGTGAATTTTCGCAACTTTTTGCAAATGAGATTATTTTTGATTCTTACTATCTACTGAGTTTTTTCATTTACAGTTATATATGTATTATTCAGGGGTGTTCTGTAAACCGCACGTTTTGAAATCGCCTAATTTCCAGGAAAGAACTTAATTAAAAAGGTGACTTGTTGCAGCTTTTTAATTGGTTTTAATATTTTAGATGTTTAAGATATTTTATACGAACTGACCTGCGAATGCGCGAAGTCGTCCGATCAGCAGATCACTGTTTTTCGTTTTTGAAATCGCACGATTTCAAATCGCGCGATTTGCAGAACACCCCTGATTGATTACTTTCACTAAGTTTATGCCTGACACTGGTTGGGCCTAATTATTATATCTAGATTTAAGATTTGAATACTTATTGTTAGCTAATTTTTTGAAGATACAAAAAATAAATATAAGCATGTCAAAACAAAAACAGCTTTTGCGGTTTTAGAAGTTTTTGAAGCATATTCCCATTTTTGCTAGTTTTCGCGATTTGCATATGTATGTATACGAGTATGCTGTTAGTCTTTTCTCGAGTTATTGCCTTTTTGCGGTCTATATAACCCTTTTTGGGAGATTTTTTCCATTATTTGAATCCCTTGCGAATTAGTATATTTTTTGCAATATACGAGGTCTGATCAAAAAATAACCGTTATTTTCAAATTTCATTAATTATGTATGATATTTAAACAGCAATTTTGTTTTTTTGTTTTTTTTTTGCTGATTTCTATTAAAACATTATATGTATATGTGTACGAGGTCTAATCAAAAAATAAACGTTATTTTAAATTTTTTCAAAAAGTATTTATTTATTCATCAATAACTATCTTGTCCCCTTCAAAGTAATTCCCCTCAGACATAATACACTTATGCCAGCGTTTTTTTCAATCCTCGAAACATTCTGAAACGCGCTTTTTGGTATCGCCAACAGCTCCTGTTTCGATTTTTCTTTCATCTCCTCAAGCGTAACAAAACGCTTTCCTTTCATCGGTGTCTTCAGTTTTGGGAAGAGGAAAAAGTCAGCGGGGGCCAAGTCCGGTGAATACGGTGGTTGAGGCATGATAACGGTTTCGTTTTTGGCCAAAAACTCACGCACAATCATCGATGTGTGAGCTGGTGCGTTATCATGGTGCAAACTCCATGATTGTTTTTGCCACAATTCTGTGCGTTTCTGACGAATTGCTTCGCGCAAACGGCGTATAACTTCAAGGTAGTATTCCTTATTGACCGCACGACCTTGTGACAAGAATTCATGATGCACCACGCCATTGCAGTCGGAGAAAACAGTGAGCAAAACCTTCACATTTGACCGAACTTGACGACCAGGACGAGCATCGTCATTGACATCTTCTTGGCCTTCCTTAAACCGGTTATAGCACAATTGAACTTGTGTTCTGCTCATAGTAGACTCGCCAAACGCCACAGTCAACATTTCAAATGTCCTTGCGCATTTAATTTAATTTTTTACACAAAACTTAATACAGTTTCTTTGATCCATTTTTTCGAATAGTAAAAAATCGAAGAGCACACCAAAACACGACTAACCTTTTTATCTGTCAAAAACAAACTGACAATCCAAAATGGCTGATATTGCCAACATAACAGAAAAAAATGCGAAAATCGAACATACATAATTCATGAAATTTGAAAATAACGGTTATTTTTTGATCAGACCTCGTATATTGCAAAAAATATACTAATTCGCAAGGGATTCAAATAATGGAAAAAATCTCCCAAAAAGGGTTATATAGACCGCAAAAAGGCAATAACTCGAGAAAAGACTAACAGCATACTCGTATACATACATATGCAAATCGCGAAAACTAGCAAAAATGGGAATATGCTTCAAAAACTTCTAAAACCGCAAAAGCTGTTTTTGTTTTGACATGCTTATATTTATTTTTTGTATCTTCAAAAAATTAGCTAACAATAAGTATTCAAATCTTAAATCTAGATATAATAATTAGGCCCAACCAGTGTCAGGCATAAACTTAGTGAAAGTAATCAATCAGGGGTGTTCTGCAAATCGCGCGATTTGAAATCGTGCGATTTCAAAAACGAAAAACAGTGATCTGCTGATCGGACGACTTCGCGCATTCGCAGGTCAGTTCGTATAAAATATCTTAAACATCTAAAATATTAAAACCAATTAAAAAGCTGCAACAAGTCACCTTTTTAATTAAGTTCTTTCCTGGAAATTAGGCGATTTCAAAACGTGCGGTTTACAGAACACCCCTGAATAATACATATATAACTGTAAATGAAAAAACTCAGTAGATAGTAAGAATCAAAAATAATCTCATTTGCAAAAAGTTGCGAAAATTCACAAATAATTTCATAATTAAAAAAAGCCTTAGAATTTTTAAAAAACCTTAAAATTGTAAGGAATGCAAAAAACTTTGAAAAATTTGCGACAATGACGAAAATTCCAAAAACTTGGTAACCCTGATACTTATTAAAAACAGTTAAAACTAAAAAAAACAAAGAAGTGCAAACAAACTCTAAAATTACTTAAAAATACCTAGATATAAGAAATTCCAAAATTGGGAAAAAATGTTCATAATTATAAAAATTCGCACCAAATTGCTAACATCAAATAGGTACATAGATGGATTAAAAATCGGTAAAACGGTGAAAAGGCAAGATTTGGCTTAAAATAACTTTTATCGCGAAAAAACCAGAGAAAATTGGCGATAAGTTCCAAAACTGCAAACAAGTGCTAAAATTGTTTAAAAATAGGTAAAATGATAAGGAATGCCAAAAACTCGGAAAAATTCGCGAAAATTATGAAAATTTGCAATAACTTGCTAACATCATAATGACAGCAAATTGTGATATTAATTAAAAGTCGCCAGAACTGTAAGACGGGCAAAAACTGTAAAAAAAAAATATATCAGACAATAACGTTAATGGGTTGAATCACCCCTAATTTGTTAAAATTATGCACAAGAGCAATAAGTTTTATTAAAAATTACCTGATTCGCAAAATTTACTAAAATTTGCAAATAAATCCTAAAGCCTTAAAATTTTGAAAGGATAAATGCTCGAAAAAAATTTTGTTGCACATATTGCAAAAATTCGCAAATAGTTTTCGGATACAGATAAAAGCCGTTGAACAATTTTCTCATAAATTTGCGTTTTTGTGCCTAATATTATTTTGCATCTTTACATATAAAATACCGTATTTAAGGTAGCAATAAGCAAAAAATTTAAATTCTTTAGGTAATAGTTATTGGTAACCAAAAAATTTTTTGTTGCTATAATAGTTATTCGTAACCGAAAAAAAATATTTCTCACTTAAATTGCTTACAATAACCAAAATGAAATATCTCTTAAGATAATGGTTAAAAATAACACAAACCAAATAAAACACATTTTACAGTAACCTTTCCATTTATTTATTTATTTGTATGTTCAAGTCCTGTACAAGAATTAACTTTTTATTTACAGTACAGGAAAGTAGTATCCATAACTAAATTACAGCAGCAAACATATAGACATTAAGATACAAAGTTACAAAACTAAGAAAATTAATTAACTAATTGTATATATTATAGGAACAATATTTATGAATTTCTAATTTGAAAAGTAATTAAATAAAAATTGCTTAAAGCTAATTTCGTTGCTATTAAGTTTTTGTATATGTATATAAAACTGCCATTCGGAAACAAGGAGACGATGTAAACTGTAACTGATCTTACAAACCTTATTTTATCAGTAAGATATCATGGCATTTCAGAATAAATAATTTTATGAAGAAATAAAAGCACACATATATTAACAATATTGTTGAACGAAACGCCATATAGTTTCGAGGAAAATTGAGAAATATGATCATATCTTTTCAATCCGTATATATACCTAATAATATTGTTGTATAAAACGTTAAGCATGGTTTGACCAGGTAAGGTTGTTAAAATTATTCCAATGTTTTTGGCAGTATGTATTTAGAATACGAGTAGTAATTTTTTCTCCGTTTATTAAGACTTGAAAATCAGCAATACAATTAATTGTTTTCTTAAGCTACGGTCAGACTTGTAAAACATTTGACCAAAATCATGAAATTTTTGATTGCCATAGATCTGACCACAAAATATTTTTGAGGGCAAACAACATTTAGAGAAAATAAATTTGTTTGTTAGCAAATAAAAGTTTCTCTAATGTGAACATAGTGTGACCACCCTCTGTCAAATATTTTTCGTCAGTTCGGTCAAAAAATTATTTGTTCTTACAAAGTTTTTGTATGAACAAACAGTGGCAAATGACAGCTGTTTCCAAGTGATGTATCTTCTAGTGTAAAAGTATAATAAAAAATCGCAAAAATTATGCTTGCTTAAACAACCATTTACACAGAACTTAATTTCATTCAGAGAGATGTTTTTTGTCGAAAAACGTCATAGCCACATAACATTTTTCAAATCACATGTGATTTTAAAAGTAATAGTTTTCTTGCAGACCTTTTATAAATTCATATTGGATAAATGTCGTGCAGAAATGATATACAATAGAAAAATTATTAAAAAGAGCAAAAAAAAAAATATCTGCAAGACCAAAATTACTTTCAAAATCACATGTGATTTGAAAAATGTGATTTGCAGAACATGCCTGATAGGTATGAAAAATATACAAAAATTCCATAGCTTCACATGCTTTCTCTCCTTTCAGAGGCTGTATGCATACTTGATGAGTATCAAGGCATAAAACAAACAAACAGTAAATAAACTATAAATTTTTTGTGTGTCTGTTAATTTCCCAATTGTAAAAGGTTTAGTTAAGTTCAAAAGGGAATTAGAAAAATGTCTGCATTTCAATTTCCCAATTGTAAAAGGGGACTAACTGAAATTAAAAAAGCGCTAAAAGTTTTGTTTAATTACTTGTTCAAAAGCGCTATAACTGACGACACTGTCATAAAATAAAAATAAACAAACACCTGTGCGTTAAAACCATTTGTTGGTCCAAAAATTTAATTATTAAAAGTGGAATTGATAAATTACATTTAAGGATTACACAATGAATCAAAATACACAGGTAGGCAAACATATTTATTATTATGTTATGGTACAGGATCCTTCTTCCTTGCTTCGTTGCACCCATTTACTTACCCATTGCCTTTTTTCTTTTTATTTTCGTCCTCCTCCAACATTAATAATGATGCTGCTCCACAGCTTAACACTAATATTTCACATATATCAAAATCTTCCATTATTATGACCGAGCACAATATAACGCAACGAAATCTTTTAAATTTTCCGTGACAAATTTAGTTAATCAGCAATTTTTCAAAAAAATACTATTGCTGATGCTTACATTAGCACTTTCTTTCAGTAATTTCATTTTGCTGATTGCTTGTGCTTCAAACATTTCACAGCACAGCAATAGCAAATAGTTTTTTTTACATTGTGTGCTGATGCTGATTGTTGCTGCTGATTCATTTGCGTTAGTTTTAGTTCAGCAAAAACGAATTGCTTGAAAATAGTTAAGCAAATTCAAACTCTGAGTATAACCATTATTTGAATTCGGTAATTTTAATGGTTAAATAAGACCTTTTTGTCATTTCTCTTATAACTGTTATGTCCCTGCCCAAAATACCACACCAATTGCATGTTTAAAGCCTTCCCGCTGACTACACTATCAATAAATGAAATATTGATATTTGAGTACGAAAATCGCTTATAAGCTTATATATATGTACAATAATTGCATTAATATTAAATGTAGATACAAGAAGTTTGTTTGCACGTTGGGTACAAGTATTGGATTGAAATACTTTTTTCTCATTATTACAAGCTAATATTTTATGCGATTTATTTACATTTCGTCTAGGATTTATGAATTTATTTATTTTGGAAAAAATATTCGTATTCGCGTAAATTTGGCGAATAGGAATATTTTAAAATGGCCGAATATTGGGAAATTCGAATCGCGCATAACTAAACACATACATACATATGTACATAATAAACTGGAAGAATAAATCGTTTTTAAAGTCTGCTAAATAATTGGCATTCAGGGCAATATAGCACCGTCTACATATGTACATATCGAGCTCTGTGCGCGAAATTATCGTATGTTACACAAACGAAATTTTACAGGAGAGCGATTTTATTACTTTATTTTTAATTGGCTCACAACATTGGCATTAAATTGAAAATGTGTATGTAATTTTTATGGAAATGATTGTATATTTCAAAATAATAAAAATTTTTGGCACATACGATATTTTCTCGTACGAAAATTTTAAATTTTTAGTTGGACTATAGTGAATTTTAATCAGAAATAATTTCTTAGTCAGGCTTAAGTTCAGTAATTTCAATTCTTGTTGAATGAAATATTTTTATTAATTAATGCGAGTTTCTAAAGAAGAGAAGAAAAATTAAATTAGACTTTATTAGCTGGGGGAAATACCGATATTTTTCTGTGCAGCCACGCACTTCATCAGCACCCAAGTCTATCTACTGGGGTAGAGATTGTTATTAACATCAGCTATTTAACGCAAATTTTCAATGAAATGGAATATGAGAAATGATTATATTGTGTATACAATTATTGATTTACCTTTGGTAAACACATTTGTAAGTATCACTATTCATTTTGTGTTTATCCGTTTTTTCATTTTCTATTCAGGTTAGCACGAAGTTATATCACTCTACCTAACTATGTTTAACTATTCTTGCTGAATATACTTAGTTTTTTAATTATATATAAATCAATTTAAATTAAATTTATGGGGTATTCAAATTGTGCTCATAAATTAACACGTTTTAAACTTTAAAATTTAAAGTAATAACACTGCTGCTGTGAGCAACCCCTCATAATTTATAATTATAAATATTGTATTTATTTGTATTTTGGTGTTAGCACCTTTGTACATCACTGATGGAAAATGTGGCACAATTGTGCCATTTGATGCTGGCTGGCACTGTGGCACTCTCGCTCTTTTTCTGGCACTTTTTGTCCATTGATATGGAAACGTTTTTTATTACAATAATAAGTAATCTTGCCTTTTTACGTTTTTAAGTATTGCAAACTTAGTAGGATTTGGGGCTGTTCGGTTATGATGGGGAAAAGTACCTGTGTCCAATGAATGTTTGCCTTGAGCATAGCTGGCCAAAGGGGCACAAGGATGCCGAACATCAATCGGGTTCTTATACAAATGCCCTAGAGACATTGAAGATTTCTTAAAAGTAATAAATGATTTTTTGCAACAGCTCATGTCGAAAAGATGATTTTAAAAATTTTCGGAAATACATATTTCAACTAAGAACTTCATTTAATTTTTAAGTATTTCCAAAAATGTTGGTTGTCTCATAAAACTTTTGTAGATAGAGTGTTTGAACAGTGGAATGTAATGATAACACTTAATTTATATGAAATAGTTTGATGGATGATATAAGCCAGATGTATTTTTGTTTTTTGTTATCTTCTTAAAATAATAAATGATATTTATTTATTTAAGAGTACACTTATTTTTAAAGAAGTTTTCTTTTAATTCGTCATTCGTGTCTACATTTTTAAACAAAAAATACATTGATGATGATCATGTTGATAAATTCTCACCATCTTCGCACGGAGGAAATTTATCTCGGCGCTGAAGTTGAGCTATTAATAACCAAAAACTCAGCTTTACAGCATACAGTTGCAGAATTCGAAAATAAAACAAAGTCTTTTTATATTTAATTTATGTCATATTTGAAAACTAAGTATAACTTGATTTCCAAAGTTTACACCAGAACATGATCTACACTGAATTAAATAAGTCTCCATACAGTTGGTTTGATTTTTGTTGAGTAAAAAAATCTCACTAAAAATCTAAAATCTATGTAAACGAAAATACGAATAATATTGTTCCTTTTGTTACACAAATGTTCCCAAGCGAAACAAAATACACTCAAAAACAAAAAGCTCAAAGTGAATACAGACCCATTTAAATTATATTAAAAGTGGTTTGGTACTATTCCAGTGATTATGGCACTATTTAGCAAGAGATTTGGCACGAAAACAAAATTTCCAATTTCCATCACTGTTGTACATTGCTTACTCTCTATCTCTCTCTCTCAATTCCTTTGGTAAACTCTCACGCATTTCTACATGCAGTAATGACCAGTGTGACCAGATCTTACAAATTTTTACATTTAACATTTAATACTTCTTTTTAAGCCAATATTTTCTTCAGAAGTTTTAATTTTTGCAATTTCTGGACATATTGTCTTATAAATTCTTACTTCCTATGAAGGAAACGCAATTTCTTAAACAATAATAAATTATTTGTTGAGCGTATCTTAAATAAAATTTCACATGGAAATTTCCGAACGTGTGAAAAATCGGTATCAAAAAACTTCATACAGTTGCGAAATAATCTGACAATTTATGAAAAAAATCATTCACATATATTTGTCTGTTGGAAAAAGTGGAAATAAATTGGAATTGATTAAACGAAATTAAAATCCTTGTGAACGAAAAATGTGATTCGGAAATTTTCACATGTGGAATTCATGATAAGGCTGATTAAGCCACAGACAGTTCTTGGAAAACATAAGCTTTTTCTCGCTTTTGTTTCGTTTATTAATTTTTTTTTTTGAGTTTTAAATTTAATTATTGAATCTTCAATTATAAATTGAACTAACAATAAGTTTACAAATCTTAAAACTAAATTGTAATAATTAGTCCAGCCACTGCTAGACAATATAATAGGTTCAGTAAATTCTTCTACAGGTGTATTACGTGACTCGTGAATTGTTTCGTTTATAAACAAAAACTTTCAAAAAGTGGTTCGTATAAGAAAAATTTAAAGGTTTCATCTATTCCAATTTGACGTCAACAAAACTTTTTTTGTATAACCAAAAACACATAGAAAAACTGATACCTCTTTTTTGTCACTCATATGTTAAAATAAAGTACACATGTTAATATGTATCATCAATTATTACATATTAAAAATGAATATTCGTCATCAGAATAGTTGTTCAACTTATCGTTATAATATGTGAGGAAGTTTTACTTATTAGATAACCACCGCCTATATACATTTTAATCCTGCTTAAGCGATTCATCAGTAGACTTCAAATCAAAGTTTTTGAAATAAGCTAAAAAATACTTCATATGTTTATAGTAAAGCTCTTAATATGTTATTGAGAATTGCATATAAAAACATAATAAATCGAGGCTTTTATCAAACAAAAGTCTTTACAAAACAAGCAACTTTATACCATATTGCATTAATTTTAATTTTTTTATAACCTTTTAAAAAAATAGTTTCATTTTCTTTTCGTTTTTTATTTACTTTTATTGTTATTGTTTTATTGATATACTGCAACTAATTGTAGAAAGGTTATGAAAAATGGATGAACGAATAAAGTTGAAGTAAAAAAGTTGTGAAAACATATGGAAAATGTATATTTTCACGTCTATTTTACTTGTATTACAACATTTGTAGGTCTTAAGAAACAACCCGCAGATTAACGCTAACATTACACGTGAAAATTAATAATATACCCAAAATGGCATAGATCATATTACTTAAAATTGAATAGGTTATATTTTTTTAAATGCTAAATAAATAATTTAAAAATGCTAACTGCTAAACCGAAAATTTTGCGGCTAAATCAGCAAAAAAAAATGCTAAATTTAGCTGCAAAAATGCTTAAACGGCCACGCTGGAATACCCCAATAGTTTCAAAAAAGGTGACAAAAATCAGGTTTATTAATTTTCTTCATATTATAATATTCGACGTTAAGATAAATATTATTTAAGCTTAAATATGTACTTACGAGTATATGCATTCATTTGAAAAATATTGTAGGGAATAAATATTTGTCCTCAGTTTCATTTAAAAAAATCTTTTATTTTTGAAGTATGCTTAAATTTAAATATCATTTATGATATTTAGGTGGTATATGTCAAATAAGCGCTTAATAAACCTGAAATATTTTTTATGAATAAGGCAGTTAGTGTATAACATTTCGATCTTATAAGAAGTGTTTAAAACTTTCTGCATATCAAAACTGACGCATGAGAAATATTTTTGCAAAAAAATCTACTTCACATTTATACTCACATACTTGTTTATTTTAAAGCAAGTACTCTGTAGCAAACAATTTTGTATTGTATCTGACAAACAGGGCTGCTAGATAAATTTATCGAAAAACCGTTGAAATGCCGTTAAAAGTAAAAAATCATTTCATACTCGAAAAATCGTCAAAAAAAAAAATCGGACAACTAAAAATTAAGTTTTTTAATATACAAACATACATATGTACATATGTATAATTTTTCATGTTGGACTTGTGCAACAATAAATTATAAACTCAAATTTTCAAAATTGTTAATAAAAGCAAAAAGCTTTTAGTTTACATTGAAGGTATGTCTATGAAAGGGTAAATTTAAATAAAGAATTTTTCTAGGAAAGAGTTGGTAAAGATATACCAAAGTCTTCTAGTGGGTTCATATATCAATTGTAATAGTAAATTTTTCTTAAAAATGTCAACCTATCCAATATGCAAATTTTTAATTTTCAGAAGACCGCGAAGACCCGTCAATTGTGAATTTAAAGTCAAAGTAATCCTAAAAGTGCCATCACGCAAAGAAAAGATATGGTTGTAGCATGGTTGAGAAAACTATATTATGTTCTCCGAAACAAATGTGTGGTCATTGAAAACAAGTTATAGTTATTTTAAACATTAATTGCGTTACGATAAACAAAGTAATGTTTGAATTTAATAATTACATTATTATATTCATAAAAAGTGTGTTATGGTTAGAATTTAACAATATAGTTTTTTTTTATAGAGAAGTAACACTCAGGCCATCAATGCTTACTACTATTACTAGGTGTTAACCTTCTTTTAGGAAAGGGATAGTGATAGAGAAGACAGGTGGTGAAGGAAGAGATAGAAGAAAGCTTCATGATTTTACAACTCTGCTTTTTGCACGTTTTTAATAATGCAGTGTTGCAGCGCCTCTGGTGGTAAATGAGGCGTATTAATTTTTTTGAAGCTGTGATTAGTAGCCATTTTTTATTGATTATTTTACTTCACCGATGATTCTGCTACATACGAAGGAAGGTGCTCTGATGTTACATTAGGATTAGTATCTGCTGAAGTCGGTATAATTCAGTGACCAGTGACTATGCCTTCATCACATGAGCTTTCCTACAACAACTGATACAAAGGGACACTAATGTACATCAGAAAAATGCATGGTGTTGTTATTTGATGACTGTCTGATACCGGGCTTGAACCCATGACCTTCGTTTTCGTAGTCAACGTGCTAACTACTCCAGCCAACGCCACCCTCAATAACAATATCATGTTATCCAAAACCATACTATATTTAGTTAACAAAAAAAAATCTTTTTCAGAATTATTTTCTGTCAGTTCAGTGTTTCGTTTGTAAGTTATCGGTAGTGCACCCATAGTGTTAAACAAATAAATGAAGTAAAAAGAAAAGGGTAGATCAATAAAAATATATATAAATATATTTCTATATAAAAGCGTGTCTGTATTTCGTGTATACACACATACATATTTGTGTAAGTACACGTGCACATATATACATTTTATTTCAACAATATTATTTTATATTTATTTCGGCTTTGACGCACAGCTGTTTTAAGCAAAAGATCTACCAATATATGGTTAAAAACAAAATATTATTATTATATAGAATAATACTGTGGTCGTATTTAACAATATTATTATAATATGGTATGGTTAGTCTTAATTATATTTTAGTCACATCTAATAATTGTATTGTCATATTTAACCAAAATGTGATAACTTTGAACAATACTAAGATTAGGTTTAACAAAGTTAATTGTTATTGTAGATAATATTTATTATTAACTCAGATAATAACTTTACTAAAACTTTGCTTTTCTATTGACAATAATATGATTTGACTGCAACCATATAATTCAATCATAGTATGTTGCTGTTTGATTATGGTTACCTCAACCATATTTTTTCTTTGCGTGCATGCTTAAAACATTTCTTATTGAATTATCTATCGTCCATGAGAATTTCAGCATTTTGAAACGAGGCATTTCGTATAAATTAGGGTACCAAGATATTGGATAGTTTGACGTGGTTGGGACGATATTTAGAATATTATGAAATTGTAAATTTTAAGAAAAAAACTCGTCAAAGTAAATTGCATTGTTACATACGATAAAATGTACACTGTATTATCTCCATAACTATTGTAATTATCTCTATAATATTTTGTCAACAGATGAATTAATGGATTTAGAACCAATTTGCGTAAAAAAGTCAATTTCGAAACAATGTAACATACGATAATTTCGCGCACAAGGGTCGATATGTGCTTAAAAGGCATAAAATAAAAGAGTACTGGGAACTAAAAGCGATAATAAGTCAAGTAAACGTCGGTACTCACACAGTCCAATGCCGTCACGCATAAATAATCTAATTTTTGTTTTATTTGCTTAAATATGAAAGCAAAAACAATGCAATACACTTGAAATAATAAAATTATGTCGAGGCATTTCATCAGTTAGTCCATTCCCCGTTGTTGCAAAATTTGTATGGCTGTTCAAACATAAACTGTAATTTTCGCTTACAAACAAAGAAACAAAGTCGTATTTGAAAGTCAAATCATTTTTGAATTCACTTCAGTGTATAAATAGTAAAGACCGCTCGCGTACTTGTTCGCACTCATGCTGTGTGCTCTTCATAATTTTTATTTAATCAATAAATATAGTTTTATTAAATTAATAAGTGATTTTAAAATGCGGGTTTTGCTAGTTGCATGTACATATTTATGTACATACATATGTAAACGTCATCTATGTACGAAATTCTAAATAAAAACGAAGTGTCACAGTCGTGAAACTCAACTACATACTTAATTATTCAAAAAAAAAAAAAAAGTTATAAACCAACAATTATTAGGAAAAATATTAAAATTTTATCATACTCGTCACACAAGTACAAACTTGTTCCAGCTGGAACGTGTATATAGTATATTTTAAATTGAAAACTGCAACTAATTTATGACAAACGTACTTGGCGTTAAAACGTGTCTGTTGCGAAATTTTGTTTGAACGAACAAACAACTTCAGTATACATACGAGTATATACATATGTACATACTATGTACCTACATATTTGTTAATAAATACTCTCTGAATTGTAAAACTGAAAACAAAATTAAAAACTGGTTTCCTGAATTTTAATTAATTATGCATCTGAATTTAATGTTTATCTATAATATCTGTTGTTAAATAATGAATAATAATGAAACTGTTGTTAAAAATCAATTCACAAAAAACTCGTCAACGCCTTAAGCTTACACATATCAATGATGATTCTCCATCGAAATTTGGAAAACGTAAGTATGTACATATGTATATTTTACAATTGGATCACTATTAGCACATGCACAGTTTTATAGTGCATCATCTCAATGGCAAAAATGTACCAAAACTATAGTTTAACATCAAGTGAACAAGTAAAAAACTGTTCGTTCTATTTTTTCTGCTATTAATTCACTGATCACAACATATTGTAAAAGACACTTTAGCCTAAGCAAGTAATGTGCATCTTAAGGCTCAGTTAGCCGACTGTAACGCAATGTAACTGTAATGTAGGAAACAGCTGATCGATATTTTTATATGAAAAATAGGTTACGTTACATTACATCTCTATAACCATTTCCATTACTTTTCACAGAAGAATATCGATCAGCTGTTTCCTACTGTTGCATTTATATTACATTACAGTCGGCTAACTGAGCCTTTAGGCCTACTTTACATCTGTGTGCCATGTGCCAAAAAAAGCGTAAAGCCTAAGTACACGGCATGTAAATAACCACATGCACATGTGGCTGTAACGTAATTTTGACGTCATCAGGAAGCTACATTTGCTACATGCCGTGTACTTCCACTTTTTGTGACACTCACATTCAGATCACCTTGGAATGTGTACCGCATGTAACATCATAGACACATGCATGCATTTGTATTTTTGACATGTCGTGTACTAACTTGGTACATATTAATTTTGAGATGTGCAATGTTTCTCACTTTCACATTTGATAGCCGTTTTTGTTTGATACGATAGCAGGTTAAATTTACTTTTGAATTTTCGGGTTATAAACTAATAATCTTGCTTGAAAATAAAAGACATGTATGTCAAAATAATACAAATTAAAAACAAAATTTATATATATTCATATATGAGGAACTGCAAAACAAAACATACCTTTTCGAATTTTTTGACGAATTGGCTTTTTGGTATTTTTACAATTTTTGAATTTGAATCTTATAAAAAATATAGTAACCATACGTTTTTTTATTAAAGAAAATGGGTTCTCCAATAATTGGTGCATAACAAATCGTACTTTTTTCCATAGTCTTGGCGTTTTTTCGTATGGATGTTTTTATTGATTTAATGAAATATGCAATCCATGTATCAATAAACCTACAATCAAAGTAAACTTTGACAGATGTCAAACAAATATAAACTCATTACCTCTACGTTTTTGTTCTTTTTTAATTATTTTATTTTATTAAAAATTTGCGTACATACTTGCATACGAATATATTCTGTAAATTCAGGAACAAATCATTTGGATTCTTTTTACAAAAAAAAAAAAAAACACAAAGATTTATATTGGTTCTTGTATATTTCACTTCAATATATTTATGTATTTATTATAAATTTGTATACCTTATTATATATGTATGGATATGTACATATATGTATATAAAATGTTACGATGTCTGTTTTTTGTTCACAATGTCTGTTTTTTGTACACTACATATTAGGTCTGTATCTTAACTTTTTGAGTAAAGTTCGGTAAATGAGAGCAAACTATAATTTCTCTCAATAAAATACATAAATACACAAAAGTACGGGAACGCGAAAAACCAAAATTTTTAACACAAAAATAAATGTCAATGCATGTATGCATATATGTACATACGTATACACAAAGCATATTTATATAAAGTATATATATGCAGGTCTACAACAACTAAGAAAATACAAAAACAACAGGCAATTTGTTTGTGTAAGAATAATGGATGAATGTCAAAAACAGATTAATACAACCAGACCTGGGCAACTTGCATTGCTTTTGCATAAGCACTGATTGAAAAACAAAAATTTTAGTGCAAATTTAAGTTTGATGCTTTTTATTCACTATTTTTTGCACTTAAATAAAATCTGTTAAAAGTAATAGATTAATATTGCATTTTTATTGCCACTAAGCACATCTTGAAGTAATGCAATATTATTGCATTATCAAATATTGTACACAGTTATTTTAAATAAAACGTCGACCTATTTTATCAGATAGCACAAATAATAAAATAAAAAATACAGTAAATTTCATTGATGAATCCTTTATAAGTACGTACTTACAAATTAAAGCAAAGATAAACTGAACCAATTGAAAAAAAATTAATAAGTTCCATACTTCAAGTACGTGTCATCTCGAGCTTTTATGAAGAACCGTGCAATTAACGAAAGATCAGAACTTAGGTTTAGAACGTAGGTTTTCGTTTATTGTATAGTTATTAGTGTTGAGCCATATTGTGATTTTTTAATAATGTTACTCCTTGTGAAGGTGATTTCTACATCACTGTTCTTTTAAACTGTGAATGTGATCACAGTTTAGCAGTATTTTGTTAGTAGCAGTTCTGTTATTTTAACAAAATCTAATAAGAAGAGCAGGAGTGAAATTAAACAGCGACTGTGATCACGGTTTAACACATTTCAGGTCTGCTTTAAAAATATGTATTAGTATTGGTATTTTGATAAATACTAATAAGAAGAGCGACAAGAGCAAACAATTAGCAATCAACCCCATCCAAATATTGAGAATTGTCGTATTGCAAATACAAAAATGTGAGAGCTATACATATATAGTTACCAGCAGTGTTGTCAGATTTATTTTGACCCTTGTCGCCAAATGACTTGTCGAATATCGCCAAATATCGCCAATATAATAAAACATTAAATTATAGCTACAAAAATATTTTTTCATTTTGTAATTATATTACAAATATTGTTACATTTTAAATTCAGCAGGTAACGTCTATCGTAAAACATCAAAATTATACTATATAAGAAAAATTAAGAAAAGTGTTTACATTAACATATCAATAGTGGAGTACAAAGAATAATTAAAAATAACTTATTCCAAAAGATCAATCCGAATAGGATGAATTGAACTTGAACACCAAGATAAAAATTATTATATAAATCTTGTGATAAAACTGAAGTAACATTTACCTAAATGTGTATTTAAGTACACATATCATGTACTTGAAATGGTAACTACCAGCAGAATCGTTGTATTCATACACTCTACTGCCATTAATACACTACACAAGCTCACTGCACACGTCTGGCACTGTACAGTGCGTTTGTATAGTGTATGGGAGTGTTTGTGCTATTTACGTAGTGACCTGAGTAAATATCAAAACGATTTTGATATTTCCTCAAGTTTGTAAAACTGTACAGTGAACTTGTGTAGTATATGTTGCAAACGCTCAGTTGTGTCGTGATATTTTAAGAGTTCAAAACTAGAAATGAGCGCCGAAAAAATATTCTGGACAAAGTTCCTAGAATTATACAAAGATTCGCCTGCATTATGGAGCATTAAAATAAAAACTGCACAGTTTACTTGTATAGTGTGTGTCACAAGCTTATTTTAGTCAGTGAACACTTCAGCACTGAACTTGTGTAGTGTATGGCTGGCATAGGCGAGAACTCGAGCAGGCGTTTTGGTGCTTCATTATCAAAATGTTGGTTCCAATTAATAAAAGAAAGTTTTCCCCACTGTGTTTTATAAACACCAAATGACATTTTGTGGGCCATATTTTTTAAACTTCTTGAATTTCAGAAAATTTTGCTTGAGATAAAGAGTCACAACATTTAGAATTTCATGCACGAAATATTTTATGTTGCAGAAAAAATTCTTTGCAAAAAAAATTTCATGTTTTTAACATAATTCTATTTTATTGAAAAAGTAAAAATATCGCCAAAAATATCGCCAAGGAGTTCAAATATCGCCAAGTAAATCGCCAATCGCCATTTGAAAATTTTCATCGCCAAAAATAAATTTTCGTCGCCACGTTCGGCGAGATATCGCCATATCTGACAACACTGGTTACCAGAAAAGACGATTTGACGACTTTTTCTCGACAAACGGGGAAGTTATAAAAAAAATTTATTTGGTAGCTTTATTTGCTGTAAAGTAAGCATACAAGAACATTCACAGATTGTATGAAAGAACTATATTTCCAAAGTAAATTTATATAAACTATATGCAAGTACTCAGGTGATTAATTTTTTTCTCGCGTAGTGTGAATGCCTGAATGTCAAAAGTTGTTTACAATTTTGGTACGCCATTTTGTTTGTTTTGCTTTGTTATACACAATTGTGTATAACGAAAACGTATGTGAAAAAGTTTAAATAAATTTTTACTTAAAAAATGTGTTACAAAACATTTAAAAATAATTATAAAGAGTGTTTTTTTAGAGGTATAGAACTTTGAATTGAAATAAAACACAAGAAAATCGTTTTAATGTCCATCAATTTGGCTTTATTGGAAGGATAATTTTATGCCATTAACGTTTAAATATGATTTCGGGCATGTAGCCGCCGCGGCTGGCTCGAATAAAGCCAATTCTACAGGTCCAATTTTCAACCACTTTTTCGAGCATATGGGGCCGTATGTTGGCAATAACGCCACGAATGTTGCCTTCCAAGTCCCCTAACGTTTCTGGTTTGTTGGCGTAGACGAGCGACTTCAGCGGATGCGTATTATCACATAGAGTAAACGTAGTGCGAAAACGATCCATGGTTAACCGAATTAATTGCTCTGATGGACGATTATGTCGACCATAAAATGGACGGAGCTTGCGGTAAACTTCGCGAACTGAACCATTATTTTCGAAATAAATTTGCACGATTTGCAAGCGTTGTTCTTTTGTCAACCTGTTCATGATGAAATGGCAAACCAAACTAAATATTAATCACTTGACAGCTGACAAAATGGCCGCCAGTTAAAAAAGTGATGCCAACTTAAAGTTCTATACCTCAATAAAAAACACCCTTTATTTAATTATTAAAGTACATATGTATTCTTTATTATACTTATTTCACATATTAAAGGTTTATCAATTAATAAATTTACTTTGCTTTTGTCTATCTATCCATATATTTTCTTTTTGTTGTATGCAGATCTGGGACTATTGCATTAAATAAGCAAATGCATTGACCATTTTCCCACAATAAACCAAATCAATGGCACTAATGTACATTTCACACTATGCCACTTTAGCCTGCCTTGTTTTGACAATTTTCTTTTAAGCCCCTACGAAAAGCCACGCACATTTACATTAATACTTTTTTCTTCATGCTTTTTTGACAATTACATACACGTTCAATGTTGAGAGTACGAAAAAGCAAAGACAAAAGTAAAAAATCCCCTCGAATTTTCATTACATGCCTTTTATTTTACCCCGCAAGCTTTTCACCCCCTCTCACCAACAAACTAAAAAAGCCTGCATGCACAGGCAAGCAGAAAACTTTGATAATATTAGTGCAATTTTTTTTGCATTTTACTAAAATCCCTTCAAAGTAATTCATAAATATTGCACTGTTACTTTTAGTGCACTATGTTTTGCACCACTAAACACATTATGAATAGTATTATTGCATTATTAGTGAAACATATAGTGCAAAATACAACGTAAATGTGTACGTACATAAAACCATACGTACATACATAAATATGTAAATTTTATCCTTTGTGCATATCGTTATCCAAGACGAAAAATCATATCACTACGTTTTCTATAATTTTTCGAGAGAAAGACAAAACTTGATGAAATTGTTTCAAGCGGTAGTATTTTTCGTTTATAAAATCACCATTTTTTAAGATATAACTTTACAATAAACGAAAACCTAGGTTCTGATCTTTTTTCAATTGTACAATTTTTCATATAAGCTCGAGATGCAACGTACTTGAAGTATGAAACTTTTTAATTTTTTTCAATTGGTTCTGAAATCTAGTTTGTATTTATATTGACAGTTTTTTTTCGTTAATTTGTAATGTACGTTAGGGCGGGTCGATTTGTATGGATGCAAAAAAATCGCTCAAATTACAAGGAAAATCGTATTCTAGGGATCAAAATAAGAAACTTTGCCGAAGGAACCATACCTCTAAAATGTATTTTGATGTCCCGACTTTTGATCCGAAGGGTCAAATTTTCAAAAATCTCACTTAAATAAATAAATATACAAAGCATATTTATATAAAGTATATGCAGGTCTACAACAACTAAAAAAGTACAAAAACAACAGACGATTTGTTTCTGTAAGAATAATGGATGAATGTCAAACACAGATGGATACAACCAGACCTGGGCAACTTGCATTACTTTTGGATAAGCACTGATTGAAAAACAAAAATTTTAATGCACATTTAAATTTGATGCTTGTAGGGCACTATTTTTTGCACTTAAATAAAATCTCTTAAAAGTAATGGATTAATATTGCATTAACACACTAATGACAAAAATACACTAATTTTGTGTTGCCACTAAGCATATCATGAAGTAATGCAAAAGTATTGCACTATCACATATTGTACTCAGTAAAATTAAATAAAACATGAAAATATTTTTAGGAGACAGCACAAATAAACAATATAAAATACACTAAAGTTCATTGAGGGCACTTTTATAAGTACGTACATTAGAGCGGGTCGATTTAAAAATCGCTCAAATTACAAGGAAAATCGTATTCTAGGGATCAAAATAACAAACTTTGCCGAAGGAACCATACCTCTAAAATGTATTTTGATGTCCCGACTTTTGATCCGAAGGGTCAAATTTTCAAAAATCTCACTTTGACCCATTTAGAGTTCCTCAATCGAGTCAAAAAATGACCCCCACTAATTTTGGAGGGCCGACCCACCTATGCCAGTGGCACATTTTCATTCATTCTGACTAAATCAATTTCTAAAGAGAAAAATAAACTCCAAAAATAAAAAACATAGCCATTTCGCTGAATTTTTCTTGTATATGTGTATGTACGTATGTTTTTCTGAATGTACACATTTACATTGTATTTTCCACTATAATGCAATAATACTCTTCATAATGTGTGTAGTGGTGCAAAAAATTTTGCACTAAAAGTAACAATGCAATATTCATACATTACTTTGAAGGGATTTTAGTTTAATGTAAAAAAATTTCACTAATATTATCTAAATTAGTGCTGATGTAATAAATTTGCATTTGCATTGATTTGGTTTAGTGTGGGAAAATGGTCAATGCATTTTGTTATTGAATGCAATAGTACCAGATCTGCATACAACAAAAAGGAAATGTATGGATAGACAAAACCAAAGTAAATTTATTAATTGATAAACCTTTAATATGTGATATAAGTATAATAAAAGATACATATGTACTTAAATAATTAAATATAAATATTTTTAAATGTTTTGTAACATATTTTTTAAGCAAAAATTTATTTAAACTTTTTCACATACGTTTTCAGTATACATAATTGTGTATAACAAAGCAAAACAAAACAAAATGGCGTACAAAAATTGTAAATAACTTTTGACATTCAGGCATTCACACTACACGAGAAAAAAATTAATCACCTGAGTACTTGCATATACTTTATATAAATTTTCTTTGCTTATACACATAAGTAAACACATACTTATGTACTCGTATATACACAAGTACTTATTTACTTACATGATTCAGCATATATAGAAGGTTTTTTTGTCATAATTTCATATAAAAACTTATAAAACTTTGTTCGCTACTAGTTTTTAAATATATTTTCATACATTATTCCATTTTTCTAGTATTTAGAAATATGTAATTTTTCTTTGTTATTGTTTGTTTTTCAAACAGCTGCTTGATTTTCTATGGGCCCAAAGTAGCACGAAGAAAAAGTACGGGCTGTTTCGTGCAAGAAGAAGAAGAACATTACTCTCACAAAACCTCTCTCATATAAACAATGTTCGAGTACGGGAACGCTTTTCGTGTAGAGTAAAGAAACAGACCTATTGTCAATTTATTTTTTAGCAAAACGAAATCTTATTGTTTCTATTTGATTGATGCCAGCCACTTACTCGCCTTTTGTTTTTTTATGATATTCGTCATCGTTTTCATTTCATCATTTAAAATACGTATAAATAGCTAAAATAACAATAGCAGCACACTTCCTCTTTTACATTTTAATAATTTGTAATTAAACGATTGTATGAATAGAAAGTCGCATAAACATACATATTCATGGTTTTCGCAAATGCTGATACGTAAAAGCCTACATATGCTGCATGCCGTGTACTATTAGCATACATGTAGCCAGTCACATGCTTACACATGTGCTGCCTTTGCAAATGTGTTCGGTTCGGCTACATACATATGTCACATTTGTATTTTGGGACAAAAACACATTTCGTGTACTAACAAAATTTTACGGCATGTATCCAATTCTAAAGGGTCCGCCATCTAAAGTTTTTTTTCAACTGGTGCTTATTTCGTGAATGGTAACACTTAGCTCATGTCTTATTTGACAAATAATTAGTTTTATCCTTCCGCTGAACGAATATGGTTGTGTATACGCTTGAACAACGCTGGGAAATATTGCCTTCGATCGACTTATAGAAGATGCCGATTTTGCCAAAAAAATCATCTTTTCAGATGAAGCTCATTATGATCTTGGCGGGTATGTAAAAAAGCAAAATTGTCGCATTTAGGGCACAGAAAACCCGCACGCATACATTGAAAAGCCGACGCACAGTGCTTTGTCCCCATATAGTGAATCGGCAAAATGAGAGAAGTTATCGCAGAAAAATGAAATTTGGTGTGCTGGTCCAAAATATGTTAATTAAGAAAAATTCAAAGTTTCGGAAAAATCGGTGCAAGGACATGACTACCTCCCATACATCTTTAAATTTAAAAGTTTAATTTTGGCTATAATTGTATATAGAATAAATCGAAAGTTGGTAACTATCTGTTAAAATATGTCTTTTAGCTTAGTAGTAAATTTTGTTTCATTCGGTGCAAGGACATGACTACCTTCCATATATAGTTTTTCTCAAAAACTAAATTGTAACTACATTAGTGATCAGAATGCACTGAAAACTTATAACAACTTATAAAACTATATTTTTGGGCTCTCTGGGAAATTTCGCTTCATTCGATACAAGGACATGACCATCTCCCATATATCCTTTTTCTCAAAAACTAAATTGTAACTACATTAGTGATCAGAATGCACTGAAAACTTATAACAACTTATAAAACTATATTTTTGGGCTCTCTGGGAAATTTCGCTTCATTCGATACAAGGACATGACCATCTCCCATATATCCTTTTTCTCAAAAACTAAATTTTAGCTACATTTGTGATCAAAATGCAAATAATTTAATATTCTCTTTAAAAAGGGTCATAAATAAATTTGTTTCTAAATTTGCTCAACAAATGAGAGAATTAATTTTAATTGTAATTTATTATGTTTTCTTTCAAAATGTATTTCTCAATTTCTTTGAATTCATCATTTTTTTTTAATGTGTTTTGTAGACCTTAGTGACGATAGTTGCGGATCCGGCATTAATAACAAATGAGCCATTAAATCTCTATTTGTGTTTTCTCTCGTTGTTTTTCTTGTATGGGATAATCGCACATTCCTTATATTTTTATGACTGGCTTCTAAGGCTTCTTCGGACAAACACCCTAGAATAAAAATAGTTTTAAAAAATGTGTAAAACGTTTTTAATATTTTATTACCTATTGGCAAGTTGAAGTATTCCAGAACGTCACACCCATGCACTAAAACCTTATGAACAGTACTTGGCATGTAATACCAGCCATACTGTATTAAATATGAGTTTCTAGTAATATTTAGCAGCTCCTTAAACGTTGTCACATTAACCGGGATTCCGCAAGAAAAAACTCTTAATATTATGCCAAAATTATCAATAAGACTCCTATCAATCCCCGTAATTTCAGCAGAAATTTCACTATTTTCAAAAAATCGTCGAGCCGTGTTTCCGTCGTTAGTAGTTCCAAATCCCGGTTTTACTTGGTCTATTATTAATCCCGTCCGTATTTTGAATTCATTTTGAATTCTTTTTTTGTCTTGTAAAAAAACTGAGGTATTTTCCTTATTGACTCTCCAAACTTTCAAAGGAAGACGGTAAGCAATGTGCAATATGCATTCAAAAAAGCGTATCCAGCAGTGGAGTGTAGAAAGTCCATATTTATAATTATTAATACAAGGGTCCTTAATAATGTTTATATTGTTCATATCTGTAGGGCTTGCATTACAAATAAAGCATCTACTTCCTGAGTTTGTGTTACTCAAAACATTTGCAACTGAACCATCTATCATTGTGCAGTGCATATCGTAAGACACCTCAACAGTTGAACCATTTGTATCAATTACAAAACATTCAAAATTTTTAAATTTTTCAATAAAATCGTTATGCATTTGCTTAACTAAAACTGGATTCTCTTTTGTTAATACAAATTTAAGGGGTCTACAATACATTGTGGAAGATGGCGTTTTATTTACCCATAATACTTCCTTTGAGTCTACATTTACCATTCTGAAAAAATAGAAATTTTTAATATAAAAGGATAATTGTGGAATGCACGTATAAATGTACATCTGTGTATAATAATTTACATACCTCAGAGGGACAAAGGCTATAAAAAAAATGAACTCGTCGGAACTATTTTCGTTTTCAAATTTTTGCTTATATCGACTATGGCCAGAGCTACCATCCATGCCCCACTTGCAAATTAGGGACAGCTTTGTACATTTCTGTTCCGTATTACAAACTTTAATCACACTTTCCGCCGTTTTAGACATTATACATTTTAAGTCAACCTCTGCTGAAATTTCAGTCGTTGCAATAGGGGGTAAGAATTTTAATTTTTCATTTCTTAACGCATATAATGATGGCAAACAGTTTGGATGAAGCTCATTAATTGCTTCCCGCAATACGTTATATTTTCGTTCCGACAAATCCAAATCCATGTATAGCGCCAATGACTTTTCAATAGAAATGCATTTTACATCTGCTTTAGTGCTGTCTAAATTATTATTACACCTCTTTCTTAATTTGTCTGCTGCATATTGAAGTTCTTCAAATGAATAATTTTCAATCAATTCTGAAATCTTTCTATTTTTTGATCTAACAGAGCTTTGACTGAATACTTTCTTTTTTCTACCAGATTTAGTTATTTCTTCATTTGTAGTATGTGACACGTTTGTTTCCATATCTGATGCTATTGAAGATTCCATTGTTTCTAGTTGTTCCATGTCAGATACAATAGATATTTTATGTTGGCAAGTTTTGCTCGTGCTTGGTTCCTAAATATTTTAGTTTTAAAGTTTAACTTTTTTACTTAGATTAAAAAGAATATCAATATACAACTTACATTGTCTGGGTCGAAAAATTTCCAATTCAACCACTTAGAATACCTTTTATCGAAGAATTGTCTATTGGATCTACTCTCCCTCCAATATATTTTTATTTTATTGTTAAACAATTTAATTTTTCTTAACAACACTTCTTTTTCAAGACTTGAATCCCCAATTTTGGCTTTTATAAATTTATATACTTCTGGGATTTTATTTTTTTAAGACACTGATAACCAAAAATCAACTATATCGGAATTAATAATACAATTTGTCATTATCGAAAAATATTGCTTCACAACTAGTAAATAAATTTCACAGAACAGTTTTATTATACATATACATATATAGAGATGAACCAGTGAGATTATTTAACTCACGAACGAGATGAACCAGTGAGATAATTTAACTCACGAGGGCTCACTATTAGATTATAATGACTACTGCAGCACGAGGTTATTTCAATATTGACTAGGTATTAATTTAATGTTTTAGTGGTAATTCCACAATTAATTCAAATATTATTGATAAAAAAATGGTGAAAACTTTAAAACAATCGCAAACTATTAGAAAATGATCACGTCAAACTGAAATAAACACGCTCTCATCTCTTGCTCAAATATAAAAAATAACGGAAAATAGCAAAATGTGTATAACAAGTCTTTTTTTGTGATATTTATTACTGAGAGAGTAAAATCATTCTTACTCTCCCAGTAAAAGTTACTTGATATTTTACTCGAAAAGTTCTCAAACAGACCTACGGTCAATAAAATTGCACAGCTTGCAAAAATTGAATTGAACATTGAACGTCGCTGGAGCCCTTTACTTGAAAAAAAAATTATATAATCACATTTTTGGTCTTTGTAAAACTAAAAAATATAGATGTTTTAAAAAAATACAAAATTTTAAATTTCCGGTTAAAAATCTTAAATTATTTTTTTACTAGTGGTTAGATTTGTTAACATAGTATATAAATAAAAAATAAAAAATCGCCTACTTTTTATTTATATATTTTTTTAATTTTTTCAAAGTTTGCAAAACTTTAGGGTTTCCGCCAAAAAAAGAAAAAAATATTCTTTCAATTTTTGGTAAATTTTTGTCACTATTTAAAAAAACTTATACACTACATCAAAATTTGGTTAATTTTTTATAGTAATAAAAAGAAAAAGTTGTATAAACTTATATTTTTTAAATTTTGGCAGTACCATAAACTTAGGTCTTTTCAACTTTTTCTGAAACTTAGGAAATATGTCTTAAAAAATTCATATCATTTTTACATTTCCGGGTGAAAAATCTAAAACTTGTTTACATATTCTATTTTAGCCCTTTGAAGTGTACTAAAATCACAAATAAAAAATTATCTACTCTTAATAAAAAAAATTTTTCACTCTATCAAACTTTTGCATTTTGGGAATTCCAAATAAAAAAATCGCAAAAGTTTTCGATGGCACAAACAACTTTTCTGTATAAAATATTTAAAAAAATTATTTTTGTTTTTTTGTACCTATAGTTATAAACAAAACTGTTAAGTTTTAAAGTAATACAATAAAAAATGAAATTTTAAAAAAATTTTTTGTAACACAGTAAAAACCGCTTTTCCATTCAACAGTTTTACCTCAAAAATTTTTTGGATTTTGGTCCAGAGGCATAATTGGGCCAATGAGCAAGGAGTGGGCGTTACAGTCAATGGCGATCGTTATCGGGCCATGTTGAACGAATTTTTGTTCACAAAAATTGAAGAGGAGGATATTGGCAACATTTGGTTTCAACAGGACGGCCCTGTTTTCAAAAAAAAAAGTTATCTGGCGGACCCTATACATACTTAAAAATGCAACGAACATGTTAAAAAAAATTTTGTGACGTTAGAGCCACATGCAAATGTGGTATTTTACAACCCGTGTACTATAAGCTTAACCACTAATTACTAATGGCAAACTGTTTGATTCAGACACGTATTTATTAAGTTAAACAGTTTCATATACTACGTTTATACACGCACTATTACCTCGTTTATACTCAAATCTTATTTGCAAATAAAACTATTTGTAAATACTGAACTCACCGTTTGTACGTAGATAGCATACACAACTATCTGTTTACTATATTGCCACACATTGTTATCTGTGCATGATATTTCTTACAAAAAAAACTAACTGGCAGTATTTTACACCTTATTTGCAAATAGCTGCGTTAGTAGTAGGGAACTGGGCATTCGGCGTCAATTAAAATTGTTAAATTGTGGCTGAAATTGTTAAATTGTGGGCTGAAATTGTTAAATTGTGGCTGAAATTTTAAAATTCTTGGAAATTTGTTTACATTAGGAGTTTTTTGTTTATATTAACTTTTTTTGTTTATATTAAGTATATGTATGTATGTATGTATGTATGTATGTATGTATGACCGTGGGAACTTGTGCGTGGAATATTTTGTGGGAATACATTAAGGGGGTTTATAGCTTTAAGATTTTTATATTTGTATGATTTTTCCTAATGCCGACGGGAAAACATCTTTATTTTTTCTAATACCGACGGGAAAGTTATGATTGTTGTTAGACTGTGGAAATTTGTTGATGTCCGTGATTTGGGCAGGTGAGGTTTTTGTAACATGTAACCGTGGGAATTTGCGGGTGTATCTTTAAGGCAGCCTGTGTTTGGTGGGGGCGGGTGTTGTTGTAATATGTATCCGTGGGAATTTGTGTGCGGAATATTTTGTAGGAATATATTAAGGGGTTTATAGGTTTGAGGCTTTTATATGTGTATGATTTCCTGATGCCAACGGGAAAACATGTTTATTTTTTTCAAATGCCGACGGGAAAACATGTTTAGTTTTTTCAAATGCCGACGGGAAAATCATGGAAATGATTTTTCCTAATGCCGACGGAAAATTTGAGGGTATGTCTAGCTGTAGAAATTGAAGTCTGGCTGTGATTGGTAGAGGGTGGGGTGTGTCTAGATTGTGAGACCTTAAGGCTGACCGTGATTTGGGTAGGTGAGGGTGTTTTGTAATATGTAACCATGAGAATTCGGTGACGTATATGCTTGTTGGAATTTAAATCAAGCTGGGCTTCGTGGGGGGCGGGATGTATTTGAGGTAGATCGACTGGTGGAGGGCGGGGGAGTTGTTGTAATATGTATCCGTGGGAATCTGTGTACATGTATGTATGTATATATGTATGTCTGTAAGAGTTTAAAGCTGTCTGTGATTTATCAAAGGTGAGGTGAGAGTGTTCATGTAATACGTATCCGTGGGAATCTGTGTATATGTATGATCGTAGGAGTTTAAGACTGATTGTGATTTGAGGTGGGGGAGGGTCTTGTTGTGATAGATAGATAGAACGTGCCTATGTGTGTATGTGTATGTATGTATTTATATATAGCAGTTTAAGTCTGTCCTTGATTTGAGGTAGGCGGGGGGTGTTATTGTAATATGTATCTATAGGAATTTGGGAGTTTATATGTTTGTAGAAATTTTTGTGTATGTATGTCTGTAGAAGTTTAAGGCTGATCGTGATTTGGATTGTTCAGATTAACGATTGTATGTGACCTTGAGAATTTGTGTATGTATATCTGTAGGAAAACTTAAGGCTTATCGTGATTTATGAGGGCGAAGTGTTCATGAAATATATAACAGCGCAATTTGTGTGTATATCTGTAGGAGTTTAAGGCTGATCATGATTAATGAGAGGTGAGGTGAAGGTGTTCATGTATATGTATACGTATCTGTGTGTATGTATGTCTATATGAGTTTAAGGCTGATCGTGATTTAGGTTGTGAGATTGATAGATTGTATGTTACCTTGAGATTTTGTGTATATATATCTGTAAGAACTTTAGGCTGACTGTGATTTGTGAGGGGAGGGGCGTTGTTGAAATAGGTTTAATTTTTCGTAGATGAATTTTAGTATGTGTGTGTGTGTATGTGATTTTCTCACCCTAGTATTTATATGTACGTTGAAATAAATTATTTCTCATATGAACATTTTTTGCTAGAAAATATTATCATATATCTGAACTTCCCTAATCCTAGTATGTTTTTCATATTGGAGGATGAGATTGCTTTATATTTTATCAAGCTTAAATTTGTCCAGTGTTAAAGTCTGTCGGTCAGAAATTTGTTTATATTTGTATAAATATTAATTTCAGATTTTGCAAAATTCTTGCGTACGATCGTGGTGATTTTGTGTGTGTGTATGTGTGTATGCGCGATAGAGTTTGACTGGCCTGTGATAAGTTTATTTATTTAAGTACATTTGTCTTCTTCGACTTTCGTCTTCAAGCGTCAATAGCTTGGAGAACGGTTTGTATGTTTTCATGATGTAGATATGTAAGTGTGATTGTTAAAATCCAATAAATACTTGAGCATGGGTAAGAAATTTGATAATATGTGTACATATGTACATATGGATCTACAAATTGATTTTATGTATGTATGTATGTACATACAAATAAGTCTGGGGCTCCCTGTTTAAATACATTTTTTTTGTCATGTGCTGTTGTTGCTGTTGTAAATATTCGCCTGGTCTTTTGTGTATAGATGTGAAATATCTAGATAGTTTTTTTATTTGAAATTAAAAAAACGTTCTTTTAATTTTTAGATGTATTTACTTAAAAGTTTGTGAGGAGTTTCTGTTTTAAGTAAAATTTAATTCCTCTCTAGTTGTAGTAACTATAGTATAAATATTTAATATATTTTATTTCCATTTGTTTAAAGTTGATGTAGCCTATATAGTCAACGTTAGAAATTTTTCGGTGTAAATTTTTTTCCAACTATCATATTTTTTCTTTACCTTTTTCATATATTTTAGAACATCTTGCATTGGCTTTAAAAAATGATAAACGCTTTGAAATGAAACTGATCCAGCAGTCCAGCTTTTTTTAACCACTTTGCTTCTCTTTCCTTTTTTATTGATAAACATTTAAAATCAAATGGTGGTTTTATAATGAAATTGTTATACTCATTATTGCTAAAAACATCCGCTACTTTTTTTTTTTTGTAATGAAAATCATTCGAAACCTTACTTAATTTATAAGACTTTCAGGACTTTCTATTATTCGATCATTAGTAAAAATGCAGTAGCTGAGGTCATTGCTTACTGTTTCATATTAAATTTCTATATCAATTGAACCGCTATTGAATAAAAGGAACTTTTATCTTAAACTTTAGTGCATTTGGAAGTGTTTGAGATGCTTTCATATAATAGCTTTGTTGGAATCTTAGATACGAGTACATATAATATAGAATTGTATAACGTTTATTTTTAATTTTTATGTTAAGATCATCATCATTTAGATATGAGACTAAATTTAAATGTACTTTTAAATTAGTTAAATCATAATGAGGAAACTTGTTTTCTTCTTGAATAGCGATCAACAGAAAACGAAATCGTTTTCTTACAATTTAGGTCTGGCCTCTCAACGGTTCCTCTAGTATATAAGATGACTTTTTATGTCAACATATCTCTCTACTCTTTGTCAGCGTTAAGGGGCAATCAAATTTTAAAATTTTAACTCCTCAAATTGTGTTACTTCATACTGATAATATGTTTTCATTAATAAGGTATATGTTTATATTATGAAGGTTACTCGCCTATGGCTTTTATTTGATGTTCTAGATGATTTTTTTTCTCATTTTATTAAAGCTCAGCGTATTGTGCATATATTTCTGATATTTTTAAGCGCGCTTTATTTGCCTGTCAGACAAAGTGTACGTATCAGTTGATCACTCAGTCTCTCTTTTTAATAATTTTTTTCTTTTAATGTGTCACTACTATTTTTTCAGATTTTACTACTTGAAAAAGAGAATATTTATGTAATTTTTAAATGTATTCATATATACATATAGGTAAATATATGTATATATGTATAGAGAAATTACTTTATCTACAAAGAAATACATGTTTAATAATCAACTATTCTAGAAAATCGATCTCAAATAACGCAGTTACCTCCACCATCAATTCACCGTCGGTGTTTTTATAGTGTCAGAAACATTAGAATATCTATGTTTGAGAGAATTTTTACATCGAGTTTTTCTACATGAGGTTTGCTGGTTGACCTCCTTGAAGTTATTGTTGACGTAGGATGGGTTGTATCACATTCAGATGTAATCATTTCCTACTTAAAAAAGGCCCTCATCACTATCAACTATATCTGTATACATTTCATTCATGAGTTGGGTTGATCCAGATACAATTGCTGTCTACAGATTAATGATTAGAAACAAGTTTCTCATCACCTTCTAACAGATTTATATATTTTGCTAGCATGCATGCCTTAGCATGCTTCTATCGATAGTAACGCGAGAGTCCGACATGTAGTGGTGTTTCAATTAAAAATCTATACTATTAGATTTTACGATTTCGCTCTTTTTATTCTTTTACAAAGTAGATACATATTTATGTATTTCATTTAGCACAGAGTCATAAAATTTCTTTGCTTAGGCATGCTTTCAATATTTTTTCTGTAAATTTATTTGATACTCATACAGACACAGATATAAAGTAAGATCTGCTTACATTGCATTTTACAATTTATGTATGCTTCAGCATGATTCCATTTGAAGTCCATATTTATTCAGTAAGTTTGTTTGATACTAATTCATACACATATACATTCTTAAAGATTGGAAATCTAAGTCCAATTTATGTAGTTTATCTATATTTTCTAAAGATTTGATAGCTATAGAAATGAATAGAGTAAAGATCTATTATAATAGCCCATGGGCATATTTTAAAATTTCGCTTGCTAGAGCTTTCGAAATGGAAAATGTACAATTTTCACTATAAAAAGTGATAATATTAGGTGTTACTGAATATTACACTGTGTTGTAATTTATTTTGAACACTTAAGTTTTCACAACATTTCATACAGGCTAACAAGTTTAGAGAATTTCCAGTATATTAAGTTAATTATCTTTCTTAAGACCTATCATTCCTAATCATTTAATGATTCCTTCAAAAATACAAACCAAACTAGATTTTTCCTGTTTAATTTTATTTTTTACTTTCATTAAATTTCAACATTTTGTTCATCTTCAAATTATTATATTTAGCAGCTTTTTCTCATTTGTTGAGTTAACTTTAATCGGAAACATTTAAATAGTGAGATGAACTTTTATATTGTATACGAGTACATTAAGTAATTCTTTGTATATTTCATTTATATGAACCATCATCACATAATTCCTTTGGATGATATATTAAATCATTCTACTATTGATGCTTTCATATTAAGTAATGTTTAATATTCTACATATGCATGAATTTTCCAGTGTCTATTAAAAAATTCTTTACAATCATCCATTTGTAAGCTTTTTGGTACTCATAACATTTCAAAAATATTTTCCACAGCCTAGGTTTTTTCGAATGCAACTTTTATTTTCAACGGTATTGACCATAGAAACTTTGAGAATGAATCATTTACAGTCTACAATAATCAATAATTTCTATTTTCTGTAGAATAGTTTCCCATTTCACCTAAATCAGCTCCATAAAAGATCAACTATTCCTTTCATTACATATCTACAATGCACTAACAATTTTCGAGATTTATTATAGAGTTCGTCTACTAAATTTCTTTTTAAAGACATTGAGTTGTTTTAAAGATTTTTTGGAGAGTGTTGTGATCTACTTGATGCACTTTCAGCTATTTATACTATCATGTAGTTCATTTTCCAATCTATAAATTTTATCGTTCAGCTGTTCAATTGGTTTTTTCAAAAGATGATTTAATTTTTAGTATGTATTTTATCAATTTTATAACTATCTTCTATCTGTAATTTTATTTCACGTTGTACTCTATCAATTTGCATTTTAATATATTCTTGAATTATATTAATTTCTTAAGCTATATTATTAATTTGTCCTATAGTTTATCGTTTGGAGTTTCCAGAAACAATTTACTGATAACATCATTCTCTGTCAGTGAATGATGATGATGATTAGTAGAAGTTATATATTTTATATAGTTTTCAACATCAAATTTCTCATAGTATTTCCATGTTTTATTATCAATCATTAAGGAAAATAAGCTACTATTAGGGCCTATATTTGACCATCAACTTGTATTTTATCTTCATTTAGTTTTAGGTTACTATCACCAAACTTTCATTCATTATTCAAATCTTGATGTGGGCCATAGTTTGTATCTAATTCAATTCTTCCTTCCAAGACTGATAAATGAGTATAAGTGTCTTCAGAATTGGAAGTCTATGAGTAAAAATCATCTTCATCATCCTCATCATCATTCTCAGTATTAGCATCATTAAATAAGATGATATCATCAAATATTGTTCCTTCTGAAAGTTTCTTTGGTGTACTTGTCTCTATATTGACTGATGGCTTTAAACTTGTATTGTTTTCAGCTTCTATCTTGATTTTACTTTCTTCTTTCTTGCGAATTCTTTCAATATTTCTAGAACTATTTATGAATTCTTTGAGAGGTTCTGTTATAGGTTTAAATGTATGTTTTATTGCTCACATGTATCTATTTCACCATTTTTTATACTACGAAGCTTTTTCTTCAAGACATTTCTTGTCAACACCAACTATTTTAAAATTTTCTCATCCATGTTTAATAATAGTAAATAACAGGTATCAGCTATTAGATCAGGTATCAGCTATCAGATCAGGTTATCAGGTAACTGGTCTGGTTTTCAGATCAGCTTATCGTGACCTGGTCTGTTTTTCAGATCAGCTTATCATGACCTGGTCTGGTTTTCAGATCAGCTTATCAGGACCTGATCTGGTTTTCAGATCAGCTTAATAGGACCTGGTCTGGTTTTCAGATCAGCTTATCAGGACCTGGTCTGGTTTTCAGATCAGCTTTTTAGGACCTGGTCTGGTTTTCAGATCAGATTATCAGGACCTGGTCTGGTTTTCAGATCAGCTTATCAGGACCTGGTATGGTTTTCAGATCAGCCTATCTGATTCAGATTGGGTTATCAGTTTACAAGTAGCTGCCCATTTATAACATTTAGATGAATGCAGTTTAAGGTCAGATGAAAAACGAAAAAGTAAACTTTTATGTAGTCAAATTCTCTTTTTTTCTATAACGATCATCGTTCAATTCAATATCGTTGCTTATAATCAAAATCCATATTTATCCTTCCAACATGCTTTATATTTGTCTCATCTTACTTAAAAATTATAATTACATTATGATTATCTAGTATCAAATGTTTGGTGATTCTGGTATAAGTTTGACATCAGCAGAATGCATCAACATTCTTATCTCACTCCATACAAAAATATGTTTCTCACACGTAACATCGTTAAATATCATATCGGAATTACTTTTAGCTTTGTTAGGGGATATAACAGATTCAGTATCTGTAAATGTGTAATATCCCATGCCCTTAATTAATGAAATTATGTAATCTTTAAGTATCCATATTTGGGTTGATAGAGAGATTTTGAGTATTAATATGTAGATGTTTTAAAATTTTAGTTCATTAAGACTTTTTAGCAAGCCAATCATATCATATTATTTTTTATTTTATTTTTTTTTTACAATTTGACAGACCAACTATTTTTGCGCAAATAAAATTTGATAGAGGGGGAACTATGACTTGTTTTTGAACTAACGTTTGATGAATCATCAACATTTTGTACCATACTATTTTTAGGTTGTTTCACTAACCACATTTGTGTAACTAAATGCATTTTATAAATATTATCTCTTATTAAAAAATAAAATAATACAGCTATACGATATCAGAAAATATTTTCTGAAATCGTGTAGCTGCATTATTTTATTTATTTAATAAGAGATAATGATGTATACTCACATTCAAAACAACATAAAACTATCATTTGTTTTGATTATGAGTATACGTCAATATTTATGAAATGCAATTAGTTACACAAATGTGGTTAGTGAAACAAAGTATATTTTAACAGCCTTATTTATAAAAATTATTAAGACTTTATAAAGGCTTTTTTAGAAAAATTTTTTATGAAAATTTGTCTAAAAAACCTTTATAAAGTCTTAATAATTTTTATAAATAAGACTGTAAGAGTTTAAAATCAGTATTTTTTATGATAATACTGGTTTTAAACTCTTAAAATATACTTTGTTTTGACTATGAGTAGGGACCATTATATCTTATATAAGAAAAATAAAATAATATAGCTATACGATACCAGAAAATATTTTCTGGTGTCATATAGCTGTATTATTTTATTTTTCCTATATAAGAGACAATATTTATGAAACACATTTCATAAATATTGGTGCATACTCATAGTCAAAACAACCTAAAAAAAGGATGGTACAAAATGTTGATGATTCATCAAACGTTAGTTCAAAAACAAGTCATAGTTCCCCCTCTATCAAATTTTATTTGCGCAAAAATAGTTGGTCTGTCAAATTGTAAAAAAAAAATAAAATAAAAAATAATATGATATGATTGGCTTGCTAAAAAGTCTTAATGAACTAAAATTTTAAAACATCTACATATTAATACTCAAAATCTCTCTATCAACCCAAATATGGATACTTAAAGATTACATAATTTCATTAATTAAGGGCATGGGATATTACACATTTACAGATACTGAATCTGTTATATCCCCTAACAAAGCTAAAAGTAATTCCGATATGATATTTAACGATGTTACGTGTGAGAAACATATTTTTGTATGGAGTGAGATAAGAATGTTGATGCATTCTGCTGATGTCAAACTTATACCAGAATCACCAAACATTTGATACTAGATAATCATAATGTAATTATAATTTTTAAGTAAGATGAGACAAATATAAAGCATGTTGGAAGGATAAATATGGATTTTGATTATAAGCAACGATATTGAATTGAACGATGATCGTTATAGAAAAAAAGAGAATTTGACTACATAAAAGTTTACTTTTTCGTTTTTCATCTGACCTTAAACTGCATTCATCTAAATGTTATAAATGGGCAGCTACTTGTAAACTGATAACCCAATCTGAATCAGATAGGCTGATCTGAAAACCATACCAGGTCCTGATAAGCTGATCTGAAAACCAGACCAGGTCCTGATAAGCTGATCTGAAAACCAGACCAGGTCCTAAAAAGCTGATCTGAAAACCAGACCAGGTCCTGATAAGCTGATCTGAAAACCAGACCAGGTCCTATTAAGCTGATCTGAAAACCAGATCAGGTCCTGATAAGCTGATCTGAAAACCAGACCAGGTCATGATAAGCTGATCTGAAAAACAGACCAGGTCACGATAAGCTGATCTGAAAACCAGACCAGTTACCTGATAACCTGATCTGATAGCTGATACCTGATCTAATAGCTGATACCTGTTATTTACTATTATTAAACATGGATGAGAAAATTTTAAAATAGTTGGTGTTGACAAGAAATGTCTTGAAGAAAAAGCTTCGTAGTATAAAAAATGGTGAAATAGATACATGTGAGCAATAAAACATACATTTAAACCTATAACAGAACCTCTCAAAGAATTCATAAATAGTTCTAGAAATATTGAAAGAATTCGCAAGAAAGAAGAAAGTAAAATCAAGATAGAAGCTGAAAACAATACAAGTTTAAAGCCATCAGTCAATATAGAGACAAGTACACCAAAGAAACTTTCAGAAGGAACAATATTTGATGATATCATCTTATTTAATGATGCTAATACTGAGAATGATGATGAGGATGATGAAGATGATTTTTACTCATAGACTTCCAATTCTGAAGACACTTATACTCATTTATCAGTCTTGGAAGGAAGAATTGAATTAGATACAAACTATGGCCCACATCAAGATTTGAATAATGAATGAAAGTTTGGTGATAGTAACCTAAAACTAAATGAAGATAAAATACAAGTTGATGGTCAAATATAGGCCCTAATAGTAGCTTATTTTCCTTAATGATTGATAATAAAACATGGAAATACTATGAGAAATTTGATGTTGAAAACTAATAAAATATATAACTTCTACTAATCATCATCATCATTCACTGACAGAGAATGATGTTATCAGTAAATTGTTTCTGGAAACTCCAAACGATAAACTATAGGACAAATTAATAATATAGCTTAAGAAATTAATATAATTCAAGAATATATTAAAATGCAAATTGATAGAGTACAACGTGAAATAAAATTACAGATAGAAGATAGTTATAAAATTGATAAAATACATACTAAAAATTAAATCATCTTTTGAAAAAACCAATTGAACAGCTGAACGATAAAATTTATAGATTGGAAAATGAACTACATGATAGTATAAATAGCTGAAAGTGCATCAAGTAGATCACAACACTCTCCAAAAAATCTTTAAAACAACTCAATGTCTTTAAAAAGAAATTTAGTAGACGAACTCTATAATAAATCTCGAAAATTGTTAGTGCATTGTAGATATGTAATGAAAGGAATAGTTGATCTTTTATGGAGCTGATTTAGGTGAAATGGGAAACTATTCTACAGAAAATAGAAATTATTGATTATTGTAGACTGTAAATGATTCATTCTCAAAGTTTCTATGGTCAATACCGTTGAAAATAAAAGTTGCATTCGAAAAAACCTAGGCTGTGGAAAATATTTTTGAAATGTTATGAGTACCAAAAAGCTTACAAATGGATGATTGTAAAGAATTTTTTAATAGACACTGGAAAATTCATGCATATGTAGAATATTAAACATTACTTAATATGAAAGCATCAATAGTAGAATGATTTAATATATCATCCAAAGGAATTATGCGATGATGGTTCATATAAATGAAATATACAAAGAATTACTTAATGTACTCGTATACAATATAAAAGTTCATCTCACTATTTAAATGTTTCCGATTAAAGTTAACTCAACAAATGAGAAAAAGCTGCTAAATATAATAATTTGAAGATGAACAAAATGTTGAAATTTAATGAAAGTAAAAAATAAAATTAAACAGGAAAAATCTAGTTTGGTTTGTATTTTTGAAGGAATCATTAAATGATTAGGAATGATAGGTCTTAAGAAAGATAATTAACTTAATATACTGGAAATTCTCTAAACTTGTTAGCCTGTATGAAATGTTGTGAAAACTTAAGTGTTCAAAATAAATTACAACACAGTGTAATATTCAGTAACACCTAATATTATCACTTTTTATAGTGAAAATTGTACATTTTCCATTTCGAAAGCTCTAGCAAGCGAAATTTTAAAATATGCCCATGGGCTATTATAATAGATCTTTACTCTATTCATTTCTATAGCTATCAAATCTTTAGAAAATATAGATAAACTACATAAATTGGACTTAGATTTCCAATCTTTAAGAATGTATATGTGTATGAATTAGTATCAAACAAACTTACTGAATAAATATGGACTTCAAATGGAATCATGCTGAAGCATACATAAATTGTAAAATGCAATGTAAGCAGATCTTACTTTATATCTGTGTCTGTATGAGTATCAAATAAATTTACAGAAAAAATATTGAAAGCATGCCTAAGCAAAGAAATTTTATGACTCTGTGCTAAATGAAATACATAAATATGTATCTACTTTGTAAAAGAATAAAAAGAGCGAAATCGTAAAATCTAATAGTATAGATTTTTAATTGAAACACCACTACATGTCGGACTCTCGCGTTACTATCGATAGAAGCATGCTAAGGCATGCATGCTAGCAAAATATATAAATCTGTTAGAAGGTGATGAGAAACTTGTTTCTAATCATTAATCTGTAGACAGCAATTGTATCTGGATCAACCCAACTCATGAATGAAATGTATACAGATATAGTTGATAGTGATGAGGGCCTTTTTTAAGTAGGAAATGATTACATCTGAATGTGATACAACCCATCCTACGTCAACAATAACTTCAAGGAGGTCAACCAGCAAACCTCATGTAGAAAAACTCGATGTAAAAATTCTCTCAAACATAGATATTCTAATGTTTCTGACACTATAAAAACACCGACGGTGAATTGATGGTGGAGGTAACTGCGTTATTTGAGATCGATTTTCTAGAATAGTTGATTATTAAACATGTATTTCTTTGTAGATAAAGTAATTTCTCTATACATATATACATATATTTACCTATATGTATATATGAATACATTTAAAAATTACATAAATATTCTCTTTTTCAAGTAGTAAAATCTGAAAAAATAGTAGTGACACATTAAAAGAAAAAAATTATTAAAAAGAGAGACTGAGTGATCAACTGATACGTACACTTTGTCTGACAGGCAAATAAAGCGCGCTTAAAAATATCAGAAATATATGCACAATACGCTGAGCTTTAATAAAATGAGAAAAAAAATCATCTAGAACATCAAATAAAAGCCATAGGCGAGTAACCTTCATAATATAAACATATACCTTATTAATGAAAACATATTATCAGTATGAAGTAACACAATTTGAGGAGTTAAAATTTTAAAATTTGATTGCCCCTTAACGCTGACAAAGAGTAGAGAGATATGTTGACATAAAAAGTCATCTTATATACTAGAGGAACCGTTGAGAGGCCAGACCTAAATTGTAAGAAAACGATTTCGTTTTCTGTTGATCGCTATTCAAGAAGAAAACAAGTTTCCTCATTATGATTTAACTAATTTAAAAGTACATTTAAATTTAGTCTCATATCTAAATGATGATGATCTTAACATAAAAATTAAAAATAAACGTTATACAATTCTATATTATATGTACTCGTATCTAAGATTCCAACAAAGCTATTATATGAAAGCATCTCAAACACTTCCAAATGCACTAAAGTTTAAGATAAAAGTTCCTTTTATTCAATAGCGGTTCAATTGATATAGAAATTTAATATGAAACAGTAAGCAATGACCTCAGCTACTGCATTTTTACTAATGATCGAATAATAGAAAGTCCTGAAAGTCTTATAAATTAAGTAAGGTTTCGAATGATTTTCATTACAAAAAAAAAAAAGTAGCGGATGTTTTTAGCAATAATGAGTATAACAATTTCATTATAAAACCACCATTTGATTTTAAATGTTTATCAATAAAAAAGGAAAGAGAAGCAAAGTGGTTAAAAAAAGCTGGACTGCTGGATCAGTTTCATTTCAAAGCGTTTATCATTTTTTAAAGCCAATGCAAGATGTTCTAAAATATATGAAAAAGGTAAAGAAAAAATATGATAGTTGGAAAAAAATTTACACCGAAAAATTTCTAACGTTGACTATATAGGCTACATCAACTTTAAACAAATGGAAATAAAATATATTAAATATTTATACTATAGTTACTACAACTAGAGAGGAATTAAATTTTACTTAAAACAGAAACTCCTCACAAACTTTTAAGTAAATACATCTAAAAATTAAAAGAACGTTTTTTTAATTTCAAATAAAAAAACTATCTAGATATTTCACATCTATACACAAAAGACCAGGCGAATATTTACAACAGCAACAACAGCACATGACAAAAAAAATGTATTTAAACAGGGAGCCCCAGACTTATTTGTATGTACATACATACATACATAAAATCAATTTGTAGATCCATATGTACATATGTACACATATTATCAAATTTCTTACCCATGCTCAAGTATTTATTGGATTTTAACAATCACACTTACATATCTACATCATGAAAACATACAAACCGTTCTCCAAGCTATTGACGCTTGAAGACGAAAGTCGAAGAAGACAAATGTACTTAAATAAATAAACTTATCACAGGCCAGTCAAACTCTATCGCGCATACACACATACACACACACAAAATCACCACGATCGTACGCAAGAATTTTGCAAAATCTGAAATTAATATTTATACAAATATAAACAAATTTCTGACCGACAGACTTTAACACTGGACAAATTTAAGCTTGATAAAATATAAAGCAATCTCATCCTCCAATATGAAAAACATACTAGGATTAGGGAAGTTCAGATATATGATAATATTTTCTAGCAAAAAATGTTCATATGAGAAATAATTTATTTCAACGTACATATAAATACTAGGGTGAGAAAATCACATACACACACACACATACTAAAATTCATCTACGAAAAATTAAACCTATTTCAACAACGCCCCTCCCCTCACAAATCACAGTCAGCCTAAAGTTCTTACAGATATATATACACAAAATCTCAAGGTAACATACAATCTATCAATCTCACAACCTAAATCACGATCAGCCTTAAACTCATATAGACATACATACACACAGATACGTATACATATACATGAACACCTTCACCTCACCTCTCATTAATCATGATCAGCCTTAAACTCCTACAGATATACACACAAATTGCGCTGTTATATATTTCATGAACACTTCGCCCTCATAAATCACGATAAGCCTTAAGTTTTCCTACAGATATACATACACAAATTCTCAAGGTCACATACAATCGTTAATCTGAACAATCCAAATCACGATCAGCCTTAAACTTCTACAGACATACATACACAAAAATTTCTACAAACATATAAACTCCCAAATTCCTATAGATACATATTACAATAACACCCCCCGCCTACCTCAAATCAAGGACAGACTTAAACTGCTATATATAAATACATACATACACATACACACATAGGCACGTTCTATCTATCTATCACAACAAGACCCTCCCCCACCTCAAATCACAATCAGTCTTAAACTCCTACGATCATACATATACACAGATTCCCACGGATACGTATTACATGAACACTCTCACCTCACCTTTGATAAATCACAGACAGCTTTAAACTCTTACAGACATACATATATACATACATACATGTACACAGATTCCCACGGATACATATTACAACAACTCCCCCGCCCTCCACCAGTCGATCTACCTCAAATACATCCCGCCCCCCACGAAGCCCAGCTTGATTTAAATTCCAACAAGCATATACGTCACCGAATTCTCATGGTTACATATTACAAAACACCCTCACCTACCCAAATCACGGTCAGCCTTAAGGTCTCACAATCTAGACACACCCCACCCTCTACCAATCACAGCCAGACTTCAATTTCTACAGCTAGACATACCCTCAAATTTTCCGTCGGCATTAGGAAAAATCATTTCCATGATTTTCCCGTCGGCATTTGAAAAAACTAAACATGTTTTCCCGTCGGCATTTGAAAAAAATAAACATGTTTTCCCGTTGGCATCAGGAAATCATACACATATAAAAGCCTCAAACCTATAAACCCCTTAATATATTCCTACAAAATATTCCGCACACAAATTCCCACGGATACATATTACAACAACACCCGCTCCCACCAAACACAGGCTGCCTTAAAGATACACCCGCAAATTCCCACGGTTACATGTTACAAAAACCTCACCTGCCCAAATCACGGACATCAACAAATTTCCACAGTCTAACAACAATCATAACTTTCCCGTCGGTATTAGAAAAAATAAAGATGTTTTCCCGTCGGCATTAGGAAAAATCATACAAATATAAAAATCTTAAAGCTATAAACCCCCTTAATGTATTCCCACAAAATATTCCACGCACAAGTTCCCACGGTCATACATACATACATACATACATACATACATACATATACTTAATATAAACAAAAAAAGTTAATATAAACAAAAAACTCCTAATGTAAACAAATTTCCAAGAATTTTAAAATTTCAGCCACAATTTAACAATTTCAGCCCACAATTTAACAATTTCAGCCACAATTTAACAATTTTAATTGACGCCGAATGCCCAGTTCCCTACTACTTGCGTTCATGATACAATTATACAATGTACTTGCACGACTACAACAAAATTGCAACACCAAGAAACACACGCATTTTGTTGGTAGAAACAAACAGAATTTAGTCAAAAACAGATGTCTTTTGTTGTTAAAAATAACAATTACAGGGTAACTAAAGTACAATTGCAGACGCGGCATTCATGACTGATTATAGTCATTCAGGGTTGCCAATATGTATGTAATATACAGAGTGTGTAATTTCTACTCACATGTGTAGGCCTATATACTTTGACTTCTATTTTTGTTTAATTTTGTTTTAATTTTAACCTACACAAAGGATGTGTAGTGTAATTTTCTTCAATGTGTAATTGGAGACACAGCCACATGCAAATTCATTGGCAAGACTGTAATCATTTTATTCACACACATACACTAACATTTTTGCTGCTTGTAAACAAAGTTTGACAAGTTTCTGCATTGTATACATTAACAGGCTGGGCTTGTGCAAGTACCTTGTATATTTGTATCATGGCTGCGTTATTTGCAAATAGTTTTCGTGAGTTATTATTCGACTTTTACTTGCAAATAAAAAGTGCGTATAAACGGTATATATTTGCAAATAAAAATATTTGCAAATAAATTAACTCACTGTTTATACGGCATTGTAAATGTATAAAAACTTGGTAGCACTTCTATAGAAAAGTTACTTATGTTTACAAAAAAGTTGTGTTGGTTTTATTGTCATTATTTTATTCTTTCAATGTTTTTTTTGCGCAATATTTGAGACCGTGATACAGAAAAATTAAATTTTTCTGAATACTAGAAATGTATGAATATTTAAGAACTAGTGGCGAGCAAATTTTTATAAGTTTTTATATGAAATTAAGACAAAAAACATTCTATATATGCTGAATCATGAAAGTAAATAAGAACGTGTGTATATAAATATGTAAGTATGAGTTTAGTTATATGTATACGAATGTATATGCATACATGCATTGTGTATTTTATATTTTGCATTGTGCATTTTTGTATTTTATTGAGAGAAATTATAATTTGCTCTCATTTTGCCGAACTTTACCCAGAAAGACCTAATAAAAATTCATCACATCAGGGTTGTATTTTTTCGTAGATCATATGATTTTGTATGATAGTGAGTCATGGCCTTTATCAATTTATTGTTTTTTTATTAGTCCCGGTTCACACATTTCAACTTTTGTTGCTCAACTCGTAATTAAGCTATAAGAAAGATGGAGAAGGAAATACAAATATCTCTTTTTTTCTTGCAGCTGAATCGCGAGTTGATTAACAAAAGTTAAAGTGTGTGAACCGGAACTTAGGAAACATAAGTATGGCAAGCTTAAGCATTTTATTTGCAAATGAGGGAGTTTACACGAGAAAAATTTTTAAGCCGCACAATTTTTGTTCTTTGTCAAGTTACACGAGACTAATTCATCTGGCACAAAATGTATACGTATACACAGCTTTGTGTGTGTTAGTGTTTTTCGTATTCATTTAACATTTGCTGTTTTTTAAGTTGTGTGTGTATTGGTTTTGTGCTGCTAATGCGGGGTTTTAGCTGGTTGAAAAGTTATGCCAACCACAAAACCACTCTCTTTGCCTCTCTCACCAACAAACTGGCATGTAATGCCAACACAATTATGCTCGTGTAAATCAGCGCACGTGAATTATATTTGCCTTTTGTATTTATTTTGAAATAAAACTAAAGCAAACATTTGATTTCTAGTGACGGATGTTCTTTTGAACAACTGTCCTTTATTGAATGAATCTTAAGACTGATTATTAAAATATAAAAATATAATAATATAAAATCATTCCACCAAATGTGGGATTCCAAAAATGTAACTTTAAACTTATATTTAATTAAAGGTAAGCAACATAAACATATTTATATAAATGCTGATGTTACTGTCTGGCAAAGTGTGGGAACGGAATTTAATTGAAGCTATTAGGTTCACTACACTTTACCAGCAATTACTATTAGATATAGAGTGGGTACGTAACTCCTCCACCCTTTGTTTAAAACACTCCTGGGTTTTACATATCATATTTTTAGTTTTTTTTTTTTATTATTATTATATTTTCTTCAGATTTTTTTTTTTATTAAATTTTGCTTCTTAGGCAAATTTATTTTTAAGTGAAATACAATATTTTTCTTAAATTAAAAAGATTTCAAGTTGTTTGTGTTTTTTTTTTGTAATTTAATAAATCTATTTACAATTGCAAGTACAATTAAAGTTAAGTTGTTTCTGCTTGGTTTAATTTCTTTAGTGGTTTTAAATTTTTTCATGTTTTTTTTTTTTTTTTATTAATAAAAATTTAAAGGTTTACTTATTACTTAGGTCTGTATTTTTTTAAGATATCTTCTAATTCAATGTCTTTTATTTCTGGTTTATTTATAATTTTTGTTTTATTAACTATATTACTATTTCTACTTTTTATTATGACAATTAATACAATTATAATTGCAAGCACAAATACCATGTTTATTCCGTAGGAAATATTTTTGTGGACTTTCAGTTCCTCTATTTCTTTTACATTCTCAAAGTTTCTTAGTTCTATTTGCTTAAAATTAATTGGTGTTACATCAGAAATTGAAAAGTTGTTATTCGGGTAAAAGTATCTGTCCTGAAAAGCTATTCTATTATTCTTGAAGATCTGGCCGTTAATTTTTAGTTCGCAATCATAAAAGAAAAGTAAATAATTTTTATTAATTTTTAGCTTTCGATCGTCACAGTCCTGTATAATTTCTAAGCCGTTGGCATTTTTTATTAAAATCATATCGTCTTCAAACGTTTCTATGACAGTCGCATTATTATACTTAAAATTACAGTTATTTAACAGAGTGCAGTGTTTACTATGTTTTAAATTTTTGAGATATACATTCTCCTCATAAGTGAAAACATTGTGTTCAATTTCAATAATATAGCTATTTGGCTCGTTAATTTCCATATAATGTTTATTTGGTAAGGCTGTAATCATTTTTAGGTCAGTTTGAATGTAGTCAATTGGAATTTTTATTGCACTAATCAGAATTCCGTCTTTGTAGTTTAAAACGTCAGCTTTCATGGATTTCAATTTAAATAAATCAATTTGGAATTTATCAATTTCTTCTGATGTTAAGATGCTTGGGTGAAAAATGTGATTTTTAGCGGAAGCAATGTTATCTTGAATATGTTCAATTTTCCCTTTAAGGTAATTAAGTTTGAACATTTGGTCTGCATACAAAAGTCTTTGAATAATTTCGCTCTGTCTATTCTTAAAACTCATGAATGCATTTCTAATATTTGTTCTGTCCTCTTCTACTGCTGATTTTAAGGTTTGTATCGAATCATTAAACTGTGTGTTTATATAAATTTGTTTATTAACTACGGCTATTGTATTATGATTATTTTCATCGATTACACCAAGATGCTCAAAAATTTCCTGGCGATCATCATCATCCATAACTCCAGCTAGCCACTTATAAGCATGTCCAACAAAATTAAACATTCCCCTTTTTCTCCTTATTTCTGACGGAGTGATTGACTTTATTTTAGATTTTATAATTTTTATTTCTGTTTCAATCATTTTCATATTATCAAGGTATAAATTTTTTATATTACTCTCGACCTGATTCAAAATCTGATATAATTCCTTGGTATCAACCAAGTGCAATACTGTAAACGTTTGGTTTATCACCTCAACTTTTCCTACCCTAATTTGTGCATAACCTGACTCCTCAGTGATTGGATTAATCCGCAGTGTTCCCTGTGTCTCAGTTGCTAGGATCATCATTACCATTACTATCAGGATCTGCAAATTTAAAAGGATTTTAATACCAATGATAAGAGCGTTTTCTAAAGGTTTTTTTTTCTGGGCACTAGTCGTTTCTAAAACGTCTTTTAAGGTTTTTAAAACGTTCCAACAAATGCTCAAAGTCAATATCGTCTTCATCACTATTAGGATTCGTTTTGTCTATACTGTTAACTGCATATTTGCAAGGTCTTTTAATGTTGGATTCATGTACATTTTCCAAAACCTTTTTAATAAACTTTGGTTGTTCTTTATGCCTTAGGCTTTTATAGTTTTTTATAAAGCCTTCTTCTCTGTTTTCTATGTAGTTTTCACGGGATTTATTTATTTTTTGGATTTTTTTAATTTTTGCATCTTTTAGTCTTTGTTTTATAATGGTATGGTCAATCAATTTATTTTGTACATCTATAGGACTACATTTAATTGCGCTATGATAAGTGCTATTATAGAATTTTATTGCCTTAAGGATTTGAGTATTTATTGGAAGTTTTTCTTCTAAATTAAGGGCTCTAATTTTTTCTGTGACCGTATTGTTAAATCTTTCAATGTCAGAGTTACCGGTATGGCTATTCGGTTTCGTAAAATGATATTGAATTCCTTCTTGATCAAGGTAGCTCCTTACATTGACATTATTGAATTCATTGTCTAACACAAATTTGGTAACATTGCCTTTAATGGCTAAAAATGCTCTAATTTTTCTAACTAGGGTTTGACTATTTCTGTCGATCAAATGGAATGAAATTACGTGTTTTGAAAATTTGTCGATAAAAATTATGAATGAGTGTTTACTGTTTACGTAAGTATCGACGTGGATTATTTCGTTTGTAGTAGAAGGGGTTTCAGTTATTTTGAACTTATTTTTTATTGGGTTTCTGTCATACTTAGCTGACGAACAAATGTGACAGTTATTTATTATTTTATGTATTGATAATTTCAAATGTGGATTATATATCTTATGCTTGATGCTCTCATAGGTAGCTACAATACCTGCGTGTCCACTTTCGTATTTATGAAACAATGATATCTGTTTATTGAGTTCAATATCATCCTCAATATCTCTAGCAAAAAAAGAACACTTTATTAATTTAAAGTTGTTTCTATCTGGGAATTCCTCTATCAACTTTAGTTGAACCTCGTAATATTCGTGATCGTTTAATTTAGAGAAAATTCCTATTTTTCCTTTAGCAACCTCCCTTCTTAAAATATTGGATATGTTATTATTTGTAATGTCATGTCTGTCTATATAAACTCTTTTATTGCCAAAAACCGTTTCAATGTCTTTTTCTTTAATATCCACTACAATGATTTGAGTTTTAAAACGATTTACTACCGTATCCAGTATTGGAATGCCATCGTGGAGATCCTCCTCTTGAGAGTGTGCAGTCTCAACATCTAAAGAACCTTCAATATTGCTTGTTTCACTGCCGTCCATCAATTCCTCTGATGTATTTATCTCGTTTTCCTCGACATTGATTCTACTTAGGAAATCCGCGATGTAGTTGCACTTCCCTTTTATATATTCTATCTTAAAATTATATTCGCCTAAATCAATGAGGTATCTCTGTAGCCTAGGGCTTATATCTTTGCCCGCATATTTACTTATGAGCCACTTCAGTGGTTGATGGTCGCTTTCTAAGTCAAATTCTTTCCCATAAATATATGGCCTAAAATATTTAACACCCCAAACTATTGCCAACAATTCTTTATCAATTGTTGCATAGTTTGTTTCGTGTTTGTTCAACGTTCGCGAAGCATATGCTACTGGGTGACCATCTTGAGTCAAGACGGCTCCAATTGCATTATTGCTTGCATCAGTGATGATTTTGAAACGTTTTGTAAAATTTGGATATCTAAGTATGGGTGAACTCGTTATAAGCTCCTTAAGTTTTTCAAAAGCCACTATATAGCTAGGGTCATTCATATTAATTTTTGTGTTTTTCTGCAAATACTTGGTCATTGGGTATGCAATTTTGGCATAGTTGTTAATAAATTTCCTATAGAATCCGGTCATTCCTAAAAACGACTTAATTTGTTTTGCGTTACTTGGAAGTTTCAAATTCTGTATTATTGAGATTTTTTTAGGATCTGGTTTTATACCATTAATTGTTAATACGTGACCCAAAAACTGTGTTTCTTTCTTGAGAAAGTCACACTTGTTAATTTGTATCTTTAACTTAGCCTTCCTTAAGGTTTTAAATATATCTTTTATATTATCGATATGTTCCACTAAGGATGAACTGAATATTAAAATGTCATCCATATACACTACACATGTCCTATTTATAAATTTTTTTAGTACAGAATTCATCAATCTCTGAAAGGTTGATGGTGCGTTACGAAGGCCAAAAGGCATTCGAATAAATTCGTAATGCCCATAGGGTGTAGAGAATGCCGTCTTCTTTCGATCTTCCTCCTTAAGGAGTATTTGATGGAAACCTTTTGCCAGGTCCACAGTCGAAAAATATTGGGCTCTGCCTAATTTGTCTAAAATACTGTTAAGGTTAGGTATAGGGTACCTATCTCCTACTGTGAATTCGTTTAGTTTGCGATAGTCTACTACTAATCGCCATTTTTTCTCTCCAGAATTATCGGCTTTTTTAGGTACAATCCATAGAGGACTGTTGTAAGCAGAATTGCTCTCTTGAATAATGTTTTGTTTTAACATATCTTTTATTTGTTTGTTTATTTCGTTTTCATGAATTTGTGGATATCTGTATGTTTTTGAATAAAGGGGTTTGTCAATTGTAGTAACGATTTGATGTTCTATTTGGGTTGTGGCTGAAAGATTATCGCCTTCTACATAAAATAAATCTTTAAACTCAGTAAGAAGATTTTTGATTTTTCTTCTTTCCTCTTCATTTAAGTGACAAAAATCAAGTTTGTCTACGACATTTGTTCTTGCCACTGGTTCTAATACGCTTATATTCTCATAAAAGAAAGAACAAAACATTTCCTCGAAAAATAATTTGTTGCCAAAAATTTCTATATAACCATGTTCATTATTTATTTTTGCCTTAAGGGGTATCAAAAAATTTTGTCCAATTATTCCATCATATTTATTATTACAGAAATTAATAATTTTCCAACTCAAAGTTCCCTGAGCAGAAAATTCTTTTATTTTTGATTTTTTTAATTTTTTAACTTTTTTAGCTTTTTAACTTTTTTGACTTTTTAATTTTTTAACTTTTTTAGCTTCTTAACTTTGGCCGTTTACCGACTGCGCCAATTATATTTGCCTTTTGTATTTATTTTGAAATAAAACTAAAGCAAACATTTGATTTCTAGTGACGGATGTTCTTTTGAACAACTGTCCTTTATTGAATGAATCTTAAGACTGATTATTAAAATATAAAAATATAATAATATAAAATCATTCCACCAAATGTGGGATTCCAAAAATGTAACTTTAAACTTATATTTAATTAAAGGTAAGCAACATAAACATATTTATATAAATGCTGATGTTACTGTCTGGCAAAGTGTGGGAACGGAATTTAATTGAAGCTATTAGGTTCACTACACTTTACCAGCAATTACTATTAGATATAGAGTGGGTACGTAACTCGTGCGATAATCGTGAATAGTATTCTGAATGCGCCGATTGACACGAGCATAATTGTGCTGGCATAACATGTCAGTTTGTAGGTCAGAGAGGCAAAGACAATGGTTTTTTGGTTGGTATAATTTTTCATCCAGCTACAATCCCGCATCAGCAGCACAAAACCAATACACACACTACTACATACTACGCCAAAACACAAAATCAAGTTGGCATGGTATAGAAAACAATTTCCCGACTAGCTCGATCAGGTTGGTAAGTTGCTTGACCCATGTTTTGGCGTATTAACATATTGCTGGGCTCTCCATGCCGCACTTATACCAAGAGCCCAGGAAAAAATACATGTTTATATACATAAGTGTGTTTGTTTCAGTTTTTTGTTTTTTTTTGTCTTTTTTTTACTTAACATTTCATGCACATATATTACTCCTGTCGGTTTTTTTTCTTTTCCAATAATTAATTAAGTTTCAGTTTTCTGTTTTTTTGTTTCCAGATTTTGGTTCTAGTTTCCCAATTAGGCATTTAACGCATGTCAAGTTAGTTTTCTTAAGGCATTTATGTATCTTAACCTGCCCACGCGGTTGCACAGAAACACATTTTCCTTTATTTCCTTAACTTTTATTTTAAATATCCTGTTCTTTCTCTTTTCAACTTTTATTTTATTCTTTAACCTTTAGTTTAAATGTGCATTTCCTTCTTTTTTGTTCTAAACTTCTAATTTAAATATCATTTTCTTTTTAACTTTTTAATTTAAATATCCTTTTCTTTGATCTTACTTTTTTTCATTGTATCACCGTATGACCGTTTTCTTCTGCTGTCCATTCTCAACTAACTACTAAAAAATCTGTACCTCGTTTCGTTATTATTTTCCTGACTATTTTGCCAAGTGGTGTACTGTGATTGGCTAATTGTATAACGGGACCATCACACCATTTTTCCTGCCTTGCATAATAAAAAAGAAGAACGGCACAAAAAGGAATTTGTAAATTCCTTCGATCAGTGTCTTCATCGAATTGGCTGCCACCCTTTTATAATTTTAACGAAGATAATTTAGCCACCATTTAGGAAAATTAATCACACCATTTTTCCTGCCTTGCATAATAAAAAAGAAGAACGGCACAAAAAGGAATTTGTAAATTCCTTCGACCAGTGTCTTCATCGAATTGGCTGCCACCCTTTTATAATTTTAACGAAGATAATTTAGCCACCATTTAGGAAAATTAATGTGTTGATTCCCAAAAGACAAAAGGAATAATACAGTGTTTAGACTTGCAAATATTTGCATGTGAGTTCCGTGTACGTACCATCAGCCAAAAATAACAAAAAATGTTGATTCCTTGTACACGGAATAGATATTCATATTGAAAAGAAACATCCGTAACGAACCTGCTTCGTATCAAGATTCATAATTGAAGATCGAACAGGAAAGAATGGTTCTTGAAATTATAACAAATATAAATAGACTATCGTAGGACTTTTGCGAAAGAAAAAAGAATCGCATGTTCAACGTGTGGCGCGTCCCACAAAGCCGGGCAATGCAGAGAATTTTTGTTTTTTAACTATCCCTGTACTACGGACGAATGTTTGACGCGTGATACTTCCCTATATACCTGCCTTGAAAATCTTCAAGCTCATAAAGAGAATTCCCAATTTTCTTTCGAACTCTACACTTTACGAACTTTGGGCAGAATTTCGCATTGATCGCCTTCCGGAAATGATTCTGGGAGTGGTTTCTACGAAAAACCTCTTGGCCCTCCCTAAAACTTATTGGTTTCGATCTTGTGTTATATATTTGTGATGCTTTTTCATGAGCAAGTCGGAGCTTTTGTTTTATTTTATCACGGATGCCTTGCATGCGATCGGAATGCTGTACTATTGTGTCATCAGTTATCATATTCAGTTTTTCCAAGATGGCATATGCCGACCCATGTAAGATCATGTTTTGCCCAAAAACGGCGTAATAAGGGGAGCATTGTATAGCAGAATGGAAGTCGCTACGTAAAATTTTTACAATTCTCGTAATATTTTCATCCCACTTCGTGTGGTCAGTGTTATTTACAAGATAGTAACGTATTTTTGAAATTATTTCTATGTTCGCTCTTTCCGAGGCGTTCGCCTGTGGCGGGTAGACCCCAGTCGTGATATGGGTAATACCATATGTGACGAAAAATTCTTTAATTTCTGTAGAGGTAAATTGCCTTGCGTTGTCGCTGTGGACATACTGTGGCACCCCATAAGTGCAGAAAATTTCGTTCTGGAAAAAATCTATAACATTGATTGATGTAGCCGTCTTTAAGGGCTTTAAAAATATAAATTTCTTCAGATGGTCAATTACAATTAAAAGTTGGGAGTTCTTTTGTTTGGTACATGAGTATGGTCCCATAAAATCAATCAGAAAATCTATAACATTGATTGATGTAGCTGTCTTTAAGGGCTTTAAAAATATAAATTTCGTCAGATGGTCAATTACAATTAAAAGTTGGGAGTTTTTTTGTTTGGTACACGAGTATGGTCCCATAAAATCAATGCATAGCCTTTGGAATGGGCGGAGCGTGAGAAATTGATTTCCCATAGGGGGACGTAATATTTTGTTGGTCGGTTTTATAATCTTACAGTCATCACAGTTAGAAATGTATAATTTTACATCGCGCGCCATTTGTGGCCATTAATATTTCTGCCTGATTCGAAAAAGTGTTTTAACAAAACCGCCATGGCATCCTTCCTCATAAGCGGCTCGAATAATATTGCCAACTAAATTCTTGGGAATCCACAACCTCCAAAGGCTATCTTCCTCTTCATCAGCAATTCGAAATTTAACGCGCTTGTATACGAAATTATCAGAAAGGCATAAGTCTGGTAAACGGTCACTATTCTTGCGAATGTTTTCCCTTAAAACGTTATAGTCTGTGCTTTGAAATTCAGCAGAGGTAAGGTCAACTTCGGGTGGGTTGCAACTAATTCCCAGTTCGTCTACATCAAGGCTCGACATGGTGTCTGGCACCACATTTAGAGATCCCTTCCTATGCTCTATTACAAAATCGAAATTCTGAAGCTTTATGCTCCACCGAGCCAGTCTCCCATCTAATCCCTTTGATTCATCAGCCAACGCAGACTGGAGTGATCTGTCACTATTTTGAAAGGAGCCCCTCAATATATTGTCTGAATTTCTTTACACATATCACGGCCGCGAGACATTCCAATTCGGTTACCGTGTAGTTACGCTGTGCCCTATTTAACTTTTGAGATACAAATGCACCGATTCTGGCTGTGCCAGAATCGGTGCATTTGAAAGGGCAGCTTTCAATTTATTGACAGAATCATTTGCCTCCTGAATAAGACGAAATGGTTGATTTGTCTTTCGTAGGCAGTCAGTAAGAGGACCAGCTAGATCGAAAAGGTTTCTTATGAACGTGCGATACCAATTTGACATACCCAAGAATCGCCTAATTTGACGTGGGGTTTTTGGTAAAGGAAACTCCTCTATTGCCTTAACTTTCTCTGGATCGACTTTTAGATTACCACCACCTATTATGTAGCCAAGATATTTAATTTGGCGTTGGCAGAATTTACTTTTGTTTACGATTATGGTAAGGCCAGCAGACTTCAAGCATTGGGCCACTTCTAAAAGCAATTTTATATGCGCATCAAAATTTCCACTGCAAACGAGCAGATCGTCTAAGTAGACGAAGACGTTATCCCTTAATCTAGAAGGTATGGCTTTATCCATCAAACGGCTCATGGTTTGAGGACCTTTACAGACCCCAAACGGCATGACCCTATACTGATATAAAGGCCTTCCGGATACTGCGAAGGACGTCTTCTCCTTTGACGTGGGGGACAATTTAATTTGGAAAAATGCGTCTTTAAGATCGATGCCACTTATGTAATACGTATCTTTTAATCGACTTAGCAATCCGTTTATATGGGGTAAAGGGTAAGAATCTTTCTTCGTTAGTGAATTTATTTTACGGCAATCAAGGCAGTCTTATTTTATCTGGTTTGCGCACGGTAACAATAGGACTACACCAAGGCGAGTTAGGTTCTTCTATGACTCCTAGCGAAAGTACCCTATCAAGCTCCTTATATACTTATACTTGCCTAGGTGGAGAAAGGGGATAATGTTTTGATTTCACCGGGGCGAAATCTCCTGTATCAATATTATGCTCAACAAGGTGTGTGCAACCCAGTCCTAACTTTTCGTACGAAGGAAAATTTGATATAGCCTCATCAAGTTGGTATCTCTGTTCAGGATTGAAATCGTGGAAAGACAATTCAGGCGTTTTATCGAATCCTTTGCAACTAATTTCGGGAATTATCTGAGGTGCAAAGGCAAAACTCGCCCAAAAATTCACTAATAAATAACCCTTTTGCGACAAGGATGGAGCTACATAGAAAACGATGGGATTTGTTACTCCTCTGAATGTAACAGGAAGTGAACAATAACCTAAAATTTCATTTTTGGATCCACATGCGGTTGAGATATTTGATCTAAATTTTTTCATTTGGACATTATTTTTATTTACAAAATCTAAACTATTTTTTCCCAACACAGAAACGTTCGCCCCAGAATCTGAAAGGAATGTTAGTTCTTTATCAAAAATTTTTATTTTAGCGAACGGTCTGCCATCGTCAGGATTTGATAAGCAGGCTACTTGCTTTTTCAATTGTCTTTCTAAACCCTTTTCTCTTGTCAAATCTAGCTCTACATTTCAAAATTCTTAAGGAAGGCTTACGATCATTTAATTTTTGTTGTTAGAGGAAATAATTTTGCCTACGATTGTGTAAAGAGGAGTTTGGATTGTCAGAGTTTAATAATTCGTGAGGATTTTGTTGTAGAAATTTATTTCGTTGAAAGTTTGTGGGACGTAAGGCCTCCTGTGGGGGCTTACGCTCACTGTCTATTAAGTCTTCGGGATTTATTTCGAGGAACTAGCATCCCCGGTCCCACTCGCTCCTTTTTTTGTTTTCCAAATGTGGACCATTGCATTTTGGTGTAGTAACACCTCTCTGGCCACATTTAAAACAGAAAATGTATCGCGTTTCATCCGGACAATACATATAACTGTGTCCCATCTTCAGACAGTTCCAACATTTTACTTTGGAGTAATCTCCTTTAACGTAAGGCCTAGATATTTTTAATGCATCTATTTGGGGGTCTAATTCCTCCTCCGATTCTTCACTAACTGTCTCAACTGAGATTTCGTTGACATGTCTTGATCGGTCCATAACATTCGTGGATGCCTTATTTTCATTAAGACATTTTTCAGCTTTCCTGCCTAATAAACGAAGTTCGCCTAAATCTCGCGGGTCAGAGATGAAAAGCATTACTTTAAGTTCAGGGCTAACATTTCTTTTTATTATCTCTATCAACGAGCCATCCGCCATTGAATTTCTGTTTTAAATTTAACTGCACAATTGATGTATGGAAATCATCATAGCTTTCTCTAGTCATCAGTTTTCGAGTTGAGATTTTTAATAGAATCTCATGGTCAGTTTCAAGTGTACCAAATTCTTTTATCAGTGCGCCTTTTAGTTGAGTATAAGTGGTGTTAGGATTTTGCTTGATATAGGACCAGTACCGTGTCTCAGTCTTGTTTGTAAGAAAAGTGTGGAAATTTGCCATAAGGTAATCAAGTGGTCGCAATGACCGTTCTCTTAAAGTGTCTACTTTAAACAGAAAATCATTAACACTGCTTTCGCCATTAACTGTAACTTTCCAGTCTTTTATTTTTATTAAAACTGAAGCGGAAGATGCATTAGTATTCAAATTAGAAGAATTACTATTAGAAGGAGCTGGAGTTGTTCCCCTATTTCGAGGTTGATTCAAGGTCTCCCTAATAGCTGTTAGTTCCCTCCTAAATTCTTCTTGCGTTGTTCTCAACGCTTCTTGAAAATATGTCATTAGTTCCATGTTCAAGGTTTGTCCTTGTTCCTCATTATTTCTTCCTGTACCCATTTCTGATTCTCTATTTAAATTATCTTGGTTATCAACAGGACCTTTATCTTCTACCAAATATTCTAAAATTTCGCCTGTGAAATACGGTAAGGATTTATCTAGATTATCTTCTTCAGGTTCGTATGAATCAAGAGATCGCGTATCTGAAGAGCCCCTCACGGATCGAAGACTTGTACTTAAATGAATATTTGGTAAGCTAACAGAACTAAGTGGTCTTTTTGTTTCGGTATTTGTAGCTCTACCCTTTCTATTGATCTCAACTGGAACTGAGATACTTGAGTTTAAAGTACTTTTACCCCTACCTCTAGGCGTGCATACAGTCGGAAACACATTTTTCTCTATTTCCTTAACTTGTATTTTAAATATCCTGTTCTTTCTCTTTTGAACTTTTATTTTATTCTTTAACCTTTAGTTTAAATGTGCATTTCCTTCTTTTTTGTTCTAAACTTTTAATTTAAATATCATTTTCTTTTTAACTTTTTAATTTAAATATCCGTTTCTTTGATCTTCCTTTTTTTATTGTATCACCTTATGACCGTTTTCTTCTGCTGTCCATTCTCAACAACTACTAAAAAATCTGTACCTCGTTTCGTTATTTTCCTGACTATTTTGCCAAGTGGCGTACTGTCATTGGCTAATTGTATAACGGGACCATTACACCATTTTTCCTGCCTTGCATAATAAAAAGGAAGAACGGCACAAAAAGGAATTTGTAAATTCCTTCGATCAGTGTCTTCATCGAATTGGCTGCCACCCTTTCATAATTTTAACGAAGATAATTTAGCCACCATTTAGGAAAATTAATCTGTTGATTCCCAAAAGGCAAAAGGAATAATACAGTGTTTAGATGCGGAAATATTTGCATGTGAGTTCCGTGTACGTACCATCAGCCAAAAATAAAAAAAAATTTTGATCCCTTGTACACGGAACAGATATTCATATTGAAAAGAACCATCCGTAACAAAGGACATCCATAGTTAAACATGAAATGGACACAGGCGATGCCAACCCAATCAAACAGGCACTTTGAAGCGTACTGCTGGCAAAGAGAAATTAGGTGAAAGAGCTCGTCAATGAAATGGAGGAGAGCGGAGTAATTGAGCCGTCGTCAAGCCCCTGGAGCTCGCCTGTGGTCTTAGTCAAAAAGACAGATGGCAGCACGAGATTCTGCGTGAACTACAGGAAGCTGAACGATGTCACTAAGAAAGATAGCTACCCGCTACCAAGAATTGACGACACGTTGGACACGCCAGCAGGTACAAAATGGTTCTCCACATTAGACCTACAAAGTGGATATTGGCAGGTAGAAATGGCAGAGAAAGATAAGGAGAAAACTGCCTTTAGTGCGAGTGATGGATTATGGCAGTTCAAAGTGATGCCGTTTGGGCTCTGCAATGCGCCGGCTACTTTTGAGCGCCTCATGGAGGGAGTACTGGAGGGACTGCACTGGAAGACTTGCTTAGTATACCTCGATGACATAATTGTGATGGGAAAAACATTTGATGAGCACCTCAAGAACCTGGCAGAATTTCTTCAGCGAATAGCAGTGGCTGGCCTAAAGCTTAGCGTAAAAAGTGTGCTCTCATCCAGAAAGAGGTGAAGTACTTAGGACACCGTGTCACGGCGAATGGGATTTCCACAGATAAGGATAAAGTACGAGCAGTAAAGAATTGGCCCCGTCAATCAGAATTTTCATGAATTGCGCAGCTTTTTGGGACTTTGCACGTATTACAGACGCTTTGTGCCGAACTTTGCAAGCGTGGCAGCAAGCTTACATGTGCTGACCAAGAAATCGCGACAGTGCCATTGGGGTGAACCGCAAGAAAGAGCGTTTCAAACGGTAAAAGGCTTATTATGTGCGGCACCGGTTTTAGCATATCCAGTTCCAGGAGAAATGTTTGTGCTAGATAGTGATGCGAGCTGATATGGTATCGGCGGAGTGCTCTCGCAAGTAGTTAATGGGGTAGAAAGTCATAGGCTACTATAGCCGAACCTTTTCGAAACCGAGAAAAACTACTGTATGACGCTCCGAGAGCTACTGGCAGTGTTAGAGTGTATTAAACACTACCATAAGTACCTGTATGTCCAGCACTTTACACTAAGAACCGACCATTCTGCCCTAAGGTGGCTGTTGCAGTTTAAAAATCCGGAAGGTCAGCTAGTACGATGGATTGAGCGGCTTCAAAGCTATGACTCCAGGATTGAGCATAGAAGGAGCATAACACATGGTAATTAGGATGCTCTCTCGTGGCGCCCTTGCAGCTTGGAGTGCAGACATTGCGTTAAGGCTGAAAAGAAGGAATGCATTGTTGATTTTTTTTCCTCATGCGTATATTTATTTATTGTATCTTCAAAAAATTAACTAACAATAAGTATTCAAATCTTAAATCTAGATATAATAATTAGGCCCAACTAGTGTCAGGCATAAACTTAGTGATAGTAATCAATAATACATAAATATCGTATTCAGCACAAAAATATTTTCAAGCTGTTTCATCTCGAGTGTTGAGTATTAGAACCATAGTGTCCCTCTTTTTTAAGCGGATGTGTCCAGTAAAATTCAAGACGTTACGAGCAAGTGGATTAGGACGAGACTCGAGTTTTGTTAAGTATTTTTTAATTTCTTCAGTCACTAGTGGCATATTTAAATCACGATGTAAATTTTAATTTTTGATGTACCATGGAGCCGATGTTATTAGTCTTAAAATCTTGTTTTGCCTTCGTTGGATTCTGTCTATATTGGAAGCTGAAGCAGTGCCCCATAGCTGTATTCCGTAGCACCATATAGGTTTCAAGAGCGACTTGTATATCAAAAGTTTACAATCTAGACTCAGCGTGAAATTTCTACCAATCAGCCAATGTATCGGAGTTCATTTAAGTTTCATTTGTGTTAGCTTTGAGTCAATATGGTGTTTCCATTAAGCCGTCGGTCAAGGTGTATACCAAGGTATTTCACATGTGAGTGTTGAGGAACAATTTGATTGGGGAAACAAGTATCTTTTCGTAGGTTAAATGTTATCTGAGCAGACTTCTGTTCGTTTACTTTTATTCTCCATAAGTTTAGCCATAGTTCCAGCTGGGTAATATGTTCCTGAAGATATCGAGATGCCTCGTGAGAGTTTTCGTGCATACTAAGGCAGGCTGTATCATCGGGAAATGTAGATGTGTGGATGTTACTATTCACAGGCATATCACAAGTGTAAATCAAATACAAAACTGGCCCCAGTATACTCCCCTGTGGCACACCGGATGAGATTGATTCGGGCATACTCATGAAGTCTCCTTCCACAACAGTGAACTTCCGGGCAAGAATATAACTTTGTAAAAGATTAAGCATGTTTATTGGTAGATATGTCTTCAATTTCAAAATTAGGCCTTTATGCCACACTTTATCAAATGCCTGAGAAACATCAATAAAGAGGGCAGAACAATATTTCTTTTCTTCAAATGTTCTTCTTATAAATTGAACCAATCTATGCGTTTGTTCAATGATGCTATGCTGACTTCTAAAACCAAATTGATGATCCGGTATGCATGCATTATCAGTTAGAATTGGGGATAATTTTATCATGAGTAGCTTTTCGAAGAGCTTTGACATTGTTGACATTAAACTTATTGGCCTGTATGACTCAGCCTTGGTAAGATCTTTGCCCGACTTTGGAATCATTTTGACCTTGGTAAGCTTCCAGTTTCGCTGAAAATGCCCGACTTTGCCGCAGTTAAAGCACTTGGCCTTTGCTTTATGTTGACTCTCGCTAGTGCCTGTATTACTGATTCCTTCATTTGGTTAAAGAGGTCGTCCTCCTTCTCAGTAACGACCTCTACATTTCGCACTTTATACACCTGTGGTTTAGAAATCACCCTAGCAGTTTCCTGAGCTAGCGCAAAAGACACAGTTTCTGCAAACGTAGGCTTTTGCGTAGCACACACTGCAAGTGTTACGTCCAGATCACGGATGCCGTTAACAAACGTCTCTATTTTAAAGTGATCCAGGAATGGGTGATTTTCGCCTGGGTAGGTAAGCTGCACTAACCACTCGATTTCCATCGCAAAATTTTTTAAGGACTCATTGGGCTTTTGCGTTCTACCTCCCAATTCCATGCGGTATATTTCACGCTTGTGTTCACCACCATACTTACGTTGTAATGCCGCCATTATGTCCTCATAGTTGCTCCTGCAGCTTACTGGTACTGTTTCTAGCACTTCTGCTGCTGTACCTTTTAACGCCAAAATCAACTCTATAGCCTTCTCTTCACCATCCCAACCATTTTTGTTGGCAACTGTTTCAAACTGAAATTTGAGGATGTTAAATGGTGCGTTGCCATCGAAGCAGTCTTTATTCGGCTAGAAATCTCTGTGACAACTCGCAATGGACCGCCTTGGCGCTGAAGATTGACGATTTTTGCTTCCAATTCATGTAGTTTCTCGTCAACGCCACCAATTTCTAGACTGCAAACTTTATTTTCTAGCTCTGATACTTTCTCCTCAAATTTGCTGAATTGTACTTCAATGCCATTTATTCTCTTAGTTATGGCCTCAGAAAATTCCACCAGCTTCTCGTTCGTGGTTCTAGATGTTTCTCGTACTTCAGCTAGCATTTTGTCGTTCTTCACTCTAGATGTTTCCTACAAATCAGCCTTCAGTTTCTCGTTGTTTACTTTTATTTCGCTCATCATGGCAGCAAACATTGCGCTGATATCTGTACTGGTTGCGGCTGCACGAGTACATACTTCAATTTGCTCTTTCTCATCGAACTCTTAACTTTCAATGTCGATGTTGCGCCGCTGAAACTCTTCCAACAATCTTTTCTGTAGTTCGAACTTGTTACCAGTTGTTGGAAAATCCAGATTGTTCAACTCTTTCTTGAGTTGCTCCACCTTAAACTCTTGAAATTTCATTTTCCTCAAAACCAATTACTACGTTTAATCTTTTCAAACGTATTTGGTTTTATTCACGTTTAACCTTTTCAAACGTGTGAGGTTCTCCTTTTCGTATCACTCCTACTTTAGGTTTAACCCTTTTTTTAAACGTACCGCTTCTGTTTTGCAAATCCCACTTCTGACACCAATTGTTACGTTTTTATTCTTTAAAAACGCTTTTATGTGGACTCGAAAATTTGCAAATGAATAAAAGACCCCAGTGTAGTAATTATGTGTGTGAAGATAAATTTAAATTTAACTAGCAGAGGCAAAAACCCAAAAAGTTTACAGAGTCCATTTTGCAGTTAACAGCGTACTGTTAAGCACTTAACAGTCCTAGTAAAATAAAGGAACATTATTTCGGTTGCGAAATCCAGGAACGGGGGCTGATACTATGCATAACAATTAATGGAAAATATGGTCCGAGAGCTGAATAATGAAATTATACCAATTGGATATACAAAAGATATATCAATAATACAAAACTTAATTTTAAAAAAGGGCCATATTTGAAAGGGGTTCTCGTTGTACCTTCATAGTGAACAGACGTAATAGCGGAATTTTTCTTACATACATACTAAACAAAAAAAATCATACAAAAAAATATTCGTAGTACATATTAACTTTGATAAATAAGCTTTTTTTTTTGCTTTGCTAATATTTTTACATATAGAAATAACAAAAACAAAAAAAAACCGTAAACAAAAAACACAGACAAAGTACCCTTGAGGAATACTCTATATGAGTACCTCAAATACAAATAATTGCGAAGTGAGTTATAACGGCAGAAATGCCTATTTTACTGTGAGTTCTTATGCTCTCAATGATAACAATAAAAATAACAAATCTGATGATAGACTTACTGTGAGTTCTGAAGCTCTTAATAAAAACAATAAAAATAAAAAATCTGATGATAGACTTTCTCTAACGGCAAAGCCGCATTTTCGTCAGCGATCAACTTCGCTTTGTCCAATGCCATCTAGTGATTCGTTAACATTACCGTTGCCCAGTACCTCTACATTTAACTCAGCAATATCATCCGCTTCGGGCTCGTGGTCATCACTTAACCCTGTTTTCACTATAGGTAAGAGTAGCCAAAAACCCAAGGTCCAAGTCGGAATGGACAGATATATCACTGTGGTAAAGCGCGGGCGAAGCCCAAAATCTTCTAAAATTTCATCTGCTCCAAAGATCTCTAGGGATAACAGCGCATCATCTACTAATCGCCAAAACCGTTTTAAAATATTGCAAGACGACAACGACAAACCCGCTGAATCTGCGAACAAAGCCTCCAAGCCGCCACCAATCTATTTAAGAGAAAAAAACTCAAACGCTCTTATTAAAAAATTAATTTCGGTAATTGGTGAGAATAAATTTCACATTGTTCCAATAAAACGTGGTAGCATTGATGAAACGAAAATTCAAATTTATGAAGAAAAAGATTTTCGCACAATGGTTTCGGAATTTGAAAAAAGTAAAACAAATTTCTACACATACCAGCTCAAGAGTGCTAAAGGTCTGCAGATCGTATTGAAGGGCATAGATTCCTATGTCGCTCCCGAAGAAATAAAAGATGCACTCGTCCTCCAGGGATTTAAGGTAAAAAATGTATCGAACATAATAAATAGGGAAAAGATCCCCCAACCTCTATTTCGCGTTGAACTGGAGCCAAATGATATAAAATTGAGAAAAAATGAGACGCACCCAATTTATAATCTAAAATATCTTTTATACCGAAAAATAACAGTTGAAGAACCACATAAGCGTTCTGGACCCGTACAGTGCCATAATTGTCAAGAATATGGCCATACTAAAACTTACTGCAATTTACCTACTGTTTGTGTTGTGTGCGGCGAATTACACGGCACTTCTAGTTGCAATAAGCCAAAAAATCAAAGTGATAAAAAATGCAGCAATTGTGGAGGTAATCACACCGCTAACTACAGAGGTTGTCCTGTGTACTCTTTCGTCAAACAGACTATGGGGCAAAAACCTAAATTAGCTCCAGCCCAATCAGCAAACGCTTTATCCGCCACTATTGCGCAAGTGAGCCAACCAGTTACTTCCCGTGTATCGTATGCCGATGCTGCTAAGACAAATTTTATTCCTACTCAAAATGTTTCACCACCAAATAATTCAACAAATACAAACTCAAGCTTTAATTTCAATCGCCTTGAAGCTACTATTGATAATCTGGTGCAAACTATAAATAATTTTACAACAAATATGACTAGCATGATGCAAGAAATGCTGCGAATGCAGAATACACTGCTTCAAGCATTAGTTAAAAAACCATGAACACGTTAAAAATATGTTTCTGGAACGCAAACGGCATTCGCCAACATAAAAATGAACTTGAGCACTTCCTCACGGAAAAAAATATTGATATAATGTTGGTCTCAGAGACTCATTTGACTTCGAGAAGTATTTTTAAAATTTCTGGCTACACCTTATATGATTCAAAGGACCCAAGAGGAAGAGCATGCGGTGGATCAGCAATTCTAATAAGGTCAAGACTCAAGCATTATATTATTGACAACATTTCTGAAGAACATCTACAAGCAACGAATATTTGTATTGAAAATTTTTGCACTAATTTTGTAATATCATCAATTTACTCCCCTCCCAGATTCGCAATTACTGAAGATCAATACAAGGATTTCTTCAAATCTCTTGGCCCTTGTTTCGTAGCAGCTGGGGACTATAATGCCAAACATACGTTCTGGGGTTCGCGTCTTATCACACCCAGAGGTCGAGCGTTGTTCAACACAATTTCAAAAATGGGCTTGGACGTCATTTCGAGTGGGGAGCCCACTTACTGGCCTACTGACATACAAAAAATTCCGGATGTTATAGATTTTGGCGTCATGAAAAATATTTCTAGGGATTTAATTCAAGTTGAAGCTTCTCTAGATCTCTCGTCCGACCACTCTCCCACGATCGTTTCAATTTGTAGCCCATTAAGAAGTGACTTACCTCATCCTTATGTGAAGATGATAAATCGTGTTAATTGGCTGGGATTCAAAAAATATCTTAGTACTCATTGCACAGAAAATATTACGCTAAGAACACCCGATGATATTGAATCTAATATTGCCAACCTTAATGAAAATATTAAACAGGCTGCTGAACATGCCACTACCTCCCATCCGCAGACTGGGTTTAATAGAATTTATTCTACTGATATTGAACGTCTCGTGTGTGAAAAAAGAAGAGCTAGAAGGGAATGGCAACAGCACAGATCACCTCAACATAAAACTAGGTTTAAAGAGTGCACTAAACGACTCCAAGAGTTGCTTGCATTTGAAAAAAATGCATCTCTTAAAAATTATCTGGAAGGTCTTGATGTCACACCAGCATCTAATTACTCTTTGTGGCGCGCTGCTAGAAAGCTTAAAACACCCGTCGAGTTTAAACCACCTCTGCGCACATCTACCGGAGATTGGGCAAGAAGCGACTGTGAAAAAGGTAAATTATTTGCTGAGCATTTAAAATCCGTATTTACCCCAAACTCATGTACTGGTGCTGTTGATTTGCCGAGTGTAGTTGCGCTACCCCCTCGACCCATAAAATTTAAGACGCGTGATGTACAAAAACTAATTGCTGAACTCAACCCGAAAAAAGCTCCGGGTATTGATGAAATTAGTAACCAGATGCTGATGAAGTTGCCTCGTATTGCAATTAGAATCCTGTTATTCATTTTTAATGCCATTTTACGTCTGGAATATTATCCAAACAGCTGGAAGCTTGCCAAGGTTAAAATGATTCCAAAGCCGGGCAAAGATCTTACCAAGGCCGAGTCATATAGGCCAATAAGTTTACTGTCAACAATCTCAAAGCTCTTTGAAAAGTTACTCATGATAAAATTGTCCCCAATTCTAACTGATAATGAGTGCATACCAGACCATCAATTTGGTTTTAGAAGTCAGCATAGCACCATTGAACAAACTCATAGATTGGTTCAATTTATACGAAAAACTTTTGAAGAAAAAAAGTATTGCTCTGCGCTGTTTCTTGACGTTTCTCAGGCATTTGATAAAGTGTGGCATGAAGGCCTAATTTTAAAATTAAAGACTTACTTACCGATAAACATTCTAAATCTTTTGGAAAGTTACATTATTGCAAGGAAACTCACTGTTGTAGAAGGAGACTTTATGAGTATGCCTGAAACAATCTCATCCGGTGTGCCACAGGGGAGTATACTGGGGCCAGTTTTGTATTTGATTTATACTTGTGATATGCCTTTGAGCAGTAATATTCACACATCTACATTTGCCGATGATACAGCCTGCCTTAGTATGCACGAAAACCCTCACGAGGCTTCCCGATATCTTCAGCAACATATTACCCAGCTAGAACTATGGTTAAACAGGTGGAGAATAAAGGTAAACGAACAGAAGTGTGCTCAGGTAACATTTACCCTACGAAAAGAAACTTGTTCCCCCATTACAATCAATAATCAAATTGTTCCTCAAAATTTACAAGTGAAATACCTTGGTATACACCTTGATCGAAGGCTTACATGGAAACACCACATTGACTCTAAGCTAACGCAAATGAAACTTAAACTAACTCAGATACATTGGCTGATTGGTAGAAATTCAACCCTCAGTCTAGATTGTAAACTTTTGATATACAAATCGCTTTTAAAACCTATATGGTGCTACGGAATTCAGCTATGGGGTACTGCTTCAGCTTCAAATATAGAAAAAATTCAACGAAGGCAAAACAAAATTTTACGGATAATAACATCGGCTCCATGGTACATAAGAAATTCAAATTTACATCGTGATTTGAATATGCCACAAGTAACTGAAGAAATTGCAAAATACGCAGGCAAATATCTTACAAAACTCGAGTCTCATCCTAATCCGCTTGCTCGTAATATCTTGAATTTTACTGGTCACATCCGCTTAAAAAAGAGGGACACAAGGGCTCTAATACTCAACACTCCAGAAGAAACTGCTTGAAAATACTTTTGTTTTTGCTTATCACTACTTATGTATTATTAATAACTATCACTAAGTTTATGTCCGACACTGGTCGGGCCTAATTAATTATATTTAGATTTAAGATTTGAATAATTATTGTTAGTTCATATTTGAAGATACAATAAATAAATATATGTACTAAAAAAAAAAAAAAAAAAAAAAAAAAAAAAATATTTGAAAGGAAGAGTGAACATTGTGGGAAATAGGAGATGGGACAATATATCCCACTATATAGAAATGCTGCTCCTGATGGCTCGTTAAAGAGCAAATTAAGTGGCATATCTGAAATCATTTTGGGACTTTAGAAAATTCCATTTTAAAAAAGTCATATTTCTGGAGAAGATTAGTGGTCATTGTGGAAAATACGAGATGGGTACATATATCCCACTATATAGAAATGGTGCTCCTGATGGCTCGTTAAAGAGCAAATTAGGTGGCATATCTGAAATCATTTTGGGACTTTAGAAAATTCCATTTTAAAAAAGTCATATTTCTGGAGAAGATTAGTGGTCATTGTGGAAAATACGAGATGGGTACATATATCCCACTATATAGAAATGGTGCTCCTGATGGCTCGTTAAAGAGCAAATTAGGTGGCATATCTGAAATCATTTTGGGACTTTAGAAAATTCCATTTTAAAAAAGTCATATTTCTGGAGAAGATTAGTGGTCATTGTGGAAAATAGGAGATGGGTACATATATCCCACTATATAGAAATGGTGCTCCTGATGGCTCGTTAAAGAGCAAATTAGGTGGCATATCTGAAATCATTTTGTGGTCGTTTTGTAAAAATAAAGTCGCACAAAAATGTCGTTTGAGAAAATAAAAGTTGCTCCTCTTTTTTTAACGGTTTTTTATTAATAAAAAGCATAATAAAACGAAAAAACAATTGAAACAAAACAAAAAGCTTATTGCAGAATCCATTTTTATCATATTTCATAACACATATGTACAGTTGCATTATACATGCTTATATATGTATTATTATTTGTACTTAAAAAATTTAACATATATACATACTACTTTTTAGAAATTTCATTCCTTTATTTAAAAATAAGTTCATCACAGGGAATCCAGTCTTCTATACCTTTGTCTATTAAATTTAAAGCTGACAGCATTGAGTTACATGTTTTTACTTTTAACGCATAAACCCACAATTTTTTATTTTAAAAAGATTTTAGCTAAAACTGTTCTTGGCAACTTCTATTGAAAATTTGTGAGAAATTTCTTGAATACATTTTATACATGACATCAAGGCGAATTCACATTGATTCGCTTTGCATGATATGGTTGCAAAAAAGTGATAAGTGTTGCCAAATGAACAAAAATCTGTGAATTGCTTTTAAATTTTGGAGGCGTTATTTTGACGATTTTTTTGATAAAAACAATCAGAAAACTTTTAATTTACTGCAAATTAGCTGTTTTTTTTAAAGAAGCTTCACAAAAAAGTGTAAAAAGTCGCAACAAAATCAAAAAAAGTCGGAGGAGTCGGTGATGAAAAAAAGTCTCAGACCCGACTTTAGTCGGGTGAACGGTAACCCTGATTATAACACACACTTATGTACGACTTTCAACGCTTTCAACTGAGATTTACTTTTCTTTATCACGATGAACAGAACTCTTTAGTAGACAACTCTTTTAAGATCTCTTCACTGACGCTTTAATTAACTACTGACTTGCCATTGGATGCGTTACCTCTTTATATAGCTCGCACAAAGTCACTAGAATTTTTCATCACCATCTAAAATGTTGTTTACTAATCGCGCAATTAATTCATGTGGTAACTATGTACATACATAAGCAATACATGGTGGTTGTTTGCTGGAGTACATTTGTTTTTTTCGTTTGAATTGACATGTATATATGTATGTACATAAATATGTGTATCTTCTTAATAAGCATACGCTTTTTGTTGTTGTTATTGGTTGTTCACGTTCGCTATGCACACTGTGCTCACTTCTACCGATATTCGGTGGATTCTATCGAATATATTTGTGAATTTAACAATCTACCAATTCTACCGAACAAGGCCTGAAATCTACCGAATATTGAACGAAAATTTTGATTAACACTGATGCTACAAGATCAAGTTGGTCACACATATGGAAAATTCATCACATTTATTATATATATATTGAAAGGCAAAACTGGATCATGTAGCCGCCTATTAATTATATGTGGCAACTTTCATTTGCAGTTAGTATTCTTTGTGGCAACACTTTCATAATACATACTCGAATTTTTTAAAACAATGTCTGGCATCACGCTCATTTCTTGTTAAATGGCGTTAAGAAATACTTGTAGTTTTCCATATTTTGTGTATGTTTTTACATCTGTTACAAGTGAATATTTAGAATCATCGAAGTATTTACAATAGATAAATTTTTAAGAAGGTAAAGAGTAAAATTTGTTTTCTTTTATTTGTAAATTATAAAAACTATTTATTTTACAGACTTACACCCAGCAGCGATACTACTTATCCAGTTGACGAAGTTTCCATTTTTTCATTGTTTATGGCAGTTTCATATCCAATCACATGTGAAGTTTTAAATGCGGTTTTGGAACCTGTTTAGTTTGATACTCCTTGCACTTACCCTTTATATATAAGTACATATATTTTGTTATTTTTTTTATGTCGCTTTAAATTGTTATTTTTTATGTTGCTTTGAATAAAAAAAATTTTCTGCCGAATGTCATTAAAATCTACCGATTTTTTTTGTCGATTCTACCGAATTAAAAAAAATTAAGTGTGCACACTGGCTATGCATGTAAATACATATAGCTCTTTGCTATTATTCTAGTAAGTTCTTTGCATATACCCTGTAGGAATATGTTCCGTAGCACCCGCGTTAACCTTGTTGGAATATTTTTGGGTAACAATATAATAAAAGTGAAATTTATTTGCTAGTGGTTAGGCGATGTCTATATATTTTTTTTTTTTATGCATACATATATTTATTTATTGTATCTTCAAAAATGAACTAACAATAAGTATTCAAATCTTAAATCTAAATATAATTACTAGGCCCGACCAGTGTCGGACATAAACTTAGTGATAGTAATTCATAATACATAAGAGTTGTGCAAAGCAAAAAATAAAAAAATAATTTCAAACAGTTTCATCTGGTGTGGTAAGTATTAGAGCCCTTGTGCCCCTCTTTTTTAAGCGGATGTGTCCGGTAAAGTTCAAGATATTTCGAGCAAGCGGATTAGTGTGTGACTCGAGTTTAGTTAAATATTTACCTGAGGATTTTGCAATTTCTTCAGTCACTTGTGGCATATTTAGATCACGATGTAAATTTGAGTTTCTTATGTACCATGGAGCCGATGTTATTAACCGTAAAATTTTGTTTTGTCTTCGTTGGATTTTCTCTACATTTGAAGCTGAAGCAGTGCCCCATAGCTGAATTCCGTAGCACCATATAGGTTTCAAAAGCGACTTGTATATCAAAAGTTTGCAATCTAGACTCAGGGTTGAATTTCTACCAATCAGCCAATGTAACTGAGTTAATTTTAGTTTCATTTGTGTTAGCTTAGAGTCAATATGGTGTTTCCATGTTATCCGTCGGTCAAGGTGTATACCAAGGTATTTTACATGTGAGTGTTGAGGAACAACTTGATTATTGATTCGAATGGGTGAACAGGTATCTTTTCGCAGAGTAAATGTTACCTGAACACACTTTTGTTCGTTTACCTTAATTCTCCATAAGTTTAACCATAATTCCAGCTGTGTAATATGTTCTTGTAGCTATCAGGAAGCCTCGTGAGGGTTTTCGTGCATACTAAGGCAGGCTGTATCATCAGCAAATGTAGATGTATGGATATTGCTGCTCAAAGGCATATCACAAGTATAAATCAAATACAAGACTGGGCCCAGTATGCTCCCCTGTGGCACACCGGATGAGATTGATTCGGACGCACTCATGAAGGCGATGTCTATATGAATTACATTGTTGCTTTAACAAATCGTCAGTAGACTTCAACCACACATTTTGAACAGTCACAAACCTCTTATCTTATGCACAGACTTTCATAAACTATTTGAGAATTGAAAAATATTAATATTTTTGAAAATCACAAAAGCAAAATAAGCATAGTAGGCTTAGTAACGCATACAAAACCCAGCAAATAATTTTTATTCGATATGAATCTAATAATTATGTATGTATTTAAAATATAAAATACTTGCAGGTCATGTATTTACACGGAGAAAACAGTGCCTAATAAATATCTCATAAAAGAGAACAAAATTAATAAGATATCTCTATGGTTTTTTTCAATACGGAAATCTTATTAATTTAATAAGAACAACCTTTTGAAAAAATCAAGCAGAAATCTTTTTTTTTTTTTGAAAAAAATCAATAAGGCATTCTAATGAAATCAATAAGAAATCCCTATATTATGCAATTTATAAGAAAACCTAATAGAATCAAAAAGTTTTTCTCTATGGATTGTTTTTTTGGCGCCAAAAATAACGGAAATTGAGTACAAAAAATTGTGAATAACAAGATTTCTTCTTGATTTTATGTGGTTTTCTTCTTGATTTTATGTGGTTTTCTTCTTGATAAAATTAATAAGATTTACCACATAAAAATAATAAGGAATCTCTATGAAAAAATCTTCGTTTCTTTCTGCTGGGATACCCTTTAGCCTAAAACGTTTCACAGAGAAAATCTTCTTGATTCTATTATGCAGTTTTGTAATATAAAAAATACTTCTACGTAATGTATTTAAAATACAAGTACAAAATACGTATTTGTATTTTAAACACGTATTCCAAATACATGTATTTCAAATACTGCCCAACCCTGAGTGCGGCAAAACTCCGATGGCACTAACCACCCTAAATAATACACAAACTAATATATCGTGCCATAACCGCCAAATATAGTTGAAGCGACATCATGCTCGAACTTAATTTTTTGGCCAAAATCGATCATTTGCGATCATAAATAACCGATTCTTGTCAAAAAACAAGTCCCAAAACTAAATGTCCTTTAAGTTTTTTTGGTGATTAAACTCAAAATTCAATATTTATTTATCAAACAGTTCAATTAAAACAATATAAACAAAAATTATTGAGGTTTTATAAAGGGTTTTTAAAACAGATTTCCATAAAAAAAATTGTAGGCCTTTAGAAAACCTTAACAATTTTAATAATAAGGCTGTAATGATTTACTTTTCTGATTACTTCTGAATTACTTTTTCTGTAATAAATTATCAGCTGTTTCTGATCAGAACGGTTACAGTTTTCCACTAAAGTGATGAGTTTTGCATCGTCCATTGTTATGTTTCAATATAGTTTTATGTTTTTCTGGTAAAAAATTAGTTTTTTTAAATTCTTAAAGTACAATCACAATTTATTTCGAAATGCTGTCACTTACAATTACTTCACTTTTCTGATTTTCACAGTTTGAGAAAAAAACCAATGGCTTTTATAAGATTTCTATAAACTAAAAAGAGTCAGCTGCCTTTAGGCTTATACCCACACAAACAAAATTGGAAATTTAGCTTAGTTAACAAATAAAAGTCACCTGGATTAGTGGGGTCACCTTATAGATGCGCCTTGGCTGTTATGAAATATCTAATTTTTTCTTCCCGTCACTAGCAGTGATGCCAATATCGTACAGTTAAAAAACGGCAAAAATTTATAGAGCTCTTAAAAATATCGAAACCCGATACCCGTAAACAAGAATCGATGTATCGGTTTTTGAAATATCGGCGATATATATCGATATTTATTTTCTCAAATATCGATATTTCGATATGTTTCGGCGTATATCCGTTTATTTAGTTTAATAAAAACACAATAGATTTTAAGATATAATAATATTTTCCACTAGAGAAATATCTCTTTTATTTATTCCACTTTATATTATTTTTAATAAAACTAAGCACGTAATGCAACGACTGCTTCCTAAGATGCAATTAATTTTTAACATATAAGAATATGCATATATAACTGGTCAACAATATTTAAAAACCGCTATCGGTTTATGCGATGAAGACAGATACACTCGATAAATGTATATATACATATATTCATGGACATACATATATGTATATACATATACATACACATATATACATATTAATAATAAATATTATTAGCTGTTTGTATGTAAATCAAATAAAAGTTAATAAATAACCCACTTAGCAAATTTAATTGGTAATTAAACATTGCCGGCCACCTTGCAACAATGAAGGATGTTGCAAAGCAAATGCATATTAATATATACATATGATGAAATGAGTCATTAAGGATTCCTGTGGACTGTATTTTAAATAAATAAATATGTAGTTATTTTATAACAGGTCATTAAGGACCCCTGATGATTTAATTAATATATGTTTATATGAGCCATGAGGGACTCCTGATGAAAAAATTTACTAGGTGAGTCATGAGGGACTCCTGTTGCGGTTGTAAACCGTTTGAAGAATTTAAAACTAAAATGGCGACAAAAAAGAAATAACCCATCCAAACTTTGTATATTGTGCCAGTGGAAGACTAGGACTTGTTTGTATTCGGCCTTTCATAATCAATGGCATTACGTCCGGACCTAACACCAAACAGACATTGCCCGAGAGATTAAAATGTGGGTCAGAAAGTTGAAGACCTTGAAATGTTTCAAAAATTGCATCATTTACCGATACTGTAGGGGTGCGAATGCCTTTCATATTATATAAGCGAGCCATGAAAAAAATGCGCTGCGAATTTTTGTGAATGTCTTCCAATTCCATCCGACAAAATTGATCGTTATTTACATTTTGAATAGGCAATTTTAATTTTGATGCAAAGTCTTTATCGAATCGAAATATTTCGTGCAATTGTTGTTGACTTTTTCCGATTGTCTGGTTGGTTATTTTTATATTCATGCAGCAAAGCATGGTGCTGCTGATTGCAAATTTTACATTTTGCTTTACTCAGGCAATCTCTCCCCAAGTAACTGGTAGCCAAACAACGTGGACACATACGATGAAAGGCCATTAAGCGTAGTCTACGTTCAAGGCTCATGTCACGAAACTTGTAACAAAAACGTATAGGGTGACTGAGGGAAAAGTATAAATTAGGTAAAACAACAAGTTTGGTTATTAGCTTAGTGGTTATACCAGATTGTGTACGAATTTCCTCGACACGACAATGTCCGTCGGTACCAGTGTGAAGCTTTGTTACAACACCTAGTTTCCATGAAGTGGCAGGTAGTTGTTCATTTTTGATTACAACTAAATCGTTTAACATCACATCTCGTTGAGGATGTTGCCATTTATAGCGTTTGTGTAAAGTTACCAAATATTCTTCCTTGCATCTTTGCAAAATTGATGTATCATAGCTTTGACTTTTCGATATCGATTGACAACGCTTATTGGACTATCAAAAATCGTTGGTTCGGGAGGTGCTAAAATAGCTGAACCTATCAGAAAACGTCCTGGTGTTAAGGCTACTGGCTCACCCGGACTATCAGGCATGGGGCCTAAAGGACGTGAATTCAAACACGCATCTATTCTTGTTAAAATAGTAGATAATTCCTCAAATGTATAAGTACAAGATTTGACTTCTTTTCTGAAATGTAATTTAAAACTTTTAACTCCAGCTTCCCATAACCCTCCCATATGGGGAGCACCCGCTGGTATGAACTTCCATTTTAAACCTCTATGTCCAAAGGAGGAGCACATACGCGCTTGACACTCTTTCATAAACGTGTCTCGTGTTAATTCATTTGACGCTCCAACGAAATAAGTGCCATTGTCAGAAAACATGGTGTGTGGACAACCTCTTCTAGATACTCGTATAAATCGATTAAAGGCTGCCAAAAATGTGTACGATGATAAATCAGACGCGGCTTCCAAATGTATAGCTTTCGTAGAAAAGCATACAAAAATGCAAACATACCCTTTCGTAACTTTACAAGATCTGCCATTATAATTTTTTACATCAAAAGGGCCTGCATAATCAACGCCAGTGTTTGTAAATGGTCTATCAAGAGTCAGACGTTCCGGAGGAAGTGCAGCCATTATTTGACTACAAATACGTTATTGATCAATTAAGCAACGTTTTCATTGATGTATTACGTTACGGATTAATATTCGTAATCTAGAAACGACATCCATGCGATAGAATGATAGGATATTGTTCATTATAAAACATTGAGGGTGCTTTGATTAATCGACCATTTATTCTCATGACTTCTTTTTCATCAAAAAATGAATTTAAGGTTATTAACGAACTTTTTGCAGGTAAGGGTTTCTTATTTAAAAGACATTTGTATTCATCTGCATAGTACGCCTTTTGAGCTGCGACAGTCAAACGTATCTTTACCATTTTTATCTCGTCACTAGAGATTATAATATTTTCATAACGAAATTTATTTTTATGGGGTCCATGTGTAGAATGCACAAATCGATATATATATATGCTATAACACGTATGGCTTTTTTTTATAGGACCAGCACTCAGGGGATAACCCCTACTCATGCAATGCATTGTGCTAGAACTAGGAAAATAGGTTATAGGGAAGGAGGATAAAGGGAGTAGTGTCTGTGAACATTTGATTTAAACTTTCTCACGCTGGTAGTGACAGGAAAGACCTCCGTAGGTAGTTGGTTCCACATACGAACAGTGCGGCTAAAAAATGAATTCTCTCTGTAATGCGTAGTGCGATTCGTTGGCCAATCGACCACAAAGGGATGTGCTCTGAATGAGGCACGTGTTGTGCGTGTAAATGTGCGGGTTTCAGGAACAAGTTCCCTAATTTCATTAGAACACATTCTGTTGTAGTAACGATAGAACAAGGAAATGCACCCCACATTGCGTCGATGCTCCAATGAATCAATAAAGCTGGATACCCTACTGTCACCGATGAGCTTCTTCGCTCTCTCCTGTATGCGGTCGAGCAGCCCCAAAATAGACTTCGAAGCGCCGGCCCATACATGAGAGTTGTATTCCATTTTTGGTCGGATATAAGTGGTATAAATAGTAAGGAGATCGGATGGGGTGAAATATCGTTTGCACCGTTTTAAAAACCCCAGGCACTTGAATGCTTCTTTTGCAACTTGAAAAATCTGTATTTTTTTCACACTGTATTTTCATTCCAAGAACATCAAGAGCATCTGGTTCCTTAATATTTATAGGAGGCGTGGACTTTCCATTTCCGACTTTCAATGCCAGTATACAGATTTTCAAAATTATGGTGGGACCACTGATTTTTATTTAACCATGTAGGACCGTGCCAACACAACTCACTTTTTGATAATGTGAGTGGATCTACCCCGCGGCTGCCTAAGTCAGCAGGATTGTCTTCTGAACATACATGAAACCAATTATGATTTCCTGTATTTTCTTGAATGCGACAAACTCTATTTGCCACAAAGGTAGTCCAGGAACTTCGTGTTTTTCGTAACCAACAATATACACGTTGAATAGGAATTTTGATTTCACTAAGAATATTTTTCAATAACTCGGATGCTAAAAGTGCACCACATAATTCAAGACGCGGTAATGAAATTGATTTAATTGGTGCTACTTTCGTCTTTGACGATAATAAGTGCGTATAAATTTCTCCAGTGGAGGCTTCAGTGCGAATGTATATTACCCCAGTGTATGCTTTTTACGAAGCATCAGAAAAAACATGAAGTTCAGTATTCGAATCTTTGTAATAATTAACCCATCTGGATATTTGAATAAAATTTATTTGAGTGAATGATTCGACAAATTGCAACCATTCTTTTTCTGTTGAAGGAGGAAGAAAATCATCCCAATCAATATTATTAAGCCAAATGTTTTGCATTATAATTTTTGCCGCTAAGGGGAATTCGTCCTCACAATCATCAGCTACTTGCAATAAAGTACGGATTGCTAAATTAGGCGCGCAATTTAAACTGAAGGTTACAGTCTGCAATTCATAGTCAGTGACTTGATCGTCCGATGATGTCCTATATAGAATTCGCTGAAAAGGTGTATGGGATGAATGAACGCGAATTTGCCTATAAATTTTTGTAATATCACAATTAAATACAAATTCAAACAATCTCCAACGTAAAGTCAAATTGACTAAATCTGCTTGCAAGGTTGGCTCTACAAAAAGACAATCGTTTAAGCTGTTGCCATTAGATGTATTATTTGAGGCATTAAAAACGACTCTAAGATGTGGCAAATAACACTTTTTTGTTACGGCTTGATTATTGGATTTAATAGGTCTCATGTGTCTCATATCTACCTGTTGAATCCCGTTTAGTGGTTTTCTTATAAATTTCTTCGCAAAATTTATCAGAAGGTGACAAAATTTTTCTTTTTGGAGTTTCTTCTAATTCCCAAGATTTCAAAAGATTCTGGTTTAGATTATCTTCCTCGGAAAAGGTTACAGTGGTTGAAAATACTCTAATCGAATCCTGAACGGAATTATGAATTGGACCTGTTAATATCCAACCAAAAATAGTATTTTGAGCCATTAACGATCCATAAATATTTTGATGCACTTCTCCTAGAATTCTTTGAGGGTATAAATCAGCGCCAAGTAATAAGTCTACTGGCCTACTCTTCTAAAAATTATAATCTGCCAATTTAATACCTGTAATTCTTTTGTAATATCCGAAGGACAAATAAACGAAGGTAAATTACCTGATATGGAAGGTAAAACCAGTGCACAAGTTTCTAATTCTACTTGTCGATTTAATGTGGAACTAACCCGAATTGTACAAAGTTTTTTAAAAATTGTGGAAGTTTTATTATTAACACCTGAAATCTTATCATTCGTAGAATGTGACGGAAGTCTGAATTGAATTCGCAGATGTTCTGAAATAAATGATGCTTCCAACGCTGGGTCAATTACGGCCCCAGCTGGATACTTAGTATCATGACATATGATCGAAACCATAGCAGTTCCCAATAGAACAGATGAATTTTGTGATAGATGGAAACCCTGTCGATTCATACTACCACGAGCGGCAGATGATGTCGAAGGCATTTGTGTTTCCATATCCGATGAATTAACGGTATGAGTAGTCTTCGAAGTAGACGAAGTTAACTTTTGTCCAGAATTATTAGCAACGTTAGTAGTAGGCACTTCGCGATGAAGCATTGTGTGATGTTTCTGATTACATTTGAAACATTTGTTCGCTTTTACAGTCTTTGACCTCAAGCGATTTCGAAAGACAATTTACGCAACAATGAAATTTCTTTATTGTATTAAATCGTTCCTGAACAGACAAATTTTTAAATCTACGGCAAAATCTTAATGCGTGATTTTGTTTAGGGCACAAAACGCAATTATTATTGTTATTCTTTGTCGAGATATGAGTCTTTATCTTCCGATCTCATATTTTCCTTTCATTATTTTAATTTGTGAGATCATGAATACAATTTAAAGTCTGAATTCGTTCCGTTAAAAACGAATCTAAATCGTTCCACAGAGGCAAAGCAGTTTTATCTTGAATAGATTGCTCCCAAAGTGAAATTGTTTGCGCCGGTAATCTTTGCATACAAATAAATCCAATTATTGGATCCCAATTTTCCGTGGATATTTCATAAATAGACATAGCAGTCAAAAACCCATTGATACCACGCTGTAAATCTTTCAGGGCTGAACTAGTTTCTTTATTAATCGATTCTAAATTAAATAAACATTTTAATTGATTATTAACTAGCATTCGAGGGTTTTCATACGTTTCTTTAAGATTTCTCCACGCTATGTAAAATCCTGCATTAGTAAGCGGGCACCTTGAAACGATTTCTTTAGCCTCTTTACCAGTTTTCTTTATCAGATAACATAATCCTTCACTGTCGCTAAGCCTGTTTTTCTTTATATATACCGCTGTAAAGATATCCCTAAATGTCGGCCACAAAATGTAGTCACCATTAAAGACATCTATTTCGCATGGTGCAATAGGTAAATTATCGGCCTGGCCCACGATGTCGACAAGAAAGTTTCTTTCGCTTAATTATATTGAAAACAAAAACAAAATAAGAGAATTTTTTTTGTTTTGTTTTCAATGTAAGTAAGCGAAAGAAACTTTCTTGTCGACATCGTGGGCCAGGCCGTATGTGTTAATTGGTCTCCTGCCAAAACTTCAGCTTGTACGGCTGGTTGTGCAGTTGCAGTAATAGACTTTAACTCATCAATTTTTATTTTTATTGTTTTCATACAGCGAACATAAGTAGCAAATACCGTCCCATATTTATTTTCAATTATTTCTAAATCCTCTGTATTTATCGTTTTTGATTTTTCCGAAGGAATTTCACACTCAACCACTGCTTCATCGTACGCAGTTCTAGCCCGTTCCCATAAAAGTTTTAGTTCATCACTAGTCAATTCTAGTGTATATACATGATGATCTGCATCACGAACCTTTTGAAATCTTGCTTCAAATTTAGAAATGGCATCTGAAGCAAGTATAAAATTTTCAAAGGACTTTTTCATTTTGTAATGTAAATCGAATTATTCCAATGAATTCGCAACTACTTATTATATGATGAATTAAAATTTTTGAAATGTAATTTCTTATCAACCTTTTAGTCAAAAACTCTGCGTAGTCAAATCGACCGACGGTAGGGTGACTGTTAATGTAAATTGTAAATAGAAAGAGGTGGAAGAAGAATGTAATAATGTCACTTTCTTTATAAAAATGAACTTCTAACACCTAATTTCACACCTTTTATTAATTACTTTTTTTTATATTAATGAACAATTCACCTTTATACCTAGAAAATTTACAAATATTTATTATTATGTTTTATTATTTGTATTAGAACTGATGTCTTGTATTAAATTTTCCACAGCGAATACTTTTTCACAAATAATTTGCCGCACATATGTATATTCTACTTTCAAATGTGTCTCAGAAAATTTAAACTCTTCTATTGACACAATATTCAATAATATTTATATATTTTTCTTCACTAATAAAATTTTATTCTTATAAATTTTGCAAATTATTTTATTTTTCTTTATCTCTTATGTGAGATTTTCGCAAAATTTCGTATTATTTATTAAGGAACGTGTGTAACAAACGGTACTTTATCCTAATGTAACAATTCACAATAAGGTATACTGTGTTATTGCATAGGATTACCACTGTGTTATCTTCACCTTTATATTTTTTATATGGTCATAAACCACTTGTTTCTTTTATACATATACTAATATATGTATGTATGTATGAATGCCTTTTTTTTAATTGCATTTTATAATTGTAGTTTTCCCAATCACTTAACGCAAATTTGCTAACCTTTAATTCGATGATTTTTTATGTGGATGTATGTAACTGTGTGACCCAAGGAACTTCTACTGAAAGGCTTTCTTGTAAATTAAAACCGGTTCGTAAGGACCAATGTTTCGGCGTATATCCGTTTATTTAGTTTAATAAAAACACAATAGATATGAAGATTTAATAATATTTTCCACTAAAGAAATTTCTCTTTTATTTATTCCACTGTTTATTATTTTTAATAAAAATAAGCACGTAATGCAACGACTGCTTCTTACACATATATATGTACATATTAATAATAAATATTATTAGCTGTTTGTATGTAAATCAAATAAAAGTTAATAAATAACCCACTTAACAAATTTAATTGGTAATTAACACGATATATCGATATTTTTGCCCATCTATATAAGTATATTGCATGCGGGAGATCATTCGTGTATATGTATGTATGCCTGGTGAGGAATGCCCCTGTCGGAGAATGTGTGGTTGACTACAAAAATAGTTAAATTTTCTTAGGGTTAATAAATCAGTCAAAGTTTAAACGCTGGCTTAGTGAAACTAAACTCAAATTTATATGTTGTTTAAAATTTAACAGGAGTAAATCAGTGAACCATACCTTATGTGTAGTTTAAAAAATAATACTGTGGCAGCACTGGAATAAATGCAAAAAAAACAGCTGTTTTGCAACAGGCTATTAATTCTTTCAACAATCAAATATGCAAAAAAAAATTAACAAATTTTAATTAAAGGTCGCCAAATTTTACTTAGAAAGGAATTATATTTATGCTTGGCGAAGTATAATAGTATAAAATAATAAAAGAGTATAATAAAACAGGTCGAACAATATCTGAAGCAAAAGTAGACACTTGGAAAAAAGTTGAGTGCTCTTTTAATGCAAACATATAGTCTGTAAGTAACAAAACCATATGGCCTGTATTGGTAGCTTAAACGCCCAATTTCATGCGTCTACAGATGGTTTAAATACTGTATTGATTTGAGGTTTGCTAGTTTAAACATATTTTATTCCAAAAATAAAGATTAACTTGAACTGATTTATTAGCCCTTAGACTGACTAAAAGCTTATTGCAATGCCATCCAGAATAAATCCAAAATTAATTCTTAAGTTGAGTACGTAATTGAAATTGGTGAGAGCCAACAAATTTATTCTCAGCTACTTTGCTGTTATTATTTTAGATGGTACCTTGGCTGGGTAGTTAGCTCGGTGAGTACACAACGTGTGATGGTATATGTTACCAACTGGTGTCAGAAGTCGAATAAAATTTGTGAGCGACAAGATGAAGGCTAGGTAGGATCGAGCTTCAAATGGGATTTAATTAAGGTGAACTGGTTTTACTATATAACCCACAACGCAAGAAAGGACTGCCTACCAACCAGCGATGCCAATTTAGCGCGTTTCGCGCTAGATTTAGCGCGATTTAACTATGCCAAACGCGCTTTTTTTTTGGTCTTATCGCGTTTACTAAAAAAGGCGCTAAATTAGCGCGTTTTGAAGAAAGTCATTTCAGTTCAATATTTTTTTGTAACTTTTTTTTTGCATAAATTTAACAATTTTCTAGTATTCAAAAGTCACAAAATTTTTTAAATTGGTTAATGATTCAGCTGTTGCAAATAAAATTCCCTTGACTGTGGTTAGAATTAAAAACGCATTTTAATAATGTAAATGGCAAATATTTTGAAATTCACAACTAAAAATATGTACTCGTGACCAAAAAAATTTCTATAACTTATTAAGCATCTATTCTAGCTGAAGTACAAAAAGCATAGCCAAGAACCCTCTCGATCAAGTCACCTTTCAAACATAACAAAAACTACATCAAAATACGTCCAGCTGATTGGTCTGTGCGTGGTCACGACCAGACACATAGATGCACAATACACAGACACACACTACAAACAAAGACTATAAATATATAAAGATGTTCCACGTAGAACATTAAATAAAAACTAAAATTTTTTGCGTTTAATGATGCTGCGGGGGAAGTAACAAGGGAAAATTATATTGTTTGTTATTTGAGCGAAACCACAAACAAAGAGAGCACAAAATTTTTGAGATTGTACACTTTATATAAGTATGTATGTAGTAATGTTGAATGGCATACAATGTATGCACACACATAAATGATGCTTATAGAGAAATTTGTGTGTGTGTGTGTGTTATATTTCTTGTTCAAAGCACAGTCAGTACGAGAAAAAATATGAAATTACTAAAAGAAGTTTCTTGTTTTGATATATTCATGTGCAAATAAATTACGTAAATCCAATGCGACCGATTGTGTTATTGTAGAGTAAAAATACGTGTTTTATTGTTGTAAAATTAAAAATAAGTTGATTCGCACTGAACTACATATAATTATTTGATTTAGACTTAGAAAAAAGATTTTCAAACACTTTTATGTGAATCTTACACACTGCAAAAAATCAGTCTGATGGAACACACAAACTTCCAAAATCTGTTTCTTTATCATAATTTTTAGCGTGAACAAACATTTCTGAAGGATATGACAAAACTTGCGCTGGTTTAATTACATCCACACGACATTTTGCAAAAAGTTTTTTCGTTCGCTTTTATATTTAACTCATCAACTTCGGCTTCAATAGATTTCTTATTCATTATTTTGCTTTCTAATGTTTTTAACCTACTTTTTAAACTTTTGGATTTTTGCTTTAATTTAAGTTTGTCTTGCGAAACAGTCTTAAAGTTTTTAAACATAGTAAAATATTTCTTTCTATAAAATTCTTAATTTTTACAACTTTTATAACAATTTGTGCAAAACGATGGTGATTCCGATCTTTTGCGCTTATGAGGCGGACTTCTAAATAAGGGTAAAGCAACATCTTCACTTAATAAACAGTTTTCTTTTTCTATATCTGAGTCATCAGTCAAGTTTAAAGTTGGTACTGCGTCGCGCTTCAAGTATTTCTTTCCTATATTTTCTGACGGAAAGTGTCTTTCACATATATGTATATAATGTCCGCGATCTTTCTTTAAAAGTTGCACTTTTCTATCCACGCTTTAAGCAATATGTCATTGGAATATGGAAAACGAAAGATTTTAAAGTTTGGAAAACTTCATTTGGATCTGCCACAATGAGGCAAACAACACTTATTGCCTGCTATAAGCGATAACTTCTTTTGTTTAATTTCAGTTAGTTCACTCATTATGACATTTTTTTACTAATTTAATTACTAAGACTTTTTTAATTTCACACTAGATTATAGTTTCAAGCACAATATATTCACTGTGAAGCAGTAGTACAGTCGAATTTTTGCCTAAGCTTCAACGGGTTAAGATGTAGAATAAGAAAATTTCACTTCATACACAACGTTTTATGATTTATTTAGGTAAATAATTGTCATATGTAAATTTTTCCTTTACTAATTGAATATGTAAAAGAAATGTTTTATGACTTAATCAGGAAAAATAAACTAACAAGTGTCTTTCAATAAAAAATGCAGGTAATAAAATTAAAAAATGCTAACCAGAGATATTTTTTTAAAGTATTTGGGTTTTTCCAATATACCTGCCTCAGCAAAATATATGTGCTTTAATCACAAAACTTGGGATATGCAGACAGCAGTACACACGTGCATTTTATTGCACCCGTTGTGGTAAAACCACAATTATGCTATTCTTACAAATAATTTTATGGTCTTTATTGCTAAAAACTTAATTCCTACATGCTAAAACATTTATTTTTAAGGGTTGCAAACAAGTCATGCAAGTGATGTGAAAAAAACACACTGCACCAGGTAAATAAATCGCAATACCTTCATTAATCAAAGGAATAGCATATTAATTGAAACTTTTATTTTTCTGCTGTCAGTTTTTGAACACTGATATTAAATTCAAATAACGGTAAATTTATATTCGGTGTGAATCCATGTATTTGCAAAAGTACAACAATAAAATACATATTTTTGCCATACAAATAAACAATCGGCAACATTAAGTTCTACGTAGCTTATGTCCATATACAAATGCATATGTGCGAAAACACAAGTTCTTTTTGTTTGTGTATATTTTTTCTTTGCTTTAGGAAAAATACACAAATCCATTCATACTTATGCATGCAAAGGCACACATGCATACATGTATGCATATGCAGATGAATAGCAAAGACATGAGAATAATAAGTGCTCTGAGAAAATAAAATACTCTCTTTGAAACACATGGATTTAGTAGAAAATCCACCAGCAAATTAAGCACTGACAGTACAATGTATGGACGTAGAACATCTTTATATTTATAGTCTTTGGTTTTATTTATTTCTTAGATAATTTTAATTTCAATACATTTTCCGATTGGTCTCTTTCATATCATAAATAATATAAAATGTTAACTATTTATTTTTTATTTTTTCAAAATAAATATTTGTATTTTTATTTGAAATTTATCTCCTTCCTACCATTAAACTTATGAATATCGCTATGAAAAGCATCATAATGTCTTTTAATAGCATATTCCTTTTTTTCCTCAAATCGTTGATAAAATAATAGGCATCGTATGTTATGAAATGCGTTATTTATAATAAAATATTTTTCGTATATCATAAATTTGAAAGTCAACACGTATGATTGCTGGATAAATATTCTAGAAAAAAATATGTATGCATCCGCCTCATGCGCCTTCGTCGTTGTCTCATCGACTACTAAATTAAAGAGGGTAGGAATACATGTGAATTCTCTGAGCACAATTGTGCAAAGAAACGCGCATCAACAGTGTTGTCAGATATGGCGATATCTCGCCAAACGTGGCGACGAAAATTTATTTTTGGCGATGAAAATTTTCAAATGGCGATTGGCGGTTTACTTGGCGATATTTGAACTCCTTGGCGATATATTTACGATTTCAATAAAATAGAATAATGTTAAAAATATGAAATTTTTTTTGTAAAGAATTTTTTCTACAACATAAAATATTTCATGCATGAAATTCTAAATGTTGTAACTCTTTATGTTAAACAAAATTTTCTGAAATTCAAGAAGTTTAAAAATATGGCCCACAAAATGTCATTTGGTGTTTATAAAACACAGTGGGGAAAACTTTCTTTTATTAATTCGAACCAACATTTTGATAATGAAGCACCAAAAAGCCTGCTCGAGTTCCCGCCTATGCCAGCCATACACTACACAAGTTCAGTGCTGAAGTGTTCACTGACTAAAATAAGCTTGTGACACACACTATACAAGTAAACTGTGCAGTTTTTATTTTAATGCTCCATAATGCAGGCGAATCTTTGTATAATTCTAGGAACTTTGTCCAGAATATTTTTTCGGCGCTCATATCTAGTTTTGAACTCTTAAAATATCACGACACAACTGAGCGTTTGCAACATATACTACACAAGTACACTGTACAGTTTTACAAACTTGAGGAAAAAATCGTTTTGATATTTACTCAGGTCACTACGTAAATAGCACAAACACTCCCATACACTATACAAACGCACTGTACAGTGCCAGACGTGTGCAGTGAGCTTGTGTAGTGTATTAATGGCAGTAGAGTGTATGAATACAACGATTCTGCTGGTAGTTACCATTTCAAGTACATGATATGTGTACTTAAATACACATTTAAGTAAATGTTACTTCAGTTTTATCACAAGATTTATATAATAATTTTTATCTTGGTGTTTAAGTTCAATTTATCCTATTCGAATTGATCTTTTGGAATAAGTTATTTTTAATTACTTTTTGTACTCCACTTTTTGATATGTTAATGTAAACACTTTTCTTAATTTTTCTTATATAGTATAATTTTGATGTTTTACGATAGACGTTGCTGAATTTAAAATTTAACAATATTTGTAATATAATTACAAAATGAAAAAGTATTTTTGTAGCTATAATTTAATGTTTTATTATATTGGCGATATTTGGCGATATTCGACAAATCATTCGGCGACAAGGGTCAAAATAAATCTGAAAACACTGCGCATTAATGCTATAGACCATGGTAAAATTATGCAAGGTACATGCACAAGCCCAGCCTGTTAATGTACACAATGCAGAAAAATGTCAAACTTTGTTTACAAGCTGCAAAAATGTTAGTGTATGTGTGAGAATGAAATGATTGCAGTGTTTCCAATGAATTTGCACACATATTAGCAATACTGACAGTGTTGCCAATTTTTGTAGACCAAAAAAGGCTATTATGGAGGAAAAAAAAGCTAAAAAGAAACTAAAACAAACAACGAAAAAGCCAAAAAAAAAGCTGAAATATGTTGATGCATTAACAACTTATTTTTATAAAATTTATTGTAATAATAAAATTAAAATATGTGTAATTCAGTCCATGTTTTATGTTAACATATAAATCTGTTTGGCCTTGGAGGCAATAATGTTTAAAACATTAAAAAATAATAAGATAATAAGCAATAAAAAAATTATACAAGGCAAATTATACTATCAACTTCAATAATATCATCGTCTTCACTGACATTACTTCGATAGGACTCATTAGTTCCTATCATTTTTAAAAATTGTTCAGGTACTCTGTAATTATAACAGCACTTTTCTTGCCTGCGTAAACCATATCTGTAGAGTGAATACAGTATTAGAAATGTTCTTTGATAAATGATTTATTTATATTACTGCACCTTATACATAGAATGGAGTTGAGGGTATATATGTTCATTCTATTCCTTAGTTTTGTTTTAACAAGGTTTACTTGACTAAAAACTCTCTCAACTTCGGCATTTGACGATGGTAAACACAACAAGGAGATCGCAAATTTAGCAAGATATAAAAACGGGTAATTTCCGCAAGCGTCTTTATATTTCAGAACTTCTGCCCAAAATTTTATGGTATCTGCATCGTTTTCCCATTTGATAAAATGAATTACATTATATTGACGTAATATTTCATCAATATCATTTATTTTAAAGTGCTCTAAAATTTCTAAAATACTGTCCTTTTTAGAGCGCAATATATTCTCAACAGAAAACATTGAAATTTTATCCAACACCATAAAATTATCAGGAAGCCTGAAAATTGGTAAAAAAAAACCAAAAAAAGAAAAAGTGATAAATATACTTGTACACAAATATTTTACAAAAACTATAAAACATTAGAAATGCAATAATATAAAAGTATTTGAAATTGAATAAAATATATAAAAAAATGTTAATATAATATATTACCTTAATTTTAATTGTACTACCAGTTCGATTACAAAGTTAGTACACCTTTCCCTTACATCTTTTTCTTCTTCGGTATTAAGATTTAATTTCTTTACCTCATTTTCAAATTCGTAGCCTAGATATAAATCCCGCTTAACAAACCCTTCAAAATCATCTTTCAATATATCTACTTCAATGTCAGGTGGGATAATTTTAATTTGAAGTGATTTGATAGCCATTACCAAGCCTTGCAAAAGTTTTGTTGAGTTTGTATTACTTTGAAACGTTTTATTAACGTACTGCATTTCTTTTAAAATCGGCTTTAAAAAGAGCAAATAAAGGAAATTAACTTTCTCACTGTAAATCTGCTGGAGGACTTGAGCTTTAAAACATTTTTCATTTCCTGCAGGCAAATTGAAATGTAGTTTCAGCTCAACCCACTGTGCAACAATTCTCGTTACAGCCGTTTCTATAGACAGCCATCTTGTATCACATACTCTTGGAATTTTTAGTGGGTCCTTTGAAGGTACATAAAATTATTTTGTGTTTTGAAAATGTACAATATAAAAAATGTTATAAAAAAATATATATATACCTTATAATTATTTATAAGCTGGTAAATTTTTCGGTACTCTATTTGACGGTTGGAACTTTTGCAAAACCAGTTATAGGTTTCATATATGAGAAATTCCAAGGATTCAGGTAAAAACTTCTTACATGCAAAGTTGACGGCTAATTGGACAGAATGACATACACATTTTACAAGAACAAGTGACGGCGCATGCTTCTTTAGTTCTGTATAGACACTTCTGTTTGTCCCAACCATAACACTTGCGTTGTCTGTACCAATGCCTATTAAGTTTGCAATGTTTAATTTGCGTACCTGTAGTTCTTTTATTAATGCATTTGCAATTGACACTGCATCCCCCCTTTCTAGTGCAACGAGGCTCAAAAATGTGGAGACCATTGCATCACGCTGCACCGAAAAATAATTTATAACTACGCCTGCAACGTTTAATAAAAAATACACATTATCATATTTGTCTGAATTAAAATGTTCTCAATATTGTTTACCTAAGAGTTTTGTAATACTTATATCTGTAGATTCGTCCAAAAGAAGACTGAAATTTCCATCTCCAATATCGGAACGCAAGTCTTCATAGAAATTTGGTGCCAAAACATTTTTTATTATGTTGGTACATTTTGTTCTTTGAATCTTTATTTGGCAAGCACATTCGCTATTGGAAAACTTTTCGACACATACTTTCGACAAATGGTCAATTACCCCTGTTGCTGTATGCTCCGCAACAAAAAGGCAAAGAGCCGCCTCCTGCTCTGCAGCTTTATGTGATAAAGGTATAAATTGCAATTTGTTGGTTTGCACAAAACAGGTGGCCCGGCTTTGGTGTTTTTTTGTTGGCTGTAATACTACATTTGCAATAACTGCAATATGCACGCGATTTATCTTCGATATCTTTTCTAATCCACGGTTTAAAATCTGGCCTCAATAACCAGGCATCTCGAACTTTTTGCTTGTAATTTACTTTTGGCATTTTGCATCAACACTTTTAAGTTTAACACAGATAATTCTTTTTAAATAGAGATGACAAAATAACAATTACCAGAGATGACAAATCATCATTTATCGAATACCGATTGCGATTGTATCAAATGACTGAAACAGTGGTGCAAACACTTTCCAGCCAAAAAAAGGCAAAACTTAAATAAAAAAAGCTAGAATTCCCGCTAATAGCAATTACATGAATTTTCCCGCTGTCGAGCACCAAAAAAAGCTAGATCTAGCGGGAAAAAAGCTAAAATGGCATCACTGAATACTGAATGACTATAATGATGCATGAATGCCGCGTCTGTAATTATGCTTTAGTTACCATGTGATTGCTGTTTTTAAAACATAGATGTTCAGCCCATACAACAATTCATACATATTTGTTACGCTCTTTTAAAAACTCATTCATTCATCGTTGAGCAAGCGATGAAAACACATGCGTCGGAGTATCGTCATTTTTTTCAGGAATTTATTAAGCATTGTTGTTGGTTTTTGTTGAACAAAGCACAGTAAACACACACGATTCAATTACAATTGAACACACAAAAAACAAAGTAAAAAAAATAAAAGCTACACGTCTACGAAATGAGATGTGAACGGTATTTTATGATAAATGGTGCTTTTCATAACATTCAATGCCTTTTATGCTATAAAATATTTAAGGCTGGAAATGAAAACGTTTTGAAAAGACATTTTTATTCATATCATTATGAAATTTGTTTTAGGTGTTTGCCAATATGTTTGCTGGGAGTTAGGGTTGTGAGAGCGAGCGCTAATACATCTCATTTTTATTTTTGATCATCTTTGTTTTAAAAACAAAAGACATCTGATTCTGACAATTATCCGTTTGTTTCTACCAACAAAATGCGTGTGTTTTTGGTGCAGTAATTTTGTTGTAGTCGTGCACAGAGAACGAAGCCGACCTGGTTTGTCGACTGGCGGCGGCTGAACAAAATAATCTTCGGCGGTGGCTGAAAGTCGACTCAAGCCGAAAAACGTCGGCTAAGAAATGAAAACTACGGCGGCGGCTGAAAAGGCGGCATTAAAAAAAATTTATATGTATGTAGCAAAATAGTACATACATACATATGTATGTAAATATACATATGTATGTATGTAAATGTGACTCTACGTCATATAAAACAGATGAAATCAAAATGTAATGACATATTCTAGTAGTTTTTTTCAATTTGAAGTTTTATTTTTTGTAATGAATGTATTATTTTGATATCAGCGTTTTCTTGCAACAAAATATTAAATTGGTGTTTTATTTTGGGACTCGTTACAATTCAGTTTAGTAATTGTTAAGGCACTAGTAATACTTGTTGATAAAGTAGTGATAAAAAATAAAAATTTCTCAATTTGTACAATTTTTTCTTAATTAAGTTATTTATTATATGCTCTAAAAATCGAAAACAAATGTTTGAATTGGATAAAGCATAAAAATATTACAAAATATGATATACAGTGGACAATAAAGTTTCAGTAAATCTTCCAATTTTTTAATAATGCTAACAAGTAACATAGTTAGCATAATCGAATCGATATTTTTGCCTACCTACATTTTAAAGAATACTTTATCTTCATAATAAATGTAATTTTATGTAATGCTGCTGGTGATGTGCGTAATATTTTTTTGCTGTAATTTATGGTTATGATATTTTTTAAATATCTCTTCTTCTAAAAGCTAGTTTTAATATGAAGACAAATGATTCTCTAAAAGCTAATGAGACAAAAAGATTGATTCGATTAGTCTAATTATGTTAGTTGTTAGATTTATTACAAAATTTTAAGGTGTACTGAAACTTTCTATGGTAACTGTATTAACTTCTGAACTCGATAGCTCTATAAACAAAAAGGGAGTATTTTTTTTACTTGGGTAAATAAATATTCTAAAGTTTACTCTTCGGCAATATTTTTAAAATTAACTTGCAATTGCATGTAAAAACAGTAAAGCAAATGGATTCAACTACTTCGAACAATTTTTCGTTGATAATATGCATACAACAATTGTATGCCACTAGTGGCGTGTATAATTATAGCGTAAAACATATGTATAAATTTGATAAAGCCAAAGATGTTATAACTTCAATGCATTAACTTGAACAGTCTACACTTATCATTAACTTAAGTTAATGTTACTGTTAGTCATTTTATGTTAGGTGTAGGCCACAAGTAAGAGAATGAAAAAAAATTTAACATGCAAAAATTTTTAGTGATTTTATAAAATCTGACACCCTTAAGCTACGGTCAGACTTGTAAAACATTTGACCAAAATCATGAAATTTTTGATTGCCATAGATCTGACCACAAAATATTTTTGAGGGCAAACAACATTTAGAGAAAATAAATTTGTTTGTTAGCAAATAAAAGTTTCTCTAATGTGAACATAGTGTGACCACCCTCTGTCAAATATTTTTCGTCAGTTTGGTCAAAAAATTATTTGTTCTTACAAAGTTTTTGTATGAACAGTGGCAAATGACAGCTGTTTCCAAGTGATGTATCTTCTAGTGTAAAAGTATAATAAAAAATCGCAAAAATTATGCTTGCTTAAACAACCATTTACACAGAACTTAATTTCATTCAGAGAGATGTTTTTTTTTGTCGAAAAACGTCATAGCCACATAACATTTTTCAAATCACATGTGATATTAAAAGTAATAGTGGTCTTGCAGACCTTTTGTAAAATCATATTGAATTTTGTGAAAATTTTGAAAAAGTTATCGAAGAACTTAGTGAATATAATAATGAAATAGTAATAATAGGAGATTTTAATATAGATTGGTCACGAAATGTTTTTTATAAACAAAAACTAGAAAGTATACTTAATGACAACGGAGTAAAACAAATAGTTAATGAATATACAAGAGTAACACAGAATACACTAAGTATAATCGATTTAGTTATAACGAACAAAGACAAAATATCAGTAGACATCAACAGTGACAATAAAATATCGGATCATGAGACAATGAGCATAAATATTGAATGTAACTCAAATGAATTAGAACAAATACAATACAAAGAAGTAAATAGTTTCAAATACAACAAAAATCTGTTTTCTAGAGAATTAGGCCAAGTGCTAACAATTAATGAAAATTATAGCTTAAATAACAATGTCAACTTTTTTGATGCGCGCAATGAACAAACTATTGAAAAATTTACAAAAATAATTAAAATAAACGAAAATTACGAATGCCCCTGGTTTAATCAAGAACTAAGACAGTTAAAGCAAGAAAAAATTGTTAAATACCAAATTGCAAAGTCAGTAAATACGAACATAAAATGGAAAAATTACAAAACAATAAGAAATATATATAAAACCAAAATAGTGAAAGAGAAAAATAGATACATTTGCAATAGAATAAATAATGCAAGTAATCAGAAACAAATGTGGAAAGAAATCAAAGATTTAATTCTAAAGAAAAACCGAACTGTGATAGAATCTGTTACATTTAATCAAATAGAATTTAAGGATAGTTACCAAATTGCTAATCAGTTTAACCTTTTCTTTATAAATAGCTTAAAAGATATAAGAGATAGTATAGAAGATGTGCAATATATAAATCAAGTACCTGTGATAACTAGCAAATTAAATTTTCGTGCAATTAATATTCAAGAACTCTTAGATATATGTAAGAGGATGAAAAAGAAACCAGACTTCAACAAAGTATCATTAAACATTATTTTAGATAATTGGAATTTAATAGGAAATAAACTACTTTATATAATAAATAAATCTCTAGAAACAGGAATTTTTCCTGAGTCATGGAAAGAGACAATGGTAACACCAATTGAGAAAGTAAAAAAAACTCAGAAAAGTGAGGAATATCGCCCAATAAATACTTTAAAAATGTGTGAAAAAATAATCGAACAAGTTGTTAAAATACAATTGGAAAGTTATATGGAGAGAAATAAGTTATTCTCGAAATATCAATCAGGATTCCGAAAAAGTTTTTCATGTGAAACAGCTGTCAATTACGTAATAAATAGGTGGAAAAAATTAGATAAAAATAATAAAATAATGGCAATCTTCCTAGATTTTAAAAGGGCTTTCGAAACAATTGCCCGAGATATATTGCTACAAAAACTATACATGTATGGAGTGAAAGAAAAAGAACTAAGATGGTTATTTAACGGAAAGAAGACAAAAAACTAAAGTGAATAATAAAATATTAGGTATATTAAACAATGAATTTGGTGTACCTCAAGGTTCTATTCTGGGCGCATTATTACTTATAATATATATAAACGATATGCCAAACATATTGAAAAAATGTGAAATAGTATTATACGCGGATGATACGTTGATTTTTACCGAGGCAAAAAATTAAACAATATGTCGAGAAAACATAATGTACGATTTAATGAAAATAAATGAGTGGCTTAAAATGAATAAATTAAAATTGAATGAAAATAAAACAAAATTAATGGAAATTAACATGAATAGTGATTTCGTAATTACAATCAATGATACACTAATAGAAAAAGTAAATCAAATAAAATATCTAGGTTTTATAATAGACAAGGATTTAAAATTTAAAGAATATATTAAGTACATATGCAAAAAGATTGGTAAAAAAATAGGATTTTTTAAACGTTTAAGAAATAAAGTCTCAATAATGACTGCAATTAACATATATAACATAATAACAAAACCACATTTCGAATTCGGTTCCACTATTTTATGCTGCACAAATACACAAATAGAAAGACTACAAAAATTACAGAATAAAGCAATGAGATCAATTTTAAAATACAATATATATATGCCAACACAATTTATGCTCAACACGCTGAAATGGCTTAATATAAAGCAACGGTTACAATTGAACACACTCAAATTTATTAGAAAAATAAAAATAGGCGAGGCACCACAATACTTGTGTGACCAAATAGAATATGTTGGAGAAGTACAACCCTACTCCCTTAGAAATTCAGAAAACTTTAGACTTCAGAGAGTTTCAACAACCGCAATGCAGCGATCATTATTTTACAAAGGATTGAACCTGTATAATATGCTACCAAACGAAGCAAAAAATGAGGAGAATTTATAACATTTGTAAGAAATAATTCAACATAGAGCTTTGTTTTGATTTAAACTTTAATATTATGTAACTAGAATTAAGAGAACCTAAAGTATTTTAAATACTACTACTAAATAAATAAATAAAACAAATGTCTTGCAGAAATTATATATAGGGTGTTTTTTTTAGAGGTATAGAACTTCGAATTGAAATAAAACACAAGAAAATCGTTTTAATGTCCATCAATTTGGCTTTATTGGAAGGATAATTTTATGCCATTAACGTTTAAATATGATTTCGGGCATGTGGCCGCCGCGGCTGGCTCGAATAAAGCCAATTCTACAGGTCCAATTTTCAATTTTTCAATTTTTTTGTTGGCAATAACGCCACGAATGTTGGCTTCCAAGTCCCCTAACGTTTCTGGTTTGTTGGCGTAGACGAGCGACTTCACATATCCCCAAAGAAAATAATCCAATGGTGTCAAATCACACGATCTTGGTGGCCAATTGACAGGTTAACCGAATTAATTGCTCTGATGGACGATTATGTCGATCATAAAATGGACGGAGCTTGCGGTAAACTTCGCGAACTGAACCATTATTTTCGAAATAAATTTGCACGATTTGCAAGCGTTGTTCTTTTGTCAACCTGTTCATGATGAAATGGCAAACCAAACTAAATATTAATCACTTGACAGCTGACAAAATGGCCGCCAGTTAAAAAAGTGATGCCAACTTAAAGTTCTATACCTCAATAAAAAACACCCTTTATGTATATTTAAGAGATTTTTAAAAATTTAATTTAAAGTTTAGAGTAAAGTTGTCGCACGATGGAGGAAGTGGTCAAACAGACTTGAATACAACAATTTTTTACAATATACAATAGAAAAATTATTAAAAAGAGCAAAAAAAAAAATATCTGCAAGACCAAAATTACTTTCAAAATCACATGGGATTTGAAAAATGTGATTTGCAGAACATGCCTGATAGGTATGAAAAATATACAAAAATTCCATAGCTTCACATGCTTTCTCTCCTTTCGGAGGCTCTATGCATACTTGATGAGTATCAAGGCATAAAACAAACAAACAGTAAATAAACTATAAATTTTTTGTGTGTCTGTTAATTTCCCAATTGTAAAAGGTTTAGTTAAGTTCAAAAGGGAATTAGAAAAATGTCTGCATTTCAATTTCCCAATTGTAAAAGGGGACTAACTGAAATTAAAAAAGCGCTAAAAGTTTTGTTTAATTACTTGTTCAAAAGCGCTATAACTGACGACACTGTCATAAAATAAAAATAAACAAACACCTGTGCATTAAAACCATTTGTTGCTCCAAAAATTTAATTATTAAAAGTGGAATTGATAAATTACATTTAAGGATTACACAATGAATCAAAATACACAGGTAGGCAAACATATTTATTATTATGTTATGGTACAGGATCCTTCTTCTTTGCTTCGTTGCACCCATTTACTTACCCATTGCCTTTTTTCTTTTTATTTTCTTCCTCCTCCAACATTAATAATGATGCTGCTCCACAGCTTAACACTAATATTTCACATATATCAAAATCTTCCATTATTATGACCGAGCACAATATAACGCAACGAAATCTTTTAAATTTTCCGTGACAAATTTATACAAAAATTTCTGGGAAAGCAAGTTTTTAAATTTTGACACTTGGATTAAACATTTTGATTAAATATATTGTTTGACATAAGTGTGACCGCACAGAAAATATTTTTTCCCATGTTTGCACATAACACTATTTGATGGGGTTTTGAACAAACAAAAATGGTTAAAAAAATTTGATTAGTGTGACCACCAAACAAAGTCTCCTTAGTTTTGAAAAAATTTTATTGAAATGTGGGAAAGCAGATTTCATGCAAATGTTTTCCCAATGTGACCGTACCTTTACTGTGCAGAATCGGCTCAGCCGGTGCCGTCGACTGAAAATTTTAATCGATGCAAGCCGTATGCATCGGCGGCGGCTCATGATGCCCAATATTTATCGGCGGCGGCTCGAAGTCGGCTCTGAGCCGATCGGCTTCGTCCCCTGGTCGTGCAAGTACCTTGTATAATTCTACCATGCTATAGAGCGTCAATATAGTCTCTTCAATTACCAACTAACGTATTGTAAAGCACATACTCAACTATCAACTCACTACTGTATCCCAAGCACAGACTGTTTGTTATCAACTCACAACTTAATTATCAACTGACTTCTAAGTAACGACTGACTTGCCATTGGATACGTCACCCCTTTGTATACTTCGCACAAGGTCACTAGAACGTTTCAGCAAAGTCTAGACAATCTAAAATGTTGTTTCCTAAGGGCGCAATTAACTCATGTGGTAAGTCCTAGTTTACACTATGCAAGTCTTATTGCTAAGCTGATTAGTTTGTTAGGAAAGAGATACGAGAGGAAAAGAAACGTTACTGTTGTCCTCGTCTCTCTCTCCTTCAAACTAATCAGCTTAGCAATAAGACTTGCATAGTGTAAATATGGACTAACTATGTACACACATGTGTATATGCATACGTGCTTACATACATACATCATTAACGACACAATGCATGGTGGTTGCTTGATGGTGTACAATTGTTCTTCCCCTCTAGTCAGCCTAGAACCATATGTCTCTATGTCAACACTCTTTTCTATAGCGACAATTGCACTAGTTGAAATATCGACAACTTTTATACGCGACTAGGGATACGTTAGAGACAACACTTCTAGTGTGAATAGTTTGGTTTTCTTTTTTATTATGCTGTGCAATAATGTTAAAATAAATACACATGTATGTATGTGTTTAAGTTTGTTGCCCTGAGATTATGAAATTGTAGATGAGGGGCACTAAAATATACTAGTGAATCTTTGGTTTAAATGTGTCAATATGGTCGTAAAATAATAGTAATAAAGTCAACTGGTAGATTTTCAATGACAACCCCATGTTATATTTCAATAAACGATTACATTGGCTGGGGTACACCTAGTCAGTAGTACTATTGACAATATCGCTAGTAAATCACTACAATTTTACTATTGACAGAGCGAGGAAATATCGATATTGTAGACTAGAGAACCTAAAATTTACTAGTGAATCTTTGGTGCCAATGTCTCCATGTGATCCCAAAAAAACTACTTAGTAAATAGTGCTATAGTCTAATGGTGGATTTTCAATGTCAAGCTAATGTTAAATGTCAATAGATGATTACATTGCTTGGGGTACACCTGGTCAGTAGTAATACTGACAATGTTACTAGTAAATCAGAAAAATTTCACTATTCGCATTTTCTGCAGGGTCGTTATGTATGTAAATATGTGTATCTTCTTAATAAGCAGACGCTTTTTTTTTGTTTTTTTTTTTTGTTTACGTTTAATCACGCCTGTATGTGCTACGCATTTACGTACATATATCTCTTTGCTACTGTTCTAGTTAGTTATTTGCATCGACCCTGTAGGAATATTTTCCGTAGCGCTTGTGTTAACCCTAATGGAATATTTTTGCGTAATGCAGTATTAACCCTGTCGACGGCCATTTCCGTAACAATATTAAAACATTTAATGATTTTTTACGTCGTTCATTAATTCGATTTTTATTATTATTTTATATCGTTATTTTTTCCAAAATTTTTATCATGAATTGTAACAGACCTTCTAATTCCATTAAAAAAGCATTATCTTTTCCCAGCCAGAAAACAAAAGATGAGGTTAGCGAACATATGCAAACATTTTTACACAAGTATTTATAATTTGGAGTAATTTAATTACTTAACATCATATATCAAATATCATTTTATGTGTCACCGTGCATTTAACGTTTATTTACTAAACAATTTTCGTTTAAAAAAGGCATTACAACAATTATTTGTGACCTAAAAACTAAACAACACGCAAATTAAACATTTTCGGCAAGTATTTTACAAATATTTGTTTGATTCATCATGATATAAAATCATCAACGTCTACCCCATTGTGCTGATATTAATGAAAAAATGACAGTTGCTCTGCCGGCGTTATATTACGAGTTATGATATAAAATCATCAACTGTGGACAATATGTTAATCTTACTAATTTCTACTATTTTTCTGTTCGCGTACTTTTTGTGGCAACAACTCTTTTTGAGAGTAAATTTTAAAATTTCTGCAGTAACTACTCCTTTACTGCATTTTACTACAAAAGTAAAAAAAACACACCTATTAACTACTATCACTAAGTTTAGGTCCGACACTGGTTGGGCCTAATAATTATATCTCGACTTAAGATTTGAATACTTATTATACGTCTGGGCATACTTTCCACTAAATTTTCGTAATTGAGTGTTGTATATTTGTCCACTCCCTCTGTACCCGGTGCCCCAATTCGTCCATGTTGGTAGGTGGACTTCTGTACTTAGCCAACTGACGCTTAATGTATACCCACAAATTTTCTATCGAGTTGAGGTCAGAACTTTGCGCTGGCCACTTACATTAAAAATTGAAAATCGATTTTCATAGTTTTTTCTCCGAAATTTGTCTTTTTGATCAGATGAAATTTCGGCTGGTTTTGAGCCGATACAATCGGCGGCGGCGGGATCGAGCGATCGACTTGTTATCTGGTTGTGTAACTTTTTTTCTATCAAAGCAACAACTTTTTCTTCGACGTCGCGACGTAATTTCGGCATTTTTAATTTGTTGAAAAAAAAAATAATCGTGAATTAATTAAACTTGTCGATACAGCAATAAAAACTCAAATAAAACAAAGTATGTATTCTAACTAGTGTTTTTCATACGGGATTTCCCAGGAAAAATTTCCCGGGATCCCGCACAATTTCCGGGAAAGAAATCCCGGGATATATTTGCGGGAATTCCCGGCATTTTTTTTGTTTTGATTTTATTATGGCAACTTTAGTTCATATGTACACATATGGTGAAAAAACTGAAAGTGTCCAGAGATTATATAATGCTCTTCTGACTATAAGGCCAACATCCGTAGAAAGTGAACGTATGTTTTCATTAGCAGGAGTTTTTTTAAATAAAATTAGAAATAGACTGTCGAACGATTCTATTAATGCTTATTCTGTACTAAAGTCCTATTTTCAATGCAAGATTCTGTAATATATTTTTAATAATGTAATTTGTTTTTTGCGTTATATCAATGCACTTGACTTTGCATTTACATATAATCGGGTATGTTCTGTATTCCACGTGAAATTAAATGGTTCGGAATTGTCATACCATTGTTGTTATAAATACATATTTGCAACAACAATTCTATGGCAATTCCACACGTTTTAATTTCACGTGGAATGCAGAACATACCCGAATATTGGTATTTATGCATTACTATTATATAAAGAACTGAAATTATATTAGTTTTTCGACTAATGTGTTTATAAAACGTTATTATTTAATCGATATCATGAATTGTTATTTGTTTTTTTTTGTCGAAATAAATTAAGTTAAAAAATATTTTGTATAGTTTTGCGCTGGGCGGGAATTCCCGGGAAACTGAAAAGTCGTTCCCGCTTTCCCGAGAAATGAAAAAGTCCGGGAAAAGAAAAACTCTAATTCTAACTCGCTCATAGCAATATCAATATTCCAGTCGTGGCTGGAAATGTAATGGGACTTTTTAATGGAATTGCACTGTGATGCAAAACCGTCAAATGTCTTTGAAAAAAAATTTTAAGGAAAAAAATACAACCAAAACGATTTTCAATTCAAGGAAAAGGGAGTCTAACCTTTTTATTAGTGTAGAAATAGTCCTAATATTGTTGGTAGAACACAAAATATAACAATAATTATATAATTTCTACGAACATTTTGAAGGTTTTGCTAATAAATACGTGTGTACTATGTGTCAATGTGGTAGTAGTGATTTTAAACGCTTATAGATCCCAAAATACTAAACCGATTTAAACACATCTGTGCAGAAAATTCTTTAAAACCATTTAAATCATTTCAAAATCGGTGCAGTAGTAGGATTACAAAAAACGTGTAGGATTACAAAAAACGTGTTTGCCTAATCGTTATCTAGATTTATTAATTAATTAACTATGCTAATTTTCTAAGTCAACCAACATGATGTTACTGTGCGATCTAAAATGTAACGTCAACATTGGCGATAAAAAATCGTAATTTCAGGACCAAAAATCGTCAATAGCACTTTGTCATTATTTTGGATAAAAATCGGCAAAATAAAACCTTCACGTCCTTGTAGAGAATCAGTTACTACAATATTGGTACTCGTGAAAGTTGAAGAATGGAATAATTTTGGAACAATTTAAAAAAATTTTGGATTTCTTAAGTTTAATGAAAGTATGTATATTTTAAAAAGATTTATAGTTTTTCTAAGCTAGAATGTAGTATATTTTTTTTAAGTTTATGCACAAAATATGTTTATTGAACATATTTAGAAATAAAAGAACAAAAATACACTGCTTAGATTTATTTCTGGGAAAATAATTATTTAGACCATAGTGAACTTCGAACTACAACGAACAAAAGGGCATGAAGTATTTTTATGCAAACTCCAATGTATATTCGAATTTATATTAAAAACATGGGAATAAGAATTTTTCAGGGCAACTTAGAAGTACACATTACTAAATTTGAAGTCAAACTTCCGAAACTATTGCTCAAAATCCGGTTACAGCTGATCTAATTTTCGCTTATAACAAATTCATAGTAAACTAGTAAAGATCAAGTTTTATTAACTGATTTCAGTAATTTACAAATAATGACTCTCTATTTATTTTTGCTTCAAGGAATCAATCAGACAAGAACGTCCACTAACTCATTCACGCAAAAACTTACAACCACATCCAAATTACTTTCCATTCTTATTATCCTGATATTAATTGTGGCGGGAATAATTATCTATGTTGAAATGACACGAGACAAACCTCGTCAGCTGCCTCAAGGACCCATATATTTCGGAAACAATTACGAACATGACACGTGTAAGTGAAACTTATTTCAATTGCAGTTCTGTCTTGTTTAGATGTGATTCGATTTGAATTTTCAAGTATCTCAGTTCCGAATTTAGGAAATGGACATCTTGTGGTTGATCGGCTGCAATGGGGGGCGTCAGAGTTGGCCAATAAGCTGTCAGTGCCCCTGAAACATCCCATACCATACGTTATGATAACCCATATTGGAGTTCAGTCAACACCCTGCTACAACATTTACAAGTGTTCTATTAAAATGCGCACCTTTCAAGATTCAGCAATTGCGGAAAAGGGTCTCCCCGACATACAATCAAATTTTTATGTGAGTTGCATACACAAGTATGTACATACATATGTATGTATGTATGTACATCAATTGTGCATATCGCATACTAAATCATGAACAGTCGCTGCAAAAAAACGACGGAAATGGTTTTGTTTGTTTCATAAAGCAGTACCTGTGTTCTGTAACTTGTGAGAAGTAATTATATCGTGCCATAACCGCCAAAACAGCTTAAGCGACATAATTTTCGAACTTAATTTTTTGAACAAAATCGATTATTTTCGATCGTAACGAATAGAATTTCATAAAAATTTTTTTTGTCGTTTGTTAATTTTTTTTTAAACAAACACAAACCGCGAAACGACTTGCTTGTCTACGGAAAACATCCAGGGTCTATGTACATACTCGTATGTTCTCCTGTTCACCGCAGGCTGATTCATATAAAAACAGAAATAACGTTACAAGAAGCATCATCGATAAACTAAGTTTATTTTTCTTACACATTCTCGGACTTATGTAAGAACTCGTATAAGAAAAAACTGGCATGAAGTTAGCATAAGTGGCAAAATTGAATATGATCTTAACGAGTTTTGCCACACAATTTTACATTAAAAATCACGCTACGATTTCATATAGGGTTAAAACTACATTCTGCGCCGATTTTGAATGTCAAATTGTATGGAGGAACTCCTTAGAACCTACTTTAATTTCGTCACTTATGCTAACTTTATGCCAGTTGGTTTTTATTCATAAGGCCGTCTGTGTTTCACAGAGGGATAACAAATTTTTCACTTGAAAAAATTTTAGCCAAAGCTACAGAAGATAGGCACAGCTTAATGAACAAATATCGAACTTTTGCAGTACATAATACCGTTATGTATGATTTTATGCTACATACATAATTGCATTACTTGTACAGTATTTTTTCACTCCTGAACATCAGAAATTTTTTGAGTTGTGGCTTTTTATGATTTAGTGTGCAATATGTACATATGTATATTGTGTACATACATATGTATATTGTGTACATACATACATAGTACATACAAATTTTCTTCAATGTCGATATTTTGTACAAATTCGTTAAGAAATTAATTTATGAGAATGTCCAATGCTTTTTAGCGCGTTTATGTACAGTTTGTGATAAATTTTTCAGATTGGTTCGGATGGGTACGTCTACGTCGGACGTGGTTGGAATTGGGCAAATACATATGCAAATAATTCATTGGCCATTACATTTATGGGCGACTTTGGACGTTATGTACCAAATGACAAACAAATTGAAGCTACACAATATTTATTGGCACATGCATCGACCAACAAATACGTTGATTTAAACTACAAACTGGTGGCTCAAAATCAGGTAAAACACAATTGAATATTTAACTAAAACAGTCGTTAATAGCCCGTTCAGCGTGTCACGAAATCAAGTAATTTGATGATTTCAAACTAACTCATTTAACTTAATTACCACGAAATTAGTATGAAATTACAGTGCACAACGCTGTTTTTGTATGAAAAACTGCTTTATTCCAACCAGGAATATATTTGCAACCACGATAAGAAACAAAAAAATGTAATCCGTCAATTTGGTTCGAAATTTGTTATATTTTTTCTAATTCAATATAAAATAGAAATATGAGTAAAAACAACTATATTGAAAAATATTGGCATGTGAAAAGCTTATTTAAATGTTAAAAAGCCTTTATTTAACTCAAAATAATGCTCCAATGAATGCCGCAACGAATCAGATGTTTGCGAAGTCAATTCATCTTAAAATTGGTTGATTTCGTGGCATGCTGAACGGGCTATAATAACACTGTGCTCCAATTCGAAACTTTTTTTGTAACAAGCCGGAGACCCAGTGGATAAACATAATTCAAGTACGCTGAATCCAATGGTGCTAATCATTTTTTAGGTTAGCTCTTATTTAAAAATAATTAAGGTTGAAAACTTGGTTAAAAGCACCTAAAAATCAAAATTTTTCCCGGTTTTCTACCATTTATTACGTCGATATATATCGCCTGAAAATACATGTATTGGTGAACTTGCGTCTGTTCCAATATATGAAAGCAACAGTTCCATAGTGTTATAAACTATAAGTATAGTTGGCATCTCTGTTTTCGTTAAATAAAGGACCTATTGATGTTGATCGTCATATGAGAAAACTTTTTGGAAAAGAAATTTAAAAAAATTTAGAATTTTTTCCGCCAATTTTTTTGGTCAAATTTGTAATTTTTTTTTGCAAAAATTTCTTTAGGACGCATGTTCATCCATAATATATTCTTTTAATTGATATAAAAATGTATGAATAGTAGAAAACTGGGAAAAATTACGATTTTTAGGTGCTTTTGACAAAGTTTTCTATCTTAATTATTTTTTAAACAAGAGCTAACCTAAAAAATGGTACCACTATTCGACTCATCGCACTCGAATTAGGTTTACCCAACAGGTCCCTTGCTTGTTACATTTTTGAACTAGCACAATGTAATTAATCATGTTTCATTCTTTAACAGACAAAATCCACAAGAAGTCCGGGAGCAAATGTGTATCGCATTATTAAGAAGTGGCCACATTTTTATCCCTGCAGCATGGATGACAACGCAAAGTGTGGTAGTGAACTGGGAATGCCGTATCCCTGGGAGGGAAATTTGTAATTTTTAATAAAATTAATGAATAGTTTAAATGAAAATTTGATTTTTATATCCTTATACACTAAGACAAATACATACATATGAATGTACAAACGAAAAGTAGACATTCATATGTATGTAAGTATATTTTTAAATTTATGCGAAATTATTATTTGTGTGAATCTATGTATATACATATTTATGTTTTTACATTACGTTGATAATTTTTGATTTTTTTTTTCAAATAACATACCTCCCAAGGAAAAATTCTGTAGGGCATAGAAAAATATTAAAAACTGCATTTTCTTTAATTTTTCTCGGTTTAATCCATGAGCCAAATTGAGGACACACATGCCCAGTATAAATTCAAAACGTTGTTCTGGTTAATCTATTTTTAATGATTGGGTAAGCCGCTACCTGGTTAGAATAAGGGTTAATTATATTAAGCATATCGCCTTGTATGATTGACTGTACCTAAGTAATCACCTGCTCAGGGATAGCTAGTATCAAATAATTGTAGCCAGAACAAAACAGTGTTATGTGTCTTATGATTATTCTTTCAGAATTAAGCGCAGCGAAAAAATAAATTCTTTATTATCTGAGTGAAACAATTTTAAATTTTTAGTTGAACTATAGTGAATTTTTAATTAGAAATAATTTCTTAGTCAGGCTTAAGTTCAGTAATTTCAATTATTGTTGAATGAAATATTTTTATTAATTAATGTGAGTTTCTAATAAAGAGAAGAAAAGTTAAATTAGACTTTATTAGCTGGGGGAAATACCGATATTTTTCTGTGCAGCCACGCACTTCATCAGCACCCAAGTCTATCTACTGGGGTAGAGATTGTTATTAACATCAGCTATTTAACGCAAATTTTCAATGAAATGGAATATTGTGTATACAATTATTGATTTACCTTTGGTAAACACATTTGTAAGTATCACTTTCATTTTCTGTTTATCCGTTTTTTCGTGTATACAATTATTGATTTACCTTTGGTAAGCACATTTGTAAGTATCACTATTCATTTTCTGTTTATCCGTTTTTTCACTTTCTATTCAGGTTAGCACGAAGTTATGTCACTCTACCTAAGTACGTTTAACTATTCTTGCTTATCATCACATTAATTATTTTTACTTATTCGATGTACCGCCGGTACATACATGTAATTATTAATGTAGTGGATATTATGTTACATTGTTATTGCTTTCTACTATAGTTCACTATAGTTCAACTAAAAATTTAAAATTGTCTCACTTAAGTAATCATGGGCACGTGACAGAATATATGTTCACTTGGCAATCACAGTTTCATATACTGTAAAGTAAAATCAACTGTAGAATGCAAAAACAATGTAAACATAATATCTACTACAATAATACTTACAGGTATGTACCGACGGTACATCGAATAAGTAAAAATAATTAATGTGATGATCGTAAAAGATAAGCAAGAATAGTTAAACATACTTAGGTAGAGTGACATGACTTCGTGCTAACCTGAATAGAAAATGAAAAAACGGATAAACAGAAAATGAATAGTGATTAGTGTTTTTCATACGGGATTTCCCGGGATCCCGCACAATTTCCGGGAAAGAAATACCCGGATATATTTGCAGGAATTCCCCGTACTTTTTTTTGTTTTGATTTTATTATGGCAACTTTAGTTCATACGAGTATGTACACATTCCTTGATGAGTGTCGTTATTCACGTATGAAGGTGATGGTGCAATAATAAGGTGATGGTACTAGCACAATAGCTAAAATTTTACAACAACAACCTATTGTGTTGATTTTGTAGTAAAGAAAACGCTGTTTCGATTCAAAGAAAATCATTTTCATTAAAAAAGGAATTGCAATTTTTTAAAGGAAGTGGTAAAAAACTGACAGTGTCCAGAGATTATATAATGCTCTTCTGACTATAAGGCCAACATCCGTAGAAAGTGAACGTATTTTTTTATTAACAGGAGTTTTTTTTTAATTAAATTAGAAATAGACTGTCGAACGATGCTATTAATGCTTATTCTGTACTAAAGTCCTATTTTCAAAGCAAGATTTTGTAATATTTTTTTAATAATGTAATTAGTTTTTTTTGCGTTATATCAATGCACTTGACTTTCCATTTACATATAATATTGGTATTTTTGCATTACTATTATATAAAGAACTGAAATTATATTAGTTTTTCGACTAATGTGTTTATAAAACGTTATTGTTATTTGTTTTTTGTCGAATTAAATTAAATTAAAAAATATTTTGTATAGTTTTGCCATGGGCGGGAATTCCTGGGAAACTGAAAAGTCGTTCCCGCTTTCCCGGGAAATGAAAAAGTCCGGGAAAAGAAAACCTCTAATAGTGATACTTGCAAATGTGTTTACCAAAGGTAAATCAATAATTGTATACACAATATTTCTCATATTCCATTTCATTGAAAATTTGCGTTAAATAGCTGATGTTAATAACAATCTCTACCCCAGTAGATAGACTTGGGTACTGATGAAGTGTGTGGCTGCACAGAAAAATATCGGTATTTCCCCTAGCTAATAAAGTCTAATTTAATTTTTCTTCTCTTCTTTAGAAACTCACATTAAGTAATAAAAATATTTCATTCAACAAGAATTGAAATTACTGAACTTAAGCCTGACTAAGAAATTATTCTTTATTATCTTTATTTAAGTCGTATTATACAGAAATTAAAAGATTTAAGATGTCTTGTGTTCAGAATTGTTTGAGTTATTATAAGCTCCGATGCTGAAGGTACTTTTAAACTGGCTATTAAGCAACCGTTAGAAATTTTCACGGAAGAGGAAGAAAACGAGGATCTGAAAACTAGACCTCATTCGTTATATAATTTTTTGAAGAAAACATGGCAAGCACAATCGCACAAAGGAAAATTTTGTGAGAAATAATGAAGTTGAACACTGTCTTACATCTACTGACTAAACAAGATGGAGACCGGCAAAAACTTTTGAAAAAAGTGCATCATATACAAGAAAACGGAAAATTCAGGATTCTACCGCCTCAATATCTACGAAACGTTTGTCGGAAGCGTTATCTATAAAATACATAAGAGACCAAGAAAAGTCAAAGTCAAACATCACAAAGGCTGTGTCGATCGCAAGTCCACAACTTCTGAACAGAATAAAAGAGAGCTTACAATTGCTTCCCCTACAAAGTATACTCTAGAAGACGAATTGGCATTATTTTCGGAGTTGCGATTGTCAAGGGAAACATATTCTATTTTACGAAACTATTTAAAGCATTATAATGTAAATGTACTTCCCTCATACCGTAAAATTACTACTGCAAAAAAAGATGCAATTCCAATTGGCTTAAAGATAACTGAAATGTCAGCAGAGGTTAGGGTTGCCAGTCGTACTGATTTGGTCAGTATATATTTTTCTTTAAAGTACATAAACAGCAAATCAGTACGCAAATGTACTGATTTTTTCATGTATGTACTGTTTTTATATATTAATTTTGTTCAGTGTATAAGATAGCCTGTCATATTGCTTATATATTTTCTTTGAATCACCCAGGAATTTTTACTTTAATTTCGCTTTAAGGCAATACATTTTTATTTAAGATAATGTTAATTTTATTGCGCTTTTTTTTAAAATTTAAATCCGCAAGAAACATTTGCTATAGTGATTTCTGATGCATGCTAATAATGAATTTGAAGTTTTTTGTTCGAAAAATTTTTAAAAAATATTATTTTATTAATACAATTTTATCTTGGTACAAATTATACATTGAATTCAAGTTATGGGTTAAGGCTTATATGTAAATAAAATATAATTCTATATTGAAAAAAGTATTGTACTGTTTTTTCCATTGTACTGATTATTTTTCTCTTATGTACTGATTTCTACGATTTCAAAACTCGCAGTCCTAGCACAGGTAAAACTTCATTCCTTAATGGATCATACTGCAAGACGTCTATTTCAAAGTTTACCTGAACTACTACCGGATAAACTAACATTACTCAATAAGTGGGAGGTGAAAACCTCAGAGTACTGGAAAAATCATCGCCTATTATCAGTTTAATTTTGCCACCCAATATTATTTCAATACTCAAGGGAGTCTTCAGAAGTAATGAGGTCTACAGTGAGCAATATTAAAAATCAAATTGATAAACTTAATCCTTCTGTTTTTTAAATAAGGAATGGGAAAGTTGTTACAGTCAGTCATACATTTTATCTCACATTGCTTGATATTAAGGTCTTGAATGTAATTACGAACATTTCTTCAACTTCGAAATGTGCTACATATTTGTAAAAAGGCACAGATTGACTTTTAAAATTTGAACGATTCAACCAGTGATGAGAACAACTACGAATGTGAAGCTGGCATATACCATTCCACAGGCGGAAGAGACCTTTGACGAGAACGCACCACCAAAAGAAAAAACAGAATATCAGAAATCGTACAAGAACTTAAAAAAAACTAGGATTGAATGTGGACTTTCCGAAGTACGTATATGGAAATACAAATGATGGCAATACGGCGAGATCATTGTTTGATAATCAAACACTACCCAACTTTTAATCCAAATGTATCCCAAAAAAAAAACTTACCCCACAATACACAAAATTTTGTCTCATGGAAAAAATTTAATTAAATATTAGTGCTTAAGGTGTCTTTACATGGTAATACAATGTATTACGACTTTGTATAATCAAAATATTATGAAATTCTTTCCGTGTTGTTGTAGTTATTTATCATGTTTACGCTGATACTATAAGTAAAATGAAGTAAAATGCAAGCAAAAATATTAACTTGAGTTAATAACAAAAATTGGAAAATTGCAACAAAAAAAATGTGTGTACTAATAAAACTAAATATTGGAGAAAACATTTTATTATTTCAATGTGATTTTACTACAAAATGGAATTTTTTTAGGTTTGTTTATTGTTTGTTTGGTTTTGCTGTACCAGTTAAGTAGCTGATGGTTGCAGTCGTAAAATATTTACAATAACAACATGAAAATTTTCTGAGTTGATTTTGGTTGTTTTTGTAAAAGTGTCAACCCCTTCAATAAATACCATTAGTGCTGCCAATGTTTACTTTGAAATACACCTCTGGTCTGATAAGAATACTTAAGTTTCCAAAATGGTTAAGAAAATATACATTTACCGACCGCTTGTCAAATTTTCCATCTGTATTCTCTCCTACTCGATACATTTTGCTTTTACATGATAAGATTTTGTATAATCTACAGCATTTTTTGACATGTCGTAATACATTGTATTACCATGTAAAGATACATATATACCTTTACCAATAGAAGAACTTTCAGAAACAGCACACTAGTGCAGAAACAAAGACTACAAAAATTCAAATACACAAACACTTACAAGATCTCATGCATTAGGGAGAATGAAGATCTATATTGCTTTCATCATCACATCCACTTATTTCATCACGAAGACATGTTAGATCACGGAAAGATTATGAAAAAAATAACTTTAGTTCAGAAATGGTAAGTTTATTAGATAATGCTCCCAATGTAGACGAATATTTTAGTGCTTAAAATGAAACTATTTTAGCATTGTTAAAATTATAAAATTACTGTTTAAAAAAAAAACTACAAAAAATATTTATTGCTTAGTCTTAAGTATTAAAAATATTTCAATAATAGGAATCTTTGGCACAAATAAAAAATTTAATAAAAACTAAACATATAAAATTTGCAAATTTTTTTTTTACATTTTACTACGATTTTTGAAACACTCTTTATTTTTTTAAACACATATGATACACAATTTTAAAGCAGAAGACAACACCCTTTTGAATATTTTAAATATCTTGATTACCTCAAACTTATGATTTTTGCAACGGAAAAAGTCAAAACGAGCCACTGTGCGTCGTCGAATCGACGAATACACAATGAAAATACCGTTATTTCAAGTTTTCAAGGTCATTCAATTTCTTCCTTATCTTAAAGGTTACCAACAATTTTGGCATTTTGATAATTCTAAACTATGTGTAGGCCCATAAAATTTAAATTTCAATAAAAAAGTATGTTTTCGATAACATGTCGCTTACGATAAAAGTCTTTGTGTCTCGTTACACCATATACACAAGTTTTGATAAGAAACGAAAAAATTTTTATATTTGAAGTGCTACGCTTGTGGTTCAACCTTCACTATTTTAAATAATATAAATCTCATTATTTACATACATATGTAAATAGACATAAAGAGTTTCAAAATTCTCACTGCAATAGTTTCCAATATATTTTTTAAGTAAACATTTTCTCTATTTGAGAGGAGCCACGCTTACTTGTCTAATACTGAATAATTTTATCTCAAAGTAAATATTTTCTCTTTATGGGAGTTGTCACACCCAGATGTCCAATTCGAACTTTTTTTGTTAGACAATGCTCATTACAAAAATCGTTACTTACACGAAATTGCTCGTTTTTTGCTGTATTATTTGCAAAGATATTCCAAAATAAAAATGTAGGAACTCCTACAAAATCTCAGGTGTTTTACTGTATTAGTTCCTAAGATATTTCAAAATAAATATTTTCTATATATGGGAGGTGCTACGCCCACTGTCCACTTCACAATACTTTTTCTTTAAATTAAAGTTGTTTCCCGATTTTTGATAAATTAAAAAATGTTAATCACAAACACAGAATGACAAACATTCTTAATTGATGAGATTAACTACGAACGTAAAACATGACTTCAAAACTGCTTATATAGTTCAATTAAATGGTATGAACCCTAAGGTATTTGTACAAGCTTTTCCAGTATACCCAAGAAAACTAAGTCACAAAAGTTGATAAGCCAGCCATTGCCGTTATATTTTCTAATGATTTGGCATCATCAAATATTCCATAAGTCAAGTGCCTTGCAAAAATAAAAGTCTACAATCGCAACATTTCTACTTTAGAAAAAGTTGCATAACTTTTGCAAATATAAACCGATTTTAACAACTAACATCTCATTTTTTCTATATAAAATTTTCTTTAAAACTGTGTACAAGCAAAAATATCTCTTTATAGAAAAAATTAAAATATCTATTGTTGAATCTCACAAATTACGAAAAAATTTAAAAATATGCGAATCGTTTGGTAAAAACTTACCTACTTTTCCGGTATATATAATTTATGCATACATTTTATGAAAACCTAATTCTTTTTCTTTCCAAATATGTTTAAAATTTTTTAAATTGGTCGAAAATATGTGGATTAGTGATACTACTTAGTACTTTATATGACCCACCCTAAAACTTTTTTTTTCAAAATAACTCGAAATTTTTAGGGTATTTCAAAATCTTTGAAAACGGCTTTTGTATGTCCTCACCTAGGTCTACAACCTTCACTAGGTCGCTTTTCAAGCTCTCACAAAAACTGTTTTTTTGTAGCAGTGTGTTAGTGAGTAATATTAGAAACATTTGTCCAACAATCATCAATATGGCTCCCAAAACCTTAATTTCGAAGAGTCAAATACGATCGTTGACTTCTAATAATCTTCCAATACTCGTCAAAATGCGTAACATGCGATTAAATCATTCAATAATCGTAAAAATGACCCGAAAGAGTATCATTTGGACGATTAAAAAATGGGTCGCGAAATTATCGCAGTCGTAAAATAATCACCCAAATGCCAGCTGGGTAAACTGTTGTTACTCTTTTCTTTAAACAAAACAAAAATCAATTACTCAAATACATGCTTACATAGTACATATGTACATACATATGTATGTATGTACAAAAAATGTATGCCATTGTTTAAGATACAAAATGCTTGTATATATAAAAACAACAAGTGCATGTTTAAAAAGCTTGGTTTTTCCAATATAAACTTGGTTTTAAAACGGGTTTTTTTTGTTTTTATCAAAAATATTTTTTTTTTCATTTTTCTACATTGTATGTATTTACATACATATGTGCAACGTCTCGACGTTTCTTTTTTAGCTTGGTCTTATCTAGGGTTCCCAACATTTTTGCAAATAAATATAGTAGTATTTGATAGAAATTTCCTTAAATATTATGTTAATACACTTTTAATAAATATAGAGCCAATTCACAAAGTGTTCTATTGGGTCATATTTGTTGTAAATCATAAACATTTATGACTGTCATAAGATCTTGCTCATATTTTTCATATAAAAATATTATATGACAATAAAACTTTGTTACCTATGTTTGTCTGCTATTTATTTTGCATAAATATTATTTTTTACCTAAAAACACAATGGGGAAAATCAAAAAATTCGCATATTTCGACGAACTTACCTTCAAGAATTCGTTGCGTAAATTCGTCTTTTACAAAACCATTAAATCTGATGACTTAAAGCGCTAGTCAAAGTCTCTGCCTGTCTATCGAAAATATTAATATATCCCATGATAATAAATTATGAAAGTATTCAGCGCGGCAAAACTCAATTGCAAAAATAGCAGAAATTCGCGAATATTGCAAAAATTAGCGAGAAATCGCAAAATCGGAAACAACCCTTAAATTTAATTAGAAATCGTCCAAATTGTTAAAAATAAAAAATAAATCGTTTTCATGGCGAATATTGCAAAAATTCACAAAATTTTAGTTTTATGTTTGATATACATAGAATTGAGTAGTTATTATTCTTTCGATTGATTGAGCTTTGAAAACATTTTCCTCATGCTGTGTACAATATTTTCACTTCGAAAATGCATTACATACTCGTAGTAACATTCCTGTATTTTTTTATTTTATTTTTTTTTTGCAGAACCGGAAACACATTTGTATTGGGTGACTTTATGTGTATTAAACAGTATATTATTAATTAGAAGTAGTCTTGTGTAGTTCATGAACGAACTAGTTGAAATAAACGATTCAGTACTTTGAACTAGCTGGACGTCTTAGTACGGTAAGCAGGGGCAATACCTGTATATTACGCAGAACGGACATCAACGTAAAGGCTTGTTCTAATTTTTGAAAGGAAGCATACAAGATCTACCGAATTCATCTTGGGCTTTCTATAATAAATAGTAGTTAGTATTCAAGATCTACCGCATACATCTTGAATTTAATTTTAATTATTTTTTTTTTATTTCAAGATCTACCGAATTCATCTTGAAATAATTTATTTTTTATATATATTCAAGATCCCCCGAATTCATCTTGAGTTTAATTCTTTTGCTTTGCCGTGTTTTCAAGATCTACCGAATTTATATTGAAAACTCGTTTTATATTCAAGATCCCCCGAATACATCTTGAATTTAATTATAGTTTATTTTATACTGGTTTCAAGATCCACCGAATTCATCTTGAAACTCATTTGTTTTGAATTACGAGAGCCACCGAATTCCTCTCGCCCGCATTTACTAAACGGCCTCACAAGGCCCACCGAATACTCCCGTAACTAGTTGGTATTGATTATAGCTGTCACCGCCTGTAATTCACTGACAATACACCCTGTAGTTTTAAGCTTTGTTTATTTTCTTAACACCGAAGAAAATAAATCTTTTATTTCAAAGTTAGTGGACCTTTAGGATCGAACCTGGACAGACTGAGTCATACCCCAGCTGGAAAGAAAAACCACATTACGTTTTCGGCCCTTTTGATTATTTGTCTGGCTTCTTGTGGCGGCAGGAACGGCGGAATATGTTCTGGAGCTGGTGAAGCTGCTTTTCTGACGTGGCTCCGAGTTTTGTCAGCAGCTTTAGGTTGGGTCTTGCAAGCTGATTGATTAAGTGACAATCGGATATTTGTCTCGAGGGGTTGCGTAATTTTCCCCTGCATTTTCGGTACTTAGCTGGTTTGTTTGTTGTTAGGGAGTCTGGTGTATTGCGTGGCAGGGGGTTGCGGAAAAGTACGTCTGCCGCCACGTTGAGTTGTTCTCCCTTACTTTCGGTTATAAAATTTCTGGTTTTGATGGCATGTGCGGCTTGTCGCGCACTCGTCCCATCGTCATGCATTTTTACTTGTCGGCCATCAATTAACAATACTGCTTTGCGCATGCGTAGAAAGTCCATGCCAATGATAATGGGTTCGGCTAGGCTATCCAGTGCTGAGGCCAGTAGGTGGGTAATGGACCCATGCACCTTAATTGAGAGGGGGTAGACCTGAATTCTGTCGATAACCGTGCTGTCTGCCAATTGCATGCTACGATGATACGGCCGTGGTCGAATTCTATGAGATTCGAGCATTTGTCGAATTTCTCGACTAATAAAAGTTAAGGTCGACCCTGTGTCGACGAGAGCTCGTACAGGGGTATTGCAGAGCATTATGGTAAGGTAATACCGGTCGCCAGTTTGGAACTGGTGTGGTTGACATGGGTATCCCTGGGACATTATATTATCCCGACGGTATCGCGAATAAAAAAGTTGGCTGGATTCAGTGCAATTCTTGCGGGCATGGCCAGGCTGGCACGCACTAGTGGGCAAAAGAAATAAATCCTAGTAGCATGTAGACCCAATTAAGGGTATCAGTTTGTAGTGTAGTTTCGTTGCTTTGTATCTGACTCGACTCGGTGACGTTGGTGGCTGTTTTGGAGGCTTTACCACAGGATGCGTTTCGCGAATCGAGTCCCTGCTCGGGCGCCATTGTAACGTGGTTTTTCTTTCCAGCTGGGGTATGACTCAGTCTGTCCAGGTTCGATCCCAAAGGTCCACTAACTTTGAAATAAAAGATTTATTTTCTTCGGTGTTAAGAAAATACACAAAGCTTTATTTAACGAAACTTATGCTACTAGGATATCTTAAAACTACAGAGTGTATTGTCAGTGAATTACAGGCGGTGACAGCTATAATAAATACTAACTAGTTACGGGAGTATTCGGTGGGCCTTGTGAGGCCGTTTAGTAAATGCGGGCGAGAGGAATTCGGTGGCTCTCGTAATTCAAAACAAATGAGTTTCAAGATGAATTCGGTGGATCTTGAAACCAGTATAAAATAAACTATAATTAAATTCAAGATGTATTCGGGGGATCTTGAATATAAACGAGGTTTCAAGATGAATTCGGTAGATATTGAAAACACGGCAAAGCAAAAGAAATAACTTCAAGATGAATTCGGAGAATCTTGAATATATATAAAAAATAAATTATTTCAAGATGAATTCGGTAGGTCTTGAAATAAAATAAACTAAAAATAAATTCAAGATGTATTCGGGGGATCTTGAATATAAAAAGAGTTTTCAAGATAAATTCGGTAGATCTTGAAAACACGGCAAAGCAAAAGAAATAAACTCAAGATGAATTCGGGGGATCTTGAATATATATAAAAAAAATAAATTATTTCAAGAGGAATTCGGTAGATCTTGAAATAAAAAAAATTAACTAAAATTAAATTCAAGATGCATGCGGCAGATCTTGAATACTAAATACTATTTATTATAGAAAGCCCAAGATGAATTCGGTAGATCTTGTATGCTTCCTTTCAAAAATTAGAACAAGCCTTTACGTTGATGTCCGTTCTGCGTAATATACAGGTAGTGCCCCTGCTTACCGTACTAAGACGTCCAGCTCGTCCTGCTTGCTTGTTGCCTAAACTTATCGTCATATAATAATTATTATTTTAAGCTTTTGAGAAGTATTTTCCCATTTGCATAGTTTGTTCTTTTTAAGTTACAATCTGTACAAAGCCTGCATGTGTTTTATAGCATGCATGCTTACAAAAGCATGTACGTGGTTGTTGTTATTTTACTTCTGTTAGTACGATGTTATTTAGTCTGCACAAGGCATATCAAACAGGTACATGCATCGGGCAAATTGCTCATCCGCTGATTTTTTGTTTACACGTTTATAACGAAGAATTCATTTGACAAATACTTTTGTGCCTTGTTTGATGCATACAATATTTTGACAATTACTTTGTAAAACTATGTGAGAAGCACAGAGTTGCCACACTGTTTTCTCTAATGCATGTACCTGTAGTAAATGTGCCTTGAGTCTGCATGAGCGTGGTTGTTGTATTTGTTGTGTACTTATAAAAACAGTTGTGTAGTTGTTGGTATTATTTCTGTTGGTAAGCTTTCAATAACAAACAAACAAAAATAATGTAAATTAAATAAAACAAATATACAGTGTTGGAAGAAAATATAGAGTGATTTGTGACTAAATATTTGTAAACTAAAATAGACAAATATACAGTATCGGGAAAAAGTATAGAGTCATTTGTGACGGAACGTTACATGTTTTACGCTCACTAGTTCCCTAGTTCAATTTTTGAACTAAGAACTTAGACACAAAATGAACTAACACTGGCTATGAACTAAATGTTTTTAACGTTTTGCTTTACTTTTTTACTGTGTGTGCTTTGTTAGTTGCAATTAATAAGAACCCTGCAGAAAACATGGGGTTAAATGTCCCCAAGTCACCATTTTTTTCGACTATATTGGTGACATTGTCAAACGAGCGTCTACATATTATCATTGTTTTTGATGCGTAGAAAATATTTTGTCAGATACACACAACTATGCTTCTTCTTAATGTTTTATTGGTTTGTTGAAAATACAAGTGGCTTCAAGCAAAATTCAAGTTTTTATGAAAATTAGTTTACGAAATCAATATAAAAGGCAAATAAAAAAATAATTCAAAGAATCAAATAAAAAGAAACTGCAAAAGACAAATAAAAAGCAATCCATTTTGTAATTATAAAAATAAAAATATTTTAAAATTGAATAATTGTGGAAATTTTTATGAGCCTGTAGAAGATTTTGTGGGATCAGTTAAAAAGGCCAGTCCGGTAAGTCCAGATTCATACGTAACCTCGAATTTTTCATTTATATTTAATACAAACAGCAAATTAAATCCTTACTTGCTGAACGAATGTTCCCTTTTTTATGTATTTTTTTTTATTAAAACAAAAATTTTTAATAAAATATTAATTTTTATTATCATTAGAATTACTAAAATGTACTAGTGACTATCTCTTTCCAATGTCTCGATATGGTCCCAAAAGAAATACCTCCTCAGTAGTACCAACGTCAGTAGTTGCTTTTCAATGACACGTACATGCTAAATGTCTATAGCAAAAAGCATTGTCTGGGGTACAATTCGTCAGTAGTACTGGTGACAAAGTCACTAGTAAATCACTACATTTTCACTATTCGCATTTTCTGCAGGGAACCCAAAAGTAAACACGGTTTGCTTCTTTTAAACCTACATGTAATGAAGAAATGTTTCAGATTCTCGGTCTTTGCTTGCTCCAAGGATAAATCAAGGCACCTAAGATTCGTGATATGTTTTCAAGCGATCCACTTTATTATCACCCAGTATTTCATAACACATGACCGGTCGAAGATTTGAACAGCTACTACATTGTTTGAGTTGCTCTTCGGAAAGAAACGATGAAAGTAAGCTAAAAAACTTAAGCCATTACTGGATCTTTTTATAAAAAGTTTGAAAAATGCCTACTAACCGGAAGAATGCCTTGCTTTGGATGAATCCCTTCACTTACATCGGGGACACCTCCGGCAATATATTAAAGGTAAAAAAGTCAAATATGTTATAAAATCGTATGAACTAATATCAAGCGATGGGTATGTATTGAATATTGCAAAATACCAGAGAGCAGTAGAAAAGAATCAAAAGTCAAAAGTTGTAGATATTTTTCATCGTATAGTTCTCCATACACCAACAAAGGTCACCACATAATTATGGACAATTTCTACAACAGCGTCGACCTCTCTAAAAATCTATTAGCATACAAAATATACACTACCGGTACACTGAGAGCAAATCGCAAAGGAAACTCAAAAGATATCACGGGTGTAAAAATTTTCCAAAGTTTTTATTTTTTATGCGTATATTTATTTATTGTATCTTCAAAAAAATTAACTAACAATAAGTATTAAAATCTTAAATCTGGATATAATAATTAGGCCCAACCAGTGTCAGGCATAAACTTAGTGATACCAATCAATAACACATAAATATCGTATTAAGCACAAAAATATTTTCAATCTGTTTCATCTGGAGTGTTGAGTATTAGAGCCATAGTGTCCCTCTTTTTTAAACGGATGTGTCCAGTAAAATTCAAGATGTTACGAGCAAGGGGATTAGGATAAGACTCGAGTTTTGTTACGTATTTGCCTGCGTATTTTTTTATTTCTTCAGTCACTAGTGGCATATTTAAATCACGATGTAAGTTTGAATTTTTGATGTACCATGGCGCCAATGTAATTAGTATCAAAATCTTGTATTGCCTTCGTTGGATTCTCTCTATATTGGAAGCTGAAGCAGTGCCCCATAGCTGTATTCCGTAGCACCATATAGGTTTTAAGAGCGACTTGTATATCAAAAGTTTACAATCTAGACTCAGCGTGCAATTTCTACCAATCAGCCAATGTACCTGAGTTAATTTTAGTTTCATTTGTGCTAGCTTAGGTTTAATGTGGTGTTTCCATGTAAGCCGTCGGTCAAGGTGTATACCAAGGTATTTCACATGTGAATGTTGAGGAACAATTTGATTATTTATTCTAATGGGGGAACAAGTATCTTTTCGTAGGGTAAATGTTATCTGAGCACACTTCTGTTCGTTTACTTTTATTCCCCATAAGTTTAGCCATAGTTCCAGCTGGGTAATATGTTCCTGAAGATAATGAGATGCTTCGTGAGAGTTTTCGTGCATACTAAGGCAGGCTGTATCATCAGCAAATGTAGATGTGTGAATGTTACTGCTCACAAGCATATCACAAGTATAAATCAAATACAAAACTGGCCCGAGTATACTCCCCTGTTGCACACCGGATGATATAAATTCGTGCACACTCATGAAGTCTCCTTCCACAACAGTGAACTTCCGGGCAAGAATATAACTTTGTAAAATATTAAGAATGTTTATTTGCAGATATGTCTTCAATTTTAAAATTAGGCCTTCATGCCACACTTTATCAAATGCCTGAGAAACATCAATAAAGAGGGCAGAACAATATTTCTTTTCTTCAAAAGTTCTTCTTATAAATTGAACCAATCTATGCGTTTGTTCAATGGTGCTATGCTGACTTATAAAACCATATTGATGATCCGGTATGCACGCATTATCAGTTAGGATTGGGGTCAATTTTATCATGAGTAGCTTTTCGAAGAGCTTTGAAATTGTTGACAGTAAACTTATTGGCCTGTATGACTCAGCCTTAGTAAGATCTTTGCCCGGCTTTGGAATCATTTTGACCTTGGCTAGCTTCCAGTGGTGTTGATAATACTTCAGTCGTCCCCGGAGCTTTCTTTGGGTTGAGTCAGAAATTAGTTTTTGTACCTCGTACATCTTAAATTTTAAAAGTCGAGGGGAAGAGCAACTACACACGGCAATTCAACAACGTCCGCGCATGTGTTTGGGGTAAATACGGATTTTAAATGCTCAGCAAATATGTTACCTTTTTCAGTACCACTTCTTGACCAACCTCCCGTAGAAGTGCGCAGAGGTGGTTTAAACTCAACGGGTTTTTTAAGCTTTCTCGCAGCGCGCCACAAAGAGCAGTTCGATGCTGGTGTGACATCGAGGTTTTGCAGATAATTTTTAGGAGATGCAGTTCTTTCAGATGCAAGCAACTCTTAGAGTCGTTTAGTGCACTCCTTAAAGCTGATATTATGTTGTGGTGATCTGTGTTGTTGACATTCCCGTCTATATCTTCTTTTTTCACATACAAGACGTTCAATATCCGTAGAATAAATTCTATTAAACCCTGTCTGCGGGTGGGAGGTAGAAGCATGTATAGCAACCTGCTTAATATTTTCGTTAAGATTAGCAATGTTAGATTCAATATCATCGGATGTTCTTAGCATTATGTTTTCCGTGCAATGACTACTAAGATATTTTTTGAATCTCAGCCAATTAACACGATTGATCATTTCACATATGGGTGAGGTAAATCACTTCTAAGTGAGTTACAGATTGTAACGATAGTGGTAGAGTGATCGGAGGAGAGATCTAGGGAAGCTTCGACATGAACTAAATCCCTAGAATTATTTTTCATGACTCCAAAATCTATAACATCCGGAATTTTTTGTATATCTGTAGGCCAGTAAGTGGGCTCCCCACTAGAAATGACATCCAACCCCATTTTTGAAATTGTTTTGAACAACGCTCTTCCTCTAGGTGTAATAAGGCGTGAACCCAAGATTGAGAATCTTGGAGGGGAGTAAATTGATGATATAACGAAATTTGTAAAAAAAATTTCAACGCAAATATTAGTTGCTTGTAGATACTCTGCAGATATGTTATCAAGAATATAGTGCTTCAAGACGCAAGCACTTTATTAAAATTGCTGATCCACTGCATGCTCTTCCTCTCGGGTCCTTGGTATCATATAAGGTGTAGCCATTTATTTTAGAAAGGCTTCTCGAAGTCAAATGAGTCTCAGAAACTAACATTACATCAATATTTTTTTTTCCAAAGGTGAGTACATATGGCGTCGTCAAGGCCCAGTTTATTTGTCTAAAAAGCGCGACAAGCGCGAAGTACTGTGTATAACAAGGTGGGGACGTAATGTTTTGAAACCAAAGGAGATTATTTCTTACAATAACCACATGTCAGGGATTGACAAAATGGATCAAATGGTATCCTACTACTCTTCACCTCGAAAAACAATCCGCTGGTACAAAAAGCTAATATTTTATTTACTGGACGCTGCAGTCTGGAACTCTTACTATATTGTAAAAATAAAAACTGACTAACAAATATCATTCATTGATTTTTGAGGTATACTTATTAAATCTTTGATAAAATTGCCGGAATCCATACAATCTGGGAAAGAGTTAGTGCAAGCGGGTCCAGTTTATGGAGGAAATAAGAGGTTTTCAATAACACATACTGATAACACAGAAAACCAATATTATGTCGAGAAAATATCTCTAGCAACTGATAATAGAAAGAGGAAGGCAATATACTTAAGATGTAACCAATGCAAGAAAGCAAAAATCCGAAAGGAAATATTATATAGTTGCAAAACTTGTGGAAAAAAACCTGCTCTTTGTCCCGGAAAATGTTTGCAAGACTACCATTCATTTTAAAATAATTTAAACTTCATTCTTTGAACTCTTCTTCTTAAAGTTTTTTTTTAGTTTTATTCATATGTAAATGCTTATTTTATATTCCGAATAAAATAATTTTCTGTTTCGTGAAGTTTTCATTTGATTTGTGTAATTTTTTGTCTAAAAGTCGTGTAGTTCTTATCAGAATACATGTATGTAGTTTCTTATCTCCAACTACGATGCATCTAATTGTAGACTGCACTTCCCGCTCCGTCCCATCAGGTAAATTGAGTCCTGTCATATCAATTTGGAATTGGGCTTGGACATGACGAGAATATCCGTAGCATAAAATTAATTAAAAATTTCACGTTATTTAATTTTATTCGTGATGTTATAAATTTTGCTCTAGTTCCGGATCTGAAGATACAGTATATGTCCGCGAATGTGATAAACTACAAACTCCTGAATTCTCTGTAGAAAATGGTATAATGAAAATGCAGAACATGGAAACACAGGTGCATTTTACGACACTGATCTTGGCAAATCCCCTTTACATATATAAATTTTTTTGGAAAAAACCTTTACAACATTTTTATGATTCTCATAATTCAAAATAAGTAATAAACAAAAGGTTGTTTCATTTTTACGATTGGAGTAGCAAACTCATACACGCTCATAAATGTGCGTGCACGCTGAATTACTCATCTTTAGCGTTCGCTACCTGTAACGGTTTTTTACATAAAATTCCTTAATGTTTTTTAGGATTCTTGCGAATAACAAAAAATTTGCAACATACACAAACTGTACATGCACAAAGGGTTACAACAAATTATAGTGTCACGGCTTAAGCCATATTATTTCAGTCAAAAAGTGTTTGCGATACCGAAACATCATTTTTCCCCTACGTTAAGATTGGAGTCATTCCGCTTAAAAGTTAAAAACCATTTTTAAGCATTAATAAAAATGATCAAGAAAGCCAGAACATTTTTATGTAACAGCCCAAATTTATTTTGTTATCTGTGCAGCCAATATATCACCGAAAAAAACGGAACTGCTTCTAAACTTCATTGCAAAAGTTATATCATGATTGCTATAATATATATCCGTATATATATATATTTATCTTCATCAGGATACCCACTCTCAAGTATGTGTTACCAATAAAAAAGTTCAGATCCAGCACTACCACTTACATCTGAAAATGACGAGTTGATCCCAAACAAACATTTCTTGCCGAGACCATGGAATCAAGACCAGCCTAATGATGTAATTAGAGACCTTGGATTGTCGAAAAGATTTTCTAATGAAAGAAACAGATCTCATAAGTAAAGAAACTAAAGATGTTAACTCACTTCCAGAATCTCGGATGTAACATGAGCATCAAATTACACTACTTTCACAGTCACTTAGATCGTTTTCCTGAAAATCTAGGAGACTTGAGTGAGGAACAGGGCGATTCCACCAAAATATCCGGACAATGGAGGAACGATACCAGGGTCGCTGGGATGCACACATAATGGCTGATTATTGCTGCAGTATTAAGATTAACACTTCGTTATTCCACAATAGTATTAAATCGAATAAAGGAAAATTCATAAGTTCATAATAAAAACAAATTATTTAAATATAATATACTTATTTATTTATTTATTTTCATATTTTATTTCTTCTCATAATTTTAAATAATATAATATAAATTTTCGACGGTTTAATACACTTAAAGTCACCCAATTTAAATGTGTTTCCGAAGAATATAATCTGTATTGTAGGTACTGTTTTGTCAAAAAAAAAAAAAAATACACATTACTATGTAATGCATTTTCGATGTAATTTGTGCATAGCATGGAGAAAATGTTTTTAAAATTCAATCAATCGAAATAAGAACAATAACTACTCAATTGTATGTATATCAAACAAAAAACTAAAATTTTGTGAAAATTAGTGAAATCACAGAATTGTGAATAAATTCGAAAAAACTGAATCAATTTTTATGATCGATATATCATTTTGTTTCTATTACATATGGCTTTGCGATAAAACGATAAATCTGAACACGATTTTTCATGATTTAACAAAAAAACTTGCTATTTTCACGCTACAATTTTTTATTATAATACATATAATACCGATACACGTATATTTTTATTTTTTCACCCCTTTCCGAAAAAGTATATTTGGTTCATAGGACAAAAAAAAAGTTCGTTTTTGTAACGCGGTGTTATAACTCCGAAACTACTAAGCGGGTTAAAGGTTATGTAAATAGTAATTTTTGTAAATTTAGTTTAACAAAATCGGACTAGTTGTTTTTGATTTATGACAAACATAAGTGGAGGCATGTCTCAAAATATTAACAATTTTACTTACAAATTTAAAAAAAACCTCTCCATAGAATTTATAATTTGGATAATTTTTGAACTATTGGAACCACAATACGAGTACATCAAAATTATAGTGTTTTCAAAATCATTTAAAATTTTTGAAAACTTGCTGTGTGTGATTACACAATCAAATGTATTGAAGTTAAATGTCTTCGAAAGCAGACAATGTATGAGTTATAAAAAATGGAATCACCAAAAATACAGTTTAATAATGGATAAGTGAACTAGTACTAGAGGTAGGCGATATATAAATATCAATTTGCACATTCTTGTTCGGCAAGGACACTTTATTGGTTTCGGATATTGTGGCTTGTAATGCCAATCGAACAGCAGTGAATATTAAATTTTGATTAGAAAACTGAACAAACCTGTAGTTAGGTTTGGCTCACAAAATCAATATTGAAGTGATGGGCATGATTCATGAAATATTATTCATAAGCCACAGAAAAAGCTTTCGAATTTCTATGTTAGAAGCATACAAATTCAAACAGGTTTGCTGTCGAATCGATTGAAAAACTGAAATCGCAGTTATTCATTTTACGGATTTTTTGCAAACTTTAGTAGGGACGATATCTACTCGAAAGTTGGAAGTGCTCATCGAACTCATACTTAGCAACATTCATGATGTTGTTGATTTCTAATCTTCTTAAGTTAATGTCTACAGACGATGCATCGTGATGGAAAATATGTATGGTATGGCAAAGCGAACTTGGAACACGATCATTAAAATACTCATTAGAGGTTATGTGTTTGATCTGTTATCTTTTTTTTTTCTTTTTTATTTATTGTTTTTTGTTTGCACTATTGAAAAACATCGTTAATTATTTGTTTCTCAATCTCACTATTGCCATAAACTTTTTACAACCTGGTCATAAAAATTATATATAATAAAAAAAATTTATTTTCCCAAAATGTTTCTGCACAAACTTACAATTTTATGCTTTTTTATATTTTTATTTTCCATATTGTAAAGAATTATCCTTTTTTATTCCCAATTTTTTTTATAAAATTTGCGAACCAAAAAAAATCAAAGAATGCAAAATAAATTGCTCTCGCAAATTTAAAAATAAAATTCCCAAACGAAAAGAAAATAGAATTTGCGATTAAATTAAAAATACAAATCATCAGAAGAAAGGACTTTAAATTTTTTAAGATTTTATTATTAAATATTAAATCGGTATCACTATAGGTTAGGTTAGTCTGGTTGGTCAAGGACCTCGCATAGACCAGTATTGATCCTTAGCGATACCAGCAGATGGCAAGAAACCTGTAAGTATGGCAGCCTAGTTCGTGCTGCCTGTATCGAATGACTTCCACACAAATTTAACAAACCTTAGCAGTCTACACATTTCCATTCCCGATACAAGTTCAAGACTTCGAAAAGTGTGATTACCAAGATACAGTAGATGTTATACTGTCTCCAATACTCCGTGCTCCCTACATTTCCTGCAGGTACCGTCAAGTATCTGTCCTATTTTGACGGCATACGAAGCCGTCCAGCAGTGGCCAGTTAATACCCCCACTAGAAGTCTACAGTCACTTCTGGTTAGTGATAAAAGGAATTTAGTCGATTTAGGATCATAGGAGCTCCACATGATTTTAAAAGTTTTGCAAGTTTTCGTCGCACGCCAATTTTTCCCCAATTTTTCCTTCATCTTAGAGTCTATGATCCATTTCAGGTATTGAATTGGTTTCCGGACATATACCGTTTCTTCCACAGGTAATTGGGTCCCCCTTTTTGCCAGTATATCTACCATTTCGTTTCCCTCAATCACCATGTGTCCTCGGACCCAATAAACATGTACTTGTCTGCCAGCACATAAAATATTTAGGGCCTTTTTACACATGAGCACAACCGAGGAGTAGTTGCAGTCTGCTGAGATTGCCTTAATTGCTGATTGACTGTCTATATATATATTCACACGCGCATTTATGGTTTGAGGGGTGAAAGCTAATTCTGCAGGCATTTTGGCTGCATATATTTCCGCCTGGAAGATGCTACAGTAATCAGGAAGTTTATAAGATTCCTCTATACTGAGCTTCGGGCAGTAAACCGCAGCTCCCACTCCTACATCCATCTTTGAGCCATCAGTGAAGAAATTAAAAATATAGCCACTATAGTTAAGACCTTCAAGATATCCTTCTTCTCTTATAGTGATCTGTGGTTTGGCTAGGAAGTTAATTGCTGGAATGATGTAGGTCGAGCTACATTCCATATGTTCCAGCAATTTACCGTGACCAAATGCTTTGTACGACATCTGTCCTATTGTCTGAGCGGTTAGTTTTATTGGTTTAAAGTCTAACATAACGTCTAAAGCTGCAGTAGGTGTGCTTTTTAGAGCTCCAGTGATGCAGAGTTCTCCTAGTCTCTGGATATTTTCTAACTTTTTTAGGTATGCTTTTGTCTCAGTCGCCCTCCACCATACAAGTATTCCGTAGAGTAGAATTGGTCTAGCTACCGCTGTGTAGGTCGAATATGTCAGATTAGGTGAAAGACCCCATGTCTTGCCCAGCATATTTTTACATGCGTATAGAGCAGTGGTGGCCTTTTTGACTCTATCCTCTATATTGGGTTTCCACGTCAGTTTGCTATCCAAAATAACTCGCAGGTACTTTGTATGTTTTTTGGGCTCTGCTTCTAGTAAAAAGTACAAGGTGTGTTTTTTCAGGGTTCAAGTTCAGACCCACCCTGGCTGCCAATCTATGAATATCCTTTAAAGAGGATTCCATAATGGAGCTAATTGTGTCGAGGAACTTACCAGTTATAATAATGGCTACATCATCTGCGTAAGCCGTAATCCTAGCTGCTTTGCCCTCGAATTCCATGAGAATGTCATTTACGACTAGCGTCCAAAGAAGAGGTGAAAGAACTCCACCTTGGGGAGTTCCTCTATGAGCTTCCTTATTTATAGTGGCATTGCCTAATTCTGCAGATACTATTCTACACTTTAAGAGATTGCCGACCCATTTCTTGACTTGTATGTGAGCACCAGACCGATTGACGCTTTCCATAATTGCATCCGTAGAGACATTATTAAAAGCGTCTTCAATGTCCAGGAAGACCCCCATAGCATAGTCCTTATAGTGTAACGCTTTTTCAATCAGTTCCACAACATTATGGAGTACTGTCTCAACTGATTTTCCCTTTGTGTATGAATGTTGGTTTGAAGACAGAATATTTGAGTATACATTTTCCTTGTTGTATATATCCAGGATTCTCTCTAGTGTTTTTAGTAAAAAGGATGCCATACTGATAGGCCTAAAGTCTTTTGGAAATGTATGGTTACTTCTACCTGCTTTTGGTATAAACACAACCTTAGCTATCCTCCATGACTTTGGCACATAATTTAGTCGAAGACAGCCATTGAATATTATCGTTAGCCAAGGAATTATCCTCTGTCCGCCATCCTGTAGCAGAGCCGGAAAGATACCGTCTGGTCCTAGAGATGTATACGGTTCAAAAGAATTAATGGCCCATTCCACTTTACTAATGGAAATAACTTCACAATTCTCAGTATCAAGTACATTTGTAGTTTCAGAACGAGAGTAGATCTCTGTGCAGCCAAGGAAATGTGTTTCCAGGAGAACCTCTAACGTTTCCCGACTGCAACTAGTCCAATCACCGTTCCCTTTGCAAATCGTGCTAAGCATTGAAGGGTTGCTAGCAAGCAGCTTCCTCATTCTGGCCGTATCCGTAGTTTTTTCTATGTTACCACAAAAATTCTTCCATGAGTTTCTCTTGGCCTTTCTCACCTCTTTCTTAAAAGATTTCAGTGCTTTTTTGTAGTCCCTCCAGCACTCAGTTTGGTCTAGGTGTCTAGCCAATCTAAAGAACTCACGCAATTCACGTCTTCTAGACTTACGTTTTATGCGCGAAAGGGGACAAGCAGATTCATATGATTTGGTTATTACTTTCGTTAAGCAATTTACAGACATGTCAATATCAACTTCACTCCTAATTGATTTAGCATGACATAAATTGTTTTCAATGTTCCTATAGTAACAGTCCTACTTGGTATTACGTGGGTTCCTATACAATTTCCTAAATTTTAAAACTTCAGACAAAATATTAAACGCTATGTAGCAATGATTAGAGAAGGACGGCTGTCTAAGCACCTTCCAGTCATTTACAACAATATCTACGTTATTAACAAGTGTTAAGTCCAAGACGTTGGATGAAGTAGGACCTATATAAGTAGGCTCCTCCCCTCTGTTCACAATTATAAGTTTAGTTTGTAGTATGAATTGAATAAGGGACTCACCTCTATCATTGATGTCCTCACTTCCCCATACTGTATGATGCGAGTTTGCATCTGTGCCTATCACCAGTTTTAGCTTCTTCCCGCAGGCTTCTTTAACGAGCCGTTGGAACTCCGGTGGGGGCGCATCATCAGCGTGTGGCATGTAACATGATGCAAGGAATATAGACTCATCCTTGCTCCCATCTACTGCCACAACCACTAGATCGTCAGTACTGTAATTATAATAAATATATGAATATATCACTATATCTCAGAAAATATATTGCATAGACTAAAAATTCTAAAAGCATACGAATGCTGCTGCAAAATAAGCCGCCACGTTTCTAGTACTTTCTCGATATGTGTACTTTTAGGGGTTAAAAACTAAATTTTTGTACATTTTTTGCACTCGACATCTTTTAAATTATTGAACGTAGCAGAAATCTTTTTGGCGCATTCTTTTGTTCTATACAGAATCTCGAATTCTTATGTAAAAGGGGGTAAAATCGTACCCCTTTTCGGTACTTTTATATTAATGATAAGGTACATATGATATACATGTAAAAAAAAATTACTATGGTCAGTATGCATGTTTTTTTGAAGGTCCCAAAGGGTGCTAAGAGGGTAAAAAGGGGTAAAATTGGTGTCTTTATATCTCGGAAACTACATTAGATAGACTAAAAATTCCAAAGGCATAAAAATTTTGCTAAAAAATAAACTGACACCCGGTTGGTACTTTTCCCATATGTGTACTGTTAGCGGTTAAAAAGGGGGTAAAAACTGAATTTTGGTACCATTTTTGCACACGTTATGCTATTTTCTAAATTATTGAATGTATCAGAAAGCTTTTTGGCGTGTTCTTTTCTTCTATACAGAATCTCGAATGGGGTAAAATTTTACACATTTTCGGTACTTTTATGTTAATGCTAATGCACGCATATACATACATGTTAAAATAATTTATTATTGCTTCCAACTGCTCAGTAGAAGGCGCGGTAAGAAAATTTATGTTTTTCAAAGGGCTCAAAAGAGGTACTAAGTGTAAATGGTGGACACGGTCTTAAAAATTTTAAAACCCGCAGAATTCATATTATTGAAACATTTTAAATCTGATTTAATTATAATTAAGTCATATAGAGTGTTGTTGATCATTAGTATTAAAAGGTCCTTCTTAGGTAAAGGTAGTTTTTTGAAAAAGCAAATTTTTGGTACTTTTTGGGAAAAGTACTTTTTAGAGAAAAGTACTTCACGGGTACGATTTTACCCCCTTCTAAGTAAGAATGTTCAGAATCTGCCAAAACCCATTGGAGATTCTGTCCAAAGGAAAACAACGCGCCAAAAAGCTTTCTGCTACGTTCAATAATTTATAAGTAGGGATAGGATTTTCATGTAAATACATGTTTCTGTCGTTGGTCGTAGTTCAACCTAAATAAAATATATTTGCGAGTCAACAAATTTGCGACAAAATGGCATCGATTTGTTAGTGCATAGTTTTGCATATTTTAAAATAAATACATATTTTTGCATATTTCATAATAAATGTATTAGTTGCAAAGTATTTTTAAAATTCTTTGGACTATTTAAGAACAGAAAGAGGAAAACGAAAACAATTTCAACTGGAATGAAAACTCCATTCATTTGAAAAATTAAATTAAAAAAAATACAAAGGCAGGGTATAAAAGCTCTTTTAAACCCAAATATGCTTGTGTAATTTTTTTGGGCGCTCACCGGTTTCATATTAATTTCATATGGATGGAAAATGTTGTTAAAAGGTCGTTTGCGTGTTTCAGCAAACAAGCTTTTAAAAACAGTATAACTATTTTTTTGAAATTAGAAATCAGTGGTCGTAAATAAACATAATATAATGTATTTTACCCTCTGTAAGTATTTTACTCTCTATAGCTATTTCGTTAACTACCTATCGTTATCATTAACTACCAGCATAACTACTAGCCATGCTCATGACTGACGATTTTAACATAGGGATGACATTGACGGTAATCAATTGCCGCCATCTGCATAACCCTTCGTCAGTGATTTCGCTAATGCAGACAACTAATTTTGCTATTGATAAAGCAATTAATTATTCGCCCTTATCGGGAATAAAAGGCGAACATTTTGTTCACGTGAAATATTTTCCGTAAAAAATGGTGTACAAAATTAAAGAATAGTGTACAACAACAGCGCTAACATTGGCGATCATAATTTTAGGGAAAGGGAACACATTTCATGTGAGTTTTTATTCATGGTAAGGGTGATTAATAAATTTTTCAAATTATTTGTTCTTTTTCTATGCAACGTTTTAATTGGCATCTGCTGCTCACTTAAACTTTCTAAAAGAAAAGCACTTTTTTAACTAAAAAATACACGTTCACTGACCACGAACTTCCAATTGTCACTGAAGCCAACACAAAGTCAAAATAATTATGTACTTAAAATAATTTTTATCTTGTTGATTTTCTTTGGAATAACAGCACAGTTTTTTTCCATTCGCAAAAAATTTTTTTGGAGGTTAAAGGCATTAACATATCCATGAGTAAGAGAGTCAAAAGGCGAACTCTTGCATTACTTGTGGCCTGTGGCTAGTCGATTTTTCGTTAGGGCAATACTTAACGATTTTGAGTCAATTTCTACTTTTAAAACTGAAGGGGTACAACATTACACACACAAGCAATAATAATGTAGGTGTACCGATTACATTAAAAATATAAGCATTATAATTTTAAGGCGTTTCAATCGCAGAAAAGTCTATTGGGAATAGTATGCAAAGCATTTTCAATCGCAGACGAGCTCCGATGCTTCGCACGGAAGAAACTATTACCGAAGACGATTCGTGTACAAGAGACACAGAAAGCGCTTTTATTAGTCGTAGATGAAATCATTTGAGGTTTATCTAGAGATTATCTTACAACTCTTTTTTGAAGAACATTAAGAATCGTATGAGGCTCTTCAACGCACAGTGGCGTGAAATAAAACAAAGTGGTAAAAAGTCCGCAACTTTTGAACTAGTGAACCGATTTCAATGAGACTAACTATTTTGGAAAGAAGAAGTGTCGAAGTTTTGAGAACAAATATTTTAAGGCACCCTGTTGTAAGACAAGGTATCCCCAAAGAGCGCAAAGTTGGAATCTGCGGGTGTTTAAATTCTTTCGGAGCTTGTAACTTTTGTTAATATCGACTGATCTTAATAATTTTTTCAAGGGGACAATCAACGTCAAGAAACTAAAATAAAGCATGCTCAGAGCACAATGTTAGCTCTTACATTTTCCAAGTTATTTGACTTGATTTTTTTTTAATTTTTAGCCACGACTTTTCTTAATCGTTAGTACATAATTTCTTTATTACTTAACAAAAATCGTTTGGTTTTGCTGCTTTTAAAAGAGAACTTCTGTGAAATTTATTTGAGAACATAAAATTTTTGATATCTCTAAACACTAAACAATTCCATAAGAAATCAATAAAAAAACCAGGGATCGCAATAACAATTATTTTCCAAATTTAAACTAAAAAATCTTACTAATAGAGAATTGCTGCTTGCATAAGGAATATACCAAGATATTCCATGTTACATGGACTACCACCTATAGATGCAATGATTTTTATTTTTTTGATTTTTATTAAAAAACTCAACGACCGAGCATTTTTTGATTTTTATTAAAAAACTCAACTTGACCGATCATTTTTTGATTTTTATTTATTGCTCATAAAATAAAAGTTATTTTGTGACTTTTATTTGTTCATCTTCTTTGTTTACAGTTCTTTTTGATTTTGATTTTTGAACTCAAAAAAATTTTAATTTTTGAAACAAATAAACTTTAAATAAAACTTAAAAAAAAATTAAACCGACTTCGAAAATAAGCACTAAAAAGCTAAAAATAATATATATCTAGTTAAGTAAAGTTACATATGTATGTATGTTACCTATAGTGCTATTTGAAGTTGGTGCCAGCAATATTGGTAACCAAGCACATACTCGTACATACATACATATATGTGCAATTTTTTTACAGGGCATGTTCCTATGTGTTTGCTGAATTTGATGCCAAACCTTTCTAAATTTTTTGAACACAACTATATCAAGAGCTGTGGTATTTACTCCAATATTTGCTTCCAAAAACACAATTGACAAAGCTATTTCGAAAATGTGATGCCGGTTTTAACAAGCGTTCTCCAATCTTCATGCAAGTTCAGAAGCTTTTTAACAGCTCTGTGAAATTGCTGTACCGGAATTTTAGCTTTTTCCCAAAATATTGAGCATTCTTTTGCAACTATTCGAGCACTTTCTTCTACACTTAACTTTGCTACTCTAGTATTAAGAAATAAAACTTTTAGGCATTTTAATGGAAGCTTTGCTCCTGGTATCTGGAAATTTGGAAATCCAACTAGATAAATTTCTTCTCTTGAAGTCGACATTTCTTATACGATATAAATCTAAAATCAAAACACACGCGAAAGTTGGAAACGTTTTAAAATACAAACATGCAAGTTTAAACTTTATGTAATTGTTTAACTAATGTGGATTTGGGAGTCCCCCTTTTAAATATTTGAATATACCAGGTTTGTTCAAAACGTATCGCGAATTTTGAATTTTTGCGGGCTACGTATATTGGAATTTTAATTTTTTTTGTGGCGTATGTTGGTACTCATGTCTCTCACTTATGCCGACAATTTCGGCCATTTTGAATGTTCAGTTAATTGTTGACAGCTGCTTTGTTTGCACGTCTTTTGGCTCGTATGGCATATTTACCCGAAGGCGTGTTTACACAATGAGTGTATAGCGAGTCTACATATAAATTACTATTTATTTTTATATAATGTAAATCTTTTATTATAAATACTTGTTTAAAAAAAATTAAGACATGTTTAAGAAATTGACTAAAAGAGTATTTAAATAAGAAAATGTATGAAAATTCTGAATAATGGGCCATTTCTGACCCAAGGCATTATTAAGGTTAATTATTTAAGACAAAAAACTACCTGAGCTTAACATCTGAATAAAAAAGAATATATTTAGTAATTTTTATTGTTGAAATAGCAGAAAGACGTATTTTATACGAGATTTTTGCGAAAAATTACGAATTTGACCTCTGTGTGGCGGGGTTTAGAATTGTCCGATTTGGCTCAAATTTTCACCATTAAATACTTAAATCAAGTGTAAAAAAATAGGGGGCGCAGTTTTTTAAATTCGAATGTTTAGAGCTCTATGTTATCTCTTACAGTTTCCAAGTTATTTGACTTGCAATCTTTTTTAATTTTTGGCCATGACTTTTCTTAATCGTTAGTACATAACTTCATTACTACCTAACAAAACTCGTTTGGTTTTGTTGTTTTTAAAAGAAAACTTCAGTAAAATTCATATGATAAAATAATACTTTTGATATCTCTAAAATTGTAGCTAAAAATAATTTTGCAATATGGATTTTAGAATATTATGAGAAAATGCGAAAAAAGTATTCTTAATTTTTTTGTATTATTTTAAAACATTATTAAGTATTTGATAAAAACTTTGATTGTTTCTGAGAGAAGAGGTATTAAGAAAAACTGTGAAATAAATTTGTGAGATTTTTTATGGTGCACCCTACATCCAGCATTGGTCGAAAATTAACATTTTTTTGTAAAAAAATCTAATTTTTGGATGTGGCAAAAATATTGCACGCTCTTTTATTTAAATTATTTGGTCTTTTATTATAAATTAACTTGTTTTAAGTAATTTGTAAGAAACTCTTGACATCCTACACGCAAATGCAGACAGAAGAGGAGATTTTCTAAAAATTTTCAAATTTGTCTAACACAATTTTTCCCAATAAAAAAAGGCTTATGAAATAATATATTTGCAAAGATTTTAATTTATTTCAATAGTATACACTAGAGCTGAGCATAAGATGTGTGCTTGCTTGATCTTTATGGTGTACATTATTGAATTGTTCTATCTTTTTAGTGGTCTTGATTTTATGAGAACACTGAAACTGATGCTCAATTTTATCAAAAGCATGCAACAGCATTTGTTTATATGCACACCGAATGACAATTGTAAAATGAGCACACAAGTATAAAAATATGTGTATGTGTGAAAGAAAAAACAAACTCTGCTTTTAGACTCGGCAGTTTTAGTTGCTCAACTTTCGATTTTGTATGAGAGAGTTGAGAAAGTAATATACACGTTTTGTATACCTATCTTTTTCTTTCTCATGTTAAAATCAAAAGTTGAGCAAGAAAAACTGCCGAGTCTAAAACCAGAGTAACAACGTAGATTGTTTGAGCGTGTTAGTTCGCATGCGATACTGGTCTAAAGCTGAAGGTCCATACCATCCGTTCCATGCGTTGTTGCGTTTTATGAATGTATCAAAAAGTAGAATCAGTGTAATTGTATGTGGCAAGTTACAGAGCAAAACGCATAGGCGCATACGACGGATAAAGTAGGTTTACTTTCTACTTTTGTATCCGTCGCATGCATCACGAAAAAAGGTCAGCTGTTTTTGATAGCCAAAGAAGGCAAATTATATTATGTTTTCAATGATATCGATAAAAATGTTCGTGTGGTGGATTTGACTTTTAAATTTTTTGGCATAAAAAAAGTTTTTAATAAAAGAAAAAGCTTTTGTAATAAAGCTTATTACTGTTTTTAAGAGTAAAATACATTAAAATCAGTTTTTAACATAGTTATTTCACGAACGAAATTTGCATTTTAGTTATCGATTGCTTTTATGTTTTTTATTATTTTTTAAGAAAGTGCAATGTTGGAGAAGCTAATATAAGCTGTGGAAAATATTATGCATTATTTTTATTTATTTTTAGCTGCTTTACTTAAATGCATTTGTTCAAGATATTTACTTTTATGTACTTCAGAGACGAATGAGACAAAATTTCTCACACATACAACTATAATCTTATTTTTGACATCGCTGTTTTATATGGAAAATTGTCTTTGCTATCAGAACATTCAAAACTTGTTTGAATGTTTTACAGATATGAATTTTGATGTTCTATTTCACTTTTGTTTTGAAAGCTTTGTTTTAATTCAACATTGTTATATTGTACTTTTGTTCTGTACTTCAGTATTCTTATCGTAAAGTTAAACACATCTCTTTTGGAATTATGTACATATTTGTTTTACAATAACGGAGCAATATACACACTAGAGCTGAGTAGAAGAAGTTTTGCTGGCTTAATCGTCATGGTTTATATTATTGACTTGTTCTCTCTTTTTAGTGGTCTTGATTTTATGAGAACACTGAAACTGGTGCTCAATTTTATCAAAGGCATGCAACAGCATTTGTTTATCTGCCTAGCGAGTGCATTAGTTATTGTAGTGTCGAAGCATATTTCACTATTGCACACCGAATGACAATTGTAAAATGAGCAGGCAAGTGTAAAAATATGTGTATGTGTAAAAGAAAAAACAAACAACTTAGATTGTTAGAGCGTGTTAGTTCGCATACGATACTGCCCTAAGTTTTATGATTTATTGATTTAAGAGTCTAAAAAATAAAATATCTATAAAAATAATATCTTTGACAATGGATATAAAAGTAATAAAGTTTTATTATCACTTAATAGTTTATGAAATTTTGAGTTTGTGAAATGATGTATGGTGCACTATGAAGTGTTCAATAAAAATATTGCACACTTGACACAACTGTATATTCAACTGTTGTACAATGGTTTTGTGTCTTCTTTATTTCCTTGTTCTCTATTATTGCTTTACATTCAATTACGATCACCACTACAAACAATATTCGCTCTTGAAAAATATACAATACTGTGCACTTTTGCATAGCTTGCGCACACTTCTAGTATACACTTAGCTTTACAAACTGGAAAAAAAATTATTCTGATACCTCCAATACTTTTCGAAATATTTAAAATCGAATTTTTATTATAAAATTAAACTTTCTAAGTAGTGTATTTATCTTCCTCCGGTATCAAAATGTGCCATAAGGATCAATGTAAAAGTGCACATCATGCTAGGTGTGACCGTTGTGCTAATTTTCTTTATGCTATTTTATATGTGTATCACAGTCTCCCATAAGAATCAATGTAAAAGCAAAGACTATAAATATAAAAAGATGTTCCACGTAGAACATTAAGTAAAAACTAAAATTTTTTGCGTTTAATGATGCTGCGGGGGAAGTAACAAGGGCAAATTATATTGTTTGTTATTTGAGCGAAACCACAAACAAAGAGAGCACAAAATTTTTGAGATTGTACATTTTATATAAGTATGTATGTAGTAATGTTGAATGGCATACAATGTATGCACACACATAAATGATGCTTATAGAGAAATTTGTGTGTGTGTGTGTGTTATATTTCTTGTTCAAAGCACAGTCAGTACGAGAAAAAATATGAAATTACTAAAAGAAGTTTCTTGTTTTGATATATTCATGTGCAAATAAATTACGTAAAGCCAATGCGACCGATTGTGTTATTGTAGAGTAAAAAGACGTGTTTTATTGTTGTAAAATCAAAAATAAGTTGATTCGCACCGAACTACATATAATTATTTGATTTAGACTTAGAAGAAAGATTTTCAAAAACTTTTATGTGAATCTTACACACTGCAAAAATCAGTCTGATGGAACACACAAACTTCCAAAATCTGTTTCTTTATCATAATTTTTAGCGTGAACAAACATTTCTGAAGGATATGACAAAACTTGCGCTGGTTTAATTACATCCACACGCCATTTTGCAAAAAGTTTTTTCGTTCGCTTTTATATTTAACTCATCAACTTCGGCTTCAATAGATTTCTTATTCATTATTTTGCTTTCTAATGTTTTTAACCTACTTTTTAAACTTTTGGATTTTTGCTTTAATTTAAGTTTGTCTTGCGAAACACTCTTAAAGTTTTTAAACATAGTAAAATATTTCTTTCTATAAAATTCTTAATTTTTACAACTTTTATAACAATTTGTGCAAAACGATGGTGATTCCGATCTTTTGCGCTTATGAGGCGGACTTCTAAATAAGGGTAAAGCAACATCTTCACTTAATAAACAGTTTTCTTTTTCTATATCTGAGTCATCAGTCAAGTTTAAAGTTGGTACTGCGTCGCGCTTCAAGTATTTCTTTCCTATATTTTCTGACGGAAAGTGTCTTTCACATATATGTATATAATGTCCGCGATCTTTCCAAAAAGCTTTCGTCAAAGTTGCACTTTTCTATCCACGCTTTAAGCAATATGTCATTGGAATATGGAAAACGAAAGATTTTAAAGTTTGGAAAACTTCATTTGGATCTGCCACAATGAGGCAAACAACACTTATTGCCTGCTATAAGCGATAACTTCTTTTGTTTAATTTCAGTTAGTTCGCTCATTATGACATTTTTTACTTATTTAATTACTAAGACTTTTTTAATTTCACACTAGATTATAGTTTCAAGCACAATATATTCACTGTGAAGCAGTAGTACAGTCGAATTTTTGCCTAAGCTTCAACGGGTTAAGATGTAGAATAAGAAAATTTCACTTCATACACAACGTTTTATGATTTATTTAGGTAAATAATTGTCATATGCAAATTTTTCCTTTACTAATTGAATATGTAAAAAAAATGTTTTATGACTTAATCAGGAATAATAAACTAAAAAGTGTCTTTCAATAAAAAATGCAGGTAATAAAATTAAAAAATGCTAACCAGAGATATTTTTTTAAAGTATGTGGGTTTTTCCAATATACCTGCCTCAGCAAAATATATGTGCTGTAATCACAAAACTTGGGATATGCAGACAGCAGTACACACGTGCATTTTATTGCACCCGTTGTGGTAAAACCACAATTATGCTATTCTTACAAATAATTTTATGGTCTTTATTGCTAAAAACTTAATTCCTACATGCTAAAACATTTATTTTTAAGGGTTGCAAACAAGTCATGCAAGTGATGTGAAAAAAACACACTGCACCAGGTAAATAAATCGCAATACCTTCATTAATCAAAGGAATAGCATATTAATTGAAACTTTTACTTTTCTGCTGTCAGTTTTTGAACACTGATATTAAATTCAAATAACGGTAAATTTATATTCGGTGCGAATCCATGTATGTATGCATATGTGCGAAAACACAAGTTCTTTTTGTTTGTGTATATTTTTTCTTTGCTTTAGGAAAAACACACAAATCCATTCATACTTATGCATGCAAAGGCACACATACATACATGTATGCATATGCAGATGAATAGCAAAGACATGAGAATAATAAGTGCTCTGAGAAAATAAAATACTCTCTTTGAAACACATGGATTTAGTAGAAAATCCACCAGCAAATTAAGCACTGACAGTACAATGTATGGACGTAGAACATCTTTATATTTATAGTCTTTGGTAAAAGTGTACATCAATGTAAAAGTGCACATCACGCTAGGTGTGGCCGTTGTGTTATTTTCCTTCATCACGATTATTTTTAAGGGAAGATAATTTGAAATGAAAATTTTGTTGAGGGGAATTTTTTAAATATTTCCTATATTTATTTTATCTTTTTCTATTTTATTTACTTACAAGTGTGCGTTAGGAAATTATATTATATTACGATGAAAATTTTGTTAAGGTGAATTTTTTAAATATTTCTTATCTTTATTTTATCTTTTACTATTTTATAAACTAACAAGTGATACATTTCCATTGGTTATTGTGTTTGTGTGCGTTAGGAAATTATACTATATTACCATGAAAATTTTGTTGAGGGGAATTTTTTAAATCTTTCGTATCTTTATTTTATCTTTTTCTATTTTATTCACTTACAAGAGACTTATTTCTTTTGGTTATTGTGTTCTGTGCATTAATGATTAAACAGAATACCGGCATAACACATTTTCCATACAAATTGGCACAAAAAAGTAGCCGCAGAAAGCAGTCGTGAGATAGAATCTATTTTATTTTGAGAGCGTTTTTTCTTATGCTCTCACATATAAGTACTCATTCTCTCAAAAATGTTACCATACTTTCAATAAATTTCATACATTTTGTTAACAAAACTACAAAGAAAAATAAGCACAAAAGAAAATAAAACAAAAATGAGTCAGCATTTGAAGTTACTGCCGACGATGTTATTATGGGCTTTATTACTTTGGGAGCGATTTCCCTGAAGCTCTAGACTTTATTCTGTTTCATCATTTAGAATATTTCATCATGTTATGTGTGTGAGTTGTGTTTGCATTGAATAATTTTCTATCTGTGTTTTTATATCTCATATCTTGTTGTTGCCTCTTTTTATTACACTTACAACTGCAAACATTTATATGCATAGTTATGGATGTACATATATATATATACCGACCTAACTATATCCACAATTTAGGGTATAGTTAGGTCGGTAGAATTCGTTAATTCATTCTTGTTTTGAAAATTATATCAGTCTATACCATATCATAAAAAAAAAATTATTAAATAAAACAGAAAATCATTAAATCGCAATTTTTGCTTAAAACGTCATGTGAGAATGCAACATCAAGGTTCATCAATGATGTGTAACGTATGTAATATACGTTTCTCGGACCGTAAAGAGTTTTAAAGCACGCTCATTTAACTGCGCATCCAAAAAAAGTGGAAGAAACTATTGTTTATTGTAAAGATTGTTTAGATTATATTCTTAAAACGACTTATCATTCTCATGTAAGAACATATAAACATAAAATTAATTGTGCTAAGATGTTAGACCATGGTTTAAAGTGTATAAACTCAATGTACCGGGCCGCATTGCAACATATATGATCGAAAATAGCAATAAAGACAACTTAATATCTGAAACCTTTTTGGGTGAAATTAAAACACAAGTGGTTGAATTATGCAGCAATATGGTCCAAAAACATTGCTCCATAAAATTTAATTGTAAACTATTTTGTGAATACGTGGTGATAAAAGAAGAACAAGAGGCATGTAATATCAACGTAAAGTCACAGCAAACTCAAATGACTATACTTAGCAGAGCTTCAACAACAGTTGATATTCACAAGCACATCAATTTACTACTCTTCGAAGATGGTAAACGATTTCACTATGTCTAGATCAAAAATATTCCAAAGTATGTTACTATTTATATTGATATATACTAAAATATGTATATTATTAAAAAAATATTCTACTTCTTTTATTTAATTACATATTGATTAAAAGTTAACTAACAAAACACAGGAACTGTGTATATATATATATATAGCACTTCATTTCCATAACGAGGCACCATTAAAAATTCATAAGGAGCAATGCAACAAAATTGTAACTAGGATGCCAACTGCAGAAAATAATTTAGTAAGTTTTAAGAATTTAAAAAAGCAAATGGATGTGCCTTTTGTGATGTACGCTGATTTTGAATATATTCTGGAATCAGTTAATGTTCAAAATTCAGCTAATGTGAAATCTACACAAAGGCATGTTCCATTTGCTTGTAGTTGTTATACAAAATGCTCCTTTAATTCTAGTTTAGAAATACTTAGAATATATAGTGGTGATAATTCACCAAAACATTTTTTTCTAATTTAGTTAAGGATAGTCTACATATATATAACAATTATTTAAGTGTAATTAAACCAATGAATTCCTTAACACCGCTTCAACAGATTAGACAAAATGAGGATACGATTTGTCACATTTGTAAAAAAAAATTATCTGTTGAAGATCGAGTGGCCGACCATTGTCATTCAACAGGGGCCAGCACATAACAAGTGCAATTTAGAGTATCAAATCGCTAACTTCATCCTTATATTTTTCCATAATCTTTCGGCATATGATTGTCATTGGTTTTTGCGAGAACTTTGCCGCAATACCAGCTTCTTCGTTGGTTTGCATTTCGCAAATTGCTTTTACCTTTGTGATAGAATTAATAACGAAGCACATGCTAGGACACACGCTGTACTGCAGTTTTTTTTTAAATTGTTTCAAAGTCGTTGCAAATCTCGACTAACCTTTGCAGGACAGAAAAATTAAAGTTTAACCTGGTTTAATAAATAATCACAAAATATTTAACGTTTTTTAAATAATGAAGTTTTTTTTAAGACTTGGACCACTTTCATAATAAAGAGCACATATGGATATTAAAAAAACTCACCTTTATAACTTTGATTCAAAAAATTTAATTTTAAATAAAATATTCTAACAAAAATATTTTTTAAGGATACGTGTCACAATGCAACTGATCTATTTAACACCAAGGCTGGAAGTGAAATGACCACTTCAGAAATTTGTTAAAGATTTTTTGCTTCTAATTTTAAATTTGCTAATTGCGGGAAAATCCATCACCTACGAAATTGTAATTCACTCATCCCATATTCCCACAAGTGGAATTTTTTATTTTATTTTTGTAAATGGAATTTAACTTTTTATGCAAAACAGGTAAAAAAAAGTCACAAACAGTGGCATAAAAATTAATTTGGAATGGGTTTATTACTTATCAAGAATTTTGTTTGCAAATTTTACATTAACAAACATAATGAGCGCAGGCCAAAGGTGCTTAAAAGGGTGATTTTTTATTGAAATATGCACAAGTCTCATTTGCATTCAAATACACACAAACAATATTAACCGCGTTATTATGGCGTGGTTTTTTTTTACTACTCAAGGGTGTTTAAAATAGATCGCATAACAAGTGTTCCTACAGGTATTTTATTGGCAGTTTTGCTTTCATACAAGCAATTTTATTGTTTGATATTTGTTTCTACCTACTTTGGTTAAAACTTGATTGTTATTGTTAGTTTGAGTATGTAGGACTGTACCTTTAGTGTATTTTTATTTGTTTTAATTTGTTTCAATTTTTGTAAAAATAATTTCAGAATGAGGTACATACCATTATTTGTTGAGAATTTTTGCCTTAAAATTATAACAAGTAAAATAAAAACGAATGCCTTGGAAATATTGTTTACAAATTTGTTCAATAGTTTTAGAGATGTAATCGTAAAATTTTTACCTAAAAATTAAAATTTTATAAAAAATTGGATTTTTTGTGTTTTAGAATTTATAAAGTATAAAAATACAAACAACCTCCTTTTATTTATTCATTTGATTATATTTTGCTCAGAAAATTTTAAAATAATGTTTTCAGTGCCTAAAGATAAGTTTACTCCAGAATTTCAGTCGCTGAACTATGTGTAATATATTTATATCGACTAAAACCATTATTTTTAAAATCATCTTTGTGTAAAAATTTTTAATATAAAAATGCATCTAGGTATGTTATTTAGATTGAAAATAAATAAAATACTCCCATACCTGATTACTGTTTTCAATCAGGCACACACACAATCACACATTTTCCCTTATATATATTTTATGTACACAAATGATTGTATACAATGGCGAATGATGAATAAACATTCCGAGTATTTTAATTATTATTATTCGAACTGTATTTGTTTCTATATTTAATGAATTGAACAGGCTAATGTTCGTATCGCCTTTTAAGCCAAATTAGTATTTTTTTTTACCGATTAAATATTAATATTCTGTGTGTAAAAATATTCAGACTGAAAGTATGAGACCGAGCCGATTAGTTTAATACGCATGTGCTTTTTTATTTGTAGTTGTAGCGTAGTTTCGTTTTTTGCATAAACGAAATAGAGATACTCTTGTATGTTGGAATCGGCTTAAGTCATAGTTGTTTGAGAGAAAATATTTGAGCGTACAAATTGTTTTGCTAAAATTAGGATTATATTCAGTTGCTAAAGTTAAGACTGTTTACTTACCTATGTATATTTTTTTTTTGAGTACTTATTGTCATTCTCTGATCCAAACACAACTCACACACACATAACATGATGAAATATCTTAACGCTCCGACTCAAACTAGCCAAGATTTTTTTCTTGTACCCTTTTTTGTTAAATGCCTACTTTTCCCTTTTTATATAACCAATAAAAAATTTAGACGGTAAAGGTGACAGACGATCATAAAAATTTAATTTTAAACAAAAAAATTACAATTCAAACCCTCATAAATTATTACATCTCGCACGTGAGTTATTTGTTTAAAGGAAAACACTGCATATGTAACTCGTGCACCTTTTCTATATACCTACACTAAAAAATTCAATACAATACCATACAAGACTCAAGCCACTAACAAGAAAACACCGACACAATTTCTACACAACAGTCTCTGCGTTTCACAACAATAATTGAACGATTTTTCCCACCCATAGATGCCTACACAAATCGTAGAATTCATCTCCTTTTTTTATGTATTTCCGCGCTAACAAAATTAAACATACAAAAAAAGTAAAAAGAATTAACATATCGAAATAATTGACCAAAAATGTCATGCAGTTACGTGCTGCAAATGCACGTTCGATTTTCTTTTATCCTTTTTTAAAAATTATTGATCCTTTTTCTTGAAAAAAGCTATAAGATATTTGTAATAAAAATACACAGATAGACAGAGGAGGCAGACGATCATAAAAATTTCATTAAAAAAAATATATAACAAACCGAAAATGTGCAGCACAGAATATGAACCAGAATTCCCACCAGTGACTTATGAAAAATCGCCATAACAGCTGTTGGTGTGAATTTGCCGAAGTTTTACTAACTTGGTGCAAGTGAGTGAAAAAATTGTTTTCTACATGTATAAAAAGCAATAGCTATATATTGCATTTGCAAACATGTATTCATAAAAAACTGGAAAATAAAATTCACACAAAATTGTTGAAAAGTGAAAAATTTTAAGTAAAAATTTAATTTTTGTTGAAATTATCTGTGATTTTAATATAATAAATTGTGTAATTGAAGGTCAGTGGTCTTCCTCAACTACTGACTTTTAAATGTGGCCCAAATAAAGTGACCTATTTTCGTAATTACAAAGTTTAAAAAAAAATTGATAAAGGCATTGTGATACTTTCCCGGCATTTGGAAATATGTAGCCACAAAGTTACGACCGGTAAAAAAGGACTCATCTAAAGGATAAGTTTTTGTATACGTCGGAAGAGGTAGCAAATAAATCAATTGCTAAAGTTGTGCATGTTTTTTATATATGGAGAAGGGATTCGTTTATAAATTCCTTGTCTATAAGGAAGCCAAAGACAATCGGCATTAGCTCAAAGAAAATAAAGCTTGTCTGGACTCGTAAACCTTATCTGGACTCACAGTATTTGCATCACATGTGCGTTATACAACGCACGCAACAACTTGGCCAAGTAAATTAATATAATGCTACTGGGGGCTTCTTTGTGCTTAACATGGGGCCCGGCCAGCTTTTTTTGGATCCGCAAGGGTCTACACAAATGCGTATAACACAACACTGGACTGCACATGTGCGATTTTGATATTACTGGCCAACAAACTATTGCAGCACCTTATATTACTTGGCCGGGCCACCTTTAACAGCTGGTTCTGCTCAAGAGCATGCTACCAAATACGATACAAATGTACCGAATCTTACCCAAAGCTGTCTGGGCTGATGATGGAAAATGGAGCGAAACCGATCGTTAGTTAAGACAAAAATAAATGAATTTCTTTTAATTTTAATTAATTTCTTATGTTTTATCTCTTAGAATCCCCTCTGCGGAAAAATTCAGTTTCTGCTTAAATACTTTGCTCCCTGATATTATAGTGAAATGTCCTGATTTAAGAGAGGAAATCATTTTAAATCAAGCAGAAAGGTTGGGTGCTCTTGCCAATATCGTTAAAAGCAGCTAAGAAAGCATTTCCGCCCCACCAGCCATTATACTATGCACACCTTCAGTGGCACTACTTTTTGGTATGGCTCGCTCAATGGGGTGCTATGCCATCTACGATCCATCTTTATTATGCCGCATATATACCCGAGAAGATATTCGAAAGAATGTCAGATTAAGGGATATTGTTACAAAAGTATTTCAGAGACTTTAATTCTAGTATTGGTCACTTTATTGCTTGAGACTGCAAATTGACTTGCCGGCGCCTTTTACCAAAGAAGTTCCTGAATTTGCCAAACATTTGTTTTTGAACAAAGAGGAGTGGGAAGAGAATGGCATACCAGTGGTGAATAAATACAAAGTCAATGTTATGTGTGGACCTCTTAGTTTGGACCATACGCGATGAAATGGGTAAGTTGGTTAATTTTAGCGTCATTCAATTTTATTTTATGAATAACTAAGACACCAATGATTTTTTTAGCTTACCATATTAAGATGATTTGAAGCAAATTTTATTAGCTACCCGATGGTGTTTTATTGGATAACGTCGGACATACTGCCTTCAAGTTATGGTGCATTATATTAGTATTCCTCGTGAAAATATTAGGTATACTCATAAAAAATTATGACTTGATGGAACTTTTTTAATATTTTTTCTGAAACTTAGTATCTACTTAACCCTTTCAGGGTCAAAAATAATTTGTGGTGAGATAAAAATCTGAAAATTTGTATCAAAGGTAATGTGATGGCGCTGAAGCCAGGAAAAATATTATTTTTCGTCTCAGGTAGCTCCCCTGGCTTTTAAGGAATGTCGAATATATTAGACATTGACCCTCAAAGGTACCTATTGTTGTTACGTATATCTGCTTTTCTTTTGTACCAAAATAAAAGAAAAAACTAATTTTTTACCACTTATTTAAATATATTTTTAATTGAAAAGATATAATAAAACTTGTTATCACCATATTTTATTTTTTATTAACTTTACTCTGATGAAAATTTTTGAAACAATTGGAATTTCTTTTCACACAAAGAAAAACATTGCATGTTTTGCAAATAAGGAATGAGCTTTTATCACAACCTTGCGCCTTGCACCGACCAGCGCTTTTAATTTGCACAAAAATTGGTATGTGGAGCCTCTCGTCATGGCGGACCTCTTGCGGTGGCATTTTTTGGAATATTTTTTTTCTTTTTTGGGGTGATGATGGGAAAGAATCGGCTCCGTCTGAGCTGTCGAGGCTTTCCAAATCTGAAGTCCAAGCTGTTGTGGGATTCTCTCTGCAACTTTCTTTTGATGTCCTTCCTCGTTGTCGTGGCGTATTTGTTTGCGGTACATATTCTTGTTGAGCGGCAACCAAAGTTCGGGAAACCTGTATCCGAAAATTCATAGAATCTAGAATTTTATTTTTCGGGACAGCTTTTGCGATGCAGTCTCGACGATATTCCATCCATGCAGCAGTTAAAGCCAAATCAACGAAGTGCATTATGACTCGTAGTGTCCACTTGATGGTGCGAATATTTATTCTATAATATTGTATCATTTGATCTAACAAATCTACTCCGCCCATGCTTTCGTTGTACATTCGAACAACTTCAGGACAGTCAATGACTACAAAACCGTTTTTATTCTTATCCCACCGCTTGGCTCTATCTTCTTTGCCAATTCCTACGAAATTTGAGCCTAGGTTTACAGTCTTATTGTCATACCAGCGAGTGATAATAACATTTCCATCTGCACTTATACATTCAGCAGATGATCCTCGTCCTTTTTGTTTCATTTCTTTTTCACTCGGTTGGTGTGGATTGGCAAATCTGTTTATTCTTATTGTTCCAGCAGCATTGATTTTATTTTGCTTTAAAATTTCAAATAATTGGTATGAAGGAAAATAGTTATCGAAGAACAGATTATGTCCAATTTCATTCTTCGGAATGCGCTGCGTTAAATGAAGTACAATAGCTGAACCAAATCCAACGCTTTTAACCCATTGTTGGTTTATTGGCGTTGTAGAACCCTGGTAGACAACGAAATCGTACGGCATACCACTCTTACCACACAGAAAGAACACTTTTATTCCCCATGGACATGGTTTTCCCTTTATGTACTGCTTAGCAATGAATTTTCCTTTAAATGGAATAATTTCTTCGTCGATGGATAAATTTTCTTCCAGAGTTAGTTGCATTAGACGCTTTCGGACTAGTTTAATAATCGGTGACACTTTAAAAAGTCGATCTTTGCATCCAGTTTCCCTTGTACTTATATCTACCAGATGCAAATTCTTTCGTATAGCAAAGAATCGTTTCCGCGTCATATTTTCAGTGAAAAAAGTTATTCCTATGGAGGAATCGTAGAACATAGCAACTCTTGGTAATTTTAGAACGCTCATCATAATGTGGTGTGCAAACACAATACGTACTTCGTCCACCGAACATTGCTTGAATGACAATTGTCCTGTACTTTGAGCATACTTATTTGTGTAGTACACCGTTTGTGAAAAAAAAATCATCCGTTAAGTATTTATTGAAATATGAAAACGGTGTAGCAATTTCAAACATGTTGTTGTTTTCTGACAGAGGCACAAAATTAATGCCTCCATGGTTTTCGGGTACTCGAACTCTACGCCAACTTATATTGCTTTTAGGAGTCCATACAAGTGGAATCTTCGGAGCTACTTCTCTATCTGGTTCAGCTTCGTGTTGATCAGGGGACGTACTGACTTGGCCTATATCTACATTATCATCAATATTTTCTTCTGACATAACGTCATGCTCGCCAGGCACAATATCCTTTGATTGCACTAGTGGGACTTCAAATATGACGTCATCATCATCATCTTCAATTACGTCCTCAACATCCGAAAAAGCTTCTAACATGGCCATTATCTGATCATCATTTAACTTTTCCATTGTCTATGAAAATCCGCAGAGAAAATGTTATGATTTCTGAATAAAAACACTCTTTTTTAGTGCTTACTAATAAAAAAATACACCCTCTTAAGGTAAATGTCGATTATATTCGACAACCAAAAAAGGTCCACAAAAGAACCTACAATTTATTTTTGCAATATTTTTTTCAAGTAAACAGTTATTTACGCATGTTTCAATACTTACAATTTTTTTTAATATCTCCCGATCACAAAAATTAATATTTTTTGCTTCCTAAATTTGACCGTTTTACAAATTTCCTGACTATTGTAAGACAATGCACTCAGCAATAAGAAAAGAAAGTCAATGCCTACTATAATAACAATTTGAAATAGTAAAAGTGTCTCTCTTTCAGATAAAACAAAAAATATATTATTAACTGTACATTTTTATACAGTATACAGGCATAGAAATAGAGTGCAACGAAATGTCGAATATATTCGACAAAACCACTGAAAGGGTTAATACCTATCTGAATTGCTTTTTAATTTCTTAAGAGCAAAACCATCGTGGGGTTGTGTTATCAACCACATCTTAGACTTGTATTATTTCAACAATTTTATTTTATTTCAGAATTTTTGGACTCCCAGGTGGTCAACTTTGTCCCACTGTAACTCTTCTCATGCTTAAGCCAGAGGGCTGCCTAGCCATGTGTTATAAAGGCTAAGTCCTCCTCTAAAGATGTTCGAAGTTTCAAACAAATCCAGTCAATAGTTTAAAACTTCCAGATTTATTAACATTTATTTTTCAAAAGTCCTCATTGTGCAATGTAACTGTTTGTCGTTATATATGAAGAAAATTTTAAAATCCAAATATATAATTGAAAACAAATTAAATTAGCAATTATATTTAACTATTTGTCCATTTGAATTTGTTAAGTTATTGAGGTGTATTTGTAGCTATTATTGAGCATATACTCACCCCAAATTTTTAGTAATAAAATCTTTGAGAAAAAGTTACATTTGACATTTTTGAGAAAAAGTTACGAATTTGACATTTTATCCTCTAAGTGGTTGTGTGGAATTGTCCGATTTAAATCAAATTTTCACAATTAAATATTTAAACCAATTGTAAAAAATTAGGGGACGCAGTTTTTAAAATTTGATATTTTACAAAATAGCTGCGTCCCTACTAAGCATGCTTTATTTAAGTTTCTTAACGTTGATTGTCCCGCTGAAAAAATGATTAAGATCGGTCGATAATTACAAAAGTTACAAGCTGAGAAAGAATTTCGACACCCGCAGTTTCCCACTTTAACGCTCTTTGGAGCTACCCTGTCTTACCACAGGGTGCCTCAAAATATACTTTCTCAAAAGTTCTTTCCAAGACAGTTGATTTCATCGAAATCGGTTCATTAGTTCAAAAGTTGCGGACTTTTTTCCATTTCTTTTATTTCACGCCACTGTGCAACGTTAATCTTATATGAGCCATTGGGAGAGTTGTAATTCGATAATTATTTAAAGAATCATAAAATTTTTATTTTATTTTGAAAGTTGTATATGGAAAAAAAACAAATAACATTGTTTAGTACTTATTAATAAAAAAACTTGTCTTTATTAATTGATTAATTATTTTAAGTACCCAGGCAGAAATTGCCAACCGTACAAAAATTGTAGTACTGGGAAAGCACTTTTACTCAAGAAACCAGAACGGTTTGCCAACGTTACGGTTTAAAATCTGAAAAATTATTTGCCAATGTTTTTTAAAAAAATTTATTTGTTATTTTTTTTAGTTTTTATTTATTTTTATATTAATGTACATTAAGTTCTTTATGTAAAAGGGTGATAGCAACTGTTTCATTTGGGCATTTGGTAAGAATACACTTAACATCTACCATGCTTAGCTCTATTTAAATTTTTTTTTTGATCTAAATCTTTAACGATATATAATCCTACGTCCCTGGATAACAGTGGATACGTAAAAAAATCAAGAGTTTCTTTAAATATATTGCCTTTTAAGTAAATATTATCACATTTGTATACTGAAAGTTTGCTACTAAAAATTTCTGATATTACCATGACATTTCCATTACTTAGTAAACAGGTATTATCAGGAGGAACGGTTGTAATTTTATAGCCATAAATGTTTACAAAAGAAAATAGTGTTTTCGATTCAACTGTGTCTGTAATTTTTCCCATATTTTCTATTTTTAACAAAAGGAAATAGTAATGGTATATTATTTGAGAAACTGTTAGTATAGAAAATGTGCAATTTCTTTTGAATTTGCCCTATTGGATTTGTAGTTGATTTAAAAATTGACTTTAAATAGCTCAAACTTGACTTTAAATACCTCAAAGTCAAAAGATGATAATTGTAATAAAGAAGCTTCTACGTTAATTACATCATCTAGTATATGAATTACATTAGATTATGTATATTCATGGTTTGCGAATTAGGGCCGTAATATCGAGGTATAAGTTCAGCAAATGATTTTAACAATTCTTGAACATATTTTGATTTTAATGTGGCTAACTTGGTTGACGACAAAATACAACGAAGTAAATAAAAGTAAAAATTTTTTGTAAATTTCAACATCTAATACATTTTTTATAGTAATTTTTTTTTTAATTGCACCAGCATATAACAAGAAGAAAACGAATTGTGTAGCTTTCCAGTTTGCTAAATTCGTTAAATCGTGTGATTTTCTTTGAAACTCAAAAGGTATACTTTTAGATACCATTAGTAGGTTTTGTTGAAGTGCTGATACATTTTCTTGTGAAATATAAGAGAATTAATTTTTTTACAGTTAGCTTTTGAAGGAATTGTTACTAATTCCAAGATAAAGCATGTGAATTTCATCAATAACGACATGTTTTATGGGATCAAAATTAACAATGTCCAATAGTGGGCTATCTTCTTTTGTTAAGTGATGTTGAGGGTTTGATTTATTTTTAGATGAATATGAGCGTTCCTCGCAATTTGTTTCCTTAAATTCTTATTGACTGTCTCCCCTTAACGATACACCTTTCGCAGGAAAAAATCCAGTGTGACCTCTGTAGCATTTAACAAAACCTGGGGCTAGCTTATCGCAACAAAAAGCAAAATTTCAAATTTTAAAGTTTTTCGTTCAGTTGTATACCTATGTAAGAATAATAAAAAAAAATATATACATATCAGGTTTAACATTTGAAAGTTTTTCTTTATACCTGTGCTAATGAAATTATTGGCTTCTAAAACGAATTCTGCTTAAAATTGTCTAGCTGAAAAAAGCTTATCATTTTTGGATAACATATTCATTTTTGAGTTTGAAGTATTGGGAATATATTACACTTAACAAAAAAATTATGTTGGCAAAGCACTTAAATTGTGGTTTTCATAGTGTTTAGCCAACGACGTAAAAAATAGTTGGGTAACCCCATCATGAGGTTATCATTTGTGTGTTGGCACAACACTCCAAAAGTAGAATTTGTGATGTTTTGCCAACGTTCACCCGATTGTATTTTTCTGCGTGGGTACATACATATGAATGTATATAGATCATGACTGTCCATTTCACCAAACAATTGTTTAGAAGCCACACATCATTTTATTTTATACTCTTTAATTTAGTCGTTCATGAGACAGCAACGAGTGAACATGCGTAGCGGCTGTATTGAGATTTTTCAAATACAGTGCGTAAAGTATATGATAGACCTAAGAAAATACTTTTTGATATATAATGTTTTTGATAATGTCCAATGTTTTTATGTTATTAAACATATAAGAGGCATTATAAAATGTTATTTAGAGGCATTATTATTCTTTTAATATCAATATGATTAAGTATAATGATGAGGAAAAATTAAAGCGAGGGTTAGTGGGAAAAAATAATGAAAAAATTGGATTTTAGTTTAAAAAATGAAATTTTAAGCGTAGTACCCTTATATATTGATACGTAAAGTAGCCCGCTTACCGATGGGGTTTTTATTAAGGAATCTACTATTTTTTATTTGATAAAGTCGGAAAATTTTCAATATATTTTGTTTTTAAAAGTTAAATTTTAAAACAGCAAAATGTATTGAAAACTTTCTCATTTTACCTAGTCAACAAATAGCCATCTCAGTGCGAACTGCACTCTATTTTTCTTTTTGATAAACAAAACAATTTGTTTTAATTAAATTTTAAATAAAATCTTTGTGCTTACTTATCGTAAGCACACTTTACTTCAAATTCTCTCACCACTACAGTTGCAAAACATTTTTGGACATCTTTGATATAGATCAATGATGCGCGTTTCTTTGTATAGGGTGTTTTTTTTAGAGGTATAGAACTTCGAATTGAAATAAAACACAAGAAAATCGTTTTAATGTCCATCAATTTGGCTTTGTTGGAAGGATAATTTTATGCCATTAACGTTTAAATATGATTTCGGGCATGTGGCCGCCGCGGCTGGCTCGAATAAAGCCAATTCTACAGGTCCATTTTTCAACCACTTTTTCGAGCATATGGGGCGAAATTATGCGCTCATCGAATGTTTCCTTCAATAAATCGATTGTGACGTGCGCTGTGCGGCATGTAGCGCCGTCTTGTTGGAACCACAACTCATCCACATTCATGCCATCCAATTCGGGAACAAAATAGTCGGTTATCATGGCTCTATACCGGTCTCCATTAACGGTAACCAACGGTCGACCATAAAATGGACGGAGCTTGCGGTAAACTTCGCTAACTGAACCATTATTTTCGAAATAAATTTGCACGATTTGCAAGCGTTGTTCTTTTGTCAACCTGTTCATGATGAAATGGCAAACCAAACTAAATATTAATCACTTGACAGCTGACAAAATGGCCGCCAGTTAAAAAAGTGATGCCAACTTAAAGTTCTATACCTCAATAAAAAACACCCTTTACAATTGTGCTGATCGCAACCACACGTATTCTTACGCTCTTTAATTTAGTCGTCGATGAGACAGCGATCAATGCACATCAGGCCAGTGTTGTCAGATTTATTTTCAGCCTCCTCGCCAAATTTCTTGTCTAATATCGCCAATGTAATAAAACATTAAATATTAGCTACAAAAAATATATTTATTTTGTAATTACATTACAAATATTGTTAAATTTTAAATTCAGTACGTAACGTGTATCGTAAAACATAAAAATTATATTGTTTAAGAAAAATTAAGAAGTGTTTACATTAACATAAAACTGAAGGGCAACATCGTCGTAATCATGCATTTTAGGTGAGAACTCGTGCAGGCTTTTTTTTTATCACGCTTCATTATCAAAATGTTGGTTCCAATTTATAAAAGGAAGTTTTCCCTATTGTGTTCATAAAAACCAACTAAGATTTTGTGGTTTATTATTTTCTTTAAAACTTCTTTAATTTCAGAAAATTTTGTTTTGAGATAAAGAGTTACAACATTTATAATCTTTAGCACGAAATATTTTATATTGAAGAAAAAATTCCTTGTCAAAAAATGTCATGTTTTTACCATTATTCTATTTTATTGAAATCGTAAAAATATAGCCAAAAATATCGCCAAGGATTTCAAATATCGCAATCGCCATTTCAAAATTTTCATCGCCAAAATCAAATTTTTGTCGCCACGTTTGGCGAGATATCGCCATATCTGACAACACTGCATCAGGCGGATGCTTACATATTTTTTTTCAAGAATATTTGTCCAGCAAACACGTGTTTCATTTCAAATTGATGATGATATGCGAAAAATATTTTGTTATAAATAATGCATTTGGTAACATACAACGCCTTTTATGTTATCAAAGCTTTAAGAAAAAAAAGGAATATGTCATTAAAAGACATTATGATGCTTTTCATAATCATATGAATAAGTTTGATGGTAAGGCAAGGGCAAATCTTTTAAATAAAAATAAAAACATTTATTTTGAAAAAATAAAAGAATGGATGCTATCAGTGGACGATACCAAACTAAAGTTTGAAAATAAAAAAAATGCAATTGGAGGTATCAAATTTAATAAGTTTGGATATTGTTAGACAAGGAAGACCATTTTCTGATGGGATATTTTTTTTGGTAATACACTTAGTTTTATAAATTAGTCTGTGCAAAATCTTATCAAAAATATTTTTAATATGTTTCCCATCTGAAAATGATCTTCCATGCCTACAAATATCAAAGCTTATTAAGTTTGATACATCCAACCGCATATTTTTATTTGGTGAATTTTCACCTTTGTGCTCCACCAAGCAACCATTCTTTTATTTATTTTTTTTCTTGAATGCAAAACATGATATCTTTTTTAGTTTTTTTTTTATTTGACTGTTTACTTAGAAAAAGTTTTATTTTGAATTAATAATTTTACTTAATCAACGTTTTTTTTTAAGATAGAGAATATGTCTATTTATGTATAAATATATAATGCACCATTATCTTTCAATTTTTTATATATTATTTTATATTATTGTTTTTGCTTTCTACTATAGTTCAACTAAAAATTTAAAATTGTCTCACTTAAATAATCATGGGCAAGTGACAAAATATATGTTCACTTGGCAATCACAGTTTTATATAGTGGAAAGTAAAATCAACTGTAGAAAGCAAAAACAATGTAAAATAATATCCACTACATTAATACTTACATGTATGTACCGACGGTACATCGAATAAGTAAAAATAATTAAGGCACAGTTAGCCGACTGTAATGTAATGTAACTGTAACAGTAGGAAACAGCTGATCGATATTGTTATGTGAAAAGCAATGGAAATGGTTATAGAGATGTAATGTAACGTAACCTACTTTTCATATAAAAATATCGATCAGATGTTTCCTACATTACAGTTACATTACATTACCGTCGGCTAACTGAGCCTTTAATGTGATGATTGTAAAAGATAAGCACACAGAGAGAACAAATTGTTTAAAAATCTGTTGGAGCAATAACTATGTGTCCCAATATTCTATATTTGCTATCAATTATCAATCAGCTGTACAATTTTTTCATATTTGTAAACAAAAAACCATAATTACAATACAAATAGGATTCTTAAAATAAGTTTATTTGTAATAACAATTGATTCCGTTTATTTCTAATAACCATTTTGAAGTATTGGTAGACACAACTGAATTAAATTCGAGTTAGAAAGTAACGCAACAGAATATTTACTTTTGAAATGAATAAAACTATTCCTGTAAACAATATTTAATTTGAAAAAAAAAATCGGTTATTGTAACTAGCTAATCATTTGCCGTCCTACTGAAATTCTATTACAATAAAAGCAAATTAAAATAAACACTTTATTGAATTTCCTAACCGAATAAAAATTTAAATCAAGTAATTTTTTTATTTTGAGTACAAAATGAAAAAAAAAAAAATTTTTAACTCAACTGAATTATTTGTCACATCCTTAAATTATTATAAATTATTTGTCATTTGTGGAAAAAGTTTTGAAAAATATTCAAGCAGATAAAAATACATACATATAATAATAATAAAAAGCTTTAATTTTGCACAAAAAAAAGGTAAGTGTATTATTAAATTCATTTATTTCTTCTAAAGTGAAATGTTAAAAGCAATAACATCCTTTTCCGCTTTTGCACAATTAATTTTTTTCATCTCGTGTATTTTTTGTTGTTAAAAAGCAAATCTAGTATTAAATAATTTAAAGGTGCTTAAAATCTTCCCCTTATTCCATAACTATTTGTGGACGGCACTTCAAGACAATATCTATAGGGTCTAACAGCCTCTAGCTATATTTTGGGCCATAGAAAATAGTAAGAGATTATCAGCAGTAGTCAATTGTTTTCCACAACGAGTATATAATTGATATTTTTGTCGACAAAAAGTTCGGGATTATTGATATTCTAAGGGCTAATAAGTCAGTCAATGATTATATGTATTTTATTTTTAAATCATGTTTAAACAGAAAATTTTGTTTTTCACCCCAAAATTAAATGAATCTTAAATAGCCAACATTGTGCATTGAAGTGTTGTTTAAGTTTTAAAAACATACCATATGTTTTGTGCATGTATGTGTTTTTTGAATGCATGTAGATGATCATCATGTGGTCGTATTAAAAAGAATTTCGTTTCAATTTCCCAAATATACAACAAATGTAACACATATTTTCATATCATGAAATATATAAATAGAAAAATTCATTCCGATGCTCTTTTTGTATCATAGAATGTCTTTTTTGCTATTTCACTTTTCTGCAAATTGATAAATCAACTTTCTTATTTATATTGAACAGCTGTTCTTTGGAAAGCTTTCCATAATATTTGGAAAACTTGTAGTGCTACCGTACTTTCAACGTAATTTGATAATAACTTTAATTCGCACTAAAAAAATTAAAGTGTGTTTAAGCACATTTTAAGTTTTTATGAAAATTAACTCAAACTCTATTTAAACATTCACTGATTTATTAGCTATAAGTAATAATTTTCCACTGCAGTTAAGTCTTCAATTTTTAGTACACAACATGGTGTTATTGCTAAATATTACGTACAAAAACACAAATTCTTTTGTTAAAATAAATTGTGATAAACCAGCACAAAGCATATTTATATAAAGTATATGCAGGTCTACAACAACTAAGAAAGTACAAAAACAACAGGCGATTTGTTTGTGTAAGAATAATGAATGAATGTCAAAAACAGATGAATACAACCAGACCTGGGCAACTTGCATCACTTTTGCATAAGCACTGATTGAAAAACAAAAATTTTAGTGCAAATTTAAATTTAATGATTGCAGTGCACTATTTTTTCACTTCAATAAAATCTCTTAAAAGTAATGGATTAATATTGCATTAGCATGGCGAAAAATGCACTGATTTTGTATTGATGTGCTTAGTCATCATTATGCAATATTATTGCATTATCAAATATTGTACACAGTAATATTGAATAAAACGTTAACCTATTTTATCAGATAGCACAAATAATAAAATAAAAAATACAGTAAAGTTCATTGAGGGCACCTTTATAAGTATGTACGTACAAATTAAGGAAAAGGAAAACTGTCAATATAAATACAAACTAGATTTCAGAACCAATTGAAAAAATTAAAAAGTTTCATACCTCAAGTACTTTGCATCTCGACCTTATATAGAAAACCGTGCAATTGACAAAAGATCAGAACTTTGGTTTTCATTTATTGTAGTTATATCTTAAAAAATGGTGATTTTATAAACGAAAAATACTACCGCTTGGAACAATTACATCTCTCGAAAAAAATTATAAAAAAAGTAGTGATATGATTTTTCGTCTTGGGTGTACATAGGAAAAAATTTACATATCTATGTGTGTACGTATGTTTTTATGTACATATGTACACATTTACGTTGTATTTTGCACTATAATGCAATAATACTTTTCATAATGTGTGAAGTGGTGAAAAAATAGTGAAATAAAAGTAACAATGCAATATTCATAAATTACTTTGAAGGGATTTTAGTTTAATGAAAAAAATGCACTAATATTATCAAAGTTAGTGCTAATGTAATAAATTTTTATTTGCATTGATTTGGTTTAGTATGGTAAAATGGTCAATGCGTTTGCTTATTTAATGCAATAGTCCCAGATCTGCATACAACAAAAAGGATATGTATGGATAGACAAAACAAAAGTAAATTTATTAATTGATAAACCTTTAATATGTAAAATAAGTATAATAAAGAATACATATGTACTTTAATAATTAAATATAATTATTTTTAAATGTTTTGTAACACATTTTTTAAGTAAAAATTTATTTAAACTTTTTCACATACGTTTTCAGAATACACAATTTTGTATAACAAAGCAAAACAAAACAAAATGGCGTACAAAAATTGTAAACAACTTTTGACATTCAGGCATTCACACTACACGAGAAAAAAATTAATCACCTGAGTAGTTGCATATATTTGATATAAATTTACTTTGAACCAGCAAGTATCGATGGAATTTATAACGATGGTATGTGTGAAGAAAACTTAATTACATTTCTAATATTAGACTTAATACGTAAAATCGAGTTTGAAACTGTTATTTTCTTAAAAGGCTTTGTGTAAATTCATAGAACAATAAGCTCGCAGCTATTTAAATATTTTTAAATGATCAACAAATATATTTTAATTTGATTTTACACCAAGAAGTTTCTTTATATTAATGACTTAATCAGCAAAATTAATTGCAATATTTTAAATTTTTTTAAAATAATTTTTTTTAGTGAAAAGTCATTTTCAAATCGAAGGAAAAATTAAATTAAGAGATCAATATCACGAAATATCAGATGAAATTCTTCAAGATTACGTAAAGCAGTACAGCCGAACTCCAGGGTGGGGACTCATAGTTGAAGAAATTTCCGAAGGTAGTAATAAAAATTTTTGCACATAACAAGTTACTATTATATAATTTACAGAAAAACATATAAATAAAAATGTTGAATTGGAAATAGAAGACCTTTTATTAGACTCAAGTGATACTTTTATTGAAAATGTTGAGTTTACTGCTACCGAAAATATATCCATTGCAGAAATTAGTGATCCCAAAATTGCGAGTATTATTGATTCAAAAGTAATTATTTAAATTTGAGTAGACTAGTTCTGATTATAAGTATTGTTAAAGGCGCCTTGTAATCAATTTCTTCTTGTTTCAGATATTAGCAAGTATTGAGGATCTTGATCTGAAAATTATATTTAGAAATAGTTCAAGAGACTTTTTAGAGAACAGTGATCGCATTAAAATATCAAAAATTATTATAAAATATGTACTACAAAAAGATGTTAATACTGAGTAAATGACAAAGATTATATTATAAATCAGCTACGTCCATGCCTCATGCACAATGTGCAAACTTTTACAAAAAAGCTTTTGTGCTTTCACACCGACCAGAGCACAAAAGCCTATCAAATCTTACTTTGCAAAGAAAAAAGAACAAATTGAAAAGCTCAGATTATGTGTGTTTAGACGTAGCTGTAGAACCTTAAATATTGAAGGAATTGTTGAAAGAACTTGAATTATTATTTTAAGGTTAAATCGATACGACTTTTTGTACCTGGCGGACTTAGTAAATAAAGTTTTACCAAGTGAACCTATAGATCTTTATTATTTGCCTTCCAAAAATGGCCAAAAAGCATCAGGAAAACTCTACGATGCATATAACAATTATAGAAAAAAACTATCTGATCTTGGATTTTTGCAAAGAAGAGCATACTCTCTAAAGCAGCCAAAAAGTTCTGCGAGTTTGGGTTAGATGATAAGAGACATACTTGCTTGAATATTGTATTTAAAACAAGTTTTTTTTTAGAAAAATCTGATGATATACTTTACTTAAAGTCAAACTTATCTCCATCTGCCGAATTTGCACAAAAGTGGTCTAATTGTTTTCAAGAAAGGCAAAATTTGCTAAGGACACCATCCATCACCACGAACGATTTTATTAAGCAGTTTCCAATATTCAGCACGAATGATAAATTTATTTTTAATTTATTAAAATCTGATGTAATATCAATCTACCCAAGCTTTTCAGGAATTCATACGTGGGATTCTTTTTATGAAAAAGTTTTTCAAAAAGTACATTTAACAACTGATAAGGCAGCCCAAAAATTGTTAAAACTTTCTGAGGATTTAAATGAAGGTATTTACTTGTAATTATATATTGTTTTATTATAATCTGCCCCTCTCTCTCTCTATCAATAAAAATATATAAAAAAAATTTTCCCAAAAATAATCTTATCTTAAATGTCCTTTAATTGTAGATTCCAAAAAATCAGTGGTGTTTCTTTTACTTCCTTATTTGTTCCCGTCGACGGTGTTAAGTGCAAAAAACCAAAAGACTACAAAATTATCCAAAATAGAGGTTCAAGAAAAATTTATTTCGCATTTTGATGTATGTATTTAAATTAAACGTATACATACATATTTAAATACATATGTATATTAGTAGCACAATATTAAACTTTTTCATTACCTTTTAGGCACTTGAACAAGCGACTAATCGGAGAGAAATACGGTTGAGTTGCAGCCGTATATAGTATTTGTTGGACCATTCAACAGCCTAAAAGCATATGTCACTCTTCTTGACAAGACCTACAATTTTGACAGCCTTTTGGATGCTATTGAAAGCTGTTTTTTTATATATATGGGATTAGACCTTAAATATTCCAAGGAAACTAAAATAGTTTGGAATTTTATTCAAAAATATATATTTAAAATTTCTACACAACACGATTCGAATAATTCAAATATTAGGTCTGTGTATTACAAACTTGTACATTAATTTATAATAATACCTACTATCTTTTTATTGTTAATCTTACTATAATGAAATGCACATGTTGTAACAAACACTTTCAAAGTTTCGAACTGTATTCTGTACATTTAAGAAATGAACATCGTCGTGTCACAAGGTTCAATTGCGGGTACAACTGTAACAGATTTTTCTAGCATTAACTCTCATTTAAGACATATAAAAACTTGTCATTTTCATGATTCCTTAAGAAACAATACCTCAAGAAAAATATTGCTTTATAATAATAATAATGATTTGGAAACATTAGACTTTGATAGTACACAAAAGATAATTTCAGAAATGCACTCCCACAAAAACCTTTTAAAAATAGTTCTCAACGTTGTAAGCGATGAAAGAACTCCTCGAACAACTTCATTTAGTAACTTTAAAGAACTGTTTTCATTTTATAATATTGGCATAAATAATGCATTAAGTTGTTTACAAAAGGAGGGCTGAGGGAATAAGGAACTTTTTTCTATATTGCAATCACTTCTATGTCCTTCAGAAATAAGCTCTGAATATCTGCTTTTAAAGCGTCTTCAAAATGTCCGTATTAATTATGACATTGTTGATCTAGGGAAATAATACTATTTTGAATATACCCATTGTAATGAAATAGTCACAAATAAAAATGATTATTTTTATATAATAGTTGATATTCAACAACTCTTTACCACAATTTTTTCTAAAACAAATTTGTTAAATATAATCTTGAATTATGTAGAACAGGTTAAGCTATCGAATTCATATTGTAATGTTATTCAGTCAGTTCTGGAAGGAAAAAATTCACAGCTTAAATCCAAATAACGAAAACGACCTTGTGTTAATACCGGTCATGATTTATTTTGATGATTTCGAAATTTTGAATCCGTTAGGCTCACATAGCGGACAAAAAAACTTGGTGGCGTATACATAAAAATATTATCCCTTCCGAAACATCTTAATTCTAAATTGGCATTAATTTTTCTGGCAATGCTTACTTTCACAGAAGATAGAAAAAAATTTGGAAATGAAAGGATATTTAGGCAATTAATTGAAAAATTTAATATTTTACAAAACCAAGGCATACGAGTAGGTGATAAAATTGTTAAAATTGTTCCCTGTATAGTTGGTGGAGACAACTTAGGAATTAACTCTATATTGGGTTTTGTAGAATCATTTAAGTCAAACTATTTTTGTCGCTTTTGTTATTGTCATTCAAATGATACAAAGTTGTTATGTGTTGAAAGTATTACAAAGTTAAGACTAAAGAAAATTTTATCATTGGCATTGAAAACTCAGGTATAAAAGAAAATTCAGTTTTCAACAATTTGGACAACTTTCATACGGTTGAAAACTATTGCGTTGACATAATGCATGATCTTTTAGAGGGTGTTTGCCATTATAACCTCTTAGTCATTTTACAAAAATTTGTTTTGGAAAAGAAGATTTTTAAATAAGCGCATCGAGGTATTTAATTTTGGACCCAATAATGCTAAACCACCTTTATTTGACTCAGATTGCTTACAAAAAAAAAAGTTCAAGTTGACTTCTTCAGAAATGTTTTTAATTGTTAAATATCTCCCATTATTGATTGGTGATCTTGTTACGAGTAACGACGAATGGAGACTATTTTTATTACTTAGAGAAATAATTCACATATTATTTAAGAAAAACATTTCGTTCAACACACATACGTATTTGAAATAACTAGTTGAAAGTCACAACAAATTATATCTAAAAATTTCATGTGTTAGCTTAAAACCAAAATTCCATTTCTTAACACATTACCCACGGATTATAAAAACTATTGGGCCCTTTCTCAAACAAATTCTATTAGATTTGAAAGCAAACACCAGATATTCAAAACGACTGCTCATAATTCTAGTAACAGAATCAATATTTTGAAATCATTACATATAAAAAATTAGTTTAAAACTGCGAGATTACTCTTATTTAATAATTTTGACATACACATATCATTTGGTTCAAAAATAAACAGAAATATACAAAATTACAACTTGAGTGAAACAGCGCAGGAAATAACACATGTTACGTACGATAACCTCCATATTAAGAAATATGTAGTTATTTGTATAGACTTTTGTAATAATTTTAAACCAGTCTTCGATTTAGTAGAACACGTGATTCGCTACAGTGATAATATTTATTTTTGTGTAAAAGTTATTGAGACGTGGTATTTTGATGCTCACTTCTTTGCGTACTGAATAAACAGTCAAACTAAAAGCTATCGAATTTTAAATATGAAACAAATAAAGCTTAATTATATGTCTCATATAGTTTCTTCAGCCAATGGAGAAGAGTTTGTTATATGGGATTGTTAACACTATATATTAAGTTATTTTTTATTATTATTCATTTATGTTTTACTTTTAAATGTTACTAAAAATATCGAAAATATCACTTACTTTACAATTATTTAAAGAAATGTATGTATGTATATGTAAAAATTTCTTAGCAGAATTATTAAATAAATATGAATTATTGATAAAGAAATGTCTTCCTTTATTTATTCGGATTTTTGGGATATTTGTGTACAGAACCGATTTTAAAATTAAATGAGCAGTATCTACCAATAATTCGTTTAGAAATACCAATAGCGTACAGATTTTGGTTGTATCAATTAATTATTTCCATATTCACAATTAAAATTGTCGGTTGCAATAGCCGAATCATTCTAAAAATTCACATATATCTACTGAAAAAATGGTACTTACAAACGATATATTCATTATTTACAATAGAACTATGTGTTAGTTGTTGGAACCGACAAAATTCGATTGGCTACAAATTCGGTTATCACAACAAATCTGTTTTCTCTGTGCAAGAATAGTTAACATACTTAGGTAGAGTGACATAACTTCGTGCTAACCTGAATAGAAAATGAAAAAACGGATAAACAGAAAATGAATAGTGTTACTTGTAACAGCGATATTTGCCCAATGGGGTTTCCAACTAGCTCTCAGCTGAGTATATACCTCAGCGGGTTCCAACCCTCCCATTGGATATGCTGGCCACAAAAAAAAGCAATGAATACAAAATTGACAAGCAAACAATTAAACTTCCTACAGACAACTACTCTAACATACACGCGTATTACAATTGATATTCACTGGGCTGAGAAAAGATGTTATATCCCAGCCATAGCCCTCCCAACCGTGTCATTGCAGAATCCTTGATGCATTTTACTCAATGACCCCATGCTCCATTCGACCTTTCCAACCTTACCTTACCTTCATGCCTTCGCATTTATTTAAATTTACTCCATGGAATTTTTTTTTCTTTCTTTAAATCACATATAAATAGATTTTTATTGTTTTGCTTTATAAATCTTTTCATATACTATTTATCTTACTCTGTTTTCTTTTTCTATGCTATTTGACTTACTCTATATTTCTAAATTTTATTATTTAATACTTATACTAATACAGGGTGTTTTTTAGAGGTATAGAACTTCGAATTGAAATAAAACACAAGAAAATCGTTTTAATGTCCATCAATTTGGCTTTATTGGAAGGATAATTTTATGCCATTAACGTTTAAATATGATTTCGGGCATGTGGCCGCCGCGGCTGGCTCGAATAAAGCCAATTCTACAGGTCCAATTTTCAACCACTTTTTCGAGCATATGGGGCCGTATGTTGGCAATAACGCCACGAATGTTGGCTTCCAAGTCCCCTAACGTTTCTGGTTTGTTGGCGTAGACGAGCGACTTCACATATCCCCAAAGAAAATAATCCAATGGTGTCAAATGACACGATCTTGGTGGCCAATTGACATGTTAACCGAATTAATTGCTCTGATGGACGATTATGTCGACCATAAAATGGACGGAGCTTGCGGTAAACTTCGCGAACTGAACCATTATTTTCGAAATAAATTTGCACGATTTGCAAGCGTTGTTCTTTTGTCAACCTGTTCATGATAAAATGGCAAACCAAACTAAATATTAATCACTTGACAGCTGACAAAATGGCCGCCAGTTAAAAAAGTGATGCCAACTTAAAGTTCTATACCTCAATAAAAAACACCCTATATCTTAAACACATTATTCTCTTTTTATCCGTACAGTGAAAGGTTTTAAATTTAATAATAATCAAAATAACACTCAATATCTTTAAAAAAAATTTATCTTACTTCTTTTTTTCTCGGGGCCTTTTTCTCCGTTCGCCTCTTAGATGGTGATTTTGCTGTTGCCGTTCTCCCCGCTGTTGTTGCCTTTGTTGTTTTTTTTTTGTTCCTTGAATAGCCACCTATAATATTCAAGAATTCTTTCGTCAGCCCAAAAACAATTTTCTGACTAATTCACATCACTTACGTTTTGTTTTATATTTTATTTTAAACTTTCCGTTTGTTTTATTAAAATTAATTTGCAGGTGTTAAGTTGCTTTTCTTTTCAACTCCACCGGCTTTTCCTTTAAATTTTTCTTGGGGTTTACTTACCCATATAACTACACATACAATTATTAAAATTTAAATTTTGATATTTTTTTAATTTTTTTATTTTTAAACTTGTGCGAACACTCAGACGGCTTTTTACTTTCTGATCCTGTGCATTTAGAGCTATATGTGCAATCTATACTATTTTCCTATGGATTTTTCCAACGTTCCAGAAAATTTTCGCTGATTAGCCATTTTTACTTTCCCTTCTCGAAACATCTATTTTCCCTCCAAATCTCCATATTTTTTTTAAATATTTGAACATAGGTATACATAAATCTATATAAATACATACATATATATATATATATATATTTCTACATTTTCTATAAACTTTTATATTTATATATGCCTGTAAAGAATTTGTGCGATCGCCCACCAATCCGTAATCGCCATTTTAATCAGCCCTAAGACTTTTCTTTCTACTCGGATATCAGCAAAATAGTGTGTGGTTATTTTCATTCAAAAATGTTGTGTTTTAATCCGTTTTTTTTATAATAACTTGTGTCACACTGTGTATTTTGCACATTCTAGCGACCATCCAACACTAGCAACTGTAACATGTGTAGGGTAATGCAGGTCACTTGTCAAAACAAACCTGATGATGACATATAGAAACAGTCTGTCATTTATTAACACTGCATTTTAGCCACAGAATACATTTAGCTATACACATAAATTAAATTACAAATAAAAATACCTCACAAACAAACATAACTTCAACTCACGATGCATATTATTGTTACACAGTTACCTAGCATTGAGTTTTATTTATATTGTTTAATATTTTGAAGAACAGAATCATAAAAAAAATAGAAAAGATTCTTCGAAATGCCAGCATCCCATATAACCACGTGCATGTATGCAGGTAAAAAAATTGTGCAGAGAACATTTGAACCTTGCAAAATAGTCTCCCGCAACATACTTACAAATGTGTTTACCAAAGGTAAATCAATAATTGTATACACAATATTTCTCATATTCCATTTTCATTGAAAATTTGCGTTAAATAGCTGATGTTAATAACAATCTCTACCCCAGTAGATAGACTTGGGTGCTGATGAAGTGCGTGGCTGCACAGAAAAATATCGGTATTTCCCCCAGCTAATGAGGTCTAATTTAATTTTTCTTCTCTTCTTTAGAAACTCACATTAATTAATAAAAATATTTCATTCAACAAGAATTGAAATTACTGAACTTAAGCCCTACTAAGAAATTATTTCTGATTAGATAACAATCTCAATAAAAGTATCATTAAATCCACACACAAAGTATCATTAAATCATTAAACAACACACTTTTTGACCAGAGTAGCGTTTCCTTATTAAAACGTTTTTTAATCTCATGAAATATATGTACATATGTACATACGTATCTGGAAGTAATGATAGGGCCGTTTGTATTTTTTTGCATACATACATACATATATGTAAGCATCTGGATAAGGCATCTGGATAAGAGTAGTAAAATATGCAGTCTTATAAGGTAGATATTTCTAGTCACAAATTTCTTTAAATCTTTCCTCTTCTAAGCACTCCAAAAAGAAAACAGTCACCCGCTTGCGAACTGATGCCGCTACTTCCGCTTTCAGTGTTTTTAATTCACTCATTAAAAAATTAGAAAACGTTGGGTCCAAAACGTTTTCCCTGCGTTCTTTTAAAGCTGTTACAGCTGCGCTCATGCTCTCAGCGATTTACATGGCAGGTGTTGGAGAGGCTGTTTCTTTTCCAGTTGCTGTTGGGACGACCGACGAACTTCGCATAGTTCGATGAACTTGCCTTCAGGAATTCGATCTACTCCAAATCTTTGCCTTGCTATGGATATATTTGTATAACATGGATACCAAATTATGGAAATATTAACTTGCATAATATGCAACCATATTATTTATGTAATTGAAAGAAAAATAAATGCAAAAATCGATACGAAGCCTTGAAATTAATAAAAGTTTCTTAAAATCGAAAAAGGCATAAGTTTGGAATAAATCACACCTATCGCGAAAGTCTTGAAAATTCGCAATATTAAAAACAAGCCCAAAACTAAAATTGAGTTGTAAACTCGGTATAAAGGGCAAAACATTATGAAGATTAAAAAAAGGTTTCAAAAACTTTTAAATTTTAAGTCCCTAAATAAAAATAAATAAAGAAACCACAAAAATTTTGAAAAATTGTATCTTTCGGAAAAAAACAGAAATTCGCCAAAAAATTGCAACATTTTAAACAGGCCATAATTTTTATTAAAAATCGTTAAAACTATAAGGAATGCTAAAAATTCAGGAAAAACGTGAAATGGCGAAAATTAGCAAACGCTTCTTAACAGCAGCATAATAGCAAAGACTAACATCTGTTATTTAAAATTCGCGAAAACTGTTAGAAGTTGAATACTTCTTCGCTCTTATCGCGAACATTGCAAAAATTCGAGAGAAATTGCAAGATCAGAAACAAGTCCTAAAATAAAATTTAGTAAACTCGCTAACTGTAAAACCGAGAGAAAGCGCAAAACATTATGAAAATTCGCAAAAGCTTGCAAACATTTTAAATTTCAAGTCCCTCAATAAAAATAAATAAAGCCAGAAACTTAGGAAAAATTAAAAAAGCAAAGTCTAATATTGTTAAAAATTCGCGAAAACTGTGAAGAAGCAGAATACTTTCAAAAACTCGCTCCCATCGCGAACATTGCAAAAATTCGCGAAAAGTTGTTAAATCCTAAACAAACCCTATTATTTATTAAAAATCGACAAAACTGTTAAAAATAAAATAAACTCGAAAAGAACGAGAAAAAACCGCATATTCGCGAAAAATTTCTAAATGCATTGAAGAAATTGCTTGCACTGCAAGGAATAATAAAACCTCAGAAAATTAGATAAATCGCAAAAAAAATTGCTAACATCGCGGAAATTACAATGTCTAGCAAAGGTTTTTGTTTAATTCTGAAGTCATCGTTAAATCGATCGACTTATTTCTATGGACAGCGAGATAAATAAATTTGAAGCATTAATTTTCTTCTCAACAACAAATTTCTCAATATACAGTATTAAAGTTGTATACATATGAAGCACAAAAAGTATAAACTATAGAATAAATATTTAATATATTTTATTTCCATTTGTTTAAAGTTGATGTAGCCGATATTATAGTCAACGTTAGAAATTTTTCGGTGTAACATTTTTTCCAACTATCATCTTTTTTCTTCACCTTTTACATATATTTTAGAACATCTTGCAAGCACAGCTTGGTTTAAATTCCAACAAGCATAAACGCCACCGAATTCCCACGGTTACATATTACAAAACACCCTCACCTACCCAAATCATGGTCAGCCTTAAGGTCTCACAATCTAGACACACCCCGCCCTCCACCAAGCACAGCCAGACTTCAATTCCTACAGCTAGACACACCCACAAATTTTCCGTCGGAATTAGGAAAAATCATTTCCATGATTTTCAGTTCGGCATTTGAAAAAAATAAACATGTTTTACCGTCGGCATTTGAAAAAAATAAAGATGTTATCCCGTCGGCATTAGAAAATCATATACATATAAAAGCTTCAAACCTATAAACCCCCTTAATGTATTCCCACTAAATATTCCGCGCACAAGTTCCCACGGTCATACATACATACAAACATACATACACTTAATATAAACAAAAAACAGTTAATGTAAACAAAAAAAAAACATCAAAGCGCACAGAAAACACAATTTCTCAAATTTCAGCAAAATTTTAAAGAATTCTTGGAATTTCACCAAAATTTCACAATTTTAATTGGGGCAGAACCGCTAGTTCCCTACTAGTAATGGTGTTGTGAAGAATACAGGTGGCTTTAACAATAGCATGAGCAAAAGATGGGTCTACCTCAATAGGCTTCCAAAGTAAGCGCCACTTTGCGGTTATAATGCCAAAGGTACATTCAATGCACTTACGCGCTCGGGAAAGTCAACTGTTAAAGTATTCGTTTTTGGGGGTTCAATCTCTCCGTGCGTAAGGTCTTAAAAGGTTTTCCGGCAATGGATAGGCCTCATCAGTATCAAAACAAAAGGCATCACAACATTCGATCCTGGAAGACACCTGTCAGGTGGAATAAATTGCCAGGTTTTCAATTGTTGATACAGTTGAGATAAATTAAATGTTCCTCCATCACTTTGTTTTCCGTAACCACCAACTTCTATTGTAACAAATTTACAATTAGCATCTGACACACCCTGCAAAACCAATGAAAAATACCTTTTGTAGTTATAAAACATGGAACCGGCACTTTAACGGAATATGTTTTCCGTCAATAGCACCTACGCAATTCAGGAAATTCCACAAATTCCAAATTTTGTTCTGCTATCTCTTTTATGGTGTTTTTTGTTGGTTGGGGCACATGTATGGGTTGTAATTCTTCCCGCAGTTGTTGCGGTGGGTATACACAAATAAGGCCAAAACAAATAAAATTTGATAAGGTAGTGGTCCACCTTGAGTGTGCGGAAGGCCTACCGCAGTGGTGCCATGTGGTTGCCAAGTTGATGGTTAGATATGGAGAGAAGACAAGCAGCACCCTTCTTAGTTTTGCATGTAGGGAAAGTAAACGACCAGTAGTATTGGATGCAAGCAAAATCTAAAAGAAATAAAGAAAATTATCATATAAATTAATATTAATAAAACCACAAATTCAATAAGAATACAAACTAATTGAAGTGTGCGAACTAAGCAAAAGAATGGGGTATGTTCAAAGGAGGTATAACACATTTTGTAGTATAATGCGTTCAGTAGCCAATTTGGTGAATGTGTTAATGAAAAATACGAGAGAAGTCTAAGATAAACCGTAAAACAGTGAGTAGCTCGAGGATATATAAGAGTGTGAGAAGCTTTATGGTGGCAACTTAGTAAATTGTATTATAAAAAAATAGAAGTGTTATAAAAACTTAATAACATAAAACCAAAAAAAAGAAAGAAAACGATATGTGAGAAAATACACTATATAAATAATAAAAGAAAAATGTTAAAGAAATTTATCATCAAAACTTTGTTACTAATGTGAAAGATTAAACTGGTAAAAATATGTGAAATATTCCACAAAACTCCACTGAACTGCCACTAATAAAACAATAAAAGTAAATGAAAAGACATGTAAATATATAAGCTGCTCACTGTGCGAAACAAAAATATAACAAAGATAGAACACCACAACACCAAAATTTCAACAACCAGAAAAAAAGGGGAACAAGTTATCCAAACAAACATCCCGTGGTCAAATGAAGGGACAAAAAAGGAAGATATAGAAAGGACCGGAAAAGAGGGAAGAAGATAATTATCCAGCAAAGAGATCAAGTAACAAACATACTCCTTTACTAACTTATTAGTTATGAGCATTTAAATTTAAATTATATACTAATATAGAATAAGCCATTATATGTATAATTGTAATTTGAAAATTGTTAAATAATAACAAAGCAAAAATTTTAAAATTTAAAATAAATAAAAAAAAGGTACATGTTAGGACAAAGAAGCAAATCGGTAAAGTAAACCAGAAGTAGTTAACGCGTGTATATTTTGTTCTAATAGGTAGGGGTCTTTAAAGGAATTTCGGTAAATTTTATGAAAGAAAAAATGGCATATAAAATTGGAAGCTTTAGGGAGCTCCTTCAGGTAGCTTAGTATAGTAAACTCCGCACACAAAATGAAGAAAAAATATACCCTTTAAAATCTTCACAAGTAAGAGAAAATATACATACGAAGAAAGGCGCGAGTAAATGAAAAGGAAATTTGTTTTGTTAATCCCAAAAGTTCTAACACGTATTTGAATAGAGTATAAATTAATTAAATTAAAGAAACTTAAAACATTTTAAAATTTTTTGTATCCAATCCTTTTGCAAAGATAAGTCCAGTAAAAGTTAAAATTTGTTTGAAAGTGCAAGAACTATGTTTTGTTTTATCTAAGTCTGAGCTTTTTTATTACAAAATATATAAATGTTAGAAAATTTAAAATTACAAATACGATCAGCTAAGACTTACGAAGGGATTTTGATGTGAAGGTTAAAGTAAATATTTGTCTGTGAAACAAAAAAGGGGTCATAAAAAACAAAATAAAAGGAACGGAAATGACCATTGTAGAGCACGGGTAGCTGGAAGTGTCATCTTACTTCTCTAACAACAAAATGTCACGAAATAGATAGAGTAAAGATTAAAGTAAATAAATTAAATTGCGACGTGTCCTCGGGCTTAGGTGAGGGTCAAGAAAACACCCGTAATTGCCTCCGCGTATGAGCTGGCTTGTGGAAACGACTTGAGTGCACTGCGTTGTGTGCCCAATTTCTTTGACAATTGCTGAAATAATTGACCTTCCCATTCAAAATTAATATCCCAAAGACGAAAAGGATGCACCTGTGGCGACCTGTCTGAAATGATATATTTTTTGTATAATGCTACATACTATAAATACATACATATGTAAATGTGTAAATATATAAATATATATTTATTTAAATGTACGATTTTTTATTTCAGAGCTTTTAAAAAAAGTGGAAAAGTCTTCGAAATCAATTCAAACATGAATGCAAAAAAATTCCTATTGCTAGATCAAGATTAAGACACTACAGAAGAACAATACAGTACCTATGTATATAATATGGCCGCACTTTAAATCGTTGCTTTTTCTCAAGGACCAAATGAGACCAAATTTGGTATGTGCTACTAAAAAAAAGACAACATTGACGGAGGACTTCTTCAATGTGGAAATTCTTGATGAGACTTTAGTTTCATGCAATCAAAACATTCATGAATCTCAAGTCTCAGAAGATGTGCCTTTCATAACTAAAAAGAAAATAACACACAATTCTAATGGAGCTGCAGAATTCCTGGCTATTGAAGAAAGAAAATTTAAGTTACTGGAAGAAAAGGTTAATTCACAAAAAGAGCGTAACGATGATGAAGCGTTTTTTTATAGTTTGGTACCATATATGAAAAGTATGGATATGAGCCAGAAAATGTTGTGTAGAATGGAACTACAAAAATCTGTTTACAAATACGCTTTTCCCCAAAATGTGACTGTAGCCAGATACAAAATGGTCAAAGTGTTGATGGCTGGACTATGTAACATATAAATGCCTTTATGTACAAATTAAAAATAGTAATAAAAGTTTATGGTTGATATGTTAAGTTACATTAAAGTTATTATTAATTTGTCACACGGCTGTATTGGGTTTTTCTAAAATGTTTCCAATTTTTTCCAAGCCTACATTTAATTTTCTTTAAAATATAATAGAAAGTGTTTATTGACATTCTTGTAAAATTAAACAATTTGTCAGGATATTTTCTAAGTTCATCGTTATGGAACTCGCTACTCCCTGCTCGACTTCTATTTATTTCATGTATTCCTTTTTTGTACAAAAAAATGTATTGAAAGTATTAATTGACATGGAAAAAGCATCGTCCGAATCCATCTTTCCTAAAAAAGCACTTATAAAACACTGACATACTATATTATAGCATGATATAGCACAAAATATTATCGCTCCTATCTTCGCTTCGCTTCTAGCGGCCACGCTGTCATTTGTTTTAAGTATGATGTCTGACATACAAAGCGATCACGATTCAATAGCCGTTTTCGTTTCTTAAAAAATTATTTAAGATTGTTCAAACTGAGAAAAAAATGTTAATCAATAGTAGGTTAAATCATAATTAATTAAGAAAAACACTTTTTTTTTGATTTGGCACAAGTTAACTCATAATGACCTAACTCATGGTTAGTTCAAAAATAATGCACTTTTAACATGCAGAATGAGTGCGAATTTTAACCACCTCTGACAAATTTTTGGCTGATAATTCAATAGTTTTGACTTATGTAACTCAAATTCCCACACATCAGTGTTGGGAATGGATATTCTTATATTGTACCATGAAAATGGAAAATTGTACCAAATTAACATCAATTGTTCCAAAATGTAGCCATCTGCTAACTAAGCATACACAGTAAGAATATATAACGATGACTACACACTGCAGCATATTGTGACAAATATGGCAAAAATAACAGTGGGAACTAGTGGATACGTTTGTCATTTCCGATATTTTTCGTTGTGTGGCATTACAACACAAACTGTTTATGTATCTGATGTAGACAGTTGTGAAAATAAGTTGGCAGCACTGCAGTCACAAAAATAAAATGTAAGCGTGGTATACGGGTATACAAATTTAAATGTATGGAAAACCAAAAAGAAAGTGCAAAAGTACAGGACGCACGAATGACGACATAGCTTGTGGAGGTTCGTGAAGCTGTATGGAATCATCTATGTGGCATTTATAAGGATATAAATGCAAAGGAAACTGCATGGACAGACATTTTGGTGGAATTAGGCTTCATTCATACTGTTACGTTTTTATTCCTTAAAAACGATTTTCCGTGGACTCGAAGATTTGCAAATGAATAAAAGACCCCAGTGTGGTAATTAGGGTTAAGAATGATACAAGTTTTATTTACCAATTCACTTAAACTAAATTAATCAAGAGCTTAAATACACTAATACAGCTTAAATTACTTAAATATTCACAACTGGTTACCACTGCGCCTTCCTCGCTGTTGTATAGCACGTCTTTTAACTGGCTCTACAAGTCCTCTTTCTCTGCTGCTCGTCACACACGAGACTCTGCCGACACTCACTGTTGATACACCAATAACTACTCTCTGGCCGACACAGTTGATACACCAATAATCAGCGATGCCAACTATTTATAACACAAACGCGCTATTACCCTTCGCAAAACGCGCTAGAACGCGCTAAGTTACAGCATTGTCGACTATTTATAGGCAAAACGCGCTATTTTCCTACGCGCTAAATTAAATTTTAATAAAAGTCGATGTATGTACATGTGTATTAGTAAATAAAATTTATCTTTTTAGTAGCTCTTTTCAGACTTTATTATATTGTTTCTTGGAAATTATATCCTTAATCACTAAAATCATTTAATACAGAATCAGAATTGCCTTCCAAGTAATCGAAATACTTAGTTTTTATTTTATTTGTCAAACTTTGTAACAACTTCCATATATAAATTGTCGAATAGTTTTGCGATTCAAATCCTTTTTGTATTTCAGCTAGAATAGATGCTTAATAAGTTATATAAATTTTTTTGGTCACGAGTACACGAGTACATATTTTTAGTTGTAAAATTTCAAAATATTTGCTATTTACAGTATTAAAATGCGTTTTTACTTCTAACCACAGTCAAGAGAATTTTATTTGCGACAGCTGAATCATTAAACAATTTAAAAAATTTTATGAGTTTTGACTACTAGAAAGATTTTAAATTTATGCAAAAAAAGTAAAAAGAAAATATTGAACTGAAATGATGATGACTTTATTCAAAACGCGCTAATTTAGCGCTTTTTTTAGTAAGCGCGCTAAGACGAAAAAAAGCGCGTTTGGCATAGTTAAAACGCGCTAAATCTAGCGCGAAACGCGCTAAATTGGCATCGCTGCCAATAATAACTCGCTGGCTTTATTTTTTCTCTCTTACACACGTCTATCAGCTCTTTACCATTCAGGCGACACGATAGACTCGAAGGCAAATTCATGACAGGTAAAGTAAATACTACAACAAAGTACAAACAATAAAAACAATATAGTATTTTGTTGTTGCTAATTCGTCGATAATTTTAGTCAGTTTTATTTTGTTGTTGCTAATTCGTCGATAAGTTTGGCTTATCGTCGGAGGGTTACTGGTTTGATGTATGGAACATTTAAAAAAAATTGAGCTATTGATCGATTATATATGAATAATGTATCCTCTTTCCAAATTCGTTATAAGTTTTCCGATATCTTGAATATATCATGAGATATAGAGCTGCAATATTGCGTCATTTTCACAATTGTTGAACATTTAAAAAATTGTTTTATCGTAATGGACAATTTTTGGGATATGTGGCACATTTCCAATGTAAAAGTATTAATATTTATATTCGCAATTCGTATACATCATACATATTCTACTCAACGAACGTGAATCAAAGCAAAATACAAAAATTTAAAAATTGTGTTATGTTTTATGAATGATATTTTATGTTTTGATGAATTGATTGATTGATTGATGAATTGCAAATTATTATTTTACTTATTAAGTAAAATATTTTTTTAATAAAAATACATTGAAATTGATTATTGATCCTATGCGCATTTCACTGTTGCTAATGCAGATCATCAGGGAACCTTTACGCAAAAATTTCTTAGAACAACTAGAGTTGATATGTTAAACTTTCATTTAAGCAAATGAGAAGCTCAACAAATAACAAAGTTGAAACAAGAACTCAATAATCAACATGTTTTTTATTTTCTTACTTTATCATTACTACATTGGCTGACTTTTCTTCAGCTTCAAATTGTAGTTGTAAGAGTATGTAAAGAAAATAAATGTAAATAGCAACAACACCTATTCAACAATAGAGTGTTGCCACACAAGTATTTTTTTGACCGGGTGCTGTCAAGTTAATAATTAGTGTTTTTTGTAGGAATTGTTACAATTTAAGTTTAAAATTTTTTAACGCACTAGTAATCCCAAATTATTATTTTACTTATTAAGTAAAATATTTTTTTAATAAAAATACATTGAAATTGATTATTGAGGGGTTAAGCTGGATCCTATGCGCATTTCACTGTTGCTAATGCAGATCATCAGGGAACCTTTACCCAAAAATTTTTTAGAACAAATAGAGTTGATATGTTAAGCTTTTATTTAAGCAAATGAGAAGCTCAACAAATAAGAAAGTTGAAACAAGAACTCCATAATCAACATGTTTTTTATTTTCTTACTTTATCATTACTACATTGGCTGACTTTTTCCAGCTTCAAATTGTAGTTAATAATTTGGGATTACTAGTGCGTTAAAAATTTTAAACTTAAAGTGTAACAATGCCCACAAAAAACACTAATTAATGCATAGATATTTATTTTTTATTATTAAAATTTCTGTGGAACAAATGAAGTTTAGGGGCACCTCTCAAAAATTAAAAAAGGTATCCTATCCTATAGAAAAATAAGACAACAAAATTAAATAAAAATGGCGGCGAGGCTTAGTTTCTGAGTTATCCTTATAATGTTGTGCTGCACTGCTGGCCTTCGGCCGGGCTTAAAGATTTTCGCCACCATGGTGTTCCCCGAGACGGCGCAGCCTAGTAAAGATTTTCTGCCTTGCAAAGTTTTCTTGCCTAATAACGTTTTCTTGCACAGCCGGCCTTAGGCCGGGCTTAAGGATTTTCTCCACCATGGTGTTTCCAGAGACGGCGCAGCCTATTAAAGATTTTCTGCATTGCAAAGTTTTCTTGCCTAATAACTTTTTAATGCACAGCTGACCTTTGGCCGGGCTTAAGGATTTTCTTCACCATGGTGTTTCCCGAGACGGCACAGCACAATAAAGATTTTCTGCATTGCAAAGTTTTCTTGCCTAATAACATTTTCCTGCATTGCCGGCCTTCGGCCGGGATTTACGATTTTCTCCACCATGGTATTTCCCGAGACGGCGCAGCCTAGTAAAGATTTTCTGCATTGCAAAGATTTCTTGCCTAATAACGTTTTCTTGCACAGCAGGCCTTTGGCCGGGCTTAAGAATTTTCTCCACCATGGTGTTTTCCGAGATGGCGCAGCCTACTAAATATTTTCTGCATTGCAAAGTTTTCTTGCCTAATAACGTTTTCCTGTTTTCGGGCGCGCTTAAAGATTTTCTTCACTATGGTGTTTCCCAACACGGCGCAGAATAATAAAGATTTTCTACCTCATAAAATTTTCTTGCCTAATAAAGATTTCCTGCATGGCCGACCAAGACTGCATTTTACCATTTCATAAAAGGTATTCTCAAAAGCTTTAAGATAATAACAATATTGGTCATATTCGTTGGAAAACACCGTATAATCACAATATTGTACTAGAATTTCAGAGGCCCATAACTCGGAAACAGCCTAGCCGCCAAGATTTTTATTTAATTTTTTGTCTTATTTTTAAATTTTCTATAGGATAAGATACTTTTTTTTTAATTTTTGAGAGGTGCCACTAAACTTGATTTAAGCCCATTAATTAAATTGATATTTTTTACTTAAATATACATATACAGTAATTTAACCTACTTGAACAAGTAGTGAATAATATGAAGTTATGATTGGTACATGCGTTGACAAAGAGTTTTGTAATTTTTTCTTTAAATCCTAATAACTTTTCATGCTGGATGTAAAAAATTTATCAACTTTTAGTTTGAATAAAACACATATGTATCTATTACTTTTATTATTATACAAAAAATTCTATCGATTTTCTCGGCAACACATTTTTGTTACATACATCAAACCAGTAACCAACCGACGCTATGTCGCCACCTATTGTCCATGTACAGATGTGTTCAAGATTAACGTCAAGTATGGCCTAACTTGACGGTGTTCTTAACACTGGGTAGAATCAATGCGTCTACGAACGCCCCCACACATACCTGGATGTTATGCGTGGGTACCAATGGCTGACATGTATTTGGACATGATCAACCCCCCTTATTTTGGAGCGGAGCCTATCTAAAACTCCTTCCTAGATATGGATCTAGGCACCCGGTCGCAATGAAACTTCACACCGAGCGAAACGCTCTAAGTTTTTGGCGCTCCTGACCCCGTGGTACCAGATTAAAGGCTCTGGTCAGACTTCGTAGCCTAGACTACTACCAGTTGCGAACCCCAAACAGTTCCGGGAACTGGTGGCCCGTAAAACAACAAAAATAACAAAAACAGTCAACAATCACCCTCACGGATGGCAATCGTGCATATAAGCGCCGGCAAGGGACAAACACACACAAAACAAAAACACAATGCCACTCTCACGAGTAACACATTGGCAGAAAATACCACCCAACAATAAACACAAAATAACACAAGGCAATTACAATAATTGCCACAAACCAGCAACACAGCATAACAAACACAGCACCAGCAGCAAACATTCAATCCGGTCTCCAAATCATATTCCAAAAACAGCATACATAGCGTCAACATCGTCATCATCAATCCCCAACATAAATGGATAGCGTCATCCAGAGACAGGCAGGGTCATCAACAAAGGCACACATTAGCACACACAATACATGAGAACAGTCCAGGGGTAGGCGTAGTTGTCTATCCAAAAACAGCGATAAATCCATAACCAGGTACAGACAAAGTCACATATATATAGCGTCATCCATGTACAGGCAAAGTCGTCATCACAAGGTACCAGGCAGTCGTCATCTACCCATGTGTACAGCCACAGAGACCACTCAAAGGTCCCAAGGGACTCAAGAGGAGACCCCGCAGCATGAAAACAACGGCAGGACGAACACCAGACACCAATAATGGCGAACCACCACCACAACACATCCACATCAATATCCACGAACAGCGACCGTACGAGTGATCATGCAAAGGACCACCCCCACTAAATTTGTCTCAGTCTTCTTCTAAAGCCCTCACGAGCGAACTCCTTCAGCCTCCCAAATGTCCGACTGTCTTCTAAAACTCTACTAACGTCATAACCTAACCCAGTATGGTACGTGATTCCCATACTTTCCAAATCTCTAATGTCACTGTACAAGGAGCATTCAGTCAGTACATGCCTCCAGTCTCACTCACATCACGCATGGCCTACTGTCCCCTTTCTCTCCAGCTCAGCACGAGACTGGCCTTCAAACAAGATGAGCAGGTCATCCGCATATGCACACAGCTTGAAGGAACGCTCCAGCAGCCTCAGCAAAGGATCCATCATAAGGTTCCAAATAAATAGATCACAAATGGAACCCTGCGGACAACCATGTTTAACGTCCCTCCAAACAGTGTTGCTGACACCTACAACACAACCTTTCCTGCCGCTGAAGTAACTACTCCACAAGTCCAGTTCTCGACAGCCAATCTCACGTAGTCTATCCAGAACTTCACCCCACAAGAGGTAGTCAAACGCTCCCTTAAAATCAACAAATATGCCAAGGACGTACTTGGCAGAGGAATCACTAACACAACACCTTACATGCATCCACGCATCCTCAACAGATCTCCCCTCCCTAAAACCAAAATGGTACTCAGAGCGGCTCGCACCGTCGGCCTCTTTCAGTCTTGCCACCATTATCTTCTCCAGCACTTTTCCAAGTACTGGCAGGAGACTGATGCCCCGATAAGAGCACGGATTGCTCTTAACTCTATCAGGCGACTTTAAGAGGACGACAACACGGGCGGTCTTCCAAGCCCTAGGGAAATAGCCCTCACTCAGACACTTTCCAAAAATCGCCTCCAGATACTCAGGAATGGCCTTCCAGATGCTTTTACACATCTCTCCAGCCATACCATCCATACCTGGAGATTTCCTACTCCGGACTTGACAAACACTGTCATCTACTTCAGACCTGTCCAGATTTGGAGGACCGGCTCCTTCCCTAATGAGAGGAAGGCTACCGACCTCCGCATCCGGACAAAAGGCATTCAGCAAAGCGCCAGTGCAATCCCTCCAAAAAGACAGCGTAATGCTGTCAACTTCAAGGCATTTAATGTCAGGCTGACTAAATCTACCCCTGCAAATACGATACACCTTACCCCATCGGTCATCCCTGTTCTCCCGCATGAAGCTTCTTCACTCTAATTCTTTCTTGTCAACAATCAGTGCCTTATATGTTCTAAGGCCAGCAAGATAATCAGCCTTACACTGAGTCAAATCGTCAGCATTAGAACGCCTCGCCCTTTGCAATCACCTCCTAAGGGTTCTGAGATTCCTCCGCATCGTGTCCAACTCATGTGCCCACCACTTGACCCTACTTGGCTTAGTCTTTCGAGAGGTGTACAAGAAAGCGGTGAAGCTGGCTAGTGCACCTTGAGTCGGTGGAGAAGGTAACGTAAATATTGTGCTGCTGCGTGCCCTGTGTACGCGGCAATGATGGCTAGGGTGAAGACATTAATCATGGATAGGATCACTATACTGCAACAAAATCTGCAGAGGTCGACGTGTGAGTTTGGGCAGTCGATGCGACGCCGAGGTGCTTCTTTTGAGTTTTTTCAGGAGCCATATGTTACGAGTGACCATGTCAGGGGATTGCAGGGGAGGTGTAGGGTTTTCACGAATTTGCCGGGAAACTCTGCTATAGTTGTGGACGAAGATGAAGTAGACTGTACTGTAGTTAACCGTACTAGGTGGGGAGTGTGCACTGCTGTGGAGGGCAGGTTTGGGCGTTTGCTCTTGGCCAGCATCTACTGCAGATTTGGTGGTCCATTGGAGCCTTAAGGCTCCAATATAAATATAAATTAAGGTATATGGATACGGTGTTACTCCTTGCGAGTAACTCTCCTGTTATCCTCGGCTTAGACGCAAATGCATGTTCTCGTACTTGGTTCAGTAAGGTGACCAGGCATGCTCCTGCGTATCAGAACTTTATGCGAGAAATTATGCTTAGCTTAGAATAGCTGGTCGCAAATGGTGTTTCAGTATTAAATGAGGCTAGCGATTTGTATACGTTTGATGGCCCAATGGGCACCAGTGATATCGATGTCACACTTTCGAATGGGGTAGCGTTGTCTGTTTTTGACTCAAGGTGGAGGGTGTATGAGAACGCGGAGGTTAGTGACCACAATCTCATTGCGATACTGGTAACTTCCCATCGTCGCACAGGAGTAGTTGTACCACCTAGAAGGTGGCGACTCCACAGTCTGGACTGGGCCAACTATGAGGACTGTTGGAGGGCAGAAGTGATGACACAATCATTGAAGACTTTTAGAGTTCTTGCGATAGACGATCAGGTTGAGCAGATAGACCGCTGGATGTGTACCATTAATGACATATTACTTGACATCATGTCCTTGAGATTCATTTCGTAGACCTCCTCCATGAATTCATCAGGCGTAATTTGTTTATGGACGCGCTGCATCACTTACCTAGGGCCGAGTTTATCCTTCACCGATACCTCCAAGCCCACCTCTTCAAACTTCTTATTTTCCGCAATTCTGTTTCTCTCAGCAGCCGAGGGAGTGCGAATTACGGCACCACCCGATTTCATCGGCCGGACGTCATGGACACGGACGCCAAGTATTGGCCCACCTTCGGTAACCACCTTCTGGACTACCTCCTTCGACGTCGAGGCACCTTTTGCCCTGACTACAACCGACCACGTCTCCACTGGCTTGACGGCAGTCGTCGCCACCACAGCCACCGGGGCACGTGCGGTCGGAGCCACTAATGCCGCCGTACCTGCAGGAGCAGTACGATCACCAAAAATACCAGGTGAGCCGGCCTCCAAACGTCCCCGAAACCTCTTGTTTTCCGCCACAAGCTTCATCAGCAACACCTCATAATCAGCCGAGATCGTCGATACAAGCCTGCCAACAGCCCGATCAACACTGTCCGCCATTACCACCTCCATGAGTGCGCCAGTGATCCGCTTGATTTCGGCCACGGCAGCACCAACACCAGAAACCGCCCCCATCTTCTTCCTTGCCCTACGGCTGGAAGAGGCAACACGCACCCTGTCGGTAGTATCGGTGACAGTCGCCTCCCCTTCCTCCACCCTCTCGTACACCATTTTCTGAGCAACAGCAGCACCAGCAACTGCACCAGTAGCGACACCAACGGCCCCATCAATCGTGCCAGCACCAGTAGCAGCGGCAGCAGCAGTATGTTCACGGCGTGTCTTTGGTGAATTAGGTTTCACCCTCTTCTCCTTGGAAAACTCCCACTCACTATCCGTGTTACTATGCCGTAACAATATCCTTGACACAGGCGGCAACATCGACTCTGATTGCGACATAGATTCCGAAGAATCTTCCTCTATATCACCCTTCGGCAACTTTTTCCTCATGAACAATGGCCCCGGTGGGGCCATCACCGCACAAATATTAAAAAAATAATAATATGCCCACCTACCTCGCTTTCGAGTTCAAAAAGGGCAACGCTGAATTGCGAAAAAAATACCAAAGCGGCAGCACTGAACTTCTGAAAATTCAAAAGCGGCAACACTGAATTTTCTAAAAAAAATTTATAAAAATTTTCAAAGCGGTAACGCTGAATCTCCGAAAAATACCAAAGCTGCAACACTTATCTTATTTTCCGCCACCAATTAACTCTACCACCGTAGTCTCACCCACCGCTAAACAACAGCGTCACAAACCACACTACAGAGTTAACAAGTCCACTTGCACGTGCAAGATCGCTCAAGTCCGGAATCACTTTTGTAATCCGCGAATATTTTAGGCATCCGCCAACCGAATTCGAAGATTTTTATATCTCCGTAATCAACAGAATTTACGCTTTCCGACAATATAATTCTCACTAATTGTTTTTACCTTTTTACCACTCAAAAACGTTTTACAAAACTCCGCTATACTCCTGTACACTACCACAAAGTAGACCAGAGGTGTCACAAGCACAAAGTAAGACGAAAGATAATTGTGATTTTGTAGTGTTTTTAGAGGTCTCGCTCACACAGTCATCAAATCCTCTTTGCTTTTTCTTTCGCGTGGTATTATTTTAAAGTAATTACGTTTTATTCCTTGTGGTCTCATTCGCAGCCAAGTTTTTGTAAATAAATGGTAAAAATTAATATTTGCGAACGAAAATGCTTAAAACAAAGTCTCTAATCATTTGAAAACAAATTTTATTCACTTTATTAATACTAATAATCCTTTTCGCATTGTGGTTTTCAATTCAATACCACAAATTCCTGCATTTAATTTTGTGCAAATGTTCATGTGCTCAAGTGTATTTTCAATTTATGCTTTGTGGTCTCATTCGTTGTTTGCTTTTTGAGTTTGTAAGCATTTGGAAACTAATTTTAATCACTTTTATATTACTAATAATGTTTTACACATTGTTTTATTTAGTTCAACACTGCAAAATCTTTCATTTAATTTTGTAAAAATTTTCACTTGTTCATTTCACTAAGTATACATTTCGGCTGTTTGTTTTGATTATTGTACTAAAAATATTCAATAACAAACACACTATATTTGTCCCTTTTTAACAGTGATCAAATAAGATGATTTGAGCTTTTTTCTTAAGTCTATTTTGTGACACTACAAAGTCCAGCAAACAAGTAATTCTCCATGTACAATATAAACTAATAATTATTTAATTTATTTTTTATCTTAAATTTGATTTTCATGTTATTTGTTCTCAGCCGCCGCGAAAATAATCATTCGTCTCAGGTCTCTGTACATAAACAACTTTTGACATACGAGCCAACAGTTACATGAATTCACCTTGAATTAGGCAGAAAAAAAGTAAATCAGCTGTGTTTTCAACTTTTTTTTTCATGCGTATATTTATTTATTGTATCTTCAAAAAATTAACTAACAATAAGTATTCAAATCTTAAATCTAGATATAATAATTAGGCCCAACCAGTGTCAGGCATAAACTTAGTGATAGTAATCAATAATACATAAATACCGTAGCTGTTTCATCTGGAGTGTTGAGTATTAGAGCCATAGTGTCCCTCTTTTTTAAGCGGATGTGTCCAGTAAAATTCAAGATGTTACGAGCAAGTGGATTAGGACGAGACTCGGGTTTTGTTAAGTATTTTTTAATTTCTTCAGTCACTAGTGGCAAATTTAAATCACGATGTAAATTTGAAATTTTGATGTACCATGGAGCCGATGTTATTAGTCTTAAAATCTTGTTTTGCCTTCGTTGGATTATCTCTATACTGGAAGCTGAAGCAGTGCCCCATAGCTGTATTCCGTAGCACCATATAGGTTTCAAGAGCGACTTGTATATCAAAATTTTACAATCTAGACTCAGCGTCGAATTTCTACCAATCAGCCAATGTACCTGAGTTAATTTTAGTTTCATTTGTGTTAGCTTAGATTAAATGTGGTGTTTCCATGTAAGCCGTCCGTCAAGGTGTATACCAAGGTATTTCACATGTGAGTGTTGAGGAACAATTTGATTATTTATTCTAATGGGGGAACAAGTATCTTTTCGTAGGGTAAATGTTATCTGAGCACGCTTCTGTTCGTTTACTTTTATTCTCCATAAGTTCAGCCATAGTTCCAGCTGGGTAATATGTTGCTGAAGATATCAACATGCCGCGTGAGAGTTTTCGTGCATACTCAGGCAGGCTGTATCGTCGGCAAATGTAGATGTGTGGATGTTACTGCTCACAGGCATATCACAAGTATAAATCAAATACAAAACTGGCCCCAGTATATTCCCCTGTAGCACACCGGATGAGATTGATTCGGGCGCACTCATGGAGTCTCCTTCCACAACAGTGAACTTCCGGGCAAGAATATAACTTTGTAAAAGATTAAGAATGTTTATTGGTAGATATGTCTTCAATTTTAAAATTAGGCCTTCATGCCACATTATATCAAATGCCTGAGAAACATCAATAAACAGGGCAGAACAATATTTCTTTTCTTCAAAAGTTCTTCTTATAAATTGAACCAATCTATGCGTTTGTTCAATGGTGCTATGCTGACTTCTAAAACCAAATTGATGATACGGTATGCACGCATTATCAGTTAGTATTGGGATCAATTTTATCATGAGTAGCATTTCGAAAAGCTTTGACATTGTTGACAGTAAACTTATTGGCCTGTATGACTCAGCCTTAGTAAGATCTTTGCCCGGCTTTGGAATCATTTTGACCTTGGCAAGCTTCCAGTGGTGTGGATAATACTCCAGTCGTGAAATGGCATTATAAATTAATAACAGGATTTTAATTGCAATACGAGGCAACTTTATCAACATCTGATTACTAATTTCATCAATTAGTTTTTGTACCTCATGTAACTTAAATTTTAAGAGTCGAGGGGATAGAGCAACTGCACATGACAAATCAACAACGTCCGTGCATGTGTTTGGGGTAAATACGGATTTTAAATGTTACATTTTTCAGTATCACTTCTTGCCCAACCTCCGGTAGAAGTGCGCAGAGGTGGTTTAAACTCAACGGGTGTTGAGATGCAAGCAACTCTTGGAGTCGTTTAGTGCACTCCTTTAACCTGATTTTATGTTGGGGCGATCTGTGTTGTTCCCATTCCCTTCTAGCTCTTCTTTTTTCATATACGAGACGTTCAATATCCGTAGAATAAATTTTATTAAACCCAGTCTGCGGGTGGCAGGTAGTAGCATGTTCAGCAGCCTGCTTAATATTTTCTTTAAGATTCGCAATGTTAGATTCAATATCATCGCATGTTCTTAGCGTTATGTTTTCCGTGCAATGACTTCTAAGATATTTTTTGAATCTCAGCTAATTAACAGGATTGATCATCTTCACATATGGATGAGGTGAAACAATTCTTAGTGGGTTACAGATCGTAACGATAGTGAGAGAGAGATCTAGAGAAGCTTCAACATGAAATAAATCCCTAGAAATATTTTTCAATACTCCAAAATATATAACATCCGGAAGTTTTTGTATGTCTGTAGGCCACTGAGTGGTCTCTCCCTTTGAAATGATGTCCAATCTCATTTTTTAAATTGTGTTGAACAACGCTCTTCCTCTAGGTGTAATAAGGCGTCAACCCCAGAACGTATGCTTTGCATTGTAGTCTCGAGCTGCTATGAAACAAGTCCTAAGAGATTTGTATTCATCCTCAGTGATTGAGAATCTTGGAGGGGAATAAATTGATGATATAACGAAATTTTTACAAAAATTTTCAATACAAATATTAGTTGCTTGGAAATGTACTGCACAGAAGTTATCAATATTTTTTCCGAAAAGAAGTGCTCGAGCTCATTTTTGTGTTGGCGAATGCCGTTAGCGTTCCAGAAACATATTTTTAACGTGTTCATGGCTTGTTAATTAATACTTGAAACAGAGTATTAATTATTCGCAGCATTTCTTGCATCATGCTAGTCATATTTGTAGTAAAGTTGTTTATAGTTTGCACCAGATTATCAATAGTGGCTTCAAGGCGCCTAAAATTAAAAGTAGTAGGGAATTGCCGGTCCTGGGCCAATTAAAATTGTGAAATTTTGAAATTTTAATTACCCAAATTTTAAAATTCTTGGAAATTTGTGAAATTTGATACCTACGAGGGTGGTTCAATAAGTCCATCCGATTTTTTGTTTAAATAAGGAGTTTTTTGTTTACATCAGGAGTTTTTTGTTTACATAAGGAGTTTTTTGTTTACATAAGGAGTTTTTTGTTTACATAAGGAGTTTTTTATTACTACATACGAGGGCGGTTCAATAAGTCTGGTTTTTTATGACCGTGGGAATTTATATGTATGTATGTTTGTGGGGTGGATTAAGGGGTTTCATAAGATTAAGATTTCATAAGTATACATAATACCAACTGGAAAATCATGAAAATGATTTTTCCTAATACCAACGGGAAAGTCAAGAAATAATTTTTCCTTTGTGAAACTTAATTTTCCTAATGCCGACGGCAATGCATGATTATTTTTTTCAAATGCCGACGGCAAAACATGATTATTTTTCCTAATGAATACGGCAAAACATGATTATTTTTTTCAAATGCCGACGGCAAAACATGATTGTTATTTCCTAATACCAAAGGGAAAATTACCGGTGTTGCCAGACTGTATAAATTTCTTATCGTAATACTATATCAGTAATATCAGAGAAAATAGATTTGATGACTACTAGGCGATTCTCATATGAATCGTGGGAATGTGTTTGTGTGATTTCCTAACGCTATAAATTGTTTATAAATAACATAAATTGTTTATAAATAAAATAAATTGTTTATAAATAAAATAAATTGTTTATAAATAAAATAATTAAATAAATGAATTTAATTTATTTAATTATTTTATTTATTTATTTATAAAATGTTCTCATGTATGTGAACAACCCTAATGCTTGTGTGTGTGTGGTCCAGCTTGATTGTCGCTGGTAAGCATATCTGTTGTTTATTTGTTTAAGAAATATATTTGTATGTATGTATGTATGAATGTATAAATGTATGTATGCATGTATGAATGTATAAATGAATGTATGAATGTATAAATGTGCGATCGTGAGAACTTGTGTGTGGAATATTTTATTGAATACATTTATATTTTGCAACGTAATCATTTTCTTTGTCTACGATTATTTTAAAGCAGAGGATTTTCAACTAAGTACACTCATCAGCAGAGAAACAAAAAGCAAACATTTGCAAGTAAGCAAAAAAGTTAACTTCTCCTCCTCCCCACCTCCTTCTATTCCCTTTATGTAGTTTGTATTTGAAATAAGAAAACACTTGTACATTCTTTTATTTTGTATACATTTATTGTTTAAAATTTTTTTTATATTTTATAATAATACATACATTAATATTTTAAAAAGTAAAAAGATCATTTAAAGCAAGACATTTCTTTTGTTAGTAAAATAGCATTTTTGAATGCGCATACACCAAAATTATGATAATTACAATAAAAATATTCTGGATACTTGATTTCCATTTGTTTAAAGTTGATGCAGCCTATATCCTCAACGTTAAAAATTTTTCGGTGTAACATTTTTTCCAACCATAGTCTTTTTTCTTTATCTTTTACGTAAATTTTAGAACATCTTGCGTTGGCTTTTAAAAAATTGCAAACGCTATGAAATGAAACTGATCCAGCAGTCCAGCTTAGGTGATGATAGTTTTTTGTTAGCCACTTTGCTTCTCTTTCTTTGCTTTTTTATTGATAAGCATTTAAAATCAAATGGTGGTTTTATAATGAAACTGTTATATTCATAATTGTTGAAAACAATCGCTACTTCTTTTGCGATGAAATCGTTTAAATTAGTTTTGAAACCTTGTACGTCTATAAAAATTATGTTATTTTCCATATTATTCAATTTATAACACTTTTCGAACTTGTCCTTTGATGGGTATATATTCTATTATACGATCATGAATAAGAATGCAGTAAGCTGATGTCTTTGGTGCAATATTAGTTGCTGTTTCAAATTCTATTTTTATATCAATCGGTCCATTATTGAGTGATTCATTCTGATGACTGACATCTACTACAATAATAGGAGCTTTTGTCTTAAACTCTGATGCAGTTAGAAGCGGTTGAGATTCTTTCATATAGTAGCTTTGTTGGAATCTTAGAGACATATCATATAGAATTGCATAACGTTCATTTTTGAACTTTATGTATAGATCATCATACGGGTATGGGACTGAATTTAAATGTACTTTTAAATTAGTCAAATCACAATGAACAAACATATTTTCTTCTTGAAAAGCGATCAACACAAAACGGGGCGTTCTTTATTTGCAGCCAGTTTAACATTCCAAATATGGTTAGTTCCTGTGTTTAATTGTGGATTAATATGACAATCCCAACTGCGAAATGCCATGGGTATAAAAGAACCATTGTTAATAATCTTAATCATATTCAATTTGCTAATTTCAGATAATTGAACATGAGGTATTCTCCATGAGATGAGTGAAATTGTAAGTTTAGCTTTTTTAGTAGAAACACTCGAGCGTACAAGATCTTCGTCGTTCTTATTGCGGAGGAGTATCAATTCATGTTTTCCATTTAATATAACTTTGTTGTAGTCTTCAGCGAATCCTAGAAGAATTTTTAGAGGTACATAGAAATTGAAAAATCCATTTGCACGAGTGACATCGTCAATTTTGTTCCATCCAGCATTTTACATCACATTGCTATCGTTTGGTGATAGAGAAACCCAGCTTTTTATGGTGCTCGTGGCTCCTAAATATCTTGTATGATCAATTTCAATTACATTGAGCTCATAGCGAATTTCATCAAATAGATATGGTACAAAGTTGTTTTTTAATTTAAAGTTCTCTGAAGAAGAAGATTTAGGGGTATTATCATCGGCAACAAACCCCTCTACATAAATGTAGCTCTCACTGGGTAGCACGTATAAATCTTGATTTTGTATTGAAATTCTGATTTCATCATTATTGTTGTAAGATTGTAAGTATGGTACATATGTATGATAGTCATATTTGATTATATTCTCATCAGAAAAAGGTTTATCTAAGACATCTATTATTGAACTCATTTTGTCTTCAATTTAAAATTCAAGGACTTTAGAAAATTTTTATTTGATGTTGTTAGTGCTTTCTGTTGAAGTGGTCGCTTTAATGTTGTTGTTCTTGCTGCTATATTTTTCAATGTATTTGTGTTGTATATTAGCATTATTTAGTTGACCTCAAATGTATTCGTATTGTAATTTCCTCTCCTCGAAAATTAATTAAATCACCGTGTTGATCAACTACGCGAAGCGCTAGTCAACTTATCTCTCTGGTGTTCACAGGTAAATAGATGAGATTTCTTGGAACCTCATCTATTTTATAGCCTGGAGGCACATTAATCGGAAATTCATGAAGTGTATGCGATTTGGAGTTATTCATATATGCGTTAATAGCGATACTACTTTCAATTCGCAAGAGATTTACTTTAAAAATATTAACTGGAAGATCTGAGTAATAATATTTGTTTGGTTTTAGGATTTTGTTATTGAATCCTAAAAGTTTTCCAATTGTGGTGTCTTTATTAAAATATACAGGATCTTTGTAACTATTAACTTTAACTTGCATTGTATTGTTATTGGCTTTAATAAAAATCTTATTTTCTGGACAGAGTCTTCTGTATTGCTCTTGTATAAAATCTACAATATCATTCAATTCGTAAGATCCAATTGGTATTTCAATTGTATGTTTCCCTATATGAAACATATTGTTGTAGGTGTCTACATTTGGAATGCTGTTGTATGAATGAAAATCAGTTAGAGCAAACTCATATGCACCATGTAATTCAATAAGAGGAAAGTAACTAGCAGATAATTCTGATGAGTTAGAGCTCAGAGTAAGTGTTATTGACATTATAACAGACTGATTACAATTAAATAAAGTTTAGTACACAGTATGGTTTATATGCATAATTTACATATTTATTTCATTTTCTTATTTTAAAATTAACATTAGTTTCTTAATATTACTGCTATTGTTGTTGATGATGGTGTTAGCTATAATATTTCATTCTTACTTATCCAAGAATTGTGTTGATTAGAAAATCCCAACCATTTAACGTATGCCTCCTTTTCTTTAGTTTTAAGAACCTTTTCAACTAGATATGTATTTGGATATCTAGTTTTCGAAAGTTCTTCAGTATAGAATCCAGCTTTAATAGGATTACCAAGATAATCTTCTAATATGAATATTGTTGGATTTGTATTTTGAACTCTTGTAATTGTGAAAATTTCTGTGGTCCAATTTATTTTAAAATGTATGCTTATATTTGCTTATGCGTACATGATCTCCTACATTAAATTTCGATATTTTAAAAATTTTAAAATGACTTTATACTGTATTTAGTAGCTTTTGCTCATTTGTTGAGTTGACTTTAATCGGAGACATTTTGATGGTACGGTGAACTTTTCTATTGTATGCATTAAGTAAATCTTTATATATATCAATCCACTTATATGAACCATTAAAGCTAAATTCTTTCCACATCATTCCAGACAATGTTCTGTTAAATCTTTCTACTATTGATGCTTTCATACTGCTCTATGTTGAGTAGTGATTAATGTTGTATTTATCCATTAATTTTCCAAAGTGTTTGTTGAAAAAGTCTTTACCATCATCTGTTTGTAAGTTTTTTGGTACTCGTTCTAATTCAAAAATATTTTTCATCGCCTTGGTTGTTTCGAGTGCAGTTTTAGTTTTTAGAGGTACTGCCCATGCAAATTTTGAAAATGTGTCAATTACAGTTAACAAAAATCGATAATTTCTGTTTTCTCTAAAATAGATACCCATTTCAACTAAATCAGATTGCCAAAGATCATCTATTTCTTTCATTACAACTCTACGACGCATAAAAACTTTTCGAGCTTGCTTATGCTTTTTGAAGACATTAAGTTGTTTTACAGATTTTTTGGAGAGTGTTGTGATCTACTTGACGCACTTTCAGCTATTGATACAAACATGTAATTTCCCAATCTATAAATTTCCTCATTAAGCTGTTCAATTTGTTCTTCAAAGGATATTTTAATTTGTAGAATGTCTTTTTGAATTTTATAATTTTCTTCTATATCTAATTTTATATCGCGTTGTAGCTCCTCAATTTGCATTTGAATATCTTCTTGAATTATAGTATTATCTTCCTTAAAGTATGTTAATAATTTCTCTTCTAATTTTTCGATTTGAGTTTGCAGAAACAATTTATTGATAACATCGTTTTCCTCCAGAGCTTTGGACATCAATGTTGTTGTTCGTATCCATAAAGAACCCCAGCAGATTAGGTGCATTTTTCAAAGAAATTATGCTACTAGTATCGTTTAAATAATGTCCAAATTTATCAACAGACATACTTTATATACTTTATTAAAGTTAATGTATTATATTTGCTTCACGTAGTTCTTCAATAATTGATACAATCTCGTTATTGTGATTAGTATGACCTGCACCTTGTGATGCAAGCAGTAGTCGAAGACGATCTACTAACTCATTTGGATCATCCCAGTATATATAGTTTGGCTTATGGGCGTTAAATTCCATCATTCCATCACCTAAATAACTACCTTTTGGCTTAGATCCTGTTGATTCGGCTAAATTCTTCTGATTTTTCTCGTCAATAAATTTCTTAATAATATGTTTGTATTTATATCCTCTAGTACCCTTAATTTGACCATCAGGTTTATAGTCCCTTCTATATGCATTAGTAGTAATTAAAATCTTTTTATTGATTTCGAGTTCAAATTTATCATAATTTTTTGGTATCTTACGAAACATTAGAGAAAATAGTCCTGGTGTTAGAGCCCATATTTGACCACCAACTTGTATTTTATCTTCATTAAGTTTGAGGTTACTATCACCAAATTTCCATTCATTATTGAAATCTTTATGTGGACCATAGTTTGTATCTAATTCATTTCTTCGTTCCAAGACTGATAAGTCAGTATAAGTATCTTCTGTATTGGAAGTCTGTGAGTAAAAATCATCATCATCATCGTCATCATCATTCACAGTATTAGCATCATTAAATAAGATGGTATTATCGAATATTGTTCCTTCTGCTAGTGTCTTTGGTGTACTTGTCTCTATCTTGACTGATGTTTTTTCAGGTTTAAAACTTGTATTATTTTCAACTTCTGTCTTCATTTTACTTTCTTCTTTTATGGGAATTCTTTTAATATTTTTAGAACTATTTATGAATTCTTTGAGTGGTTCTGTTATAGGTTTAACTGTATCTCTTAGTTGTTCACGTGTATCTATTTCACCAGTTTTTATACTACGAAGTTTTTTCTTCAAGACATTCCTTGTGGAAACCAACTGTTTTAAAATTTTCTCATCCATGTTTAATAATAGTAAATAACAGGTATCAGCTATTAGATCAGGTATTAGCTTATCAGGACCTGATCTGGTTTTCAGATCAGCTTATCAGGACCTGACCTGGTTTTCAGATCAGCTTATTAGGACCTGATCTGGTTTTCAGATCAGCTTATCAGGACCTGATCTGGTTTTCAGATCAGCTTATTAGGACCTGGTCTGGTTTTAAGATCAGCTTATTAGGACCTGTTCTGGTTTTCAGATCAGCTTATCAGGACCTGATCTGGTTTTAAGATCAGCTTATCAGGACCTGGTCTGGTTTTAAGATCAGCTTATCAGGACCTGATCTGGTTTTCAGATCAGCTTATTAGGACCTGGTCTGGTTTTCAGATCAGCTTATTAGGACCTGGTCTGGTTTTCAGATCAGCTTATCAGGACCTGGTCTGGTTTTAAGATCAGCTTATCAGGACCTGGTCTGGTTTTCAGATCAGTTTATCAGGTATCAGATGAGGTTATAGCAAATAGATGTATCAAGTTTAAAGTTAGATTAATAACTAAAGGTAATTTTTTATGAGTAGTTGCTTATATAGTTATGAAATAGTCAAATTGCTTTCTGTAGCGACCATCGTTTAATTCGTTATCTTTGCTTATCATCAAAAATCCATATTTATCCTTCCAACATTCTCGACAAATTTCTTGAAACTTTTCATAGCTCGTATCGCTGGCAACATGATCCTTATAAATATGCTTCATATTTGTCTCCTCTTGCTTAAACATTATAATAACATTTGCATTGTCTCTTATTAAATGCTTGGGAATTCTGGTATAAGTTTGATATAGGTAGAATGAATCAACTTCCCTATGTCGCCCCATACAAAAATATGTACGTATATTATTCTGCTTTTCACATGCAACATCATCAAATATCATAATTGAATTAGTTTTAGCTTCGTCAGGTGGAATAACTGATTCATTATCGGTGAATGTATAATACCCCATACCTTTAATTGGTGAAATTAGTTTCTTTAGGTATTCATATTTAGGTTGATAGAGAGATTTTGAGTATAAATAGATGTTTTCAAACTTGAGTCCATTAAGAATTTCTAGCAAGCCAATCATAACATTAGTCTTTCCACAATTTGATGGTCCCACTATTAGAGCACGAATAGAATTTGGTAAGAGAGGACTATGCTTTATTTTTGAACTGATGTTCGCTGAATCATCAATATTACGAACTAAAATATTTTTATGTTGTTTTACTAACTGCATTTTTGTAACTAAATGCATTTCATATATATTACCTCTTATATAGAAAAAAATAGATAATATGGTTATACGATATCAGAAAACTTTTAGTCATAAAAACACCGTCGTTGGAGGAGGAGGTCTAGTAGATAAAATAATAAACTCTCTACCTGTTGAACTTCATCTACCTGGATATCAGTACTGTGGACCTGGAACAAAACTACAAAAACGTTTAAATCGAGGTGATAAAGGAATTAATTTATTGGACTCTGCATGTAAAAATCACGATATTGCTTATTCCAAAAATAAGGATTTAAGTAGCAGACATAAAGCTGATAAAATACTTGAAAACTCTGCTTGGGATCGTGTTTTATCAAAAGATAGTAGTCTTGCTGAAAAATCATTTGCATATATGGTTACTAACGCAATGAAAGCCAAAACAAAATTTGGTATGGGTGTGGAGAAAAAGAAAAATGTTAAAAAGAACAAACTAAATGTTAAAACACTATTTAGAACATCAGTTAGAGCTGCAACAAAAATACTAAAAAAAGAAAAACCATTAGATATTAACTCAGTTATTAAAATTGCACGAAAAACTATTAACAAGTCATTAAAAGGAAGAAAATCTCAAATTATAGTACCACGTGTAATACGTGTTCCAAAAATTGGTGGTTTTTTGCCTCTAATACCGATTTTAACTCCTCTGGGTGCAATTGGTAGTCTAACAACTGGAGGTGCTGCTATAGCTAAAGCTGTAAATGCAACAAAGAATGCTAAAAATCAACTTGATGAAGCAACTAGACATAATAGAGCGATGGAATCTATAGCAGTTGGAAAAGGACTTTACTTAAAACCATATAAAAAGGGTTATGGCTTAGTTCATAAAGAATCAAAAAACTCTTAAAGATGCTACCCAACAGACCACTATCTGATCTGGACCTAAAACGTTTCTCTATAAATATTCCATATTTTAGAGGAGTTTTCATATTAAATACTCTACCAAAACGAACAAAGAAAATTGAATGTGGAATAATCAATTTAGATGTATCAACAGGACCTGGTACACATTGGGTAGCATATTATAAAAACATCAATGAAAAAGAATATTTCGACAGCTTTGGAAACTTACAACCTCCTTCGGAAGTAGTCAAATATCTTGGTGCAAATATTAAATACAACTATATATAATCAACATCAGAATTTTAATACATTTACCTGTGGTCATTTATGTCTTAAATTTCTTTATGAAATAACTGAAAATATTAAATAAAACACAAACATTTATATTTTACAAAACTCTTTAATGTCTTTTTATTTATAATTTAATACAGAATTAATGTATTTTATTGCCAAATAGGATACTGTGAATTTTGAATCAAAAATTCTCTCAGCTCACTCTCAAGGATTAAGTTTTGTTCACCTTCTCTGCTTAAGTGATATGATCCGCTCGAGAGATCCTTAATTTCATCATCGGTTAAACTGTTGTATCGTTTAGGCAGGAACATAATGTTGTTTTCCAATTCAACTTTTAGTGTGGGTCCATATTTGGTTGTTACACGTTTTACATTTTGAATATTGTATTTAATTGATGTCTCAAGCTCCTTTATATGAATTAATGTTTTGTTTTTCAGAGAATTAAATCTTGATGTTAGATTTTTGGTGGAGTCCATTTTTTTATTTAGTTCTTATCACTTTGAATGTTTAATTGCAAATGAACTGAAAAGTATTGGTGATGACTTCAAGAAGGCTAATCGAAAATATTTATGGTGAATAAGTGGGGTATAGTGATAGAGAGAAAGAGATAGTTATAGAGAGAGAAAAGGTATAAAGAGAGAGAAAAGGTATAAAGAGTTAGAGAGAGATAGAGGGTTAAAAAGAAGTATGGAATAGAGATGCTAGTATAGATATTTTAAAGTTGCTTTAAAAATTTAGGGAGCAAATTAGTATCAAAGGAATCTTCAAACAATCGTCATCATTCATTTATCAGCAAATAAAATGAGCCAAATTAGAAGAACATTAAATCAATTTCTAACAGATTTTGAAAGCTTCTGGTTATATGATCATTGGGAGATGATCAAATTCTTTCAAAATATGCTGGAGGAAAATGAACAATATGGCGTCATGGAAGATGAAGACAATACAGAAGGGCATTTTGCAAACTGTCCCTGGTATGATCCGAATTGCGAGGAAGGACCTGACACGTGCAGGTGTACCATATATTTTTTACGGAAAAGTATTTTAGAATATTTAATAAATGGATACTATGAAATGTTTCCATCATTGTAATTAAAATAAATAAAAAATAAATTATTAAAAATTCCTTGTTTTGCATTATTTTTTTCAAAAGGAAAATTAGGAATTATCTGTTCGAATATAAAATAACAGAAACTTGTAAGTAGTGAAAAATATAAGGACTTATCCGATTATCTAAATTTTTGGTCTTTATGAAAATATCTAATGAAATTTAATGGAATTTCATAATATTGTGAAATTCAATTTTTCTTGTGCAGAATCTCAAAGAAAACAAGACTGTGCATGTTTAAGCAAGAATTTGCAAATAAGCAAAAATAAAAATTTTTTTGATCCAACGAAGTAAAGCCAATAAAAAAATAAACACCATTCACATTTTCATTCTTTTTTCAACATTTTATTTAAAATTTTTTCTTAAAAATTCATTTACCTATGTACAATAGTTTTTCTTAATAAATAAATAGGATTTTATTTTCAATAATTTTTCTTAATAACTAAGATTTTATTTACAATTTAAAAATTAACTAAAAATTAATTAATTTTAACAATTTTCTTGCATTCTAGCAATCTCATCTAGCAACATGTCAAGTTCATATTCAGGGTTAGTTTCCTTAATACGAAAATGATACAATGCATATGTATTAATGTTATTTGATCTAATTTTTCTCTTATCGTCTCCATAACTTAAGACTACCTTATTTAGTTGACTAGTATATATCTGATGTAGCTTAGATTTAAATGTTAACATATTATCATACACATTAGTCTTATTAAATAAACAATTTTTATAAGTAGCTAAATATATTTATCTAATATGGCTCTCTTTACCCCCTTCGATTTTTTAACGTCATTTTGGTTCTGTACACTAAATGAGTACATTTTTGATCGCAGCCCAACAAACTCTGTCATTATCTTACCGCAATTCTCATCTTTCATCATACCAATTACTTTTTTATTTACTAGTGGAAAATTATAAATATTGTCTGTAGGATAGTCCGATGTATCAAATTGTTCTTGTATGTCATTTTTGATGTCAGCGTAAAAGTCGTCCGTTTTTATTGAATATATAAAAGAGTCCGTGTCCATATAGTTCAATGAGAGTTTTGTCTTAAACTTAGGTTGCATGTACCCGTAATGGAAATTATACATTTTCCATTTGGACAGCTCGAGTACACAAAATCCTAAGTAAATTGGTTTATTGTAGCAGGTTTTGACTCTAGTCATTTCGATTGCTACTAGATCTTTGGAAAATATAGATAAACTATGAAAATTTGGTTTTGATATCCAATCTTGGGCCCCCAAACGATTACAATTCGTTCTCTCCCAACTATTAACAATTTTAACATCTCTTCTCTTATCCACATTTTCCATGGTTTTACCATACACTGCATTATTAAGTAGTTTGAAAAAATTTTTTTCAAAAGCACTTTTAGCAGTGGCCCTATGTCTGGTATTTAGGTCAATATAGCCTTTTAACCATGGAGATTGTTTAAATGCCAGAATACGATGAGTTTTCTTTAAAACTAAGCCATATTCTAAGCACTGTTTAAGAACTCTAAAGTGTATCACGTATGATTGCTTTGTAGAGAAATCGGTTATCAACTTGCTATACTTCGCTTGCATAGGTTTCTTATTTTCAGCGCAAAAAGGAAGGTCATTATGCAAGTCGTGTAAATGAGAGGGATAATCCAACGTGACCTCATATACATAACCGTCTGTTCCATTGTCAGCTATGCTGTTTGGGTCCAGATTCAGCTCGTCTTGCGATAACCATCTGAACCCAACATGAGGAAGATATTCCGACATCGCCCAACCATACAAATTGTTAGCGTCTAAATAGACGAGAAATTCTGAGGGCTTCTCTTTATCGAAATCTTCCAAATATTTGTTATTTGCTTTCGAATATCTTTGACTACACTGTACGATCCCTCCACGTATACCTTTTTTAATAAAATTGTACATTTTTATGTCTGTCAATAATTCTAATTAAATTTTTGTGTATTTGAGCATTGCATCCCAGGAAAGGCCAGGTGCTGTATAATATTGGCATGGATCGAGCTCATAAATACCTTTACAAACTTTTCTAAAGTTCTCGAAAATATCTGTCAGTAAGAGGACATCTGTTTTTAAGTAAAGTTCCATGTAATCTTTCATAGTTTTGCAACCAAAAGTATTCCATACCTCTTCAGCATGTGAGTATTCCTCCAAAGAACACTCTTTATTGTTCAACTTATTAAAGAAATCACTGCGTGAAGGCAGCTGACATTCATCTAATTTTTGGAATGAATTTAGGTACTCATAGGGGAAAATACCTTTTTTCTTAATAAGCTGAAATTCTTTTTCTGACTGAAATAAGGATCTTGGAGTGCTGAAATCATTAGCCGACAAATTGCAGGCTAATGATTCCAAACTCTCAGCCATAAACCGTATTGTATCAAGAAATCTTATTTCAAGCTTATGACCGTCGCTCATTTCTGTAAATTGGGAGAGAGATATATAAAGTTCCTTATTGAGAGGGAGTACTTTCAGTTGCTTTGAAATTTCACCTAGTTCTTTAATAAAAAGATGTGAGTCATAATTTGAGTAATTGTGAAAGTAAACTGGTATAAACTTGGGAATTTGGTAATTTAAATTACAGTTATTGTGGGCTGCACCTCTAAATTTACCACTAATATGACAATGATCTCTAACGCGATCTTTACCTAGAAATTTTTGACAAATATGACAATTCACCGCACTATAAAAATTATAAATATCAGAAGGGGATAAAGTATCCATTTGTCTATTATTTACTAAGTGACTATTGTATATATCCTCACAGTCTTTAATTAAATATGATACAAATTTTTTTGAGGCATCTTTTCCTGTGTATATCCTTAATTTATCTAACTTATTGCTATGGAGACACTTAATATAATAGCTAAATGCACAAGGAGTGTGCTTTTTGACTAGACTAGTTTTATTACTTACACTATTACTAACTTCTTCCAAGATGCATTCGAAGTCCGCATATACCACGAAGGGTACATCCATTTTTCTTTGATGTCCCTTGAAGCTCAGAATTGCATCTGGACCTGATGGCATAGTTGTAACAATTTTACCGCACTCCGCCTTATGATTTGTCATACCATTTTCGATGTGGCTGTACTGGAGACAGCTGTTGCAGAAAATTAATTTACTTTTGTGCTGCGTTATTTGATTCCGTAAAAGTCTGTGAATGATAATAAATAAAAATAGATAAAAAATTACTAAGTAAAATGTACATAGTATAAAATATATAAACAGGTATATGTATCCTTAAAATAAAAAGTTGTATATTTTTTTAAATTACCTTGATATATTCTTTATCAATATGTAGTGATGACTTGCAGCATTCTCTAAAAGTAGTAAGTTGACGTGGTTCACTTTCTCGTCCTTGGTCACATAATAAGGACCAATGATCTGATCTGCTCCCTCATCATACCCAAATACGTTCACACTTATAGTCGGATTGTTTGCCTCAAACTCTTTGATTTTATTAAGTGCTAATGGGTACGTTAAATTTTTGAAATTTAACGCTACACCATTTCGCGTAACAATCGTTTCTGCAGCAATGTCAGGGATGTTATAAGAACTACAACGTTCTGTATGTTTGTATCTCGTCGTATCCATTGCAGCAATCAGACACCACTTGAAACAATATCCATCGCTGTTTTCTATGTTGATGCAAGCTTTTCTTCCTTCTAATTTTTGAGGTGTGGATATCCAATTCGACCCTTTGATGAGCGATGATTTGTTGATGTTGATTTCTGCTCGGACTATGCGTGACAAGGTCCAACCAGAATCTCGCTCTTCAAATTCGGACATTTTGGTTGAAATCTCCTCAACCCGTTTACGTAGTATTTCTTCTATATTGTCTGCCTTCGTCAGTAAACTCATTTTGGCTACATGTGATATTATGCACAACTCCAATTCCTCTCCCACAATTTTTATATACTCCGCCACAATACTCACATGAAATTTAATTATATGTTTAGTTAAATTCATTTGAAGTCTCTCCATAGAAATATTTTTGTTTTCCTTAATAAACTCTTCCAAGAGAAGATGGTCTCTTTTATTTAGAATTGCATATGTGGCGATATGATTTTTGAAGGCTTTCGATATTTTATAATATCTCACATTATTTTCTTCTGTCCTGACATGGAGTTGGCAGAGTTTCTTCTCCTTTTTCTTCTACATCTACTTCTCCATCACTTTCCGGTAAAGTTATGTCCATAGCATCGTTGTATAAGGTCCCTCCAAGGATATCCACACCTTGTTGTTGAGCTTGTTGTTGTTGTTGCTGCTGGTGCTGCTGCTGCTCTTGTTTATGATAAGTATGTGGTTGCCATTGCATCAAATTGGAATACTGCTGCATTTGATTATCTGGTGTGACGGGATTATAATTGTAACTTGGATACTCATATTGCATTGGTACTCCTGATCCCAAAAACTGATTATTCCATGACATTGATGTAGGGTAACAGTTAAGCATGCCGTATTGTTGATGATTCATTGGTAGTTGATATTGAGGGTATTGTAGAGAAGGGTGTTGCTGATGATGAAATGTATTTAGCTGCTGTTGATGATTTTGAAGAGATGTCTGCGGTTGCTCTTGATTTCTGTCCCGGCTTACGATCTCTTGATCCTGCACACTATGATTTTTAACATGGTCCAAAAAGGACTTTTGGTATTTATATACCTTATGACATCTATTACACATATATCCAGAAGAACTCATTTTTAATTAGTTTATAGAATTTATATTTGAATTTAACACAATTGCTGATGATACTACTTGTAAATACAATAAAGTACTGATGTGTTGGTTATAAAAGTTGGCGTATTTATACGAAAATTAGTAGCAGTAGCCTTGCGGCATTCATAATTTTTATTTTTTGTTTCTCTGCTGATGACTGTACTTAGTTTAAAATCCTCTGCTTTAAAATAATCGTAGACAAAGAAAATGACTACGTTGCAAAATATAAATGTATTCTACACAAGCACAAAATATTCCACCCACAAGTTCTCACGATCGCACATTTATAAATTCATACATTCATTTATACATTCATACAAGCATACATTCATTTATACATTCATACATGCATACATACATACATTCATTTATACATTCATATATACATACATACAAATATATTTCTTAAACAAATAAACAAAAGATATGCTTACCAGCGACAATCAAGCTGGACCACCCACACACAAGCATTAGGGTTGTTCACATACATGAGAACATTTTATAAATAAATAAATAAAATAATTAAATAAATTAATTTAATTTAATTTATTTAATTATTTTATTTATAAACAATTTATTTGATTTATAAACAATTTATAGCGTTAGGAAATCACACAAACATTCATACTTACATATGTATATATATTTACATATATACAAATATATTTACATATATACATATATACATACATATACACACAAAATTTCTACAGTCTGGCAACACTGGCGATTTTCCCTTCGGTATTAGGAAAATAATAATCATGTATTGCCGTCGGCATTCGAAAAAAATATTAATCATGTTTTGCCGTCGGCATTTGAAAAAAATAATTATGTATTGCCTTCGGCATTAGGAAAAATCATTTTCATGATTTCCCTATTGGTATTAGGAATAATCATTTTCACAATTTCCCTATTGGTATTAGGAAAAATCATTTTCATGATTTTCCCATCGGCATATATATATGTATATACTTATGAAATCTTAATCTTATGAAACCCCTTAATCCACCCCACAAAGATACATATGTATATATAAATTCCCACGGTCATAAAAAACCTGACTTATTGAACCGCCCTCGTATGTAGTAATAATAAAAAACTCCTTATGTAAACAAAAAACTCCTTATGTAAACAAAAAATCGGACGGACTTATTGAACCACCAAATTTCCAAGAATTTTAAAATTTGGGTAATTAAAATTTCAAAATTTTACAATTTTAATTGGGGCAGAACCCCTAGTTCCCTAATACTCATATGAAATAAAACCCCAATTTTAAAAATGAAATAAGGCCCCAATAGACATCCGACATAATGAAACATATTAATCACTTTAGCTGTTTTGCGGCAACAAGGGCATTTTATTGCAACCCATTCGAAATTGTATTTGACATTAGTTTCACGTCACGTGAGTGAGTGAACATATTTTTAGATGCTTGCATAAAAGAAAGACAATATTTGGAGCCTTTTCCTTACAAATTACATGCATCGCGAGCTCAAAAATCTTTTCGCGATCTGGCGATTCTTCTTCTATAGAGTCTTCTTCAAAAATGTTCTCACTAGGCACCATATTTACAAAAATTCAGATACAATGTACAACATATAAGTATATATCTACATATATGTATGTATATGATGATAAAGAAATAAAACTATTATTGTATTTCTCTTTAACTTAACCCTTTCGGGACGGCTTTCGAATTTGAGTGTTATAATGAAGTTTGTGCATTCACTGAGTTAATAGCATATCGGAGAAACATTCTGGTAAGGAAATGTACCGCTCCAATATTGAGGAGGTCCTGGAGGGGCCGGTACACAATTGTACCATTCGTCTTTTTAGTTGGTACAAATATGTACCAACCGTCTTAAAAAAATAGAATTTTGATTTATACAAAATAAAAACAATGTCATTAAAGTCGAAAAGAAAGCAATTCTTTTTATTTTTATGAGATCTAGTTCAATCTTAAAAAAACATCAATTCAAAATTATAAAACTAAAATAAAAAATCACAATAAATTCAGGTATGTGCGGTTAAAGCTATGAATGAAACAGTGCAAAACAGTTTTTGCATAGTGGAACATTGCATTGCGTGCATATCGTGTACGTTCGAGTTTGTTTTTTATGCTGGGTGCAACGGGTACAACGACGTCTTGTATTTCCCTGAATGGGAAGATGTAATGATTCTTTGGGCTTAGGTTGAGGACCTGGTCTCTGCGATCTTCGAACGGCTGTAGTTTCTAAACCTTGTTTTATCAATGTCTCGGCTAAGGTCACCAATAATTGCTTGAACGGTATTTTTTTTCTATTAAGATCATTGTAAATCGTCCAAGTATTAACGGCAGCCATCATGATCAGTCGATAAAATACCTTTTTCCACCATTTGTCTGATTTTCTGTCAAAGTTGTAAAGGCCACTCATTTGATCTGCCAGATCAACACCTCCCATTATTTCGCAATAGAACTTTATTGCAGTAGGGCATGTAACTTGAATTCTTTCGCCTGTTTTTAATGTTTTGGACACATTTGTAATATCAGGCTTATGGCAGTTAGTAATTACTAAAACCTCTTTTGTGTCTTGCCATCTAATGCACAAGAAGCCTGAAGTAGTGCTTCTGAATTCAGATTCACCTCTTTCCATTTTACGTTTTGTAAATTCAGGAAAATTTTTTCTATTGCCCATGATTGTACCAACTGCTGAGAAAGGAACGGTGTTTAACAAATGCACAGATGAAAAAACCGATCAAAGCCTAGCGTTACATCAGGTTCTACAATTGAACTTGCAAGTTTCGTAACCACCCTTTCACCAAGTGTCCCCAAGGAGGAATCTAGATCCTTTCCACTGTATATGTTAAAGTCATATGTGTACCCGGTAATAGAATCACATCGCAGCCACATTTTTATACTCCTTTTTATAGGCTTGAGTGGCATGTACTGCTTTAGTGTGCAACGGCCTTTGAATTTTGTCATGGATTCGTCTATGCTTTGGTAACAGCTATCTTGTCTACACTTTAGAAAATTTTTTTTTCAAACATTCCACTAAGTCATCTAATAGTAAGTTTTGTTACAGTTCGGCGGTTTTTCAGGGTTTGCGAAATACATCTTAGATGATATAAAAAGGAAACGATCACGTGAAATTGCTTCATAGTTTGATCGATTGCCGAGAGATTTGTGAAGTGACCAATAGTCTTTTATAAAGGGAAGACGATTGTAGGACATAATAAACATGCACCCTATGATTACTTCTATTTCACCACTATTAGTTGCAGTTATTTTTACTTTTTTCTTTTTAGGTTGTGCATTTTGATAGATTTGAATACGCTCGTTTGTGCACTGAGCTATATACATGTAAACCGATGTAAACCGACCGGCAAAAGTTTATGAAAAATTTCAATAATACTTGATGTGCGCGGGATGTGTTTGGATATTTTGCAGTTCCGAGTAGCAGGTAAAGCTATCTTTGGAATGAAAATTTGTTCAGGAATATACCACTCGAAATTACTGTTATCTACTCGATTGTTGAGAGATATATCTTCAATTATATCTTCGATAACATCATCTTCTGCACCGTCATCCGACGAACTTTTGTCACTAGCACAGTCATCACTCGGGTTGTAGTTATCACTACTTGAAGCAGAAAATTCTTCCAAACTATCAGTTTCATTGTCATCTTCCAGAAACTTTTGAATATCTTCAGGATTCATAATTTCTAGGTATAAGCTGTGAGAATCCAGAAAACGATTTTTAGTACCCAGAGGACTGCTGGTATACATATGTACCAGCTGTCGGACTGATGGTACATATATGTACCACCACTACAACTGTACAGATATATGGGAATAAAGTGTAAAAAGTTCTTACCTGTTCTAAATTTTAAGTGAAACTCACTTCCTTTCGTTAAAATTTATTATTTTAATTTGTTATTTACGTCTAATTATTGCAAAATCTTGAAAAAAACGAAGAATAATTGCAACATGCGTCTGACTTTGTCAAGAAAATCCATGAACTGAGCACGTGTTTGCAGTGCTATTTGAAAAAATACCGTTTTAAAACAATGGTACACTTTGAAACCAAAGAATGTGAATACTACAACTTTTAGAGATGTTTGAAGCTTAGTGGTACATATGCGTACCACTCGTACCGAAAGCGTTAAGGAGATTTAAAAAAAGAATTTACCGTGAATTGTCAGAAAATGGAAAATTCGCGCGAATTTTAATATTAATATATTTAATAATAGTATTGTCCTTCTTTCATGCAAGAATACATGGAAAAAAATCGAGCCTTAGTAGAGACTTTTAAGTGAATAATTAGTTTAATTCTGATTAACTTTTCTAACAAACTAATTTGTGTACTATACAACAATTTACAAATTTGGTAATTATTTATTATGATTAATAAATATTTACACTTACACGTGTAAATACATGCATACATATGTAGTATGTAGATATCCTAAAAAAATTTTTTTGTCTTAATAAAAGTCATGATGCGTCTCTACATATGTATGTATATACATGTGCATTTACTTTGATATCTACATATATACATACATACATACCTACTACCTACATTAGTTTCTACAAAAACAAAATACACAACAAAAACATATCACTTTTCAATCAAAAATTCATCCATTTCTACTCTACATCTATTTCAACATACATATGTACATTAGGGTGGACCTTGTGTCGATATTTTGGTAGATGAGGGCTCTATTCCGTGCCTTTTTGAAAAAAAATGACAATGCCGAAAAAAAAAATTAAAAAAAATAAAAATTAGGGGTTGCGCACGAGCCGAGAAAAAGGTCCACTTTGCCAAAATTAGGGGGGAAATTGCCATAGGTCATCAGGGGTCACCCGTAGGGGGGAAGAATGTATGGCTGACCCCCATTAACTTTTTACCGCCAACATTTTCCCCCAAGACACCCACCCCCTAGCTCCTCCCCTTAGGGGGGTCACCATACAAAAATGGAGGTTGCTCAGTATTTTCGAAAAACACCATAGGTCATCAGGGGTCACCCCTAGGGGGGCAAAATATATGACCGACCCCCATTAACTTTTTATCCCCAACATCTTTTCCGAACAAACTTACCCTCTATCTCTACTCCTTGAGGGACTCTCCATACAAAAATACTGAAAATCTATGTATTTACAGTTGCACAATATCGAGATTTTTTTGATTTTTTTACAGAAATTCCACCAATATTCCACCAAAGTTAAGATGACAACACAACTTAGATCGCGCGACGATATTTTTTTGATTGGTTATCCAAGCATGAATATTACGGGGAACAAATTACCGTCGAAGAAGCAAGTGCTAAGAATGCATTTCTTCAACATTCGCAAACGAAACATGTCGAAGAAAAATAGTGCGGTTATAGTCGCGGACGCAGTGATGATTTTTTGGCGCCAAGCAGCTATTCCGACGAAAGCCAGAGGAGATGTTACAAGAAAAATAGCTGCGCTGCACGATGAGTGGGATGCTTTAAGAAAGTCATCTCACAGAAAGACTAGTGGACTCAGTCTCAGTCTCAGTCAGAGAAAAAGAGAATAAGTTTTCTGATAGCTTGGATAATCTTTTCGACATCGCACACGCCAACGCCCTTGAGAAAATGACAAATACCGAAGACATTGAGTTTCTGCTAAAGCAAAGAGAAGATGGCCGGCCAGGAACTATGGGAGGTGTGGACGCTACTGATACTCGAACGAGGAAAAGAAAAGCTGAGCGCGAAGACCAAGAAGAGTTGCGACGCAAACGTGCAACGGAATCTAGTAGAGATCAGTTCGCTAAAGGCGGTAAGTTATTTCGCGCTTTGTGTGTTCGTCCAATGTTTATATTCAAATGAAATTCTTTCAATTGCAGTGGCTAAATTTTCAAGCAGTGATTCAAGCGATGATAATGGGAGACAGGACGAAAACTTCCCGGCAGAAGCTGGCCCATCAAATGTTGGTGACATAAGAGGTTACAAACAATGTTTTACTGAACGAGTCCTATCAGCTTTGGACAAGTGCAAAGTGACTGACCGAGACGCGGTCGGCATTATGATAGCGGCGGCAGAAGCATTTGGACGCGATCCTCAACAATACACAATAAACCGTACGTCGCTTCGGAGATGTCGGCGTTCAAATCGAGAGAACATGCTGGGTTATGTGAAAGACAATCCAGAAGTAAGATCGCATAGATTTATTTGCTCTCATTCAGAATTCTTATTCTTCAACGCGTTTCATTTATCTCCAGCTTGTCGCAGCTAAATCCTTCGTAGTCCATTGGGATGGCAAAATGCTTTTGGATTTTGTGGGTACAAAGAAGGTGGACCGTCTACCGGTAATTGTCTCGTACGGAGAAAAAGAACAACTTCTTGGAGTTCCCAAAGTAGAAGATGGGAAAAGAAAAGGCCGCAGAATAGCACATGCCGTTTATCAACTGTTGGCATCTTGGCATATGACACATCGAATACAAGGACTTTCTTTCGACACGACATCAACGAACAGTGGCCCATTCTCCGGAGCCGCAGTTACTCTTGAGCGGCTGTTGGAGAGAGAAATCTTATATTTACCTTGCAGACACCACGTATACGAACTGGTGCTAAGGGAAGTTTTTGAGACAAAAATGGGAAAGACCAGTGCACCAGGCGTTCCTTGCTTTGACCGTTTCAAACAGGAATGGGACGCTGTAAAGGTTAAACCATTCCATTCTGGCTTGATAGACGATCAAGTCGTCAGAAAAATTCCTGTGGCAATGCAAGTCGGCATAAAGGAGTTTTGCTTAGATCAATTGAAGGAGAAACACCCTCGCGATGACTACAAAGAAATGCTACAATTAATTCTTTTGTTTCTGGGTGAAAAACTTGAGAATTGCCATTTCCGACCTCCAGGACCCGTTTCCCATGCTCGATGGATGGCAAAAGCCATTTACAGCCTCAAGATGTTTTTGTTTCGGAGAACTTTTCACTTATCTGTATGTGAATTGAATGGTATTCGACACGTTTGTATTTTTGTGATGCGACTTTACGTCAAGGCATGGTTTGGTTCTTCTCGAGCAGCTGAGGCGCCGAATCAAGATTGGAAGTTTTTGAAGGACATCGTCGAGTACAAGTCCGTTGACCAGGATTTATCTCGGGTAATGATAAAGAAATTTATCGGTCACCTATGGTATCTCGCCAATGAGCACATAGCCCTTGCCTTTTTTGATGACAAGGTTTCAAATGAGTTGAAGGCCAAAATGGCCCAAGCATTGCTAGAAAATGAGAATGACGAAGGTGAAGAAGATGAAGAAGACGAAGAAGGTGAAGAAGATGAAGAAGACGACCCGGTTCCCCCAGCTCCTCGCGTCGTAATCAAAAGCACCAGCGTTAAAAAAATCGAGGTGAAATTCAAAGATGTGAATGAGGAATTCTTGGCTAAAGACTTGAGCAACTTCGTCTCTCATAATACCAAAAATTTATTTGTACGATTTGGAATATCGCAAGATTTCATTCTAGCAAATCCAGCAACCTGGAAATCTCGCGCAGACTATCAAGAAGGTCGTAGAATTGTAAATAACTTGCGCGTTGTGAACGACACTGCCGAAAGAGGAGTAAAAATGATACAAGATTATAATAGAATACTGTGTCAAGGCGAAGAAGAGAAACAGTATTTACTACATGTTATCGATTCTTACCGCAAGAAATACCCATCAGCGAACAAAAATATGTTAATTTGACTATATTATATTAAAAGTGCTTAGTAGTACTACTCAATTACAGCTTCTTTTATTTTTGTATGGGGAGTCCCTCAAGGAGTAGAGATAGAGGGTAAGTTTGTTCGGAAAAGATGTTGGGGATGAAAAGTTAATGGGGGTCGGTCATATATTTTGCCCCCCTAGGGGTGACCCCTGATGACCTATGGTGTTTTTCGAAAATACTGAGCAACCTCCATTTTTGTATGGTGACCCCCCTAAGGGGAGGAGCTAGGGGGTGGGTGTCTTGGGGGAAAATGTTGGCGGTAAAAAGTTAATGGGGGTCAGCCATACATTCTTCCCCCCTACGGGTGACCCCTGATGACCTATGGCAATTTCCCCCCTAATTTTGGAAAAGTGGACCTTTTTCTCGGCTCGTGCGCAACCCCTAATTTTTTTTTTTTTTAATTTTTTTTTTCGGCATTGTCATTTTTTTTCAAAAAGGCACGGAATAGAGCCCTCATCTACCAAAATATCGCAAAAATTTCATTTCAAGGTCCACCTTAATGTACATATATGTATATTTGTATGTAGCACATATGTATATGCAGGTACACATCACCTCATAAAAAATACTTATTCAAACTAACAACAAAAATATATGTAAGTATACAAACATACATGTACATATGTATGTAAGTAGTATGTGTATATTTCCACCCATACATATTCAATTTCTTTCCTTTTTAATATTGTACACAATTGAAGTTCTTCAGCAATGCTTAAGCATGCTGAAGTCAGCAAAAACCGTAGTTTTCAAAATTTGCTCATTGCTGATGCTGATAAACTTTCACAGCACAGCAAATCAGCATCAGCAAAAAAAACCAAAATAACAAAATTGCTGATCGTCAGCATCAGCAATTTTTCAAAAAAATACTATTGCTGAGGCTTACATTAGCACTTTCTTTCAGTAATTTCATTTTGCTGATTGCTTGTGCTTCAAACATTTCACAGCACAGCATTAGCAAATAGTTTTTTTTTACATTGTGTGCTGATGCTGATTGCTGCTGCTTATACAATGTAAATAGCATAGCTCGAAGCATAGCAAAATTTGTGTGCTGATGCTATTTTGAAGTCAGCAATCCAAACCCTGGTAACAGCAATTGCTAAAATAGTTCGAATTACTGCATTAGTATATGAAGCCCATACATTTTTCAAAGCAGTAATCGAAGATGGTGGGTCCGCCCGGTAAATATATCCCGTGATGAAGAGGGGTTTTACAAAACAAACGTTCAACAATTGAAACAAACGGACGAAGAACATTTTTATAAGGCAACTCGGATGAGCGTGGAAAATTTTAATTTATTGTTAACATTGTTGAAGGAAAAACTTGAGAGATTTTTTAATAGAAAAGCCATAGATCCCGAAACCCGCTTGGCGTTAGCAATGTTACTTATTACTTATTTATATTAAATAAATTTATTTCAGTTACTTAGCACAAGGATGTAATGTCCAAGTTCTTGCTTGCGCTTACAAGCTATGGGTTTCAACGGTCAGTAAAATTATTTATGAATGACGCATATTTATCTCCCCCAAATACGACAGAGTTTAAAACGATCTCTGAAAAATTCTATGTCAACTCTGGAATGCCGAATTGTTTAGGAGCTGTTGACGGGAATCATATTCGTATTGTATGCCCAAACAAAAGCGGTTCATTGTACTACAACTATAAAAAACATTTAGTATTGCTGCCATGTGATGCTAACCAATATTGGGATATGGCTATTCTTAAATTGTACCATGAAAATGGTAAAATTGTACCAAATTAACATCAATTGTACCAAAATGTAGCCATCTGCTAAACAAGCATACACAGTAAAAATTCATAACAATTTTTAATTTATTGAAAACAAAAACATAAAGACAACAACTAATACTATCGAACAAAATAGTTTTTCATATATGTAGGTAGACATACAAAGTCTAAAGAACTGGGACAAGTGCTACCAAACCAAATGAAAAATATGAGCATAACTACCAATGTTGCAAATTTTGGTCCTTATGATCAATGTTGGGCAACTATGTAAGATAAATTGTTATATGGGAAAGTTGTTTTGTCAAATTGTACCACTGAAGTACAAAGTGTACCAATGTAAATGCGATTGTACCAAATTTGGTACAATTGTACCACAAATCCCAACAGTGATGCTAACTACGTTTTTACATACGTAGATGTTGGCGCACTTTGGAAGTTTCTCGTTCAGCAAATTTACCAGGAACAGATACGGATTTTCCTTACTATTTTGTAGGTGATAGCGCATTCCCGTTAAAAAATAATTTAATGCGACTATTTCCGGGCCATCACTTACCAGAAGACAAAGGCAAATTTAATACAATGTTATCTAAAGCTCGGGTTCATATTGAGAATGCCCTTGGTATATTAGCCAACAGATGGAGGATATTGCATACAAATATAAATATGTGTCCAAAAAATACTGATAAAATTGTGTTAGCCACTGTAGTGTTTCATAATTTTTTAATGCTGCAAAGTGACAGGAACTACTACATTATTGAGCTTGCTAACCACTCAATTGGTAACAGCGAAATTCAGGGTCAGTGGAGAGAACACACTTATTTTCTGCCATCCTTCCAACCTAGATCAGCTAACCGCTCATCTAATACCGCATTTCAACTAAGGGATATATTAAATGATTTTTGTCAAAGCCATACTTGGTAATATACACATTTTTTATTAACATAAAACATAGTTTATTTACATCTAAATGCCAAACTATTTATTAATGTTGTAATAATAATTAATATTATAATATTATTTTTATTAATAATAAAAAACAAAAACAAAACATGAATTCAAATTAATTTAAAAAAAGGTTAATGCAAAATAAAAGTTTTGTGCATCTTACACTCAGGGAAAAGATCATGTAAAATCAACCAGAATTTAACCAATTATCATGTTGTTATTTTTCAACACGACTTGCCGTGTTAAAGTTTAACATTATACACGGTTTTTACATGATTTTAAATTTCCCAACATTAACATTAGACAGTGTTAAGCTGACATGTACATTCTGTTAATTCAAAAGGATCCTTTGTCAACTTTAACAAGATCATCATGTTAAATTTACATGTAAATCTAGACAAATCTAAATGATGACTGGTTATCTCTAAGCTATATGACCTTTTAATTGAACATGATTTACTGTTAATCCAATATTATTTATAATGTCAATCCAAAGCGGTAATGCGGTAATTTTTACATGATATTTGGTTAAATTAAAACTATTGGCCATGTCAGGTCTACACGGGAACCTCGATAAATTAACATTGATTCACTTTAAAAATAGCAGTGTTCACATGTTGAATCTACACGGCCCTTTGTCGAATTAATCTTAGTGACTATGTTGAAATTACATGGAAGGTTTTAGTTTCAATGTCATTATCATCTAGATAAAATGTAAATTAAAAAATTATTATTTATTTGCAAAAAAAAATTTAGAATGTTACAGTCAGTTGAGCCCGAAAATACAATAATACCGGACACATATATGAGGGGGCTCTTTTCAAAACTTGACTATTACACTTTTTGTGTGTTTCCACAAATTGACAAAATAGAGATGGGTAATATCATTTTGAACTCGAATAATCAACTTTTGACTAAGTCATGGTTTTGATTCTTTTTGTATTGTAACTATAGAGATTTGGGCCAAATTTTTATGGTGAGTTTTCATATCAATGTTACCAAGCAAAAAATAAATAAAAAATAGTTGTATGGGAAGTGAAATGGTCAAGTTTTGAAAAGAATCTCCTCATATGTGAATCACTTTCTTGAACGAAATATGCTTACTTGTAACCATTGGGTCAGTAGATGTTACCAGTTCTAAGGAATTATTTTTTTCAGTAGAGTTCTGCTTCTTAATTTTTCTGCGAGCGTTTGTTGCTTTGTCATATAATTTTTCAGTTGTATTTAAGCCTTTTCCACGAAAATTGTAGTAATATCTCTAAAACGTACAAACAATAGCAAATTATATAAAGAATAATTAAAATTAAATGCTTTTCTTACCAAATCTTCTGAAAGAAACAATGCTCTTATTTCCCCATTAAAATTCACAATATATTTATTGATTTCCTCGATACCACCAGCACGATTAACAATCATAAACTGCAATTTTATACACTTCTATGCTTCTACATAAGTAAATACAAAATGATCTGTTTACTTATGAAGAATTAAACATACACAACATAGATTTAACACTTCCATCTGGTAGTGAGTGGATAGCTATAACGGCATTTTTTAAATCAACCATTGATATCTGTTTAACTTTGTAAAATTTAACACTGTCATCAGGTAAAATTCAACACTGGCATCAGGTAATTAACACTGTGAAACGTAAAATTAACACTGCCATCGGTTTAGTATTTACATTACACTATTTACATTACACTACTGATGATATAACATGATATTTTTAAATCAACCAACAATTTCATGTAGATTTAACACTGCCATCATGTAAAGGGTTGATGAAAATAACGGAATATTTTATTTAGTTTTAATTAATACTGTGAAACGTAAAATTAATACTGCCATCGATTTAGTATTCGATTTACATTACACTAATGTTGATATAACATGATATTTTTTTTAAATCAACCAACAATTTCATGTAGATTTAACACTGCCATCAGGTAAAAATTTATGAAAATAACGGATAATTTTATTTAGTTTTAATTAACTCTGTGAAACATAAAATTAATACTGCCATTGGTATAGTATTTGATTTACATTACACTAATGTTGATATAACATGATATTTTTTAAATCAACATGTTAATTACGCAACCAGTTTTTCCATGTTAAACTAACAAAGTGCATAGTGTAAATTAAATCATGTAAAAATTTTAAAATTTTGCAATTTTGTATGGGATTATGAATATTGTAAATTTAACATGAGCCTTGTCAATTTTTTACAGGACGTTTTTCTCGGTGTGTAAAAGCATGCAATACATACATATTTTACAAAATAGTATACATTTTTTAATTTAATATTAAAACAACTTTCTTTCGTGATTTTTAAATGTTACATTTTGTGTATTATTTTTACGCAACTGTGTCGATATCATTAGCTTAAGTTTAAAAAACAAAACGAAAAATTGTTTTAAGATTACTATAAAAAAATTTATAATATTTTGTAAAATATATACTGCATTGCTTTTAAAATGCACAGTACTGTATACCTAAGTATAAATATTAAAATAAACAAACCAAAACATCAAATATTCTATACATATCAGTCTCTTTAGATTATTTGTAAATAAGGCACTTTCTGAGATCATGAAATTAGTGTTGTTTTAAATTAATTGGATTTGGAATAAAATGATTCCATTTCAGCAAACACAAGTGCTGAAACCTGAGCCTCAATTCGGTTCACAATATTTGGTGGCATGTTTGCTTCCTTTATTTTTGCTGCCAAACTAGAAAAATGAAGCGCTGTGGAGTCTTGTTTTTGAGTTGCAACAGACCCACAAGTTTCTTTGATGCTTAATGCAGCTAAATCAAGAAATTCTTGGAATTTCCAGCTGTAATTTTTCTAAAAAACATAAATTTTTAGGCAATTGGTATAAGTATTTAAAAAAAGCAAAATAAAAGCCGTACCTTTTTTCCCAGTAAACTTGTTGAGAGCTGTGAAGGGGGAGACAAGAAGCTATCAACTGAATAGAACTCTATTATGTCAGGCAAATTATCTTCAATTTCTTCCGTGAAAATATTCCCGATAGTGCTGAAAGGTAAAACGTGAAACTAATTTTGTATTTTTATTCCAGTTTTAGAATACTACTTACCTTCTGGAACTTGCTACATTTTCCAAAAAAGACATTGCCTCCAATTGCCTCCACTTCTTTTTTGGGGTTTCCGCACAACTGCCAGACGCAAGTTGCTCCATTCTTTTGCAACGCTTGTAAGAGTCGCGGAGCCCCTTCCATCGTTTTCTGAAATCTTTTTCTGTTAAATAAATAGATGTACATATAACAACTATAATAAATTGCTGTTATAATTTTGCTTACCATCTAACTTGACGCTGGCTGCAACCTCCCTCCAAGCATACTCTTTCTATTAAATTCTTATAGTCTGGGTGGCCCAGATCGCATAAGATAGAATGGTGGCGCATTTCCTCAATTAGTTCTTCATCCATTTATTTTACCTGAAATGTCTATATTTATAATTTTTAAAAGCAAATAAATATATAAAAAAAGTACTTACCAAATATAAATAACCAAAAGAAAAAAGTAACATGATTGCAAAATATGAACAGCTGTTTATTGCATAAATAAGTGGTGCCACTTTTATATGGACATAAAAAAGCTCCAAAAAACTTACTGCGAAAAAAACACCATTTAGTCCAAAATTCTAAAATTTATACATCAATATGTGATAATTTTTTTATACTCCTGGTTGGAGGTAAACCACACTTTCCCAGTTATGGGACTCGAAAATTTTCAAATAAAAGTGCAAATGTGCATTATTGGTCATAACTACAAAATATATAAAAATTATAAATGAAATGGGTATTTTTTCAAAGCTTTCTAAAATACTTTTCCACTGGATTTTCATGTCAAAAAAGGTTACTATTTCATGTTGTTTTTTTAATTTTCAACAATGTTGATATTCTTGACATGTTTCAAAATTTTTAAAGCGCTTATTTATTTCACATTTGTAGCCTGTAGCTTTGATGGCTTCAAAATAAGCGTCTTCATTTGAACGTGTATATTTTATTTTTGACAGATTGTAGCCTGTAGCCTATTGTGGTCTATGTGTTTAGAGTATTATTATTTTACATGGTACCTTGGCTGTGTAGTTAGCGCGTTGAGTACACAACGTGTGATGATACATGTTCGAACTCCAGAAATTTTTTTTGTCATGTCAGTCTGTACTGGTTGCAAAATCAATTTAAAATATTTATATAAATGTATTAAACAATAAGTCAAAAATTAAAAAACACAATACATATTGTATAAAATATAAAAAAAAGAAAAATTTTAAAATTAAAAAATTTTAAGTGAAAGTATCAATTATGCAAATTTTATTGAGTCTGTGGGGCGGACGCACCCCCTAAAACACAACTTATCGCTATGAAATTTTTTTTACATAAAACTGAACCGATTTGGGGGAGAGAATATAAGAAATCAAAAATAAAATTCTCCATAAAACTAACGGCCACTCGAATGTACACACATATCGTCGGTTGGTTAGTGGTTTGATATATGGAACATTTTTAAGAAAGTTTAGTTATTGATTGATTATATATGAATAATGTGTCCTCTTTCCAAATTCATTGTCAGTTGTTCGATATCTTGAATATATTAGGAGATATAGAGCTGCAATATTGCGGCATTTCCACAATTGTTATATATTTTAGAAATTGTTTTACAGCAATCAGCAATTTTTTGCATATGTGGCAACTTTCCAAAAAAAGTATTAATATTGTTATTAGAAATTGTTATGATGTATATCAATGCATATTCTACTCAACGAACGTGATTCAAAGCAAAATACAAAAATTTTATTGTTGTGTTATGTTTTAATCAAATGAAATGATATTTTTTATTAATAAAATTTCTTTTATTAAATATTTATATTCAAACTGTATTTTATTTCTTTCGTTGTTTTTCCTTTAAATGTCGTGTTACATGAATAAAATTGATATTTTCTACTTAAATATATACAGTAATTTAACCTACTTGAACAAGTAGTGAACAATATTGTTGTTATGATTGGGACATGCCTTAACAAAGATTTTTGTAAGTTTTTCTTTAAATCCTAATAACTTTTCATGTTGGATATAAAAAGTTTATCAACTTTAAATTTGAAAAAAAACATATGTATATATTTATTTTATTATCGTATATTTTTATAAAACTAATGAACTAAACATTCTTCATCGATTTTCTCGAAAACAAATTTTTGTTCCATACATCAAACCAGTAACCAACCGACTATATATGTATACAAATAACATAGTGTCCACACCAGATGATTTTATATCATAGCTCGTGATATGACATCGGCAGAGCAACTGTAATTTTTTCATTAATATAAACACAATGGGGTAGACGTTGATGATTCTATATCATGATGAATCAAACAAATATTTGAAAACCACTTGCCAAAAATATCTAATTTGCGCGTTGTTTAATTTTGTGGTCACAAATAATTGTTGTGCCGTTTTTTTTAAACGAAAATTGTTTAATAAATAAACCTTAGATGCACAATAACACAAATGTCATAAATGTCATTTTACATTCGATATCAAGATGAATTTAGCAGGCCGTGAGCTCTGATGATTATATCATAACGCTGCCATAATATTAATAAATTGAGTCTATACGTGATGAATTTTCATCCTGATATAAATTTCACATTCATCAGGTTTGGAAACTATGTAATCTACAATGAAATCCGCCTGGTTGCATAAACACGTCGCAAAGTCTGTACCTGCACATGGTTGCAACTATTTACATTTGCACATACATACCTATGTACATATATATTAACATAATTGTTTGTGTTGTACTCTACTCGCTTCCAATATAGAGAGAATCCAACGAAGGCAAAACAAGATTTTAAGATTAATAACATCGGCTCCATGGTACATCAAAATTTACATCGTGATTTAAATACGTCACTAGTGACTAAAGAAATAGGAAAATACGCAGGCAAATACTTAAAAAAACTCGAGTCACATCCTAATCCCCTTGCTCGTAACATCTTGAATTTTACTGGACACATGCGCTTAAAAAAGAGGGACACTACGGCGCTAATACTCAACACTCCAGATGAAACTGTTTGAAAATATTTTTGTGCTTACTACGACATTTATGCATTATTGATTACTATCGCTAAGTTTATGCCTCACACTGGTTGTGCCTAATTGTTATATCTAGATTTAAGAGTTGAATACTTATTGTTAGTTCATTTTTGAAGATACAATAAATAAATATAAGCATGTCAAAAAAAATACTCTACTCGTAAATAAAAATCGTTACTTATTTTCAAGCACAAAATTTGTTTTATGTATTTATACAGTTTTGGATAATGTTTAAGTTTTGACTGTGTAAAATTGAATTTGGATTCCGGCAACACTGAATTCCAGATTCGACAGAATAAGTTATTTATTGAGAGTTTAGTTGATTCAAAGCTTTTAAACGAATCGTAGTGATCGCTGTTTATTACGGAAAGTGGCCGAAACATTCAACTGCTTAAACATATGTATGTAAATTTAATCAAATGTCGGTGACTGGAATATTTACAAAAAAATAAAACGAAATATATAATTAAAAACAACCTCTGCTCATAAATAATAATAAAAAAATATAAAACAATAGGTGAATAGTGAATACATATCAATACTCGTGCATACATCTGTACATACATACATGCATATGTATATATTTAATAATTCCAGCAATCAGATGATTTGATTAATTGTAATAAGAATTAATTAGCAAAAATTTAAAAATAAATTTTTATTAAAAAGATATTAATATAAATCAGAAGTGGTACATACGAGTACGCTAAACTCTTCACCTTCTCACTATAATGAGCAACCAAGTGCAGAGCCAGTGTTGTCAGATATGAGGATTTATACCCAAATCGGAAATAATTTTTTTCGAAATGGGGATAAGAATTTTGGTTTGGAGATTGAAGAATTAATTGGGGATAGCTTTTATGTTTTCTTTTTTGGATTTTATAAGCTTTTTTGGGAATTTGTATTTAACTTAATATTTTTTATTTATTTCTCGGAATATTTTATTATCAGTATATATTCCAATTGCTATTTTTTAGTTCATAAATAATATAGAATGATAAATGGTAACAATGATCTCGCCTTTAAAGTTTGTTGTTAAGCCGCGTTCAGACTATTATACTTTGTATTTATACTTGTCAAAAATTCAAATAATACGTGCAAGTGTGATAGTCTGAACGCAAAATGTCATCAAAGTGGCAAATAATACGATAAAAACTTTGACATCCCATAAGACTTTTTCGTTTTTAGAAAATTTTCTAAACGATAATACTTTTCATTAGATCAGGGTTGCATTTTCACACAAACCAAATTTCCAAGTCGGCTGTTTCGCCGCCGATAGCGTGTCGTCATTGATGTAATGTTTTGTCATATGTATATCGGCTCAAAATTTTGAATAAGTGAATCGTATGGAAGTATATTCCGTTGACGTAATTTTTTAACGTTTTTGTAATATCTTTTCTTTAATTTTTTCTGTTATTTACGTAGAATATTTTTAACTGCTGAATTTTTTCAAGTGCCAGCACGTCCCCCCTACATGAAACCGCTTTGCCGCCGCTAGTCAATGAAAAGCACAGACATTTTCATTTAACAGCTGTTTTGTTTTCTGCTTGTATTACACATTTTATTTGAAGCGTGATGGTCTGAACACAATATGTGATTTTACGTTAGAATTTTTGACAGTCGCAACGAATGTATTTAGATTTCTGTATCGTAAAATGTGATGAAAGTATTAATACTTGTATAAAACTCTGAACGGGGCTTTAGTAAGATTTAAATAAAGTTTATTACAAGACAAACAGGTACTCGCATTGGAGAGATTGCTCATCAGCTAATTTTATTGTTTACACGTATGTACTATATAACTTAAGGCTCAGTTAGCCGACTGTAATGTAATGTAACTGCAACAGTAGGAAACAGTTGATCGATATTGTTATGTGAAAAGTAATGGAAAACCTACCTACTTTTCATATAAAAACATCGATCAGCTGTTTCCTACATTACAATTACATTGCATTACAGTCGGCTAACTGAGCCTTTAGGCAGAGTTTACATCTTGCATTTCATGTGTTGTCATTTTGTGGTGTCATTTTCATATGTATGCAGTGCCGATCTCATCAAATTTTTCGATGACACACAATTTTGTTGTGTGCAGCGTTACCGTTGGTGCTACTAAAGTAGCAATTTGCCACTTTTTCGACTGCTTGGATACTACTGTGCCACCTTTACAAAATGCACCCAAATTTTATACTTTTTCTAATTTTTGCCACTTTTTGATACTTTTTACTGAATGAAGATATTCTTTTTTGCACTTTCGGTTTTATTAATATAAAAGTTGTGCTGCTTTAATATATATATATGTAAGCAAGCTTATACGAAATCTTTTTTTTTGTCATGCGTGGTCAGCTTATGCATATCTTTCGAATAATTAATACGCCCACGCATGCTTATATTCCTATACCTCTGTCTATACGGATATATAAATATATATATATATATATTTATATTATATTAAAAAAATTTCCTATTAAAAATTTTATATATGTACATACTTCAGAAAATTGTTTTAGTCAAGAATTAATAGAAGCGATAAAAGACTGATTGTATTAAAGTATTTATTTAGATCCGGTATTTGTTAAATCAATTGAGGACACTAACTAATCGCTCGATTAATTAAACAAGGTTCTAGCTTAATCGGTTAATTTCGGTATTAACCGGTTAACCGATTAAAAAAGTTTTTTCATAAATCAAGTAATTTGAACAAATAAAAGTGCATAAATTATTTATTAATTTGAGTTTATTAGTAAAACAAACAAACAAAAAAACACACCTAAGAATTCTTTAACTAAATCAAGCAAAAAATCATAAATATGTATACTAGTACTTCAATAGTTTAGAGAGATCTTCTAACACAATCTTTCGGAAAAATAATTTGGTTTAAGTGCTTAGGATTTAAGTGAATTAGTTTTGATAAAACCTGACTTGGAAAAATCCTTTAACTAATCGTAGGTGTTGAGGAAATTGAAAGTAATCTATAATACAGATCATTTAGTTTCTTAGTTTCTTTTCCTGGATTTCTCTAAGCATATAAAAATTTTCATTATGCCATTATAGTCCTGTTTTGTTTATTTTTTTTAATAATTAATTTTGTTAAAACATTTCTTGTATTATTATCGATAGGTCCTTCTGTTAGCGGGTCATAATCTGACCCATTCTGGCAGAGGTCAACGACGAACATTATGCAAAAAAGTTTATTTCTGAATTTCTTATTTTACGTTTTTGTACTTCAAAACACTGTTGCTTGAAGAAATATTGCAGGTATAAAATAATTTAATTCGTCTTTCATTAAATCTAATCCTTAAAACGTTACAATTCCCTCTAGTTTAACTAGAGTAGCAGAGTCTTTAATAAACTATTTATAGCCACGTCCAAAGATTTTGAAGTTTTACTTAGGTGAGAATCACTGAACATACTTCTTTGTTTGTATGAAAAATTTGTATTTGAGACGAAACCAGTACTTAAACACACAAAAAATACGCTATAATACTACAAAATATTTAACAATTTGTTATTTCGGTTAATCGGTGAGTAAGTAATTTTTTATTATATGAATTATTTTTACATTTTGTGGCTTTATTGTATCATAAAAATGGTATATTTTAGTCTTTAAACATGCAAAACCTAATTTTTATTCTTGATGTTTTTAAAAATAAGCAGATTTGTTTTAATTTTTCTTATTTTTAAGGCTGCCACTTTTTTTTAAATTCCCTTTTTGTGCCACTTTTTGAAATTTTACAACGGTAACGCTGGTTGTGTGATTGTGACAGGAAAATGTTCCATCCCTAAAAAATTGCAATACGGTATCATGATCTACATCAAGAACTAATTTTGACATAACGACATTTAGTGTCGTTTGCTTTATCATTGTGAGACTTTGTTTTTCGTATTGTTTGTTAATTAATATTTATACAAATGGATAATCGCAAAATTATTCAAATTGCTTGTGCCACCGTGTGTTTATCAATAATAAGAAAAAAACTAAGAAACAGCAAAGAAATTAGCGGAAAAGACCAGGCAAAGGATGTTATTGTACTCTGCATTCCTTTTTACCTTACTCTGTATTCCTTTACCTTATTTGATGCTTAAAATTTTATATACATATAAAAAACAACTTAAACATGTTTTGGGCAGAAGCTTGTTCATATCAAGATGCCGCTGGATCACGGCCATTTAAAGAACTGGTAGAGTATTGTATATATTAAATTTGCTTATGTATCAACGAGCAACTCTTGCATTGAACTAGTTTTTTCGGCAATGGAGTCAATAAAAAATTAAATTAGAAACAAACTTCAGTACGAATTGCTAAAATCTCTATTACGAATTAATATACATTTTAAAAATAATAGAATTTGTTGTGACACTTTTGTTGATCCATCTCCAGAAATGGTAAAATTAGTACAAATTGCCTTTTGGGATAAAAATTTTAAAATTTGGGATGCCAGTGGAAAGAAATCTGGGAACCCTGCGTAGAGCTTTTATTTCAAAGCACATGTGTAAGTGTATGAGTGAGAAGTTAGTAGTAAAAAACTTTGACAAAAATATTTAAATAAATGTTCATATGTATGTATGTAGGTATCAACGTGACCAGTTTAGAATTTTTGCAGCCAAATTAAGCATTTTTTTTTTGATAATTTAGCTGCAAATTTTCGATTTAGTTATCAGTTTCTTTAGCATTTCAATTATTTATTTAGCATTTCTAGCATTAAAAAAATATAACCTATTAAGTTTTTAGCAATATAATCTATATTAACGGTAATCTCCGGACTATATTTTAGGACCTACAAATATGTATTGTAATACAAGTAAAATAACTGTGATATACTTTTTTATTATATTTTCACAACTATTTTACTTGTATTAGCAAACAATGAACTTGATTCGTTTATCCATTTTCCATTAGTTGCAGTATCACAATAAAACAATAACAATACACATATTTAAAAGACGAGAAGAAGATGAAACTAATTTTAAAAGGTTATAAAAAATAAAACGGATGCAAAATCAAATAAAGCTGCTCGTAAACATATGAATTTTTGTTAAGCTTATTGCAAACATTTTGGTTTGAAGTCTAATGATAAGTCAATTAAGTAGGACCACAGTGTATATAGACGGTGGTTTTCTAACAAGCAAAAATTTCTAATGTCTTATAACGATAATTTGAACAACTATTTTGATGACGAATATTTTTTTTAATATGTAGTAATTGATAAAACATAAAATTAAAAAAAATTAAAAATTGTAAAATTTTTAGGATCTGGTCACACTGGTTGGTACATATACATATGTACATAAATAATTTCACAAACTCAGAGACGAATATTAATTTTCATACTTAAGGCAGGGCAAATAAAAATCCGTCATACGCAAAACTTCACCACTTTTATGGTTTCTTATCATGATAAATTTTTATTAAAGGTGCTTGCACGACTAACACAAAATTACAACACCAAAAACCACACGCATTTTGTTGGGTAGAAACAAACGAATAATTGTCAGAAACAGATGTCGTTTGTTTTTAAAAATAACAATCACAGGGTACCTACGGAACAATTGCAGACGCGATATTCATACATGATTATAGTCATTCAATGTTGCCAATATGTGTGTAATACACAGTGAGTAATTTCTACTCTCATGTGTAGGCCATGTAATGAGATTCATGTATAATATGTGTGCGTTTATAATTTGGGTTTTATTTTTATTTATTTTCGCTTTAATATTAACCTACACAAGAGATGTGTAGTATAATTTTCTTCAATGTGTAATTGGAGACACAGGTATGTGCAAATTCACTGGCAACACGGTAATAATTATATTCACACACATGCACTAAAATTTTTGCATTTTTGTATTGTATACATAAATAGGTACCTTCTATAATTTTACCATGGCAAAGTATGTACAAAAATTTGTCAACTTTTACCTATTTGCGTTCGTTGAGTAGTTTGACAGATAATGGTTGGTTATTTTGGTATGTTCTGATTTAGTATTTCGTGTTTTGTGGCAGCAAAATTTAAACAACGGAAATAAACGAAATAAATAAAAAACAATGAATTGAAACATTTTAAATATAACTATAACGAAATTTAATCAGAAATTATTTCTTAACTCATCTTACGTTTAGTAATTTCAATTCATATTAAATGAAATATTTTTATTAATTAATGTGAGTTTCTAAAAAAGAAGAAAAATTAAACTAGAATTCATTATATGGGGAAAATACCGATATTTTTCTGTGCAGCCAAGCATTTCATCAGCACTCATCAGTGTTGTCAGATTTTTTTTCAGCCTCCTCGGCAAATTACTTGTCGAATATCGCCAAATATCGCCAATTTAATGAAACATTAAATTTTAGCTACAAAAATATTTTTATTTTGTAATTACATTACAAATATTGTTAAATTTTAAATTCAGTAGGTAAAGTCTATTGTAAAATATAAAAATTATATATATATATACTGGCGTATAAAAAATACTTAAAAATAACTTATTTCTAAAGATCAATCTAAATAGGATAAATTGAAATTTAACACCAAGACAAACATTAATATTTAAATCTTGTAATAAAACAGAAGTGGTAAGTACCAGCAGCATCCTCGTAATCATGCATTTTAGGCGAGAACTCGTGCATGCTTTTTGGAGCTTCATTATCAAAATGTTGGTTCCAATTGAAGTTTTCCCTACTGTGTTTCATAAACACCAACAAAGATGTTGTGGTCTATAATTTTGTTAAAAACTTCTTAATTTCAGAAAATTTTGTTTGAGATAAAGAGCTTATAATCTTATAATCTTTTGCACGAAATAGTTTATACTGAAGAAAAAATTCCTTATCTAAAAAAATTCATGTTTTGAACATTATTCTATTTTATTGAAATCGTGAAAATATAGCCAAAACTATCGCCAAGGATTTCAAATATCGCCAAGTAAATCGCCATTTCAAAATTTTCATCGCCAAAAACAAATTTTTGTCGCCACGTTTGGCGAAATATCGCCATATCTGACAACACTGGCACTTATGTCTATCTACTGGCGTAAAGATTGTTATAAACATCAGCTATTTAACGCAAATTTCCAATGAAATAGAATATGAGAAATGATTATATCCTCTTCTTTAGAAACTCACATTAACAAATAAAAATATTTCATTCAATGTGAAAAATTCACTATACATACATACATATGTAGTTCCATTAAATTTAAAATGTCTCACTTAAATCATCATGGGCATGTGCCAAAAATATGTTCACTTGGCAATCATAGTTCATATACTGGGAAGTAAAATCAACTGTAGAAAGCAAAAACAATGTACACACATATATAATATTTACTACAATAATAATTACACATGTACATATGTATGTACTGACGCACACTGGCGTGAAATAAGAAAAAAGTGGTAAAAAGTCCGCAACTTTTGAACTAGTGAACCGATTTCGATGAGGTCAATTGTTTTGGAAAGAAGTGTTGAACTTTTGAGAAAGTATATTTGGAGGCACCCTGTTGTGAGACATGGTAGCTCCAGGGAGCGTCAAAGCGGGAAACTGCGGGTGTCGAAATTCTTTCGGAGCTTGTAACTTTTGTAAATATCGACCGATCTTCATATTTTTTTCAGCGGGACTATCAACGTTAAGAAACTAAAATAAAGCATGCTTAGGGTACCATTTTATCTTTTACAGTTCCCAATTTTTTTTTTTAATTTTTGTTTATGACTTTTATTAATCGTTAGTACTTCTTTATTACTATGCAAAAATCATTTTCTTTTGTTGTTGTTAAAATAAAACTTCATTACAATTCAAATGAAAAAAATTTTTTTTTGATATCTCAAAAATTGTAGCAAGGAATCATTTTGCAATTTGGAGTTTTGAAAATTATGAGAAAATTTTGTATATTTTGTGTAAAAAGTATTCTAAATTTTTTTAGAATATTTTAAAAAATTATTAAATATTTGATAAAAACTTTGATTGTGTCTGAGAGAAGAGGTATTAAGAAAAAATGTGAAGTAAATTTTAGAAATTTTTGATGGTGTACTACATCCAGCATTGATCGAAAATTAGCATTTTATTTTTTGCAAAAAATCTAATTTTTGGATGTGGCAAAAAATTGCACGCTCGTTTTTGTAAAGTTTTTGGTCTTTTATTAGAAATTTACTTGTTGTTAGTAACTTGCAAGAAATTTTTGACATTCCTCACATAAATATAGGCAGGAGAGGAGATTTTCTAAAAATTTTTAAATTTTTTTAACACAATTGTTCCCAAAATAAAAAAAATGTTTAATAAAATTATATATTGGAAAACATTTTAATTTAGTTCAATAGTATACATTTAGGTTTATAAACTAGAAAAGAATTATTCTGATACCTTCAATGCTATTCGAAATATTTAAAATCGAATTTTGATTATAAAATTAAACTTTCTGCATTTTTCTTTTTGCCTAAATTGTTGATCTTATTTTCTTTACTTTAAATGTTTTATTAAATTTTTTCTTTATAACCACAATAGAAGATGGAATTGTATATTCAACGGCATATAATATGTAAACCTTAGTCATTATATGTACATAAATATAACAATCAATTTATACATAAATATAACATCTCAGGTGAAAATGTACGTGTTTTTTCTGCTATTCAAACAAACCCACATTTTTTATGACCTCTTGTAGGTATTATTAAGAATATTTTTTTAATTAATTACTTTTATTTGGCTCAAACATATAAAAATTAATATACACAGACACTTTATATACCCACAATGACAAAGCCATCTGCGCGCATACCCCTATTATGGGTATGTTTTTACTTGTTATTTCTATCGCTTTTGTATCCGTTGCTTGTAAAATACATGCCTCTATATTTAAGTCGTGATTCGTTCAATGTTATTATTTCAGTTAAAGCTATCATGGAGATAACAATTAAAAATAAATCGCTCTGCTAATTGATGTGGTAAAACCTCACTGATGGGACTACTCGGTCGGACAAGCTTGACCAAATGTTGTAAATAATAACTACTTCATATGGTTTAGCTGCAAGCACCGATTGAAATTGAAAATTTTTTAAATTATATGAAAAAAAGATAAGTGAATGCAATAAATACATTTCTAAATATCAGAATAGAAATAAGGATTGGTTATATGTACATATATAGAGTTTGATCCGCCAAGTAAGGAAAACGATAACGTTCGATGCAGGAGCAAAAGGATTAAACAAGAAGCCTTTATAAATACGTATTCGGAAAATGAAATCAAAGATTCATTCAAATTGATTTTAGAAAAGACCCAACCAATAGAAGCTGCCAAAATTGTAGATGTGCTGCCAATTGCATCTCCGAAAAGATTAACACGGATAGTGGAAAGTATTCCAAAGCCAAAGTATATTAAGCAATTTATGGTGGAAGACGCTGGTGCGTCGTTCTTAATCTGGTCCTTTTTTGGAAATAAATAAATAAAATAATGTTATTAAAGAAGAAACTGGGTCAGTCTTTCTTAATACCTCTTCTCTCAGAAACAGTTAGTTTTTATCAAATACTTAATCTTTTTTTAAAATATTACAAAAAAAATTAAGACTTTTTACACAAAATATATAAAATTTTCTCATAATTTTCAAAAATCGAAATTGCAAAATTATTCTTTGCTACAATCTTTGATATATCAAAAAATAATTTTTTCATATGAATTGTAATGAAGTTTTCTTTTAAAAACAACAAAACCAAATGATTTTTGCTAAGTAATAAAGAAGTAAGTTACTAACGATTAAAAAAAAGTCATGAGCAAAAATTAAATAAAACTTTTCAAGTCAAATAACTTGGAAACTGTAAGTGATAAAATGGTCCTCTAAGCATGTTTTATTTTTGTTTCTTAACGTTGATTGTCCCGCTGAAAAATTTATTAAGATGGGTTGATATTTACAAAATTTACAAGCTCCGAAAGAATTTCGATACCGCAGTTTCCAGTTTTGAAGCTTTATGGAGCTACCCTGTTCTTCTTTCCAAAATAGCTGGTTTCATCGAAATCGGTTCACTAGTTCAAAAGTTATGGACTTTTTACCACTTTTTTTTATTTCTCGCCACTGTGCGACCGTACATCGAATAAGTACAAATAATTAAGGTGATGATCGTAAAAGATAAGCAAGCAACCTACTAAATAGAAAATGAAAAAACGGAAAAACATTGAAAATTTGCCTTAAATAGCTGATGTTAACAGTGATGCCAACTTTTTTTGCAAAAGCAATAACGTGAAAAACCACTGAAGACCCAAACGAGTGAAGTTTCGGGAATAAAAAAAATCGCGTTCCCTGGAATTCCCGGGAAAAGCTATTATTCTAAATTAAGTACATTTATTAAATTAAAGTTGGCAAAATTTCAATGGTTTTGTTAATGTTAGCATTCTTATTAAATAAAAGTTAATACAAAAACAGTTCTAAGCCAAATTTTTAAGTTACTTTAAGCAAATAGAATATAGCTATTACTTAGTAAGAGATCATATAAAGACTAATTGATGACTGTTACTGCAATTAGTAAACAGTTTTATAATAAGGCTGTCTAAATGTCTTTCATTTTTATGTTATTTCTCCCGAATTATTTCATTCAGGGTTTTGATAATAGCATCGACTTGTAATAAATTTAATTATTGTACACTCATAGTTTTTGCAGCTTCTATGAGCTGAAAATTTGTACTAAACTTTCCAAAATTTGTTCACTAATTCGAAAAGTCACTTCAAGATTGTTTAATATCGAATTATTTACTTTAGGAAACGATTTGCTTATTGCAATCATTGATAATTATACAAAGTATTCCACTTTCTTATGTTATAGTGATTAAAATATAGCCATTAAGGCTGTTTAAGACTATAATACAACTATGATCTAATTTCATTTTCAAAAATTTCAAAAAACAATAACGACTCAGCATGTCAGAGTTTGATTTTCCACAAATGTGTTTATACTTGTATTAAAATCTGAAACGGCCTTTACTAAATGCATCTTGCATGTAGTCTTCGATTCAGGCAATAATTTTTCTAGTAGACGAATTAGGAGAAATGGTAGTTTATGGAATTTTTATGTAATTTCCTTATAAATTTGAACAGCGCACATTTTTATTTTATATTAAAAAACACATTTATAAAGATTTTACTGCTTATTTATTGGGGTCGAAATAATTCTTTCTTTCTTACAGTTACATTTGAAACAAAAACAACATTTTAGAATTTGTTTTTGTTTTAAATAAAAATTTTAGAATGAAAAATTTCCTTCGAACTTGTGTTGAAACAGACGATGAAACACGTATAAACTTTAAAAGAAAACTTAAACAATTTCATCGTGTGAATTGAGTCATAGGATTATTCAAACGTCATTTTGTAATATATATACGAACTGTAATATTTGATATTAAAGTAAAACAGGATTATAATACAAATTTCTTGTATGCATGTAAATAAATATTACTGTCACTTACGCCATTTTATAAATCTATATATTTATGAAAAAAATCTCAAAAATTTTTTGGGAATGTTAAGTGGACATTTCCCGGGGTTTCCGCTCGGGAATTCCCGTTTCCCAAACCCTGTGCTGATGAAGTCCGTGGCTGCACAGAAAAAAATCGGTATTTCCCCCAGCTAATAAAGTCTAGTTTAATTTTTTGTCTCTTCTTAACATAGCCTCTACAACTGCGATTAACTCTGACATAATATGTGAGAGAACGTCAGCAGAATAACAAAAATAAAATGCCGATATTTCTCTTCATCTCAGACAAACAGGAACACGTAATTTTACTTTTTTTATAACATTTCATTTTATGCGAATTCTCATCTAGATAACATGTATTATTTTGGTATAATTATTTATTTTGTATTCACTTTTTCACACAAACTTTAATTTATAACTCAATTAAACGCATTTAAACATAAAAAATCAAACGAAATTTTCTCAATAACATTGTTCTTCATTTATTTTAATAAACACTAACACATCCATTTTAATTTATTTTAATGTACGTGTGTTTTTTGACAGTTCATCTCATAAGATTGCTTTTCTAGGATTTCTTATAACAACGCTCTCATAAAAAAATTTATAAGATTGAGATAACACTAATTTGAAGTCTACACGTAAAGGTCCATACCATCCGTTCCATGCGTTGTTGCGTTTTATACATGTGTCAAAAAAGTAGAATCAGTATAATTGTATTTGGCAAGTTACAAAGCAAAACGCATAGAACGTATAGACGCATAGGACGGACGGTTTTTTTTAATACGTATATTTATTTATTGTATCTTCAAAAATAAACTAATAATAAGTATTCAAATCTTAAATCTAAATATTATTAGTAGGCCCGACCAGTGTCGGACATAAACTAGTGATAGTAGTTAATAATACATAAGAGTCCTGCAAAGCAAAAAAAAAAAAATATTTTCAAGCAGTTTCATCTGGAGTGTTAAGTATTAGAGCCCTTGTGTACCTCTTTTTTAAGCGGATGTGTCCAATAAAATTCAAGATATTACGAGCAAGCGGATTAGCGCGTGACTCGAGTTTTGTTAAATATTTGCCTGCGTATTTTGCAATTTCTTCAGTCACTTGTGGCATATTTAAGTCACGATGTAAAATTAACCGTAAAATTTTGTTTTGCCTTCGTTGGATTTTCTCTACGTTTGAAGCTGAAGTATTGTCCCAATGCTGAATTCCGTAGCACCATATATGTAGGTTTCAAAAGCGACTTGGATATCAAAAGTTTACAATCTAGACTCAGGGTGGAATTTCTACCAATAAACATTGGCTGAGTTAATTTTAGTTTCAATTGTGTTAGCTTAGATTCAATGTCTTGTTTCCATGTAAGCCGGCGGTCAAGGTGTATACTAAGGTATTTCACATGTGAGTGTTGAGGAATAATTTGATTATTGATTCTAATGGGGGAACAATTATCTGTTCGTAAGGTAAATGTTACCTGAGCACATTTCTGGGCGATAAATTTTATTTTCTATAAGTTTAGCCATATTTCCAGCTGGGTAATATGTTCCTGAAGATATCGAGATGCCTCGTGAGAGTTTTCGTGCATACTAAGGCAGACTGCTCACAGGCATATCACAAGTATAAATCAAATACAAAACTGGCCCCAGTATACTTCCTTGTGGCACACTGGGTGATATTGATTCGGGCACACTCATGAAGTCTCCTTCTACAACCGTGAACTTCCGTGCAAGAATATAACTTTGCAAAAGATTAGGAATGTTTATTGGTAGATATGTCTTCAATTTTAAAATTAGGCCTTCATGCCACACTTTATCAAATGCATGAGAAACATCAATAAACAGGGCAGAACAAAATTTTCTCTTCAAATGTTCTTCTTATAAATTGAACCAATCTCTGCGTTCGTTCAATGGTGCTATGCTGACTTCTAAAACCAAATTGATGATCCGGTATGCACGCATTATCAGTTAGAATTGGGGACAATTTTATCATGAGTAGCTTTTCGAAGAGCTTTGACATTGTTGACAGTAAACTTATTGGCCCGTATGACTCACCCTGGTAAGATCTTTTACTAATTTCATTAATACCCGGAGCTTTCCTTGGGTTGAGTTCAGCAATTAGTTTTTGTACATCACGCATCATAAACTTTAAGGATCAAGGGGGTAGAGCAACTACACACGGGAAATCAACAACGCCCGTACATGTGTTTGGGGTAAATACGGATTTTAAATCCTCAGCAAATATGTTACCTTTTTCAGTATCGCTTCTTGCCCAACCTCTGGTAGAAGTGCGCAGAGGTGGTTTAAACTCAACGGGTGTTTTAAACTTTCTCGCAGCACGCCACAAAGAGTAATTGGACTGGTGTGACATTGAGGTTTTCCAGATAATTTTTAAGAGATGCAGTTTTTTCAGATGCAAGCAACTCTTCAAGTCGTTTAGTGCACTTTTTAAACCTGATTTTATGTTGGGGTGATCTGTGTTGTTGCCATTTCCTTCTAGCTCTTCTTTTTTACATACGAGACGTTCAATATCCGTAGAATAAATTCTATTAAACCTAGTATGGGAGGTAGTAGCATGTTCAGCAGCCTGCTTAATATTTTCGTTAAGATTCGCAATGTTAGATTCAATATCATTGGATGTTTTTAGCGTCATGTTTTCCGTGCAATGACTACTAAGATATTTTTTGAATCCCAGCCAATTAACACGATTGATAATCTTTACATATGGGTGAGGTAAATCACTTCTTAGTGGGTAAAGTAGGTTTACTTTCTACTTTTGTATCCGTCACATGCATCATGAAAAAAGGTCAGCTGTTTTTGAGTGCTAAAAATGGCAATTATATTATATTTTCAATAATGTCGATAAAAATGGTCGTATAGTGGGTATAAATTTAAAATTTTTTTGCATAAAAAAGTTTTTAATAAAAGAAAAAAAGATTTTTTAATAAAGCTTACAACTATTTTCAAGAATAAAATATATTAAAATCGTTATTTCACGAACAAAATTAACATTTTAGTTATCGATTGCTTTTATGTACTGAGTGTCACCTCTAGTGTTGTCACTCGAACAAAAATTATTCGAATATTCGAACAACTTTTTATCATTTTTGTTCGAACGAACAAAAATTTTCAGAATAAAAATTTATTCGAATCATTTTTGTCGAATATTCGAACAATTTCCTTTATTACTTTGTATAAAAATTATTTTACATTTCATAGCATTTTAATTTGTTAAAAATAGCATGTTAAATAATCAAATTACTCCAACCTATAAATACTTGCTTAAGCTTTTTTGTATATTATAGAGTAGCATGAACAATTCCATCCATGAGACTACTGAAATGTTTGTTTACTAAAGCCCAACTTCGAATAAATATGTTAATAATGAACAAACTGTTGCTTTTATCATACTGTGAGTGAAAACATTTCGCTTCATATTGTTAACACAAAGAGATTGTTCATTGAAATGACTTTTGTTTCATGCTGCTTTCTCTCATCTCATCTTTTGTTTTTAATACGCAATAGCAATGTTGCCAATATAGTGAAATCATAAAATTTTTTGTATGCGTCGCACATGTGTAATAGCCTAGCAAAAAATTTCAAAAAAGCTAATCGGGTTTGGAATTAAGGACTTTTGGTGGAAGCTCTTCCCTACTGGATTACCAACTTAATGATTTTAAATAGGCGTGAGACTAAAATAATCGATTCTTGAGAACTTCTTAAATTTTTTAATTGGCAACATATTCACGTAATATATGAAATCTAAAAAAAATCATTCTTCTCTTTAATCAACTTCTATATAATTTTTTTTAAATTTTATGTAATGTGTTTTTATTTAATTTTTTAATAATTAATATTTGTAATAAAACTCAAAAAATTTGATTATCACTCTAATGTATCGTAAAAATACGAAATTTTAAACAACAATAATATTGCATTTAAAAGAAAGGAAATTATGTGTACATTTAACTTATGTTTATATGTAATCCATTTCGTGAAAACGAAAGATAGTATAAAATTAAATACTTTTATCTAAATGAAATATTTTTCCGAAGTTGCAGATCACTCCCACTAATAAAAACTGAATTTAATTTAGAGCTCGTTAAAATTTTTTAAATTCCTTTTCGGCGATTATTCTAGTACTTTCCCTTTTCCTACAACTGGCAACACTGATCTTTAAAAGCATATTGTTTTTGCATGAACTTAATCGAGATTTACTCAACACATGTTCTGTTTCACATTTGTAAATGTTAGTATGCTCTTGTATAATTAACAAACCAACATCATTTTAATGCGTTCTTAACTATTGAGTGTTCATTGTTCTTGTTTCATAGTTATTCATCTGTATGAAATAGAAATGAAACGAATAAAAAAATTATAGCGAAAGTTTCATGAACATCATTATTTAGTTTCATGCATATGTTTAATGTATATGTTCGTTAAACGCATCTTTTGTTTTCTTGCTGGGAAAAGATAATGAATGCTTCTTTAATCACAGAAATCAATGACATATTCAACTTAAAATTTTTTTGTAAATGTGTATAAATACGTATACTTTTTAACTAATTTCGTTTCGATTTTTAACCTCCGACCAAAAAAAGGTTGTTTCTAGTGCTTGTCTGTGTATCTGTGTACACGGCTGTGCCGATTTTAATTTAGTTTATTCTGTTTGAAAGGAGACTTGATGGGGAGTGTTTTTAGCAATGTCTAAAGAAAATTGGTCCAGCCGCTAATCTTCTAGTTTATACTTGAAGAAAATCGATTCAGCCGATTGGAAGTTATGATAAATTTTCTATATATTAATTAACTATTTTCTTTTTTGCGATTCTGTTACTTCGATAATATTATTGGAACAAAGGGTCCTTAGCTTATGATCCAGCGTCAACTGCGTCGGTTTTTAAAATTTTTCATTTTTGTTATTAATATTTTTATTTATTAATACTCGTATTTCTAAGTTTGCTATTAAAATTATTTGTTTTTCTTGTATATTTAATTATTTTTTGGTTGTTAATAAAAAAAATTTAACTAATGCACATGCGTGACGTTTTTTTGCAAACTTTTTAAAATTATTCGAATACATTTTTTTATTCTTTGTTCGTTCGAATATTCGAACAAAAGTCCGAAATTATTCGTTTGTTCGAACAAGAAAAAAATTATGAAATTTCATTCGAACAAATATAAAAGTCGAATAATTAATTAACAACACTAGTCACCTCTGTTGTGTTTATTATTTTTAAACAAAAAAAAAATACTTGACGCATAAGACGTATTGCATGTATGTAACTTGAATTTAGAATTGGAGAGAACGTACAGAACTTATACAACGCATGTGCACAGAACGGATTGTATGGACCAGAGAACTGCGATGTGTACCAGAAAACTGCAATGTGTACCTGTTTCTATTATTCAAGATACTCGCTTAAAAACGGGTTGCGGTGTAATTAACACAGCATATTGTTTTTGTATCTGCTCGCCATACTAGTAAGAATTTGAGTTTGAACATACGAGCCTGTAACAATCACAATGAAGTTTATACACGTTGTCTTTTTAGTATTGTTTCCAAAATATATTTTTTCAACATTCGGCAATGGTATTCGTATATCTGATAAACAACACAAGAAATGTAGAAATGTTTGTGTAGGAATTTTAAAGACACACACGTACATTCTTAACTAGAGTTAAGGCTCAGTTAGCCGACTGTAATGCAATGTAAATGTAATGTAGGAAACAGCTGATAAGGCAGTTCGCCGACAGTAGGAAACAGCTGATTGATATTGTTATGTGAAAAATAATGAAAATGGTTATAGAGATGTAATGTAACGTAACCTACTTTTCAAAAATAAAAATATCGATCAGCTGTTTCCTACATTACAGTTACATTGCATTACAGTCGGTTAACTGAGCCTTTATAGTTCTCAGAGTTCATAAGTATTTACTCTCAGCATTCGTCAATCGTATTAATACTTAAAGTAGCGTTGCCAGAAGGTTTGGAAACAAATCAATGACCGTATATTAAGTAAATATGTAGGGCTAAATTCATAATGAAATAAAATTTATTTAAAAGGTAGTATAAAAAATTTTTTCATAGAAAATTTTAATTAAAATATATTATGAATGCGACAGGTTTATGAATTTAAAAGGGGCATATTTTTAAGTAACATTAAAATAACAATTTTTTTATACGTCAATTTCATTTACATGTAAATACTTTTACAGAAATGTTAACCAATGGCAACGCTGCGTAGTCCGTTATTTTATTATTTAATAAAAAATTTTCACAAAATATTGCCTAAAATAATATTTGATATTTTATAAAAAGTCGGTTTGAATTAAATTTTGTTTTTACCTAAGCTTAAAATAATTTTATGAACTTTTTGGTATAATCGCCTTAGTATAAGCGCCTTAACTCGTATATTAATTTTTACAAAAATTAATTTGTTTTGATAAAATCTAAAGATAGTTATGTACATATAATTAATTTTAAAGTTTGCTTACTGTATTTTTAAAAATTACATGCCTAATATTTATGACTTATATAAATATAAAAATTAATTTATATGATATAAAGATACAAAATGTATCTTTTTGGGAACAAATGTATCTTTCTCGTAATTTCACTGGCAACACTGATATGAGGAAAATGTTGTTGTTACAAACTGATAGTAACACCAAATTCGTGTTAGTTGAATAGAAAGAAGTTACCTAACACAAAAATAGAAAAAACACGAAACTTTGCTCTGAGTGGTTGTGCTATTGTTGTTACTTTTTTCTGCGCTCTTACTTCTTTCTGTAATCAACACAAGACTTATGTTGCCACTGGTGGAAAAGGAAATTACACAGCTGCAAGTCTAAACTAGTGCAAAACTAAATGAAATAGTGCAAAAAAATCTAAGAAAAATTTAATTTTCTTATTAGTTTTTGAGTTAATTGGAAAGCGGAAAGAAAAGGCACTACATCACCGCTACAAAATTGTAAAAGTTAACGTTCCCTTCATTACATCCTAAACTATTTTATTCGTGGATGCCAAGCAAGATCAGATATCATCATTTGCTTTTCTGTCATATGTTTTTTTTACAACCATCCCTGAACACCGAATCGCATTTCAAAATAAAAGAAAAAATACTTAAGGTAAATTTAACTAGGAGTTATTTGTTCTGGCCCACAGTGCACCTTATGAATAACAAAAAAAAAAAGCTTAATGAAATATTCCTACTAGTGAAGGTAAAAACAACAGATGATCATGCATATTATTATGGGAACTGACGACAAAGAACAAACAAATTAAAATTGAGAGAATATTGTCGAACGCTATTTAAATTATCATTAACTTATTAAATTATTTTTAACTTAATATTTAAGTACGTATTTAGCTAATTTTTATTAAAACTTAAGTTTTATTTAAATAGGGTTTCAGGTTTTCAGTCTGAAAATGTGTTTGGTATTTAATTGTGATAAAAGTATGGTAGCACTATTAAATTGTGTATATATTTGTAATAAAGGTATGGTACCACTATTAAATGTCAAAAAATATAAACAACTTTTTCACTTAACAGCTGCAAAATGAAAATGGTTTGGTCTACTTCTTATTGTACGTGGACGCCGCAAAATTTGTCTTCTTAATCTTGCACAGAATCCTGCATCATTCATATCTTCTTCATCTGAATTCATTGTTTTAGTTGATATTAATAATAACACAATCTCAATCACGAGTTTATTTATTGTATATTTTTATAAAATAATGAAAAAGTTCAATGTGCAATTTTCATAATTTGCAGAACTGTCAAAATCATATGGTAGTATGAAAAACTTAAGTTTCACTTAAATGGATGGGGTCGGCGATTTAAGTCATATTTAAATAGGATCTCTAAAAATGAATTTTTTACTTAAATGGAACTTAAGTTTAAAACCCGTTTAATTTTTAAGTTAAAAATTGCTCATTAGCTGATGAAACTAACTTCATCAACAAATTTTGTGATCCCTATAGGAAAAGTTGTATATTGGTAAACCTGGCAAACAAAAAAATATTATTAAGGAATATTATAAAATTCTTTCACTATAAATAATTATGTGCATATGTAACCTGGTTTAATTAACATTAATTTCTTTTATTAATAATATTAATTTTTAACATAACGCGTGGCTGATAGTATATTAGGCATAAGGTCACATAGTAAAGAGGGGTAATGGTAGTTTCATTACTGCCAACGCCATGTTCCACGAATTGTTTACTCACCCCTAGACTTGTGCCATTTTGTTCATTTCAGTGACCGGTAATTTTAGTTCATTATTTATATGTAAATGAACTAGTTCGTTCATTTAGTTCAATCGCTCTTTTAGTTCAATGAACTAGTTATGTCTTTTTAGTTCAATGATTTTACAATTCTACATGCATATGTATGTAGATATGTTGTGGTCTTTGACAGATCTGTGATTAAAAACTTTATGAAAACTAAAATTAATTAATTAATAAATTTGCTTTATAAAGGGTTTATAAAACAAATTAAGTTGAAAATCTTTTTAAAAAATCTGACAAATCCAAAATGTTTTTTGTGAATAGGGTAGTATAAGTGTTTTCTTGTTTATTGCATTTGGGGTAGTAGCCAGCGATGAACAAGAACTAAATATACATACATACATACATATGAATGAGCATAGAAGCAAATCACACAAACAGTAAAAAAGTAAAGCAAAACGCAAGGCACATTAAATACCTTGATATGCCCTGACAAAACGTTGAAAACATTTATTTCATGGCCTTTGTGTTAGTTCATTTCGTGCCTTAGTTCATAGTTCAAAAATTGAACTAGTGATCGTAAAACAATTGAACTAGTTCATTTAGTTCAAAGTACTGAATCGTTCATTTGAACTATGTAGTTCGTTCATGAACTACACAAGACTACTCACCCCACGTAAGGTTTTGAATATGGATCAGTAACTGGTGTTTTGTTAAATAGCAATATTCATTTAAATTAGTTCGTTAAATCTTGGAATGAAACATCTTATTCTTCTTTCAGTAGCAAATACTTTTGTTTGGTCAAGGACCCTCCCATTGCCGACGAGCTTAGCGCAAACTTCAATCGTCCCAAGTACGACCAGACTAAAGTAATAATAATACTTTAAACAAAGCATAACAACCTACTTTAACAGAGATGGCGCCCAACGATTGCGTTTAAGCCGATATCGTTTTTATTTTATATATTTTAACTCCAAATATAGCAAATTTAGTCCACTACAAACTTACTTAAATGATTTTGTTGGTGTTGCAATTGCTAAAATATTTTAATGAAATATTTTTCTATCTTTTCTAAAAGGATTAATTATGGCATAATTGTAATTTAAAATGAAAAGATCTTAAGTAGTAAGTCAATGATAATTAGGAATCATTAGTCCTAGTTTCGTTCGCGATTACTAAAGCTTAAATGTAAAGTAGTGTCAATAGTTTAATTTGATTGTAGCTTTGCATAGGTCATGAAAATGTTCTCCATGTAAAGAGGCTTCCATTTGCGACGTAAAATACAATTTTGTAACAATCCCATTTGCTTTATTGATTTGTTTTGGAGGGCAGTTATTGATTACTGTATTCTAATATTATGACCTTTATTGTATCCCTATAAATTTTTGCATGCAGTCTAGTATTCCCTGATATGTATAGATATTTAAAGAATTTTAATTTAGTTTGTATGCCGATTAAAAAAAGTATTAGAAATTTAAGTACACCCGAAGATTAATTTTCCTACTCCCAAATAGATTATAAACGTGACGAAGAGGAAGATTTTCAAAATCCTTCGAATAGCCGACCAAGATTAGGAAGTGGTCACATTTCTAACAAAACTAGGAGTAAAGCAAAAATAATACCAGGTGATATTGATCTTAAAATAAAATACACCCGTGAAAATATAAATATGGCCTAAATTGAAAATGTCCCTGGAACGTCAGCTGGCGCCTCCAGTGGTAACGTTAATACAGATTTTAGTATGTTAGAAGCTATGTTAGCAAATGTCTTAACAATAAATCACAATAATTTTATTAAAGAAATTCAAGGTCTACAACGCACATTTATTGATACAATAAATAATAAAATCCCAGAAGAAAATCATAGTGAAAACATTCCTAGAATTTCACAAGGTCCCAAAATAATAACCCATTCCAACTCTGAGCAAGATAATGCTCAGTCAGCCACATTAACAAACTCGTTTAGAAGCATAAATTCAGTAAAAATAGATAAGTGGAATATATTTTATGACGGTACTAGTGATGTGCATACTTTCCTTTTTAAAGTTGATACTTTGCGTGCGCGTTACAACTACTCCGTAGATCAAGTCGTTGCTATCTTTCAATTGTTTTTAAAAGGCAAGGCTGAAAAATGGTTTTGGTTTTATTTGAAACAAAACCCCAATACCACGTACGTACAGCTTTCCGAGGCTTTAATTAAGGAATTTGATACGGTAGAAAGTGATTGCGACGAAATTGTTAAAATGGTAGAAAGAAGACAGATGCCTCGAGGAAGTTTTGATGATTTCTTCACCGAGCTAGTAAATATGAATTCTCGGTTAGGTACACCAATGACCAGCCAGAAGATGATTGAGCTGATTAAAAATAATGCAAAAGATTCGTTAGGCTCATTGTTGTTCTCTTGTGAAATTTTTAATTTAGATCATCTTAGGGAAACGGCTCGAAAAGCTGAGAAATATATAGGACGGCAAACTCATTTAAACCATCAAAAGCGTTATGTAGCAGAAATTGAAAATAGTACTGATCTGCTCCTCGAGGAGAAGGCAGAAGAAGATATAGCTGCAATTAATTTTAACAAATTTAAGGATCGAAAATCAGCAGATAGCTCCAAGTTTAAATGCTGGAATTGTGACGAGTAAGGTCACTCGTTTTATTACTGTCCTTCGGACAAACGTACTTTATTTTGCTTCCGCTGTGGAGAGAAAAATTTAACTCTCCCGCAGTGTAAAAATCACATGGGAAACAGGCAGGGGAACGAGAATTAGAGGGTATCTCATTCTTCCATGAATAACCCTAAAAGAACCGTAATATGCAAAATAAATTAAATAATGTTGGCGAAAACACAGATTGAGAAAATGTAAATGGTGAAGCTACTAACCGAAGAAATAGTTCATATGGAAAGGAGAATATACATAAGTTACAAACTGAATGAAGTTAAAACGAGTAAAAAGGTAAATGTTTTATATTTACATGAGAAAAGAATGGAATGTGATGAAGGTAGAAAATTAACGTTCTAGAAATCCGTCCCAAAAAAATTTTATGAATGTAGAAAAAGATTTGAAAAACGCAAGCATTTTAAAAGGCTTTTAGAATCGACAATTATAAATGACGTAAATGATGAGAGGCCATGTTTAAAAATTTCGTATGGTTCAATTAAAGTGTACAAACTGCTGGATTCGGGAGCTTCGATATCAGTTTTAGGCAGAAATTGTGAAGAATTTGTAAATACGCTTGGAAAAAACTTCAATAAAATAAGTAGCTCATTAAGAACAGCAGACGGCAACAAACAAACAGTAATAAGCTATACTGAAATACCGGTGACATTCAAAGGTTTAACAAAAGATATTGTGTTTTATTTATCACCATCTTTACACCAGAAAGTTTACCTTGGTGTTAATTTTTGGAAATCGTTTAATATTGCCCCAGAAATTTTTGTATCAGAAGTTCTCGTTACTGATAATTCTTGCATTGCTTCAGACCTAAATAACCTAGCAATAGCAGAAAAGTTAGAATTAAATAATGTCGTTGACGCTTTTCCCTCCTACTCAAAGCTTGGTTTAGGAAAGACACATCTTGAAAAGCATTCGATAGATACAGGGTTTTCCTTACCATTCAAGATAAAGCACTACCCAATGTCTCCTCCTAGACAGCAAGAAGCTTATGCCGAACTCGACCGTATTGCAGTCCAATCGTTTTGGTTAGAAAACCAGGCAAGAATAGGTTATGTCTTGACTCCCGAAAATTAAATGAACTTACCAAGAAGGATGCGTACCCTCTTCCGCACATTAACGGTGTTTTGAGTCGTTTGCAGAACACTCATTTTATATCTGGTATTGACTTAAAGGACGCCTTCTGGCAAATACCGCTAGATGAGTCTTCTAAAGAAAAGACGGCATTCGCAGTACCTGGCCGGCCACTGTATCACTTTACAGTTATGCCTTTCAGGCTCTACAACGCCGCACAAAGGATGGTAGGCTAATGGAGAAAGTCATTCCTAGCCGCCTCCGTGAAAATGTTTTTATTCATTTAGACCACTTACTAGTCTGCACAGCCGATTTTAAAAGTCATGTTAACGTTTTAAAAGAAATAGCGAAATGCCTGAGTGAAGCAAGATTAACGATCAATGTAGAAAAAAGCCGGTTCTGTCAAAAGACATAAAATATTTAGGGTATATTGTAGGCCAAGGCACTCTACAAACAGATAAGTCAAAAGTAGATGCTGTTAGTACATTTCCACTTCCGAGAACTGTCCGCCAAATATGCCGATTCTTAGTAGGTATGACTGGGTGGTACCGGCGGTTTATACCAAACTACGCACATTTAGCTGCTCCCCTTTCAAATTGCCTAAAGAAAAATAATAGATTTAGGATAACACCAGAAACAGAAAACTCATTTGAAAAATTAAAGGAGGCTTTGACAACAGCAGGAGGATGAAAACGGCATAGAGCACCCAATTTCCTACGTATCACAGAAATTAAATAAGGCCCAGAAAAATTACACGGTAACGGAACTAGAATGCTTGGCAGCTATCATATGTCTTAAACGATTTCGACCATACGTTGAAGGGTTGCCTTTTAAAATTGTTACTGATCACAGTAGTCTACGTTTGCTGATGTCGCAAAAAGATCTTCAGGGTAGATTAGGACGATGGAGTCTTAACCTACAGTCATTTGATTTTTCCATTGAATATAGAAAGGGCTCTGCAAATATTGTGCCAGATGCATTATCTGGAGTAGATGATATTGAGGAGTTAGTTGTGCCACCCATTTCATTAGAAGTAGATTTAGTAGATTTAAACACCGAGCATTTTGACTCCCCTGAATATAATAGCTTAAAAGAGAAAATCTTACAACATCAGGATAGTTTCCAAGATACTTGCATATCTGATGGATTTGTTTATCAAAGAGTTAGCTTTCTTCAGAACTTACGAGAATCAATAATAGCAAGTAACCACAATATAAACTCCTGTCTGGTGGTTTTGCCAAAACTCTAAATAGAATATGTGAAAAATATTTTTGGCCTAAAATGGCTAAAGATATAAAATCCTACACTTCAACTTGTGATATTTGTAAATGTTCAAAGCCAACTAATCAGATTTTATGACCATCAATGGGACGACAATTGCAAACAGATAGGCCATTTCAACGTATTTATATGGATCTGTTAGGTCCATACCCAAGGACGAAGCAAGGGTACAATATGGAATTCGTAGCTCTAGATCACTTTTCAAAATATATATTTGTAAAGCCGTTGAAAAAGGCAACAAGTTTGAAGTCCCTCAGTATGTCCATTCGGATAATGGGAAGCAATTTGTGTCTACACAAATTACCCAGTTTTTGAAATCGTATGGCATTGAACATGTACAAACTGCATTTTATTCCCCACAAGCCAATGTCTCTGAACATACAAACCGAGAAAGTTTAGTTAAGTTGCGTATTTTAATAAAGGAAAAACAAGATCAGTGGGATCAATATGTGTCCAAAATAGAAAGCATTTTAAGACGTGTTTATCACGTGGCTTTAAAATGTTCGCCTTTCTTTTCATTATTTGGGTATAACATGGTGCAACATGCTTCGACATACCCAGTTCTGGAGAAAATCGGCTTATCGCAGTGTGGCCAAGCAAAAGTGGTACCCAATGACGAGAGAATAGGTTTATTGCATGATAGAATACGTTTGAACCTTAGAGCAGGGCACGAAAAGGCTACCAAGGTGTATAACACTCGGTGTAAAGAAGTAAACTTTAACGAAGGTCAGGAAGTCTACAGAAAGAACAGAACGCAAAGCGACTTTAGTAAACAAGTCAATTCTAAACTTTTACCACCATACCTTAAGTATAGAATAAGAAAAAGGGTCGGGTCATCACTCTATCAACTTGAAACTTTATGTGGGAAGTACTTAGGTCTTTTTCACGCAAAAGATATTAAAGCATTTTAATAGCCCGCAAGTTATCATCTCAGAGCAGCGTTGCCACTGGTGGAAAAGGAAATTACACAGCTGCAAGTCTAAACTAGTGCAAAACTAAATGAAATAGTGCAAAAAAATCTAAGAAAAATTTAATTTTCTTATTAGTTTTTGAGTTAATTGCAATTTAAAAGGAAATATTTTTTTAATTTATATAAAACGTACAACAAAATTAAAAATATTACATAAAATTCACTAATTCACAAATATTTAGTTCAACGAAGAATAATTTACCACTTTCCTCTTACTATTTTGTCAAAATTTCATAAAATATTATTTAAGCCAAGCGTTTGAAAAGAAGGTGCTCTCCATTTTTCCTTTCTTAATTTAAACTCATTTAACTAGAAGTACTGAGCGAGACCTATATGTACATTCATGAGATTTTTTAAATCATATCATATTTTCATCATTTTAAGCTAAACATTTGCACGAAAATTTTAAAATCGGTGATCTTGTATCAACTGATAACTAATTTTTGGGGTATCAGTTTTAATTAAGTTCAGTTTACTAAAAAATTCTTTCAACAGAAGTGTTTAAGAATCATAATAACTTTTTTTTTACTTTGAAGAATTTTAGACTTGTAAATTTCAAAACATCCAATTTATCTCATAGATTAAGTACTTTATGGTCTAAAAGTCCATATTCACGCCACTCATTTTCCTAAAATATTTATACACCAAAAAAAGAAAGTTTTAAACTCAAGAAGAAACATTTTGATTTTAAAAACGAAACCTTTATGAAATGGAACTAATGGCGATTTCTTTTCTGAAAAAAATATGTTACAGTATATATCGTCGGTTGGTTACTGGTTTGATGTATGAAACAAAAATTTGTTTTCGAGAAAATCGATGAAGAATGTTCAGTTCATTAGGTTTATAAAAATACACGATAGAATTTTTTGTTTAATAATAAAAGTAACAACAATATTTTTCACTACTTGTTCAAGTAGGTTAAATTATTGTATATATTTAAGTGGAAAATATCAATTTTATTCATGCAACATGACATTTAAAGAAAAAACAACGGAAGATATAAAAGGAAGTTTGAATATATTTAATAAAAGAAATTTTATTAATAAAAAATAAATATCAATTTCATTTGATTAAAACATAACACAACAATAAAATTTTTGTATTTTGCTTAGAATCACGTTCGTTGAGTATAATATGCATTGATATACATCATGACAATTGCTAATAACAATATTAATACTTTAACGTTGGAAAGTTGCCACATATGCAAAAAATTGTTGATTGCTGTAAAACAATTTCTAAAATATATAACAATTGTGGAAATGGCGCAATATTGCAGCTCTATATCTCCTAATATATTCAAGATATCGGAAAACTGATAATGAATTTGGAAAGAGGACACATTATTCATATATAATCAATCAATAACTAAATTTTCTTAAAAATTTTCCATATATCAAACCAGTAACCAACCGACGATATGTAGTAACATTTTTACATGTTACCTAGAATCACTCGAAGAGCTAAAGGGTCCGCCATCTAACGTTTTTTTTCAACTAGTGCTTATTGCGTGAATGGTAACACTTAGCTCATGTCTGATTTGACAGATAATTAGTTTTATACTTCCGCTGAACGAATATGGTTGTGTATACGCTTGAACAACGCTGGGAAATATTGCCTGCGATCAACTTACAGAAGATGCCGATTTTGCCAAAAAAAATTATCTTTTCAGATGAAGTTTATTTTGATCTTGGCGGGAATGTAAACAAGCAAAATTTTCGCCTTTCGGGCACAGAAAACCCGCACGCATACATTGAAAATCCGACGCACCCAAAACGAGTCACTGTTTGGTGCGGATTTTGGTCCAGAGGCATAATTGGGCCAATGAGCAAGGAGTGGCCGTTACAGTCATTGGCGATCATTATCGGGCCATGTTGAACAAATTTTTGTTAACAAAAATTGAAGAGGAGGATATTGGCAACATTTGGTTTCAGCAGGATGGCGCTACGTGCCACACAGTCGAAGCTACCTGGCGGACCCTTTACAAAAAAAAAAAAAGTTACCTGGCGGACCCTTTACATATTATATTACTACAATCGAACAAAATTAACTGCTTTTATTTACAACAGTTACATTTTATCATTAATATACTTCATTAGCGATTTTTAAGGCTATTTAAGAGGTTTTTCCCACACTATTATGATTTTTAAACACACATTGACATCACTAATTACGTCTAAAAATTTCAATTTTTATATTTTGTATTTAAGAAACCTTCTCTCGAAATTATAAACGTGACATGCAAAATAAATCCTTCGTTACCACAGTTAGAAAAAAGGGCAGTTTGTACACCTAAAATAAAGTGAGGGTGAAATATGTAACATATTTACATGTTTTTCACGCAACCTATTCAGAAAAGAAACTGAAAATTTTTTCCACAGTTGTATTTTTTGTACAAACGAACACAGAAATGTAAAACATGTAACATATATGCAACATATTTGTCAGAAAAGAAATCGCTATAAGTTTGTTTTGTGTTATTTTAAAAATGTTCATTCTTGGCTTAAAAATGAAAAATTATTATTTTTATTTTAAGAAACAACAACCTTGATATAAAGTTAAACATACTCAAATTATGAACTTATGTTTTTGAGTTAAGAATGAAATATTCTTAAAGTAATAATGAAGTATTTTTATTTTAAAACTAATTATTTTTATATAAAAAATTAAATGTTTTGAATTAATAATGGAGAGTTCTTAAATTAAGAATGAAACGTTTTAAATTAATAAAAGAGAATTTTAAAAATTCGTATTTTTTTGGAAATTTAATTTTTTTTTGGAATCAAATACCCTTATTTATTATGAAAAATTTTCGGTTTTCGACTGTAGTCCAAGCGCTAATTGAACGAGTTTGGGTCATGACAAGCATTTAACAAAAAATGTCGTTATTATAAACACCGTGTTTTTAAAATTTCACAATAATTTTAAGATTTTGTGCTAAAAGATCATAAGGAAATTAATATACACTTGGTCATAATAACAAATTAATTCTCTTTTTTTCACACAACACAAATATGAAATGTTACTCGAGGAAAAATATAATATTTTTATATAAAAAAATTTAAATTCTTGATATAATAATAAAATATTTTTGTTTTTAGAATGGTTAAAAATATTTTTTTATTTATTATGATTTCAAAAATTATAATTTTTATTTTAATAAGAAAACATTATAGTTTTTGAAATTTTTCAAATGAAAGCGCACATTTTTGTTTTAGAACTGCTTCGTTATAAAAATAACAATGTTGCATATTAATGTTATAAGTAACATTCTTATTTTAAAAATGATTTTTAAAAATGCAGCATTTTTAAAACAAAAACGAAAAATTCTTGTTTTAAGAATGCTTTTTTTGGTTCAGTGTACATAAATTTCATATAAATTTCACTTCGCTGTATAAGAAGTTCCTCGTTTTTATTGGTCAACCAAAAATAACTCATTTTGTTTAAAAAAAAATCAGTTTTTATGTAATTAGACAAGAACAAATTTGCAGAACTTTGATTACTTCAGCTTGTAATTTGTACAAAAGCAGGGATTCACTTTAAAACATTAAATTAAAATTAGTTAAACGTCCAAGAAAATGTGAAAGGAACTTCAAATAATATTTTGTTGATTTTTCATCTAATGCCAAAAGCATTGATTCAGTTATTTTTGAATGATCTTTAAAAAATTCCAATCTTCAATATAATCTCAATACTTCATATTTTTCCGGAGCACTATCAATAAAATAAGCTGTTAATGATAACAATTGCGTTATAATAGGTGATAAGATTATATGGCTCTCTAGTGGGAAATATCGTAGAAATTCTCGGAGTTTGCACTACGTTTATAATAGGATCCGAGATTTCGTAGCAAATCTTCTAAATTTTGTTGGACTTTCATTAAGATTTACAGCAATATTGTTTTGTTAATATCTTTATAATAAACTTTGTTAGAGACATGGGGATTTCCCGCAGGCATGAAGTTTCGTCTGTAGAATTTTGTATTAAGTCGGCTGTTATCGCTTTAAAACATATAAAATATTGCAAAATTACACAAAAAATGTGCGGTGCAAAAAACTTTAAATAGTACAGATTTTGCACTATTACACAGAAAGTGGCAACGCTGATATATATATATAGCTACTGTTATCTATAGTGATAACTTGGGTAAGTGATGAACACGAGCCAGAAGCGGGTGATATCGCTGACGTAAATGAAGAAGTATTTAGCAAAAGTAATGTTAACGAATCACTAGTTGGCATTGGACAAAGCGAAGTTGATCGCTCACGAAAGTGGCTTTGCCGTTAGAAAAAGACTACACAGAAAAAACAGTGCCCAATTAATACCTCATAAAATATAACAAAATTAATAAGATATCTCTATGTTTTTTTAATAAGGAACTCTTATTAATTTAATAAGGAAAACCTTTTTGAAAAAATCCCCAGCAAAAAAGTTTGCCTACTAGAATTCAAAAAGTGTAGGTACCTACTCCCCAGTCGTAAGTGCTTACAATTTGATTGAATAACTCATTACTTTTGATTGAGAAGTTCAAAAAGAATGCGGTCCCCTATACTCTTTGCCTACAAAAATGTAAAAAAAATTTTAATAGATTACTGATTGCTTAAAAGTATTAAAAATTTAATGGGTTGTTTTTTGCTTACAAACATGCAAAAAAAATTTAAATTAATTTTTGCCTTAAATTGCTCAAAAGTTAATTGGCAAGTTTTTCCAATAAAAATATATAGTATTTTGTAACAAAATTATAAAACTTATACCTTTTTTGGTATTGTTAAAAATTATAATTTTCCAAAGAAAATTTATGAATATGTTTATTGAAAAATATACAAAATAATTAAATTTTGTAACAAAAATTATAGTAAACCAAGGTTATTTTATTGCTTTCGAAGCTCATTTTCACGATCAATAAATTTTTCTCTAGATATATAACTGGAAAATACTACAATAATTACTTTCACGTAATGATATAAATAAGTTGTAATTTTATTCATTACAGGACAGTCATTAAGTATCACTCATTACTTTGTAAGCCTTTAAAATAGTACTACCCATTACAAAATCTTGAAATTTTTTTCCTGGGTCAAGAAGAAATCTTGTAGTTTTTATTAGGTTATCTTATTGATTTTTTCAAAAAGGTTTACTTGTTTTTATTAGGCGACCTAATAAAAAAAAATTTATGTCTTTATTCTTTGTACTTATGTATTTTCATTTAAATTATATACCATATATGTATGTATGTATGTAATATGTGTAGATGTTCTTTATTTATACATACATACATACATATTATATTATTTATTTAATAAATACTTTACAAAGTAAATTTGCAAAGTATTGTTGCACAAATATGGGCGGAGTAACTAGAACATATGCCCAAGATGGTATTAACAGTATTTTAAAAAAGTTTTTGTGAATTACTATATACGACCATGCCTTCATATAGGAAGTAGCAACGTGGTTGTTAAAGAAATTCCACAAAAGAACCGCAAGAATATACGGTTATCCGTGGCAGATCAGTGAACCAGTGCGAGCGAGACGCAAAACTCTCGAAGGCCAATAAACAACAGTGGCCTGGTTGCACTTAAGAGTAGGGCTGTGTCGTTCATGAACGAACGAGTAATATTGAACGAATCACTCAAATGAACGAAGTGAGCCGGTAATTTTACTGAGCTGTTTTGGTTCAGTAGTACTGGCACATAAAAATAAATTGAACGAAATGACCGACCGATGACCGAGCGCACTTGGCTCTTTTTTTGTTTTGTTTTGTTTTTTCATCGTTCATGTGGGATTTTTTTTGTCATTTTCTCGTTTTCATTTGCGTTTTTATCTACTTTTAGTAACAGTGTTACCATTATGAAATTAATTAAATTGCCATTTATATTTCTTAAGTTTTTAAAACATTATAATAGGAAGTTTTTGTAAAAAAACTACGTTTAAAATTTGTATGAAAAATAAAAAAAATTCGTTTCAAAGTGCTATACAAATTTCAAAACGAAAAAATCGTTTGTATATACAAAATCTATCCTTCTTTTTTTCAATCTTTCAAATAAGTAAATCTAATCAAGATTATTCCAACATATGATTTTATGAATTAACTATAAATAAGATAAATAAATATTGTTTATTTAGATTTTGAATATAAATAGTTTTTTTAATGAGAAATTTAACAAATCATTTAATATACATATGTATGCATGTAGTATGTATGTATCATATTGGCGAGCTTCGATTAGTTGTTGCAGATGATCAAACCAAAACTATAAGTTCAAATAGTTCTTTTTTTCAATGGAGAGGTTTCTGTAAACAAAAAAAGAAAATACAAATTTGAATTTATTCTGTCATGTTGTCATGTATTGTTATCAATAAATTATAATGCTATAAGTTTTCATTAACCACTAAATCGAAATTACATGAAATACCTTTGAATCAATTGCACAGTAAAGAACAGCAAATTCAATCCGTTGATACACTTTAGCATGAACTTCACTTGTTCAAATACTGTTAGCAGCAATATTTCCCAACTAGAAAGGTCATTATTTACATAGAACGATACAACATATATATTTATATACTAGAATTTCCATTTCTTAATAAATACCTGCTCTTCTTTTAGTTGTACTTTACAAAAAAGCACTTGCAATATTTTGCAATTTTTTTAAACTGCTTTAACTTCTCACATACGTAGTTAAGTTATTTTCATTGGCCATAGATTTATTTACCTGCAGAGACTTAATTGTGGCAAAATAAAAACACATCTTGAACACTTCTTAATGCTATTAATATTTTCCAAATTCCTTATTTTATGTCACACAAAAAAATACTTTAATATTGCAAAAAAAATTTACTTGCTAATTTTTCCTTTGTGTTATTTTGTTTGTTTTGATAATTTTGCCAAAAAATAACAAAAACATTGCATTTGTCTCTGTTTATTGACCGGATCAACTGTTTGTTTTTTCATTTCGTTCTTTTTCTTGAAAAGAGCGGATGAACGAAATGAACGAACTCGTTCTTTTTTACAAAATGAACGAAAATGAGCGGTCATTTAAATGAACGATTTGGCACAGCTCTACTTAAGAGATAATTGCCAACGACGTTTGATGTTGACTCGCCCAGAGCTGCTTTACGACCACAGAGGAGACCAGAGGTGTCACGAGCACAAAGGAAGACGGAAGATAATGGTGATTTTGTGGTGTTTTTAGAGGTCTCTCTCACACAGTCATCAAATCCTGTTTACTTTTTCTCTTGCGTGGTATTATTTTAAAGTAATTACGTTTTATTCCTTTTGGTCTCATTCGCAGCCTAGGTTTTGTAAATAAATGGTAAAAATTAATATTTGCGAACGAAAATGCTTAAAACAAAGTCTGTAATGATTTGAAAACAAATTTTAGTCACTTTATTAAAACTAATAATCCTTTTCGCATTGTGTTTTTTAATTCATGTGTATTTTCAATTTATGCTTTGTTGTCTCATTCGTTGTTTGCTTTTTGCAAGTTGAAGTTAAAAATTAATATTTTTGAAGGAAAATGTTTAAAATTGAGTTTGTAAACATTTGGAAACTAATTTTAATCACTTTTATATTACTAATAATGTTTTACACATTGTTTTATTTAGTTCAACACTGCAAAATCTTTCATTTAATTTTGTAAAAATTTTCAATTGTTCATTTCACTAAGTATACATTTCTGCTGTTTGTTTTGATTATTGTACTAAAAATATTCAATAACAAACACACTATATTTGTCCCTTTTTAACAGTGATCAAATCAGATGATTTGAGCTTTTTTCCTAAGTCACTTTTTACAACTCTGGTTTACTTTGTGTTTACGAATGAAATATTATATTATATTTTTAATTAGAGGAGACAAGTATTGAACCCAGTGTTGCCATTGAAATTTCAAGAAAGATACATATTTTATTTTATAAAAGATACATTTGTTCCCAAAAAGATACATTTTGCAAAAAATTTGAAAGTCCATTTTTAACGTTTAACATTTATTGACACTACATTTTTATTTCATATTTAATGAATATTGTAAAGAAAATTATATCATATAAATTCATTTTTATATTTATTAAAGTGATAAACATTAGGCATGTTATTTTTAAAGATACAGTAAACACTTTAAAATTAATTATATGTACATAACTATCTTTGGATGTTATCAAAACAAATTCCTTTTTGTAAAAATTAATATACTAGTTAAGGGGCTTATACTAAGGCGATTATATCAAAAAGTTCATATAAATTTTCTGAAAATAAAAAAAGATGTTCATATTTCCTCAAAAAAAAAGATGTTCATATTTTCTGTACATTTTGCGTACAGATTCAAAAGATACGAAAAATTTCGGGATGACACATGGTACCTGAAGTCATCAAATGATACGAAAAATGTATCTTTCGTATCCTAATGACATCACTGATTGAACCAGCAACCTTCTGACCACGGCTGCCAGATGTTACGATTTACCGTCAGTTCGACGATTTTTGGTGCTGAAAATAGCAAAATGACGATTTTACGATATTTTCTGTAAAATTGACGATTTTTCAATAGTCCAAAAATCTATTGTTAGAATTCATATATGTGTACCCAATAAAAGATTTTGGTGTAGTTTTCCAGACTCTTTCTTAATAATTTATTATATAATTTCAAAAAATTTATTTGCTGATGGTTTAGCGTTAAATAAAAATAGAACATTGACATTTATTATTTAAATTTACTCTTCCAACCTTGAAAGTTTTAGTCAATACCCCCTGTTGCAAAAAATGAAGATAAATTCAGGCATATGTATATACTAGTGATGTAACGAATGTCAAATTTTGATATTCGCGAATAAGAAAATGTGAAAATTTTAGACATTAAATTGGGTCCTATTTACGGCTACAAATAAATATATAAAAAATTTATTATGAAAAAAAAATTCATACTAATGTTCGCGTTCATTTAAGTAAATACAAGCAGTAATTAAAAAAAAATCAAAAAACCCGACTGTGACCAACTTTGAAGCGTTGAATATGCTAATCGGTCATTCGAAATGAAAAATCGTAAAAGAAACCTAAAGATGATTTTAAAATACCTGTCGAATGATACCCATTTTGATATAGTTCGCCGACTTTTTATTTTTTTCGTATTTACAAAATGGCGTCTATTGGCCGCCATATTTATTATAAATTTTTACTACTGTCATATCTTTATTGCCACTCCTGGGATTAAGACGAATCGATTGACGTAATAATCATTAAAATCGGTCCACGCGTTCGGTTTATATAAAGCCGCAAAGGAACACACATTCTTTGCATTGCGCAGTCGGGTAAAAATCTATCCAAAATTGTAATGGTTGTCATTAAATAATATTTACTTTTTAAAATTCTGTAAATTCATTAATACGGAAAACTATAGCAGACTATTTGGCGGAAAAAAGGATAGCAAATTACGTCGATCATCTAACATGGTTCAAACTAAGTTGGATAAAGAACAGGATTTTTAGTAGGTGCTGGTGTTGGTTTTTTTATACACCTCATAGCAATAGGCTTGATGGAGAAAAAGCTTCTTCACTTTTATTTTTGAAGTAAAACATTCCTCTCTCCAGGTGAAGAAAAGCACTTCAACTTTTTTAATGTCAATTGTACAAGAAGTTTGTTTTGAATTGTCGGGAATTCGAATACGAATATTCTTGCATCACTAATAGATACATATGTATGAAAGTGTGTACATGGGTTCAATTAAATAAACGTTATGTACTTATATATATATATATATATATATATATATATATATATATATATATATATATATGTATATACGTACATACATATCGATGCTCTAAAGTAGAAAAGCCCTAACTCCTATTTTTTACGAAATTGATTTTTTCAGTAATTCCAATCAATTTCACACAAAAACACCTCGTCACAAAAATTTACTGTAATAGTGTAAAAAATAACGCTTTTACAAGTATGTTGTTGTCCAAAAATGTTGCATTTTGAATATTATACTTTCTACTGTAAAGTTACAAGTATTTGATTTAGGGCTTGAAACCAACCATATATTGATCTCTGTGTAAATTGATATCATCAAAACACATAAAATGTGGAAAAAGTCTGAGTTCCTCTAAAAAAATTCCGCGATCAAAAGAAATGAGACGAAAACTTGGACGTGCTAACTTGGGAATATATTTGAAAATTTTAGTAATGAGGGGAATAAAGTTATGAGAGAGTAAAAACAATGGGAATAACTTCGTGTGCAATTTCATATGTGAACATGAACTGTAACGTTTTTGTTTTCTAATAAATACATGCATTTATAAAATAAAATATATGTATAAGTTTTACCCAACGACGTCATTATGCATAAGTATCCCGTAATAATATAAATTATTTTATGATTGTTTATGAATATTTCTTGTTTGTAGGTTTAAGCTATTTGGAGTATCGAATTTGCGAATAATTGCTTTGTTTACTTGTAATTTGAGCCTTTGATGGATGTAAATATTTTTGTTTATGAGTTTAAACCATTTTTGCAACGTAATCATAATTGACTTCTTCGAAACAAAGAACTCAGTTCTGATTGGCAAATAAACTTTTTGAAGAAGTGACGTGATCGCCGATCGCAGTAGCTGCGACTAACGGTTGCTCAAGTTGATATAAATACATATTGTTCAATTAGATTTTTAAGCTTTTAGAAAATAAAACTTCAACTTAAAACACCAAAGGAAAGAGTTCTTTTCATTGGAATAAAATTGGCGCAGTCGGTAGGATAGATAAATAAATTATCTATCCGAATAAAAAGATCCTACGAAAAGGATACCTCTGAGAAACTTACGAGTCCCTCCAGAGTCCTACACATAAAAGAATAAAAAAAAAATATCCTACGAAAAAGGATAAAAAATTATTCTATGAAAAGTGATATTTTGTATTCTACGAAAAAGAGTGAAAAGGTCCTACAAAACTATCCTACGAAAAATTGTAAAAAAAGTATTCTACGAAAAAAGTGTCCTACGAAAAAGGATAAAGACTATTCCCAAAATTATTTTTAAAAAACAGCAAAGTGGATAAGAAATATTTCCGATCACTAAAAAGGAGAGAAATATTTTCCAGCAATAGGGAAAAGTTATCGGCAATGGAACAACAACAGTTACAACAGCAAGAAGCACAGCTACAGCAATTACAACAAGAAGCACAATTTCAGCATCAACAACAGCCGCATCAAATGGCGGGAAGAGATATTGATCCCCTGAAGTTCCTGAGCCTGGTTCAAGATTTCGATGGAAGGAAGGAGGAACTCTACCCGTTCTTGGAAAGCATTGATAATGTCGTGGCTTCAATGGATGAGTATAGTCCTAATTCACAACGGATGTTCTTAGCTATTATAAAAGGAAAAATAAAAGGTAAAGCCAAAGTAGTCTTAGAAATTCATCCACACCTCTCCAGATGGGTGGAGATAAAAAATTTATTAGAACTGAATTTTGGAGGTTTATCCTCAGCTGAAAATTTGTATGAGGAACTAAGAAGCGCCCAATATCGAGGTGATGTATTACAATTTTATAATTTTATACAAGCAAAGTTGTCCCTGTTTAATCAGAGACATAAACTAGACGGAAGCTCGTCAGAAATCGAGCATAATAATAAAGTAGCATTAAAAGTATTTATAAATAAGCTACCTTTAAACTTAAGAACAGTGCTCTGTGCCCTGAAACCAGCTTCACTTGAAGTGGCGCTTCATGAGCTGGGACAGGCAAATTTAATTGAAAAAATAAATGTTAAAGGAAAATTTAATAATGTGCCAACATATAATAATAGGAAAGGTTTCCAAATGCCTTCCAATCCCCAAATTCCAAAAATTAATCCAGGTTGTCAAAAAAATAATTTCATTCAACCGAATGGTTTTTGCCCCAGAGGAAACAATTTTTTCGGACAAAATGAACATACAAGACCGGAACCGATGGATATAAGCGGACAGACACGTAGGCAAAATAATTATATAAATAACAGGCAAGAACCTGAAAATTTTCAACAAGCAGCTTCCACGAAGGGAGATCCACCGAATTTGGATTGCCCTATGTTTTATTCAAACGAGGAAAAAATAAAACAAGAATTTTAATAGATACAGGCTCAACTGAGAATATTATTAGGAAAAATCATTGTCCAAAAGATATAATATATAAATTAGCACAACCAGTGAAAATAAAAACAGCAGCAGGATTTCTGGTGATAAAAGAGGAAGCTAAGGTTTCCAAGAATAGTTTACAGATAGTTCTTAAAAAGGATGAGTTGTTTAAAATAGGTAATTTCCATCCAGTGTTTGATGGAATATTTGGATCTGCATTATTAAAAGAAAATAATGCCATAATAGATTATGAAGAGCATAGTATTATAATAAATCAACAAAAACTTCCTTTGTATCTTGAGGGACAAAGGGAGGATGATCAAGAGTATGACTTAGAATTAATACAAAATCTACCCGAATTACATCATATGGATGAATTGGGAATGGATGAACAATTGCGATTGGAGCATTTGAACAAAGAAGAAAGAATTGAAGTTAAAAATCTGCTAAAAGAGTTTTCAGATATATTTTATAAAAAATAAAATTTGAATTTATTCTGTCATGTTGTCATGTATTGTTATCAATAAATTATAATGCTATAAGTTTTCATTAACCACTAAATCGAAATTACATGAAATACCTTTGAATCAATTGCACAGTAAAGAACAGCAAATTCAATCCGTTGATACACTTTAGCATGAACTTCACTTGTTCAAATACTGTTAGCAGCAATATTTCCCAACTAGAAAGGTCATTATTTACATAGAACGATACAACATATATATTTATATACTAGAATTTCCATTTCTTAATAAATACCTGCTCTTCTTTTAGTTGTACTTTACAAAAAAGCACTTGCAATATTTTGCAATTTTTTTAAACTGCTTTAACTTCTCACATACGTAGTTAAGTTATTTTCATTGGCCATAGATTTATTTACCTGCAGAGACTTAATTGTGGCAAAATAAAAACACATCTTGAACACTTCTTAATGCTATTAATATTTTCCAAATTCCTTATTTTATGTCACACAAAAAAATACTTTAATATTGCAAAAAAAATTTACTTGCTAATTTTTCCTTTGTGTTATTTTGTTTGTTTTGATAATTTTGCCAAAAAATAACAAAAACATTGCATTTGTCTCTGTTTATTGACCGGATCAACTGTTTGTTTTTTCATTTCGTTCTTTTTCTTGAAAAGAGCGGATGAACGAAATGAACGAACTCGTTCTTTTTTACAAAATGAACGAAAATGAGCGGTCATTTAAATGAACGATTTGGCACAGCTCTACTTAAGAGATAATTGCCAACGACGTTTGATGTTGACTCGCCCAGAGCTGCTTTACGACCACAGAGGAGACCAGAGGTGTCACGAGCACAAAGGAAGACGGAAGATAATGGTGATTTTGTGGTGTTTTTAGAGGTCTCTCTCACACAGTCATCAAATCCTGTTTACTTTTTCTCTTGCGTGGTATTATTTTAAAGTAATTACGTTTTATTCCTTTTGGTCTCATTCGCAGCCTAGGTTTTGTAAATAAATGGTAAAAATTAATATTTGCGAACGAAAATGCTTAAAACAAAGTCTCTAATGATTTGAAAACAAATTTTAGTCACTTTATTAAAACTAATAATCCTTTTCGCATTGTGTTTTTTAATTCATGTGTATTTTCAATTTATGCTTTGTTGTCTCATTCGTTGTTTGCTTTTTGCAAGTTGAAGTTAAAAATTAATATTTTTGAAGGAAAATGTTTAAAATTGAGTTTGTAAACATTTGGAAACTAATTTTAATCACTTTTATATTACTAATAATGTTTTACACATTGTTTTATTTAGTTCAACACTGCAAAATCTTTCATTTAATTTTGTAAAAATTTTCAATTGTTCATTTCACTAAGTATACATTTCTGCTGTTTGTTTTGATTATTGTACTAAAAATATTCAATAACAAACACACTATATTTGTCCCTTTTTAACAGTGATCAAATCAGATGATTTGAGCTTTTTTCCTAAGTCACTTTTTACAACTCTGGTTTACTTTGTGTTTACGAATGAAATATTATATTATATTTTTAATTAGAGGAGACAAGTATTGAACCCAGTGTTGCCATTGAAATTTCAAGAAAGATACATATTTTATTTTATAAAAGATACATTTGTTCCCAAAAAGATACATTTTGCAAAAAATTTGAAAGTCCATTTTTAACGTTTAACATTTATTGACACTACATTTTTATTTCATATTTAATGAATATTGTAAAGAAAATTATATCATATAAATTCATTTTTATATTTATTAAAGTGATAAACATTAGGCATGTTATTTTTAAAGATACAGTAAACACTTTAAAATTAATTATATGTACATAACTATCTTTGGATGTTATCAAAACAAATTCCTTTTTGTAAAAATTAATATACTAGTTAAGGGGCTTATACTAAGGCGATTATATCAAAAAGTTCATATAAATTTTCTGAAAATAAAAAAAGATGTTCATATTTCCTCAAAAAAAAAGATGTTCATATTTTCTGTACATTTTGCGTACAGATTCAAAAGATACGAAAAATTTCGGGATGACACATGGTACCTGAAGTCATCAAATGATACGAAAAATGTATCTTTCGTATCCTAATGACATCACTGATTGAACCAGCAACCTTCTGACCACGGCTGCCAGATGTTACGATTTACCGTCAGTTCGACGATTTTTGGTGCTGAAAATAGCAAAATGACGATTTTACGATATTTTCTGTAAAATTGACGATTTTTCAATAGTCCAAAAATCTATTGTTAGAATTCATATATGTGTACCCAATAAAAGATTTTGGTGTAGTTTTCCAGACTCTTTCTTAATAATTTATTATATAATTTCAAAAAATTTATTTGCTGATGGTTTAGCGTTAAATAAAAATAGAACATTGACATTTATTATTTAAATTTACTCTTCCAACCTTGAAAGTTTTAGTCAATACCCCCTGTTGCAAAAAATGAAGATAAATTCAGGCATATGTATATACTAGTGATGTAACGAATGTCAAATTTTGATATTCGCGAATAAGAAAATGTGAAAATTTTAGACATTAAATTGGGTCCTATTTACGGCTACAAATAAATATATAAAAAATTTATTATGAAAAAAAAATTCATACTAATGTTCGCGTTCATTTAAGTAAATACAAGCAGTAATTAAAAAAAAATCAAAAAACCCGACTGTGACCAACTTTGAAGCGTTGAATATGCTAATCGGTCATTCGAAATGAAAAATCGTAAAAGAAACCTAAAGATGATTTTAAAATACCTGTCGAATGATACCCATTTTGATATAGTTCGCCGACTTTTTATTTTTTTCGTATTTACAAAATGGCGTCTATTGGCCGCCATATTTATTATAAATTTTTACTACTGTCATATCTTTATTGCCACTCCTGGGATTAAGACGAATCGATTGACGTAATAATCATTAAAATCGGTCCACGCGTTCGGTTTATATAAAGCCGCAAAGGAACACACATTCTTTGCATTGCGCAGTCGGGTAAAAATCTATCCAAAATTGTAATGGTTGTCATTAAATAATATTTACTTTTTAAAATTCTGTAAATTCATTAATACGGAAAACTATAGCAGACTATTTGGCGGAAAAAAGGATAGCAAATTACGTCGATCATCTAACATGGTTCAAACTAAGTTGGATAAAGAACAGGATTTTTAGTAGGTGCTGGTGTTGGTTTTTTTATACACCTCATAGCAATAGGCTTGATGGAGAAAAAGCTTCTTCACTTTTATTTTTGAAGTAAAACATTCCTCTCTCCAGGTGAAGAAAAGCACTTCAACTTTTTTAATGTCAATTGTACAAGAAGTTTGTTTTGAATTGTCGGGAATTCGAATACGAATATTCTTGCATCACTAATAGATACATATGTATGAAAGTGTGTACATGGGTTCAATTAAATAAACGTTATGTACTTATATATATATATATATATATATATATATATATATATATATATATATATATATATATATATATATATATATGTATATACGTACATACATATCGATGCTCTAAAGTAGAAAAGCCCTAACTCCTATTTTTTACGAAATTGATTTTTTCAGTAATTCCAATCAATTTCACACAAAAACACCTCGTCACAAAAATTTACTGTAATAGTGTAAAAAATAACGCTTTTACAAGTATGTTGTTGTCCAAAAATGTTGCATTTTGAATATTATACTTTCTACTGTAAAGTTACAAGTATTTGATTTAGGGCTTGAAACCAACCATATATTGATCTCTGTGTAAATTGATATCATCAAAACACATAAAATGTGGAAAAAGTCTGAGTTCCTCTAAAAAAATTCCGCGATCAAAAGAAATGAGACGAAAACTTGGACGTGCTAACTTGGGAATATATTTGAAAATTTTAGTAATGAGGGGAATAAAGTTATGAGAGAGTAAAAACAATGGGAATAACTTCGTGTGCAATTTCATATGTGAACATGAACTGTAACGTTTTTGTTTTCTAATAAATACATGCATTTATAAAATAAAATATATGTATAAGTTTTACCCAACGACGTCATTATGCATAAGTATCCCGTAATAATATAAATTATTTTATGATTGTTTATGAATATTTCTTGTTTGTAGGTTTAAGCTATTTGGAGTATCGAATTTGCGAATAATTGCTTTGTTTACTTGTAATTTGAGCCTTTGATGGATGTAAATATTTTTGTTTATGAGTTTAAACCATTTTTGCAACGTAATCATAATTGACTTCTTCGAAACAAAGAACTCAGTTCTGATTGGCAAATAAACTTTTTGAAGAAGTGGCGTGATCGCCGATCGCAGTAGCTGCGACTAACGGTTGCTCAAGTTGATATAAATACATATTGTTCAATTAGATTTTTAAGCTTTTAGAAAATAAAACTTCAACTTAAAACACCAAAGGAAAGAGTTCTTTTCATTGGAATAAAATTGGCGCAGTCGGTAGGATAGATAAATAAATTATCTATCCGAATAAAAAGATCCTACGAAAAGGATAGCTCTGAGAAACTTACGAGTCCCTCCAGAGTCCTACACATAAAAGAATAAAAAAAAAATATCCTACGAAAAAGGATAAAAAATTATTCTATGAAAAGTGATATTTTGTATTCTACGAAAAAGAGTGAAAAGGTCCTACAAAACTATCCTACGAAAAATTGTAAAAAAAGTATTCTACGAAAAAAGTGTCCTACGAAAAAGGATAAAGACTATTCCCAAAATTATTTTTAAAAAACAGCAAAGTGGATAAGAAATATTTCCGATCACTAAAAAGGAGAGAAATATTTTCCAGCAATAGGGAAAAGTTATCGGCAATGGAACAACAACAGTTACAACAGCAAGAAGCACAGCTACAGCAATTACAACAAGAAGCACAATTTCAGCATCAACAACAGCCGCATCAAATGGCGGGAAGAGATATTGATCCCCTGAAGTTCCTGAGCCTGGTTCAAGATTTCGATGGAAGGAAGGAGGAACTCTACCCGTTCTTGGAAAGCATTGATAATGTCGTGGCTTCAATGGATGAGTATAGTCCTAATTCACAACGGATGTTCTTAGCTATTATAAAAGGAAAAATAAAAGGTAAAGCCAAAGTAGTCTTAGAAATTCATCCACACCTCTCCAGATGGGTGGAGATAAAAAATTTATTAGAACTGAATTTTGGAGGTTTATCCTCAGCTGAAAATTTGTATGAGGAACTAAGAAGCGCCCAATATCGAGGTGATGTATTACAATTTTATAATTTTATACAAGCAAAGTTGTCCCTGTTTAATCAGAGACATAAACTAGACGGAAGCTCGTCAGAAATCGAGCATAATAATAAAGTAGCATTAAAAGTATTTATAAATAAGCTACCTTTAAACTTAAGAACAGTGCTCTGTGCCCTGAAACCAGCTTCACTTGAAGTGGCGCTTCATGAGCTGGGACAGGCAAATTTAATTGAAAAAATAAATGTTAAAGGAAAATTTAATAATGTGCCAACATATAATAATAGGAAAGGTTTCCAAATGCCTTCCAATCCCCAAATTCCAAAAATTAATCCAGGTTGTCAAAAAAATAATTTCATTCAACCGAATGGTTTTTGCCCCAGAGGAAACAATTTTTTCGGACAAAATGAACATACAAGACCGGAACCGATGGATATAAGCGGACAGACACGTAGGCAAAATAATTATATAAATAACAGGCAAGAACCTGAAAATTTTCAACAAGCAGCTTCCACGAAGGGAGATCCACCGAATTTGGATTGCCCTATGTTTTATTCAAACGAGGAAAAAATAAAACAAGAATTTTAATAGATACAGGCTCAACTGAGAATATTATTAGGAAAAATCATTGTCCAAAAGATATAATATATAAATTAGCACAACCAGTGAAAATAAAAACAGCAGCAGGATTTCTGGTGATAAAAGAGGAAGCTAAGGTTTTCAAGAATAGTTTACAGATAGTTCTTAAAAAGGATGAGTTGTTTAAAATATGTAATTTCCATCCAGTGTTTGATGGAATATTTGGATCTGCATTATTAAAAGAAAATAATGCCATAATAGATTATGAAGAGCATAGTATTATAATAAATCAACAAAAACTTCCTTTGTATCTTGAGGGACAAAGGGAGGATGATCAAGAGTATGACTTAGAATTAATACAAAATCTACCCGAATTACATCATATGGATGAATTGGGAATGGATGAACAATTGCGATTGGAGCATTTGAACAAAGAAGAAAGAATTGAAGTTAAAAATCTGCTAAAAGAGTTTTCAGATATATTTTATAAAAAAGGTGACGATTTGACCTTTACGAATGAAGTTAAGCACAGAATTCCTAGTAACAATGACAGACCAGTTTACACAAAGTCATATAGATATCCACAGTTTCATGAAGAAGAAGTTAAAAAACAAATAACTGAAATGTTAGAGCAGGGTATAATCACTCCAAGTGACTCACCCCATAATTCGCCAATATGGGTGGTTCCCAAGAAAATGGACAAATTAGGAAATAAAGAATGGAGAATAGTTATAGATTTTAGAAAATTGAATGCTGTAACCAGGGAAGATAAATACCCTATACCTGTTATTGACGACGTACTAGATAAGCTAGGACGGGCAAACTATTTTTCTACATTAGATTTGACAAAAGGATTTTACCAAATAGAAGTTGAGGAAGATGATCAGGAAAAAACTGCGTTTTCTACTAATGATGGGCACTATGAATTCAAACGTATGCCATTTGGGTTAAAAAATGCCCCAGCAACGTTTCAGAGAATGATGAATAATGTACTTAAAAGTTATATTAATAAAATATGTGTTATCTATATGGATGACATATTGATCTTTGGTACTTCCCTTCAGGAACATACGTATAATTTAAAAAAAATATTACAGACATTGAGGGAAGCCAATTTAAAAGTATCACTAAACAAAAGTGAGTTTTTGAAGTCGGAGACTAATTTTCTTGGACACATTGTAACAGCGGACGGAATAAGGGCAGACCCTAGTAAAATAGAGTGTATAAGAAATTTTCCTATTCCAGGGACTTTGAAACAACTTCAAGCATTTTTGGGATTAAGTGGATATTACCGAAAATTCATCCCAGATTATGCTAAAATAGCTAAACCTCTCACTTTGAGACTCAAGAAAAACGGGCAGATCAACGAAAATGACACCGACTATAGAGAGTCTTTTGAAAGGTTACGGAAAATACTGACTTCGGATATGGTATTGAGGTATCCCGATTTCCAGAAAATATTTACACTTACCACAGACGCCAGCAACTTCGCATTGGGTGCTGTGCTGTCTCAAGATAATGGCCCTATAGCTTTTGCTTCGAGAACACTTAATAGACATGAAATCAATTATAGCGTAATAGAAAAAGAACTCCTTGCTATTGTTTGGGCTTGTGGCCAATTCAGACATTATTTGTATGGAAGAAAATTTAAGCTACATACGGATCATAAACCTCTAATTTGGTTATCCAGTTTAAAGGAACCAAATTCAAAGATGATACGATGGAAAATTAAGCTCAACGAATATGAGTTTGATATAAACCATGTACAGGGTAAAGAAAATGAAGTCGCAGATGCATTGTCAAGAATAGACAAAAGTGCAGAATTGAATTTGTTTGAATGCAATAAATGCCAAAAATCTTATAAAAGAAAGGAAGTTTTGAATCAACATGTAAGAAACAAGCATGGTGATACGGTTTTTCAATGCCAGCTTTGTAATGGCGTGTTTGAAAGCAAGGTATGTCTAAAGAGACATTCTTTGCGGAAACATAGGAATGAAGAATTAAATTTTAGAATTGTAGAAAGGAAAAATGTTCAACTTAGAACTGCGAAAAAGAAAGTAAGAAAGAAACAAGATTATATAGTGTCAACTGTACACAGTGCTCATGATGATGAACTAGATCACATTCAGATAACAGAAAGTCCATTACAGTTTGCAAGAAGGCAAATATTAATCGAAAAACAAGAAAAAGATTCGTTTGATGAGAGAACACAATTCAATAAAAAATTGTTCAAATTTGGAGTCGGATCAAACGATTATAAAGCAATATTGGAGAAAGTACTTAAGATAATTGAAGAAGAAGAAAATTTAGTAATATATTGCGATATTGAAGAATTATATGCCATGATTCAGAATCATGTGATTAAATTGAAAAATATAAAAAAACTTAAAATATATAGAACTTATACACTACTGGAAAATCTAGAAAGGGAGAAATTGTTGGAAGTCATAATGAGACACCATAAATATGAAAATAACCATCCTGGTATAGACAAGACATATTTGGAATTGAAAGGGAAATATTATTATCCAAACTTAAGAAAAGAAATTGCAAGAGTTATAAATAATTGTGAGATTTGTAATTATAAAATAGAAAGAAATCCCATTAAACTTCCTTTTGAGAAAACAGAAACTCCTACTGGTCCATATAAAATTTACCATGCTGATATATGGTTTTTAGATACAAAAAATGCATACATAACCATGATTGATAAATTCTCTAAGTATGCCCTTGTAACAAAAATTGAAGAAAGAACCCCATTAAATTTTATAAAACACTTTACTATACTGTTCAATTTGATGAGAACGCCAGAAAAGTTGATTATGGACAATGAACCTGGTTTTAATTCGAGTCTTTTTAGGGAGTTTCTAGAAAAAAATAACGTGGAATATCATTTTACTACTCCTTATCGTCACACAGGAAACTCAGATGTTGAAAGATTTCATAGTAGCCTTAACGAAAATATAAGGATACTGCGAAAGAGAGAAGAAACGTCTGATATAATTTATACCATAGATTTGCCCATTCAGGCAAATTTTGTTTATAACAATACTCTTCACCTAACAACTCGTAAAAAACCAATAGAAATTCATTTTCCAGATAATTCTACGGAAAATGAGCGAATTCATGAAGTAATTGATTCAAGGAAAATAAAAAATCTAGCATATCTTAATGGAGATCGAAAGGATCAGGGGGTAAATAAAGATTTCAAAAGGGACTTTAGAGCGCATAAAACGGATACAAGACATGAAAAAGTTATATTGAAAAAAATTAGCAATAAAAGATATTTGAATGAGAATCAGAATGTTTATAAAGATCAGCTAATTCGATCAAAAAATACTTTCAGCTCATTGGACGTATTGGTTGATCCTACCGACGAATATGTTGATGTCATGTCTATGGAAAATGTTCTGGTTGACACTGGTGATGACAATGATATTTCAAACGACTTATGCTCAGAAAATTGAGTATACAGACCTAAGTGTAGGAAATGGTTTTACTATTGTTAATATAGGTAAAAAACAACTTATAAAGGAATATAAAAATGTTGTTCATATATTCAGTGTTACCAAGTATGAAGAGTATATAAAGAAACTAGAAAATAATACAATAAATGATGATTATATGAACCAATAACTACATCATTTAAGAACGTCACTAAGAACGCTTATTCCACACAGACAAAAAAGAGGACTTATAAATATTATGGGAACAGGACTAAAATACTTGTACGGAACAATGGATGATGAAGATCGACAAGAAATAGAAAACAGATTGAAAATTATAGAAACTAACACACATAACGTAATTGAACAGTCTAATAGTCAAATCCATATAAACCGGCACTTTGATGAACAATTGGCCAAATTGTCTAAGGTATATGAAAAGAAGATGTATTTAGAATATGTGACGATTAATAATCAGACTGAAAGAGACGAACTAGAAATACAAAAGACAAAGATTTCTTTCCAAATATCAAAATTGGAGAAAATAATCGATAAAGTCGAGGGAATACTTTTGACATCAAGCTTAGGACTTTTGAGTCAGAATATACTAACGGATGAAGAGATAGAAAAACATGACATAACTTTTGAAAAACTAAAAAATATTAGAATAGCTGTGGCAACAGGTGAAAGGAATATCCTTTTTATTGTCCAAATTCCTCAATTAACATCTGAATTTTATAATATCTTATTTATCCAACCTATTCCCAATAACAACAAATTAGAATTAAGTGAAAAAGTGTGCAAGTACATCTCAAAAGATAATGTTATATATTTTGAAACAGACTACAAGAAGAATTTAACGATGTTAAGGGATAATTGTATCGAGAACCTATTAAATTATAAAAAAATGCAATGTACATATCGGAAAAATCCGTCTACAAATGTAAAGGAAGTAAGCTCTAATTTAATTTTTGCTTTAAATATGAATAATGTAACTATAAATCAAACATGTAATGAGATACCTGTGACCTTAACTGGCCACTTTCTTATAAAAATAGAACAATGTAAAGTACAAATTTTTGGAAAATGGTATGACAGAGAGATTTATGGAAAAGATGTAATAATACCTAGTTTGTTTAAGGAGATACAAATAAAAGTTGATGAAGAACTAACATTAGAAAATTTAACGTATCAACATATTAAAAATATAAGACATATAAATGAGTTAAGATACAATCAAAAAACCACTAATATATTGATTTACATAGTAATCATGGTCGGAATAATTATAATTGTCGGGTGCTTAATTGTTAAATTCAAATCCAAAAAAATAATAAATGAAACAATTGTATCGTTTCCCAAAATTCCTTCAGAAATTGGGAACCAATCTTCGTCCGGGGGAGTTTTACCCAACGACGTCATTATGCATAAGTATCCCGTAATAATATAAATTATTTTATGATTGTTTATGAATATTTCTTGTTTGTAGGTTTAAGCTATTTGAAGTATCGAATTTGCGAATAATTGCTTTGTTTACTTGTAATTTGAGCCTTTGATGGATGTAAATATTTTTGTTTATGAGTTTAAACCATTTTTGCAACGTAATCATAATTGACTTCTTCGAAACAAAGAACTCAGTTCTGATTGGCAAATAAACTTTTTGAAGAAGTGGCGTGATCGCCGATCGCAGTAGCTGCGACTAACGGTTGCTCAAGTTGATATAAATACATATTGTTCAATTAGATTTTTAAGCTTTTAGAAAATAAAACTTCAACTTAAAACACCAAAGGAAAGAGTTCTTTTCATTGGAATAAAATTTATACATGTTAAAAAAAATGTACATTTTCGTTTGTAGGATTTTTCTGACGATATTTCGAGTATAAAATGACGATTATTTTATATTTTATCGGGATTTCGATTATTTTGCGATAATTTTATCTGGCAGCCCTGCTATGCTAACAGGCAAGTACAAACATGCTTATACAAAAACATGGCATGGTACAATTATACAAGGTACTTGCACGACTACAACAAAATTGCAATCCCACTACTACTTTGAGTTCTATTTTTATTTAATTTTGTTTTAATTTTAATCTACACAAAGCATGTGTAGTGAATTTTCTTCAATGTGCAAATTCATTGGCAACACTGTAATCATTTTATTCACACACATACACTAACATTTTTGCAGCGTGTAAACAAAGTTTGACAACTTTCTGCATTGTATACATTAACAGGCTGGGCTTGTGCAAGTACCTTGTAAATATAATTGTATCATGATAAAGAGCATGAAAAAAATTGTGTCAATGTTTATTTATAGATATGAAATAACAAGAAACCTAATAAAATCAAGAAGATTTCGTTAATAAGATGCTTTACACATAATCATATGGGAACCTAATGAAAACAATAAGAATACCTTTTTGAAAAAATCAATAAGGCCACCTAATGAAATTAGTATGAAATCCCTATTGTTTAAAATTTACATATATGAAAACCTAATAGAATCAAGAAGTTTTTCTCTATGGATTGTTTTTTGGTGCCAAAAATAACGGAAATTGAGTAAAAAAGTTTGAATAACAAGATTTCTTCTTGATTTTATGTGGTTTCCTTATTGATAAAAGTAATACGACTTACCACATAAAAATAATAAGAAATCTCTATGGAAAAATCTTCGCTTCTCTCTGCTGGGATACCCTTAGCCTAAAAACGTTTCATAGAGAAAATCTTCTTATTTCTATTAAGCAGTTTTTTCTCTGTGTATTAACAGATTTTTTTTTATTGTTTTCTTTAAGAGATTCAGAACTCACAGTATAATAGGCATTTCTGCCGTTAGAACTCACTTCACAATTTTCTGTTTTTGAGGACTCATATAGAGTATTCCTCAGTGTCACTTTGTTATTATATATTAGCAAAGCAAATAAAGCTTATTATATTAGCAAAGCAAATAAAGCTTATTAATCAAAGTCCATATGTACTACGAATTTTTTTTGTATGCTATCCAATAGATCCAATTTCTCTCTTTGACTTTTAATAAACAGAAGTTCTTTGAAAGCCAGTTTTTTGTATATATCGATAGAGGAACATCTAGTGTATCGAAAAATGCAAAAATTTCGATCTATATTAAGGTAACGATATACATATATTTATATATATGCATAGATATACAGTCAAATCCCGATAATTCGTAATCGCGGTAAACAAAAAATCATTCTTTCCATGTTTCTGTTGTTTTTATTACGAATTATAAGTGGTAGTTAACAAACAATTACGATTTATAAGAGGTAAAGAAGATTTTATTTAAAAAAAAATTACGAATTAGCGAGGGGACCAAAATGTACGGAAATTTTACGAATTAACGAGATTTTTTCAAGGGACCGACAGTTTATTACAAATTACCCGGAATTACGATTTATCGGGGTACGAATTATCGAGATTTGACTGTATATACATACATATGTATATACACTTAGCCCCAAAACTTTACATACGACTTAATATTTTAAGAAAATTGTAGTTTTTAAAGGAAAAATATTAATTTTGTCAACTTTTTCTATGATAAAGTAGAAGTAATTTAAATTAAATAAAAATATTAAATTTCATTTCAGTCAACAATATTAAACAAGCAAAAAATAATAAAACTCAATATTTTATTCGATTGCAAAAGTGCACATATAATGTATTGTTGAATAAGTATATTGTGTAACATTTTTTAAAATTTTAATAGCTTGTGTTTCCACTTTTTAATCAAAAACTTCTCTAAGCCTTTTAGGCATCGCAGAAACCAGATGTTTAGTTGTTTCCGCTGACACGTTTTCCCATTATTCCTTTAAAACTATACTTATTTGAGATAGATACGATGGCCGCCTAGTTTTGACGCCTCTGTTTCAACGTAGCCCATAAATAAAGTATTACACTTAAATCAAGGGATTGTGGAAGATGTTGAAGCTTCAGTTTTTACTTTATACAGACGCCATTCATTAACCAGCTTAAGTTATTCTTGCATAAATATATGTATATTTATCTTTAAAGTGTAATTTGTCCACACTCTGCAAAAATATTTTTTTTTAATATCTAAATAACCACGACGATCCATAATTCCATAAAAAATTTAATTCTCCAACCCCATCAGCACTTATACACTCCCTCACCATTACGGAGCCCCCACCATGTTTCACAGTACTGCATACGTTTTATTTTCAAAGTCAATATTACATTTTATCCACGTTTTTGGCCGTCCGCCGTTTCCAAATACGTTGAACTTAAGCTCGTCCGTAAAAATAACTGCTTCCCAAAGCTTAGATATATTAAGATGGACGTCTTTGTACTCCAGAGCATAGTTATATTCAGGGTTGGGCAGTATTTGAAATATATGTATTTGAAATACGTATTTAAAATACAAATACGTATTTTGTATTTTAAATACATGATGTAGAAGAATTTTGTATTTTAAATATGTACATGACATGCAAGTATTTTGTATTTTAAATACATAATTTACAAAATACATTACATTTTTGGTGTTTTGCATTTTGATGAATTTATAATGAATCATTCGTCAAACCAATAACAAAAAATTAGAATCGCTAAAAAAACATAACTATACCAACTCTTAGAGTTGGCATCATCACAATTCAGTGGTCAATTCTGAAGCATCTTGTCACAAGGCGTTTTATTTCCAGGTGGTACTATTACGACACAACAATTATAACAAAAAAAAAACAAAAAACAACATGCCCTGCAAGAAATGAATGACTGAAACTAATTTTTGGCACGTAATTTTTTTACAATACATTTACAACAATCGCTGAACCTTCATAGTGAACAGACGTCTTAGCGGAGTTTTTTTTTCATATATGTACATATTAAACAAACAAAAAATCATACAAAAAATATTCGTAATACATAATAACAGTAATAAATATTAACTTTGATAAATAAGCAAAGCAAATATTGCTGATATTTTTTTTTACATAGCAAGAAACAAAAAACAAAAAAAAACAAAAACCGCAAACAAAGTGCCCTTGAGGAATACTCTACATGAGTACCTCAAAAACAAAAAATTGTGAAGTGAGTTCAAACGGCAGAAATGCGTATTTTACTGTGAGTTCTGAAGCTCTTAATGTTAACAATAAAAATAAAAAATCTGATGATAGTCTTTTTCTAACGGCAAAACCACTTTTTCGGCAGCGATCAACTTCGCTTTGTCCAATGCCAACTAGTGATTCGTTAACATTACAATTGCCTAGTACTTCTTCATATAAGTCAGCGATATCATCCCCTTCGGGCTCGTTTACATCACTTAACAAGGTTATCACTACAGATAACAGTAGCACTAAGCCCAAGGTCCAAGTCGGAATGAATAGGTATATAACTGTGGTAAAGCGTGGGCGAAGCCCAAATTCTTCAAAAATTTCATCTGCTCCAAAGATGTCTAGGGATAACAGCGCATCATCTACCAATCGTCAAAATCGGTTTTCACTATTGCAAGACAATAACGACAAGCCCGCTGCATTATCGCTAAAGTCTTTTAAGCCACCACCTACCTATCTGAGAGAGAAAAACTCTAACTCGCTTTTAAAAAAAACTATTGTCGGTGATTGGTGAAAATACTTTTCACATCATTCCAATTAAACGAGGTAATATTGATGAAACTAAGATCCAAATATATGATGAAAAAGATTTCCGGAAAATTATTAGTGAATTTGAAAAAAACAAAACAAATTTTTACACCTATCAGCTTAAAAGTGCTAAAGGCCTACAAGTAGTATTAAGGGGCATAGATTCATATGTTGACCCCGAAGAAGTAAAATATGCTCTTATCGACAAAAGATTTAAGGTTAAAAATGTAACTAATATAATTAACAGAGAAAAGGTCCCCCAACCCCTATTTCGGGTCGAACTGAAGCCGAATGACATACAATTAAAAAAATAATGAGACCCATCCAATTTATAGCGTAAAGTTTCTCTTGCACCGAAAAATCACAGTTGAAGAGCCACGTAAGCGTTCAGGTCCCGTACAGTGCCACAATTGCCAAGAATATGGCCATACAAAAACTTACTGCAAATTACCTACAGTTTGTGTTATCTGCGGTGAATTGCACAGTTCTGCTAGCTGTACGAAGGCAAAAGATCAAGCTGAAAAAAAATGTAGTAATTGTGGAGGTAATCACACTGCTAACTACAGAGGATATCCTGTATATTCTTTCGTTAAAAAGACTATGGGACAAAAACCTAAATTAGCTCCAGCTCAATCATCAAACGCTTTCTCCGCCAATTTTCCTACAATGAGCCAACCAAGTACTTCACGTGTGTCATATGCCGATGCTGTTAAGACAAATTCTTTTCCCACGCAGAAAGTGTCCCCACCAAATAATTCAACAAATGCTAACACAAGCTTAAATTTCAGTCGCCTTGAAGCCACTATTGATAATCTGGTGCAAACTATAAACAACTTTACTACAAATATGACTAGCATGATGCAAGAAATGCTGCGAATGCAGAATACTCTGCTTCAAGCATTATTTAACAAGCCATGAACACGTTAAAAATATGTTTCTGGAACGCAAACGGCATTCGCCAACACAAAAATGAGCTCGAGCACTTCCTTTCGAAAAAAAATATTGATGTAATGTTAGTTTCTGAGACTCATTTGACTTTGAGAATCCTTTTTAAAATGAATGGCTACACCTTATATGATACTAAGGACCCGTGAGGAAGAGCATGCTGTGGATCAGCAATTTTAATAAAGTCAAGACTCAAGCACTATATTCTTGATAACATCTGTGCAGAACATTTACAAGCAACTAATATTTGTGTTGAAATTTTTTTTACAAATTTTGTTATATCATCAATTTACTCCCCTCCAAGATTCTCAATCACTGAGGATGAATACGAGGATTTCTACAAATCTCTTGGGCCTTGTTTCGTAGCAGCTCGAGACTACAATGCAAAGCATACGTTCTGGGGTTCACGCCTTATTACACCTAGAGGAAGAGCGTTGTTCAATACAATTTCAAAAATGGGCTTGGACGTCATTTCAAGTGGAGAGCCCACTTACTGGCCTACAGACATACTAAAAATTCCGGATGTTATAGATTTTGGAGTCATGAAAAATATTTCTAGAGATTTAGCTCACGTCGAAGCTTCCTTAGATCTCTCCTCCGATCACTCTCCCCCTATCGTTACAATCTGTAACCCACTAAGAAGTGATTTACCTCACCCATATGTGAAGATGATCAATCGTGTTAATTGGCTGAGATTCACAAAATATCTTAGTAGTCATTGCACGGAAAACATAATGCTAAGAACATCCGATGATATTGAATCTAACATTGCGAATCTTAACGAAAATATAAAGCAGGCTGCTGAACATGCTTCTACCTCCCACCCGCAGACTGTGTTCAATAGAATTTATTCTACGGATATTAAACGTCTCGTATGTGAAAAAAGAAGAGCTAGACGGGAATGGCAACAGCACAGATCGCCCCAACATAAAATCAGATTTAAAGAGTGCACTAAACGACTCCAAGAGTTGCTTGCATATGAAAAAACTGCATCTCTTAAAAATTATCTGGAAAACCTCGATGTCACACCAGTATCTAATTATTCTTTCTGGCGCGCTGCGAAAAAGCTTAAAACACCCGTTGAGTTTAAACCACCTCTGCGCACTTCTACCGGAGGTTGGGCAAGAAGTGATACGGAAAAAGGTAACTTGTTTGCAAAGCATTTAAAATCCGTATTTACCCACAAACAGATGTACTGCTGCTGTTGATTTACCGAGTGTAGTTGCTCTACCCCCTCGACCCTTAAAGTTTAAGATGCGTGACGTACAGAAACTAATTACTAAACTCAACCCGAAGAAAGCTCCGGGTATTGATGAAATTAGTAACAAGATGCTGATGAATTTGCCACGTATTGCAATTAGAATCTTTCTATTTATTTTTAATGCCATATTAACACTAGAGTATTATCCACTCCTCTGGAAGCTTGCCAAGGTCAAAATGATTCCAAAGCCGGGCAAAGACCTTACCAAGGCTGAATCGTACAGGCCAATAAGTCTACTATCAACAATGTCTAAACTTTTCGAAAAACTGCTCATGATAAAATTGTCCCCAATTCCAATTGGTAGTGGGTGCATATCAGACCATCAGTTTGGTTTTAGGAGTCAGCATAGCACCATTGAACAAACGCATAGATTGGTTCAATTTATAAGAAGAACATTTGAAGAAAAGAAATATTGTTCTGCCCTCTTCATTGATGTTTCTCAGGCATTTGATAAAGTATGGCATGAAAACCTTATTTTAAAATTGAAATCATATCTGCCAATAAATTTTCTGAAGCTATTGGAAAGTTATATTACTACCCGGAAGTTCACGGTTGTTGAAGGAGACTTCATGAGTGTGCCCGAATCTATATCATCCGGTGTGCCACAGGGGAGCATATTGGGGCCAGTTTTGTATTTGATTTATACTTCTGATATGCCTTTGAGCAGCAATATCCATACATATACATTTGCCGATAATACAGCCTGCCTTAGTATGCACTAAAACCCTCATGAGGCTTCCCGATATCTACAAGAACATATTACACAGCTGGAACTATGGTTAAACTTATGAAGAATTAAAGTTAACGAACAAAAGTGTGTTCAGCTAACATTTACCCTGCGAAGAGATACTTGTTCCCCAATTCGAATCAACAATCAAGTTGTTCCTCAACATTCACATGTAAAATACTTGGTATACACCTTGATCGACGGCTTACATGGAAACACCATATTGACTCAAAGCTAACACAACTGAAACTTAAATTAACTCAGATACATTGGCTGATTGGTAGAAATTCAACACTCAGTCTAGATAGTAAACTTTTAATATACAAGTCGCTTTTGAAACCCATATGGTGCTACGGAATACAGCTATGGGGTACTGCTTCAGCTTCCAATATAGAGAGAATCCAACGAAGACAAAACAAGATTTTAAGACTAATAACATCGGCTCCATGGTACATCAAAAATTAAAATTTACATCGTGATTTAAATATGCCACTAGTGACTGAAGAAATTAAAAAATACACAGGCAAATACTTAACAAAACTCGAGTCTCATCCTAATCCACTTGCTCGTAACATCTTGAATTTTACTGGACACATCCGCTTAAGAAAGAGGGACACTATGGCTCTAATACTCAACACTCCAGATGAAACAGCTTGAAAATATTTTTGTGCTTAAGTTTATGCCTGACACTGATTGGGCCTAATTATTATATCTAGATTTAAGATTTGAAAACTTATTGTTATTTAATTTTTTGAAGATACAATAAATAAATATACGCATGAAAAAAAAAATTACAACAATTTTATATGAAATCAACAGTGACAGTCAATTGCTCTACTCTAACATACATGTAAGAGTGGAACATCTAATGTACATATACCAAATATTTTTAAACATCGCATTTTATTGTAAAATGTACAATTCGTTCCAAGGCGAATTGATACCAGGTGGTCTTAATTTGCAACTCTGCATATTCGTCTTGTATATTTGTTAGTGTAAAATTTCCTGCTGTCAGAATATTTCCTAGCGTTTTGCATTGATTGACAGCAGAGAAATTATGTCAGCTGGTGAATTAGGATCACCTGATGTGAATTCGACTTGATTCGTTCGGTCTGTGAAAATAAAATTTATGGAAGTGTTAAAAAAGTTAAGTAGAAAAAATTGTGAATATAAGAAATCCCCAAAGTTTAATTAAATATATGTACATGTATATTTCTTTTCCAAATTTTAGATATTTATAAAAATTAAGGCGTGTTGGAGATTGAAAAAAGCGTGAAGAGGATAGATGCCACCAACGTTTTTTTGTGTTTTTGCTTGTATTTATGCCTTTAAATATTTAACTTATGTATATCTCTAATATTTTGTAATAAAAAACAAATAAACCAGTGTAAAAATTGTGTTTATTAATGTTATTATGCAGGTTTGACTAGTTTGCTATGCCGGTTATATACATCAAGTGTGATCTGTCAGACGTGACTACCGCATGCATCATTAATGATAAGTAAATACAGCAGAGTAATCAGGTCAGATATATATGTTCCATAGTAGATATTTTTAATTAGTTAGATTAAGATGCAAAATCACACGTACACAAAAGTTTACCTCACCTTTTCCACATTGCTCTTAACAAACTGATAGAAACTTAGATAGACAAATCCATCACCACTGTCGGTCAAATGACCGGTCATTTGACTGGGAGTCTTCTTGCAGGGTGGTTGCTTTTGCTTTGGGAGATTGTGTTGCCAACATAAGCAAAATAAACCAGCGATATATTTTTTATGAAGCAAATAATTTGTTCTGCTCATAAACAAACGGCATATGTTGTGAAATTGATGTTCATGCAAACAAAGAAGTATTTTCAGTGAGCTTCATTTTATTTACAAGTCAACAGTTTTTTCTTCCATTTAATTTTATAATAAAGTTAAAAAATAACCGAAAAATATTTTGTTTTATACGATAACGATTAGTGAAAGGATTTTTTCTAAGTCAATTTTTATTAAAACTAAAGAAAAAATCTTTTAAAACGTAAACCTTTGAACTAAATACTATTTTTAAAAGATTATTTTAGATGGTCTCTTTAATCTATTAAACAATTTAAAAAACTCACTTATGCACTTGTCTTTTATTGATATATATGTATATAAATTTTTCCTCGTCTGATTTAGTTCTAAAATTGTTATTTTTGTTATGTTATCCTTTTTTCATTAATAAAATCTCAAAATAATGAATAATTTATGTATTTTTATTTATTGGAATTAATTAATTTATTAATAGTTAATAAAACCTCGATTAATTAATCGAGTGAATAATCGATTAAAACAAAAACCAGATTAATTTAATACCCTATTAAATAATATATGTATATATATGATGTGGAAGTATTTTGTATTGTATATACGTACAAAAAAACAAAGTATTTTGTATTTTAAATACATACATGATGTGGAAGTATTTTGTATTTTAAATACATAGCCTGAAAGTATTTTGTATTTTAAATATATGACCAGCACGTATTTTGTATTTTGTATTTTAAATACCGCAAACCATGTATTTTGCCCAACTCTGGTTATATCGTGTAGTTTTGTTTATGGGACTTTGTAAGGTATTTTTCTGGCTATACACGACTATAATCCAACTTTCTTTAAGCAACGTCGAATTGTATTAGCATCTACAAAAATTCCATAATTATTTTTAAGGTCCTTTTTTGGTTTTGTGCTACTTCTCTTTGTATTTTCCGCAATTTCTTTTACAATTTTGCGCATTAGTCTTTCATCAAGCATTGCTGTTCGTCCCTATCGCGGCAAACTTTGATTCTTTTTTATGTTTAATGATAGTATGGATTGTAAATTTAGACAAACTAGAAATTTGTCGGCTTTTGTCATTGAATTCCCTTTATTTGTAAGCTTGGTGATTAATTCTCGGACGTCGGTTGATATTTCCTTACTTATTTTATTTTTTTTTCAACTACTGCTAATAGTCAAAGAAAAATTTAAGCAAAATCTAACACATATTGTTAAAATAAGACTAAATCAACACAAAATTATAAAATAAAAAAGGTGCTACTATATCTGTACTCAATACAATTCAAACCCGTATGTACACTTTTGCGACGTTGGCTAAGTGTCATTTTTCAGTCGTTTTTACTTTAGGAAAAAAGTAACAGTGTTTTTTTTAATTTTTTATTTCGATGTTATAAAATGGGTCCATTTAAACATTAAATAAAAATTATGAATAAAAGATATGAAATACCTAAAATAGTATGTAGAATTTTGCGACTAAGTATATTCATATATGTGACAGCGCATAGAAAAAGGGAAAAGGGTAAAAAAAATCAATTTTCACTTTTTTTTTTTGATGTGGACAACATCTGAGCATCGAATGAGACCGATCCCATGCCCAAAAGTGTTTCCTCCCAGAGATATGCGCGTTAGTAGATTAGTAATGGGGACGGACGACATGTTTTGGGAATTCAAAACAGGGAAAAATCAAAATATGTTGGCAACCCTGTAAGAAATGTGGGTTTTTGGGGATTTTCATGCTGATATTTTGTGAGACTATGTGTGTGTGAGTTTAATTCTTTATTTATGTGTATGTTTGTATACTTGTGCATACAGATTTTGTTGTTATTGTAGAGAAACGTTATGCTAACAGCGGATGGATCTATACATGGATGTTTGTATGTGTGTATGGGAGTGTGTGTGTGTATGAGTATGTGTGTGTGTGTGTATTTACTTGGTTGTTTGGTGTCCTTTACTTTTGTTGTAGTGGCAGACAATCATTATACCCGGTAGGAAATGTTGATGGTGAAAATATGCTGACTAGCTTTTCACTTTCACTTGTCACCAGTACTACTCGCTAACTATCCTCCATACAATACTTTGTGCTATAGACATTTAACATGTGCTTGTCATTGAAAATCTACTAGTAACACTAAAACAATTTATTAGGTAGTGACTACGTAGTTCTTATGCGGTCATGAGACATACCAACCAGATAGTTAGTTACTGGTACATTTCTATAATTTACGTACATACAGTCTGACTGCAGGGTAGTAACAAGGGATCTGTGTTTGTGTGTATGTAGTGATCGTTATTTGATAGACTTTGGTTTGCTCCTCTGAGTTTTCGTTGCTTTGCGTATGTATGATTATTATTGTATGTATACATTTATTTTTGAGGTCTCTGATAAGCTGATCTGAAAACCAGACCAGGTCCTGATAAGCTGATCTGAAAACCAGACCAGGTCCTGATAAGCTGATCTGAAAAACAGACCAGGTCCTGATAAGCTGATCTGAAAACCAGACCAGGTCCTGATAAGCTGATCTGAAAACCAGACCAGGTACTGATAAGCTGATCTGATACCTGATCTAATAGCTGATACCTGTTCTGCTATTTGCTATTAGCAAACATGGATGAGATGGTGTTAAAGCAGTTGGTATCGATAAGAAAGTATCTAATGAAATTTAATGGAATTTCGTAATATTGTGAAATTGAATTCCTCTTGTGTAGAACCTTTCAAAGATAACAAAACTGTGCATGTTTAAGCGATATGAAAACAAACAACAAAAATTTGCAAATAAACAAAAAGAAAAATTTTTTGATCTAGTGAAGTAAAGCCAATACATAAGCAAAATATAAAAATGTAGACATTTGTAGTTAAAATTTCTATGTAGTAAATTTAAGCTGAAATAAAAAACCATTTACATATTTTATTATTTTTTCAATATTTTATTTACCAGTTTTTCTTAAAAATCTTAGTACTAATACAAATTCAACTCTATGTATAAATAAAAATATACAGATATAAAAAGAAAAAAAAAACATCATTAATCTAATATTTTATTTTTATTTACAAATAATTTAGGTATAGGTAAAAAGATAAAAGTTTTAAACCATTCAATTTTAACATGCTTTTGGGTGAATAAAATACTAAAATTAATAAGATACATTCATAAACAAATAAGTAAATAATAAATAAATTAATAAATAATTAAATAAATATATTAATAAATAAATACAATTAGTACAAAATTAAATTAATAAATAATTAAATAAATATATTAATAAATAAATACAAATAATACAAAATTAAATTCTCGTTGTCATCTTACATGCAATTTAGTAGGAATCATTCTATTCTACATCCATTGTTTCATTGTTTCGGTCTATGTAATGTCCCCAAGCGCGCGTTTTTATTTTATCTTTCATTATATTTCTTTTATCATCAGAAAAGCTAAGTGCTATTTTATATAGTTTTTGGGTATATAGTTGATGTGTTTTAGATCTAAACAAAAACATTTCATCCGAGATAATTTTGGATTCGAATAAGCAACTTTTGTAATCATTAATGGACAACTTTTTAATTACAGCCTTTTTGACCCCTTTTGATTTTTAACAGATTCCGAGCAAAGAGTCGACAGAGAATACATTTTTGCTCTTAAACCAACAAATTCTGTCATTATATCCCCATTGTTTTCATCTTTCATCATTCCCAAAACCTTCTTATTGAGTAGCGGCAAACGAAATTGATTATCTATAGGATATTCTGACGTATCAAAATTCAAACTAATATCATTACGGATATCATCGTAAAAATCAACAGTTTTAATTGAATAAATAAATGAGTCAGTATCCATATAGTTGAGAGAAATGTTCTCTCCAAATTTAGGCTTCATGAAGCCATAATGGAAGTCATACATTCTCCACTTCGATAACTCCAGTACTGTGAAACCAACATATATGGGTTTATTATATAGTGGTTCCATTTTTTCTAACTCTACCGCATACATATCATCAGAAAATTTTGTCAACTGCTTAAAATTTGGTTTCGCAATTAATGCTTTGAGACCTAAATGATTCCTGTTTGTCGTTTCCCAAGATGACGTAATTCTAATGTCCCTACGTTTTTCAATGTTTTCCATTGTCTTCCCGTAAACAGCACTGTTTAAAAGTTTGAAGAAATCTTTTTCAAAATTATTTTTAGCATTTGTCCTATGAAATGTGTTTAAGTCAATATATTTTTTAAGCCAACGGGATTGCTTAAATCTGAGTATTCTATGGATTTGTTTTAAGATGAGGCCATTTGAAATGGCTTGTTTTAAAACTCTATAGTGTATGGTGTAATTTGTTTTTGAGTGTAAGTCTGCAACTAATTTTTTGATTTTGGATCCCTTCAGGGCTGTATTTTGGGGACAAAATGGCAAATCATTATGTAGATCATGCACTGAATCGGGATAATCTATATTCACTTCCAAAATGTACCCATACTCTGCAGTATCAGAAATTTTTTAACATCAAAATCAGTATCACATACCCACTCAAATTCACCGCAAGGAAGATATTCCGACATCGCCCAACCATACAAGTTGTTAGCGTCTAAATGTATAAGAAATTCTGATCGTTTTGATGCATCAAAATCTTCCAAATATTTGTTATTCGCCTTCGAATATCTTTGCGAGCATTGAACTAGTCCACCTCTAATTCCGTTTTGCATAAACATATACATTTCAGAATCAGTAAACTGTTTCAGTGAAACTTCTGTGGTTTTCAACATTGCATCCCAAGATAAGCCTGGTGCTGTATAATAGTGGCAAGGGTCCAAATCGTATATATCTCTACAAATTTTTCTAAAATTTTCAAACACGTCGGTTAGAAGAAGAACATCTGTCTTTAAGTAGAGTTCAGTATAGTCCAGGAGGGTTTTATAGTTAAACTCTCTCCATATTTTTTGAGCATGTTCATACTCGACTACATCACATTCTTCATTCGTTAGAATATTGGAGAACTCTTCTCTACTAGGGAGTTTAATTTCCTTAAACTTAGTCATGGAATCCATGTAAGAGTATGGAAATACACCCTTTCTTCTAATCAGGTTGAAATGAGCTTCATCAACGAAACATGACCGAATAGTATTAAAATCATTGCTATCAAGATTTTTCGCTAACGTATCTATTTAAATTCGAAGCCATAAATCTAAACGAGTCTATAAATCTTATTTCGAATCCATATTTTTCATCTAATCTGATGAAAATTGAAAGAGAAATATAACTCTCTGTGTTCTGGGGAATCACTTTTATTGTAGAATATTTTATAGAAGAAAGTTCTTTGAAAAATAGGTGTATATCATATGCGGAAAGATTATGCAAGATAACCGGTATAAACTGAGGTGTTTTATAATTCAAATTACATTCGCTATGAGCTGCCCCACGATAATTGCCCGTAAGATGACAATGATCTCTAACTTTATCGTTATTTAATATTTTCTTACATATATGACAATTTTTTGCATTATTATATTGAGCTATTTCTATTGGGGTTATGAACATTTTCTTAACTTTAAGTAAATAATTTAAATAAATATCTGTACAATCTTCAACAATTTTTTTGATAAATATATATATATATATATATATATACGCCGAATCTTCACCAAAATAATGTCTATATAAATTATTTTCTCTCTTGAAACTACAATTAATAAAATAACTGAATGCACAAGCATGATGTTTCTGTACATTTGTGGTACTTTTACTTACAGCATTATCAACTTTTTCTAAAATAGACTCAAAGTCCGCGTAGATTACGAATGGTACATCTAACTGTTTGTAGTAGTTCTTAAACTTGATAATAGATTCAGCTTCTGGCATTCTGATGACTTTTTTCACACAAACATTTTTATGATGATTATACACATAATCATCATGTGTATGATATAGACAGGTGTTACATATCATGATCTTACTTCTTTGTGATGTTATGCTGGAACGAAGGAGTCTGAAGAAAATACCAATACGATATAAATAAATATAACAATGAGAAGTAACTTTTTAAATAGAGATGAAAGCAAATTTTTCATAAATACACAAATGAAACTTACTTTGATATATCCTTGATGAGTACATAGTGGTAGTTTTCATTGGACTGGAGCAATAAGAGATTAATATGAATGTGTGTTTCTCCTTTTGTTATATAGTATGGTCCTATAAGCGATGTGCCATTATGGCCAAATACATTGATGCTCAGATCATTTTGATTTTCGAATTGTTTTATCTGCTTCAATGGGAGTGGAATTTCTAGGCCTTCAAAATTTAACACAATTGCTCCTAAATTAATATTCTCATCAGAAATGTTTGTTATATTATAGTTTCTATAGTTTTTCCGTTGTCTTCGATCTAAAGTACTATTTGTGTACAAAGCCGCAATGAGACACCATTTAAAGCAATAAATATCATTGTTCTCGACATTTATGCATGCACATTTCACTGCAATATTTTTTGGGAGAGGGATAAAGCTCGATCCTCTTATTATGGACACCTTGTTTATATTAACTTAATACGTTCATTAAGGTGGTTTACTATGGAGCTCTTTGCAGATGCGAGAAACTCCTCCGGAAGCAAGACGCCCACATTTTTGTTGAGAAGAATATATGTCTCGATCCTCCCATTGAAGTTACTTATTCTTCTTGTGAGAAATTCGCTGATCCTTGCTTGCTGACAGCTATTTTTGTGTTTTATGGTTCTGACGTGAACCATACAACCATTTGATGGAATCTGCTCATCACAATCCTCACAATATTTGTTGTTAATATTTAGCTTACTAATTCCCAACATAACCTTCGACTGGCTAGCATAGGTGTGTGTTTCTATATGCTCATTTACTTTTGTTTGAGTCATAAAGACTTTATTGCAGATGGGACAACTTGCGGTATTCATTTTATTTAATTATTTATTTATTTGTTTATAATTTATTTAATTATTTTATTTATAAACAATTTATTTAATTATTTTATTTATAAACAATTTATCTAATTATTTTTTTTTATGCACTATAAACTTGTTTAACAAACAATAATTAGTTTTAGTACTTTTGTAGTTTTTTTTTTGTTTGTTTTCAAACACTTTCAAAATTTGGTTTGGAAAATAGGTGGTGAATTGTTGAGATATCAAAGTATACTGATGACAATCTACATTATTTTTTCTACTTATATACGTTACATGAGAATCGCGTAGTAGTCATCAAATCTAATTTCTCTGATTGTATTACGACATATGATGAAATTCGTACACACACATACACACATCTTCACAATTCATATGAGAATCGGGGGACGTGAGTGCAGGTCCCTCTATAAGTTTTTGTTAAAGTAAAATATACTAAAATAAAAATATAATTACCCCTATTCATAAAACTCTGCTTGTCAAACTGATGGGACTTAAAATATTTAATATCTGAAATGCACTTGTACATATAAAACCTATGCCAACACAATATTTTTCTATCTCCATAAGAATAGCAATGTCAATAGCGTAGAAAACATATATACACATATATATAAATATGCATGAAGAATTGTTGATGTAATTCACACAAGCAATGATATTCTTCAAAACAAAAATAGATACGATCACATACATTAATCCAACAACATAAACATGCATACATACATTACCAAATGCATTCCCTATCCCCCTCCATTCCAAACATCTATCAGGGTTGCCACTACCTACAGCTTTTATATTATTTCCCCAGAGACCTCAAAAATAAATGTATACATACAATAATAATAATGCGTATGTATGATTATACGCAAAGCAACGAAAACTCAGAGGAGCAAACCAAAGTCTATCAAATAACGATCACTACATACACACAAACACACAGATCCCTTGTTACTACCCTGCAGTCAGACTGTATGTACGTAAATTATAGAAATGTACCAGTAACTAACTATCTGGTTGGTATGTCTCATGACCGCATAAGAACTACGTAGTCACTACCTAATAAATTGTTTTAGTGTTACTAGTAGATTTTCAATGACAAGCACATGTTAAATGTCTATAGCACAAAGTATTGTATGGAGGATAGTTAGCGAGTAGTACTGGTGACAAGTGAAAGTGAAAAGCTAGTCAGCATATTTTCACCATCAACATTTCCTACCGGGTATAATGATTGTCTGCCACTACAACAAAAGTATAGGACACCAAACAACCAAGTAAATACGCACACACACACATACTCATACACACACACACTCCCATACACACATACAAACATCCATGTATAGATCCATCCGCTGTAAGCATAACGTTTCTCTACAATAACAACAAAATCTGTATGCACAAGTATACAAACATACACATAAATAAAGAATTAAACTCACACACACATAGTCTCACAAAATATCAGCATGAAAATCCCCAAAAACCCACATTTCTTACAGGGTTGCCAACATATTTTGATTTTTCCCTGTTTTGAATTCTCAAAACATGTCGTCCGTCCCCATTACTAATCTACTCGCGTTTTATGAAATCGAAGTACACCAAAGATACACGTATTTAAATCTTTAAAATGGCTCTCCTGAACAAAACCGGTTTTTACACTTAGGTCCTTTTCTATTTTGCGCGTCACATATATGATTGTGTATACATATTTATACACATATATATAATCATAATAATGAAATTCAGTACTGCGATTTTTACATAAAACGGGAAAACATTTCGAATTTGAAGTAGCAATTTACCAAGCAAAACAATATAATTACCAATTCTTCTAAATAAAATTGTAAATAGTAAATACAACTTTTAAGCACTACTCATTTTTGGAGGAAGAAATTTAAAAAAATTGGCATGCCCTAATCTAACAATTATATAGTCTTAAATTATAAGGTTTTGGATTTTATATGACGAAAAAGTGAAAATGTCGTGTCAGAAATTTGACTTCTAAGAGTAATAGACTCTTAGCAAGTGCTTCAATTTTTTTTTCTACAAAATGCGTATTAAACATTGTTAATAAATATGAAATATGTATACTATTGGCGTTACACTGGAATTTTGGAAAAGAGCACAGAAATTGAAAAAAAACATGGAGACAAGCACAGAGGAATTGTGGATCGCCATACGAAAAATATTGCAAACAGGCACAAGATTTTCGTTATGAAATACAAAATTTAATTTTTGATTTCGCAACTTCAGACGCTTTCGAAAAAATTAAATTTAATAAATAAAATTAAATTAATTTTTAGTGCTCCAAAGAAAGACAGGTGACGTAGGAATGATGCATGGTGTGGATACAATTCTCCTGAAAAAAGAAAAACGTAAAGAGAAGCGATTGGAATAAGAAATGAATCGTGTTCAAAGTATACGTAATGTAGCTATATGTTTTAATTCTTATTAGATTTATACTGTTTCTATTAAAAAATTCGTTGGCAAGTAATTTTAGCTGAATTAGGTACGGTGATTGCAGATGATACAGAAGCCGAAGATGTTAAACTAAGTCATGCAACGGGCTCCCAAAATGATTTGGATAATGAGAATGACTTCGAAAATATCAATAAAGCACCGACTCAATCTCGCGGTACTATTCAATTTATTGATGACAGAATGCTAGCAAGCCCAAAGGCCAGAGTTGTAGAAAGTGACTTATGAAAAAAGCTAAAATCCGCTGATTTGATCACTTTTAAAAAGGGACAAATATAGTGTGTTTGTTATTGAATATTTTTAGTGCAATAGTCAAAACAAAAAACAGAAAATGTATACTTGGTGAAATGAACAATTGAAAATTTTTACAAAAGTAAATGAAAGATTTTGTAGTGTTGAACTAAAAAAACAATGTGTAAAACATTATTAGTATTATAAAAGTGATTGAAGTTAGTTTCAAAATGCTTACAAACTCAGTTTTAAAAATTTTCCTACAAAAACAGCAGACAACTTCAACTTACAAACAGCAGACAACGAATGAGACCACAAAACATAAAATGAAAATACATTTGAGCACGTGAACATTTGTACAAAATTAAATGGATGAATTTGAGGTACTGAATTAAAAAACACAATGAGAAAATGATAATTAGTATTAAAAAGTGAATAGAATTTGTTTTCAAATGATAAGAGACTTTGTTTTAAGCATTTTCGTGCACAAATATGAATTTTTACCATTTGTTTACAAAAATTAGGCAGCGAATGAAACCACAAAGTATAAAATGGAATTACGTTGAAATAAAACCACGCGAAAGAAGAGGTAAAAGAGGATTTGATGACTGTGTGAGCGAGACCTCCGAAAACACAATTATCTTCCGTCTTCTGACATCTCTGGTATATTTTGTGCTAGCAACCATGACATGCTATGCATATTATTACTGCAACTACTGCTGCCACTCTAAATAAATTGAAGTACTTTTCCTCTGATTCTACAACAAGACATATTTTTGAAAGATCTTGTATAAAATCGAACCAGGATTCATTGAATGCCAAGAAATTACCGTAGAAGACAAGCTAAGTGGATTATCAATGAATTTAATGTAGTTGATTTAATATTAAATTTAAAAATTAGTTTAATGAATTTTATTGAATACAATACAGATTCTTCAAGTATTTATTCTGCACTGGGATGGCAAACTTCTTCCAGACATAAAGGGAATATAAAAACAAGATCAACTGTCTCTCGGTTTTATCAGTGAAAACATGGAAAAATTGCTAGGTATACCAAAAATACAAAATTCTGCCACCTTAAATTTTTTGCGACACTGGGCACTTGATGGGTTGGTAGAAATTTTATCTTTCGAACCACAGCCACTAATACTGGGATTAATAACGGCACTATATACATATTTACTTGAAAAAAAAGTTGGGACGAAAACTGCTTTTTCTTCCATGTCCGCCATAGAAGCGAATTGTTAGTAAGGTACTGGATGTCGGAAAACATCCGGACCAGCAGTTCTTTTTTTCAACCAGGTTGCTAAGTATTGGAAAAACATTGCAGCTAGTAACTTCACAAATGGACATTGGACGAAAGAGTTCTATTGAATTTAACATCATGGCAGGTGGACTACGTAAAGAATTTTTGCTTGAACGCGTTAAATGCGTGCGTGCGGACTACACAGAGTTGTTTCAGTTAACTCTTCACTTTATTGGCGAGCATATACCAAATTTTAGTCAATTTCGTTTACTTAGTGCAACATCACATGCACGATTTATGTCATATATATTTATTGCTTGAAAATTAGTTTGTTTCGCAAACAGTTCTAAATGACAGCATCGGAATTGCTTATTCCTGATAATTATTAATGCTAATTATTGGTTCCGATGTGTGGATGCTATTGAAGCGCCTAACCAAGATCTTGCTTTTATACGAAACGTTGTTTCTAATTTCAACAAAGTTAGTTAAAGACTCTTGTCTTTTGTTAAATAAAAAAATTTATTTTATGGCACTCAACTAGTGCCTTTAAATTTTTTATTATTAATAGAACTTAATTCTAGAGTTGTTCTTAAACTATGTTAATACTAGACTGACTGTCAAAATTGTTTGTCAGTCATATTTATAATTATTCTTAATCTTAGGTACACAAATTGGTTATTAGTGTTTATCTCATCAAAAAGAACACATCCTTTGTTATTGATACGAATATTACTACAATTGTATTTGTTTTAGCTTATCTTTTATTACAAGGTTGTTTCTTACTTTCTATTTAGAGAAAATATGTTTATCTTTTATTACAAGGTTGTTTCTTACTTTCTATTTAGAGAAAATATGTTTATCTTTTATTACAAGGTTGTTTCTTACTTTCTATTTAGAGAAAATATGTTTATTCATATGTATTTCTTATTATTCTTACAATATGTTTATCTCTAGTAGACATGTTTTGGTTAGTTCATGCTTAAGATTTACTTAACTATTTTTTTATTTATTATTTAATGATAGTATTCCTTAACTCTCCCCTTCCTAAATTAAATCGTCCCGATTTTGTTTCTTTCAAGTTTTTCTAATTCTCTGTTATACAAAACTCTAAAGTTCTCGTTAACTCTATTCTGTCTATAAATCATACAATATTTAAATATCCTTAATGACAAGGATATAATGCTGATGATTCCTAATATAGTTAATGTTAAGTAAATAAATGATTTTACTGGGTGTTTTTCCACAGGAATAAAAAATTTTTTTAACGAGTCTAAATTGTTAAAAGCGTATTCGCTTCCTGAATACATAATTTTTTCTATTTCAAAATCTTCTGTATGTTTATTGTGGATTGCTTCCAGTAGTTGGTCGTGTATATTTCTATATGTAATGTTGTCTATCTTTACCTCGTTTGTATATTCTACTAAAACGGTTCCTGATGTATTTTGATTGTTTATTGTATGTATGCCGTCTAATAGTATGAATCCATCATCTATCTGTTGAAAAGGTTTGTTATATTCTTGTATAATTGTACATTTTGAATCCCTGTTTTCTAGTAATGGTATGATACAGTCGTTTGTAGCATTGTTACGTTCACAAATGTTTTTTCCTAAATAGTTCTTACAATTTTTTACTCGTATATACTCATGATGGCACCTAGCTATGACTTTGTCCGTTACTATTTGTCCGTATTTGAAACTGATAGGCGTAATTTTAGAGAAATTGCAATAGTTATTCAATATAGGGTATTTATAAATGATTATAAATGAGTCTGATGTCCTGGCAATGTATACATCCGAATACTCCATTATATTTACAATTGGAATATTTGTTAGTTCATGTGCTACTATTTTTTTCAAATCTTCCAAATCCAGAGCCTCTGATAAATATTCATTATTTTTGGCTGCATTTATTGTTCGCACTAGTACCAGCAATTTGTCATGTATTTGTTCCAATAGGATATGATTTTTTATGCGTTGTTTCCCTAAGGATTCTAAAATTTTATCAAATCTAGAGTTGATTATTTTCTGTTTTTCATTATTTTCAATAAGGGTATTAATTGCTGTTTCTATTTGTATAACGTCGTTATGATCTGGCACTCCTGTGATAAATTTTAACGCTTATCCCAAAAAATTTAATCCTCTCTTATGTATAACGTGTTCACTTAATTGTTCTTCTAATACTTTGATCTTTCGTATCCAGATACTTTCTTCCGTAGTTGTAGCATATTTCCCTTCCAGTATTTGATTATAAAGTGCAAGGATTTTTGTCAAATTTGTTATATGAAATAGATGAGAAAATTCATCGAACAATAATACGTCGTCGCTTCTAGTCAAAATATACTTCCTGTCAGTTATGGTTGTTACCTTGGTATCTCCCTTTGCCTGGATTGCGATTATGATAACCATGGCTAGTAATTTCAGGTAATTCATTATCGTTTTCTGTAAGTGTGTAATTTTTTATGCTATCTTTGTGAATAACTTTCCCTTCCTTAGTCAAAATCGTGTCCTCGCGATCTTCCTGCACTATGTGTTTTTTATAACGGCTGTCGCTTTTACTTCTGATATTCGTTCTTAACACCAATACCTGGTCTCCTTGCTTGAATGTTCTGTGTCTACTTCCCTGGTTTAGACATTGTAACGTTTTCTCTGATGCGTCTTTTAGTTTTTTCACTATGTCTTCCTTATTGTATGTTATTAGGTTAAAGTGTATATCCTTGGGTTTTTTTTCTGTGACAGTGTGAGTTGAGTTATTTAATTCTTTTACAGCTGTGAACAATTCTTCGGTTGCTGATGTAGAGTTCTTTATTTTTAAAATTCTTGCTAACTCAGATATAGAGTTGTGCGTTCGTTCTACTTGACCGTTTGCCTTTGATCTAAATACTGGTGTCTGTATTTTGTTGATTTTATATTTTATACACATTTGCTTCATCATAGCTGTATTTAAACAACTTTCGTTGTCTGTCATGAGTCGCTTGCAGTTCGGAAAATTGTTGATAATAATTTCTTCTACTGTTTTGTCCATATTTGTTTTTGAGTCTAGTTCTCTGATAGTTATATATTTTGAAAATTTGTCTACTGCTACTAAATATATTTTGTGTTCGTTAAAATAAATATCTAAATGTATGTACTCCCCTGGTTGTGTTGGTATATCTGATTCTTTTAATGGTTCTTTCGTGGGGTTCCGTTCATATTTGCCGTATAGACAAGCTGTGCACTTTTTGTTGTATGCCTTACATTGTTGTTTTATGTTCGGCCAATAGTATTGTTCTAGTAGTTCTTTTATATTGTTTTTGTATCCCCTATGTGCTCGTTCGTGTGTTTGTTTGACTAATTCTAGTTGTTTATCTGGTTGTGTTACGTCTTCACGTTTCTTTGGTGTGTACACGAATTTTATGCCTGCAAATGTGTTCTTTATAACTCGACCGTACCTAAATAAATTTTCAGCTGTTGTATGTATTGCTGCGATTTTTGTGGCTGCAAAAATTTCTTTAATTCGGATATCAGATAATTTTCATCGATGAAGTTTATAGTATGACGTACTTTACTTTGAAACATAATACATGTACGTGTCTCGTTCTTCTGTGTGTTTGGTACTAATTCTATTTGGGTGCCGTAGGCATTTAGCGGTTGAGTCACTGCTTTCATTATGTCGTTGAATGAACTATCGGATGAATGTACAGTATCTATAGATGATGTGTTAATTATTTGTCGTGACAAGGCGTCGGCTACGACATTCTGTGCACCGGGCTTATACATAATTTTTGCTCCGTAATCCTCGATAATATTTTTCCATCTCTTTAATTTATGATTCGGATTCTTGTCTGATATAGCATACGTCAACGATTGATGATCAGTATATATGGTTAAGTCGGCTATGCCGTATATGTAATTTCGTAATTTTTGTAGTGACCATATAATAGCGAGTAACTCCTTCTCGTTCGTACTGTAATTCTGTTCAGTGGCACTAAGTGTGCGTGATAAGAAATAAATTGGGTTCCTGTTTTGACTCAGTACAGCTCCAATGGCTATATTGGAAGCGTCCGTAGTGAGTTCAAAAGCTTTCTCATAATTTGGTTGGTATAATTCTACTTGTTCCTTTAAGCAGTTTTTTAATTTATTTACAGCTTCTATGGCCGTTTGATCTAAACTAATTTTTGTGTTTTTACTTTTATTTTTTCCGATATGAGAATTATCTCCTTTAAGGTATAGAGTCAAGGGTTTTGCTATCATTGCGTAGTTTTTTACAAATTTCCTATAGTAGCCGGTGAGCCCTAAAAATCCTCTAAGATCTTTCAGGGTTTCTGGTATTGGGTAATTTTCTATGGTTTTTACTTTGTTAGGATCAGTTGCAATCCTATTGTGCTTAACAATATGCCCTAGATATTCTACTTCTTCCATAAAAAATTTAGATTTTTCATTGTATACTTTTAAAGTAGCTTTATTTAATGCATTAAAAATAATTCGTATGTGTTCCATGTGCTCTTCAACAGATGAGGAGTAAATGATTATATCGTCAATATAAACATATGCGAACTTACCTATGAAGTCACGCAAGATATCATCCACGCATCTTTGGAAAATAGATGGGGCATTTTTTAACCCAAAGGGCATTCGAACAAACTCATATTTGCCTCCATTTACACAAAAGGCTGTCTTCTCCCTGTCGCTTTCTTTTATTCTAATCTGGTGAAAACCGGATTCTAAATCAAGTGTAGTAAAGAACTTAGCTTTCCCTAGGTTTTGCAGTGTGATATTTATGTCTGGTATCACATATCTGTCTGTGATTGTGTGTTCGTTTAATTTCCTAAAATCTATGACCATGCGTCTCTTAGGTTTTCCGTTTATGTCCATGCCTTTCTTATGTACCGTTAACATGGGGGAGTTGTATGGGCTGTAACTTTTTTGTATTATTCCGTCCTTTAATAATTTATCGATTTCTTTATTTACAAATTCTACGTCATTTATGTTGCTTGTATATTGTTTGGTCCATATAGGATCCTTGGTATCTGTCCGTATGCTAGCTTCAATCCTTGTAGTGAAGGGTAATGGTCCTATGCCATTATTGTCCTTCATTAACCTATCGATTTCTGCTTTATAAGTATTTATCCCTATAATGTGATTTACATAATTTTCTTCCCTACTTTCTGGATTCCTCAATGCCTCAAATGTCATTTTATTCAAATCTATTACTGCGTTTAATTCTTTCATTCCGTTCCATCCCAATATTAAATCGAATCCGTTTATTTTATCTACTTCAAAGAAATCTAGTTCCTTATTCATAAACCAAATAGTTTGCTTTGTGTTTATCATTGAATTACCATGCATTGATATTACTTGTATTGGCTTTACCTTTTTTGTCAAACTGAATTTCAAATTTTTTTTAACATAATTATGGGTTGCACCTGTATCTACTAAAACATTATAGTTTATTTTCCCATCATTCATTACTATACTGGGCAACCCGTTTATTAGTTTAAATACTTAATAGTTAAATGATTTTGTCTACCTGTTTCTACAATCGTGCTAGAGTTGTCTTCTTCGGATGTTAAGTTGTTGTTCCGCATGTTTTTTGGTTGTCGATGTTGATTGGTGAACTGCCCACTATGTGGTCTTTTCCAATACCTATTCTCGTTGTAGTAGTTGTTTTGGTGCTGTGTTGGTTGCCGGAATGCCGTATTCCCCGATGATGTATCCATGGGTTCTGGTTTTGGTAATTGTGCTGACTGTTGGTTATTGTTGTATTTCTGCTGATACATGGGACGTCTTTGGTGATGTTGTTTCTCATGATAGTGTTTGTTGTTGGTTGGATGGTTATTCGGCTGAGCGTAGCTTAGTCGTAACTTTCGATGTTCGTCATCGTGCTCAATGGTGCGGGCTACTGCAAAAGCATGCTCTAGATCCCTTATAGGATTTCCATATAGAGTGGAGCGAATATATGAATTATTTATCCCGTCTTTAAACACTCTCACCGCCTCTTGTGTTGCTTCATCAGTCATTACCTTGATTACTTCTTGGCTGTGACCGGACATAGATATTTTTGACGTGATTAGTGTCAGGGCTCTGTTTACATTGTCATGGAATTCGCTCAAGTTGTGTTTTCCTTGTGTGAGTCTCTTCATCTCGTCCTGTAACACATACAGTGGTCTTTGGTCAGCATAGGTATAATCTAACCTATTCCTGATTGCGTCGAAGTTAAATATCGTGTTATGGTTAGTCAACACGTCGGCTGCTGCACCTTGTATTTTGGTTTTTATGATTGATAAGGCCTCTACATATCTATTAGAGTTTCTGTGATTACTAATTCCGTCCATTAGTCTAGAAACATCTTCCCTCCATACGCGGTATTTTGAAATGTTGCCATCGAATACAGGTAGTGCTTTAAAAACATCTAGGTTGATTTCATTAGGGTTGGTATAGGATATGTCGACTGGTTCCAGTCGTTCCGTTATTTGTGGATTCATAGCGGGGTGAACTTGCATTTGATCTACCCTCGCTCTTAACGTTTCATTTTCTGTTTGAATTCTCTAGATCATCATTTGTAAGTTAGCCATCTGTTGGATCATGGTGTTCATGTTAGTTTGTTCCATTTCGTTAGTGGTGTCCAAGTTTCTTCGTTCGTTGAATTTATTTAAAGATTTCCTCATTTATTCCTTTTTAGTTCACTTATTTATAGTCACTTCTTTCTTTTACAGTTTTTGTTTTTTTTCATTTATATTAATAGGTCCGCCCGTAGAAGGATAAAAGTATATTATCCTCCTGGCAGGATCGCCAGTTAAAGACTCTTGTCTTTTGTTAAATAAAAAAATTTATTTTATGGCACTCAACTAGTGCCTTTAAATTTTTTATTATTAATAGAACTTAATTCTAGAGTTGTTCTTAAACTATGTTAATACTAGACTGACTGTCAAAATTGTTTGTCAGTCATATTTATAATTATTCTTAATCTTAGGTACACAAATTGGTTATTAGTGTTTATCTCATCAAAAAGAACACATCCTTTGTTATTGATACGAATATTACTACAATTGTATTTGTTTTAGCTTATCTTTTATTACAAGGTTGTTTCTTACTTTCTATTTAGAGAAAATATGTTTATCTTTTATTACAAGGTTGTTTCTTACTTTCTATTTAGAGAAAATATGTTTATCTTTTATTACAAGGTTGTTTCTTACTTTCTATTTAGAGAAAATATGTTTATTCATATGTATTTCTTATTATTCTTACAATATGTTTATCTCTAGTAGACATGTTTTGGTTAGTTCATGCTTAAGATTTACTTAACTATTTTTTTATTTATTATTTAATGATAGCATTCCTTAACTAGTTTCCACCACATTGTTCCAAAAACTAAAGAAACATTTGTAGTATTTAGCAGAAGAAACAGTTGACCTTTCATTTTTTGATGAAGGTGTCCCGTTAGAAATTAAGAAGAAAATTGTCCAAAAACTTGACATCGATAATGAAAAAGAAGACGAGAATGGTGAAGAAGTAGTGAAAAAAATGTTGTAACAAATGGAAGAAATTTTTTCATACAGTGCAAAAGATTTATCGCATTTCGTTTCTTTACATAGTGTCCACAACTGATGAATTTATATCATGATGAATGTAAAATTGATATCATGATTAAAATTCATTACGTATGACTCAATTTATTAATATTATGGCAGCGTTATGATATAATCATCAGAGCTCACGGCCTGATAAATTCATCTTGATATCAAATGTCATTTTATGTGTTATTGTGCATTTAAAGTTTATTTATTAAACAATTTGATATTAAGACAGTTGCTCTGCCGGCGTCTTATTACGAGTTATGATATAAAATCATCAGGTGTTCACACTATGTTACGAACAAAGAGATTTTTTAGTCGATTGTGTATACACAAGAGTGCGGCACAAGCACAAGGCACAAAAAATGGCTTACAAGCAGTGTTGGTATCTCTAGGAAGAGCAAAAGCACATTAAGCTGTTGCGAAAAGGGTAAAAAGCGCAAGAAATACGACAATAGGGTAAAAAAAAGCACCGAAATTTTTTTTAATTTTAATACATTAAGCCGTTTAAAAAAAGGAGAGAGTAAAAGCTCAAAATATAATTTAAAATTTTTGTTTCAAAATAAACAAAGGATTTGAGATGTAATAACAGAATTTATTAACGTTGTAATTAAAACAAACTCAATAAAATGTCAAAACAAATAATAAAAAACAGGAGTCAAATAATATAAATTCATACATATGTACATACAACATTGTCATATCTCAAAAAGTGAAATTTTTCAAATTGCTAGCAGTAATATGATCTGTATTAGTTATTTTGTAGGTGAAGCTTAGCCTTAGATTAAAATATGTATGTTACTGAAAAATCATTTACACATAAAAAATTCATAAAAAGCATCACTTTTTTCTTAAGTAACACAAAAGTTTTTGTTTTTGTGTGATATTCAGCATTGTTCCAGTTGTCAACATCAACTTCACGTCAATAGAATACCAAAACTTGGGGTTTGTCCACCCGTTGTCTAAAACAACTGACTATTATTAACAATCGCATGCTATTTTCTAGACCTTAGACAACATATGTACATAAATATACTGTCACTAGCACAAAATTGTTCTGGGATGATTAAATATTTGTGTTAACTTTGCTTATTGCGTACTACTTTCAATCAATTATTATGCAGAAAATTAAAAACAATTTAAGGAGACTCAGTCAAAAGATAATGCAAAATTTCTGATTGAAAAGTATTATTAGCGCTTAAAAGTATTTAAGTTTTGTAATATAACCAAAATTTCGCGTTTATGAAGAAGCAAACAGCACCAAATTCCCGAAACGCACCAAAATATCATCATTGCTTACAAGTAATCTCATTAAGTTTAAAATGTGTGTGTATATTGGCTCCGTTATTGTAAAACAAATATTTACATACTTCCAAAAGATATGTGGTTTGCTTTACGATAAGAATACTGAAGTGCAGAACAAAACTGCTATAGAACAATGTTGAATTAAAACAAAAATGAAATATAACATCAAAATTCATATCTGTAAAACATTCAAACATATTTTGAATGTTCTGATAGCAAAGACAATTTTCCATATAAAACAGCGATGTCAAAAATAAAATTATAGTTGTATGTGTGAGAAATGTTGTCTCATTCGTCTCTGAAGTACATAAAAATAAATATCTGGAACAAATGCATTTAAGTAAAGCAGCTAAAAATAAATAAAAAGGAGCCTATGTGATAGAAAATTAAAAAATAAGAAGAAAAAATTAAAAACAAAAGTTGACGGCGACCCATATTTTCCAAGTTATGGCGATCTGAACTTTTCATAGGAAACTGTGAAAAATCTTCAAAAAGAAATTGTTAAAAAGCTTTTCTGATAGTAATATGAAAAATAAGAAAAAAAAACTTAAGAAATAAAATTGGCTGCGGCCCATATTTTCCGAGTTATTGCTCTTTAAAGATTAAATAGAAAGATCAGTTTAGTGAAAATGCTCCAAAAACAGTCAAAATGTCCTTTAAATACATATTCATTCCTTTCCTTAAAAGTTTTGTAACATAAAACACATTGAATATCGTAAAAAGCATTGGTGACCATAGAATATTTTTCGCATACCACCTCTTTTCTTTCACTGTACCTATAAATAATTCAATACACCCGCTACGCGTGTGTTATCGTCGCTGTCTCCATAAATTACACAGAGGTGTCGCGAGACCATAACGAGACGGAAGATAATTGTGATCTCTTGACGCCTCGCTCACACCGAACCTGTGTCTTCTGTAATGTTTCTTTAGTAGTGGCTTTAATTTTATGCTTTGTGTCCCCATTCGCTATGAGATTTTTGTAAATAAATGGTAATAATTATTATTTGTGAACGAAAATGCTTAAAACGAAGTCTCTAATCACTTTTTTAATACTAATAATCTTTTTCGCATTGTTTTCTTTAATTCAACACCTCAAGTTCCTCCATTTAATTTTGTATAAAAGTGCATGTGCTCAAATGTATTTTCATTTTATGCTTTGTGGTCTCATTCGTTGTCGGCTTTTTGTAAGTTGAAGTTAAAAATTAATATTTTTGAAGGAAAATGTTTAAAATTAAGTTTGTAAGCATTTGGACACTAAATTTAATCACTTTTATAATACTAATAATGCTTTACATATTGTTTTTTTAGTTCAACACTACAAGATCTTTCATCTAATTTTGTAAAAATGTTCAATTGTTCATTTAACAAATTACACATTTTCTCTTGTTTGTTTTGATTATATCGTTACCAACTTAATAACAAATATACTACAGTTGTCCCTTTCTCGCCGAACCTGTGTCAGAAATGATTTTAGCTTTTTTCATCACTCATTTTCTCCACCTCTGTGTACTTTGTGCTGTCTCATTGACGACTAAATGAAAGAGAATAAGAATGTGTGTGATTTTAGCTAGCACAATGTGGTACGAAACTGACATCAATGATGAACATATATGTACATACATACACTCAAAAAAGTTTTACATTAACTGTTTGTAGTTATTTCAGAAGTTTACCGTAAAGTCAAACTTAAATGAAATTGCAGTTGTCGTACGAACAAATTTATGTTTTAACTTTTTATGGATGTTGCTAAAAAAACAACTACAATATTATAATGATTTTTCGTGTAGTCAAAATTTTCAGTTATTTTCAATTGTAAATAAGTAAAACTTAAATATTTAACATCTATGTAAGTTTTTAGTTTTTATTTTTTTTAGCTTATTATACATTGATTTTTAATTCTAATTAATGTTTTGTGTTTTGAAAATCAAACTAAAAAATACTTATCAAATATTTTGAAATAAAATAAAAAATTAAATAAATTTGTTGAACTATATGCATACATATGTATACATAAAGAATATTTGCATCATTAAGTGTAATACAAGAACCAAGAAAATCAGCAACAGGTAAGTCATATTTATAAGACTTGAATTTATTGGCATACAAATTATGAGGATGGTTTACAAAAAAATCCCTCAATTGTAGCTCAGCTGCTTTTGTGCATTATTTGATTGTGATCAAAACAAAACCAATCCAGTTACGTAAGGGTTGTTCACATATTAAAATAATGCTCCACGGCGAGGGGTTAAAGATTTGTTACGGTTTAGAAAATCTATGCTGAACATTTTGTAAAAAGCGTTACTACCGGGTTTGGGGTATAAAACTCCGAAAATAGAGTTACGTAATATGTGAATGGCCCTTACACGTATATTTTTATGTTTGGCAAGGTATATGCAAATCCATACATATGTATGTACACACATCCACATGTGTATATGTGATGTCGCTTTGTAAAGAAGAAACAACACGAATGAAGATTGTACGCAACAATTACAAAAGCCTAGTATTTTCTAATTGAAAAAATTCTTTTTTTTTTATAGAAAGCATTAATTCTTCCTACTTGTTCATTTAGCTAATAAATTGCTTAAATTCAAAACAAAGGTAAATTAATTGATGGTTTTTAATTCCTGTTGCTGCGAGTGTCGAATCGACTTCGACATGTATCCAAGTCTATGTAACACCATTGGAGTGAATTCAAACTTCTACCATAAAATTTATAGACGAAGACATCCAACTGGATATTTATAGTGGTCAACCGCCATTTATTCTTATTAAGGGGAATATGTTTAATATTACGTCGATAAATGTTGTTGTAGACCAAATAATATATCCGGCATAAACTTTAGCTTCTGCACTAGCACTTTGCCTTAAAATTTATCAAGTTTTTAATTTAAATTATAATCTAAAATGTTATAATTTTTGGTTGTTTGTACAAAAAACTTTATTCCAGATTGATTTAAAATGTGATGTTGTAGGGAGTAGCTTTAAAGCAATTAATTCATTTTTTGGAGCTCATAACTAATATGGTTTCATTTATAATACTGTTCCTTATAATTAGATATATTCATTTTATATTACTTTTAGTTTTATATTTGATCAAAGATTAATAAAATAAAAATATATATAAATATTTTACTTTTTTGGGGAAAAAATAAACGGAAAATCCGTATTTTTTACTGTTTCAGTAGGAATTTTTAGTCAGTCAGCATTACTGGAAAGTCAGTAGTGTTGACTGTTTTGGTAGTTAATTTTTTGTTAATCAAACCTACTAGAACCACAATAGTTTTTACATATTTAGTAGTTATTTTTTCTTAAACAAAACTACCGAAACGATAGTGGTTTTTAAAGTTTTGGTAGTTAATTTTTCTCAATCAAGACTACAGAAATGACAGTAGTTTGTACTTTATGTTAAAAATTTGTATTTGAAAATAATTCATAAAGCATTCATTTGTAGAATTTTGTTATTTGTTTTTTCAAAGGTTGAAATAAACGATTTTTGATTTGTTTTTACATAATATGCTAGTTATAAAGTTAACATTAAAAAATAATTGAAAAACTCTCTTGATTCAAATGAAATGTAAGCGAAAGGGTTTTTAAGTGAGATTTTACTTATTGCAAACGATTTTTCATTTGAATTTACCTACATAATATTTTGAGTGTACATATTTTGCATGTTTGGTCTCGTGTTCTATTGAACTCGACGTTTCTGCTATGCAGCGTTGCCAGTTTAGGGGATTTGTCCCAAAATGGGGGGTTTTTTTCGCGATTGCGTGAAAAAATTTTGGGTTGGGGTTCTGGAGATTTGTTGGGGATGATAATCAAATTTTATGGGATTTTTTTTATAACTGATGGTAACAAGAATGAATTTTGATCTAAGAAATGTGCGTCTGGAAAGTCGAAAAACGTGTGCTATTATTCATAGTGAATGGTTTCTAATAAAAAAGAAGTATCAAGGCAGATTAACCAATAATGAAATGCTAAAGCTTTTTAATACAAGTACTATGTACAACAAAATTTCTGAAGCTGATGATTTAGAAGATTTTGATTCTGAAGTTTTTGAAATGGTAAATTTTGGTTAAAAATTTTTTATCTTGTGTATATTAAACTATGTGTAATTTTTTCTTTACAAGTTTTATAAGTGAAAATTAAATTAATATGAATGTTAATATAGCTATGAATATAAATGAATTTTATTAAATAAAAATGTTATTTTTGTCATCTGTTTTTAAATAAAATTAAAAAAAAAATTAATAAAAAAACTCAATTTGAGGATTTTTGGGAATGACCAATCAAAAATTGGGGATAAGCTCTAAAAAACTGGCAACACTATTGCTCCAATGATTTACTGTTGTTTTGTTTGATTCTCGCTTTTTGTTTTGATGTTCTACTTGTTTTGAAAACACAAGCACTAACAAAACTGTAGACAAAATTTTTTCGAATGATGCTTGCTTTATTTTAGTGAGAGTCTTGTATGCAACATGAGCATCAAATTACACTACATGCACATTCACTTAGATCGTTTTCCTGAAAATCTAGGAGACCAAGATATCTGGACAATGGAGGAACGATACCAGGTTCGCTGGGATGCACACATGATGGCTGATTATTGCTTGAGTATTCAGTACCCATGTTCTGTAACTCCCGCGTCGAGAAAGTTTTCGCTTGAAATGTGTGAAATGAATCAAAAATCCAATAAATTGAAACAAACAGCTGATTTTCTCACTAAACTGTGCCTGTAACTTTTTTTTGGCGAGTAACAGCTGTCACGTAAAGAAATTATTCGCCAATTTACAGAAAAAGTGTGTCTGTAAAACTTTTGCGAGAAAAGTTCTCGCTTTGAACTGTCAAATTCACTCACAAATAAAAACTCGGTGAGAAATTATTTCAAAAATAAAAATATATTAAAAAAGCCCAGTGCGATGGATAATAACACGGAAAAGATTAGTATTTTGTTTTTTTAAAGTGATTTTTTCATTGTTAACTATTTTGCTTTTATAATTTTAGAAAACTATGCGAATTTCTAAGCAACAAAAAGAAAAAACCATATGTCTTCGTAAGAAGACAATTTGATGGCATTAACTCTTTATATGTACCACTTCAACAATTTTGTTTTAATAATCAGTTAATTACACCACAAAGCTATTTTTATTTTTTGTTTTATTGGAAAATATTTAGTAAAGAATAAACATTAAAGTCGCACTATACATTATTTGGTACAGCCGCCTGTTATATTTTCGCCGCCGTCGTTGAAAATTTTTCAATTTTAGTAAATTTTGTGTCGCCGTCCACGACATTTGTGATAAGTGTTCACAACGTCTGCGATGTCACGTCGGCTTCGACTGTTATATTTTGACATTTCTAAAGTAATAACGTAATCACTTTTGATAGTTTTCGACATGACTTACAGACACACTATTTTCTCACTTTGCGAGAAACGATGGAATATTTTGTTTCACATCTTTTCGACGCGAGAAGTTCTCACCAAAGTTACAGAACATGGGCACAGAGTAACACTTCGTTAATAAAAAAAAGTTATTTAAATAAAGTACTTATTTATGTATTTATTTTCTTATTTTATTTCTTCTAATAAATTCAAATAATAAAATATAAATTTTCGACTGTTTAATGCACTTAAACTCACCCAATTCAAATATGTTTCCGAAGAATAGAATCAGTATTGTAGGTACGGTTTTGCAAAAAAAAAAAATGCTGATGTATAAGTCTGTAACTTTTCGAACTTCCCTCGTAGTTATATGAAATGAAACACTGTTCCCATCAAGTACCACCTGTTAATAGACTACTGTCAAATTTTGAGCAAGTGTCATCATTTACTTTGCGTTTAACAGCTGTTCAAAACATACAACCTCGTGTATTCTTCTAAAAATGGAGAAAAGTGAATTGCGAGTGCGCATTAAAAATTATTTTTTGCGAAAAAAAACCGTCAATCAAACCAAAGAAAACCTGGATAACTACTATGGGAACTCTGCATTATCGATTTCAATGGTAAAATCCAAGATATGGTGTTGGCTGATCGAAGCGTAAAAGTGCGTGAGATTGTTGATGCCATAGGCATTTCATATGGCAGTGTGGTTTCGATTTGAAGTGATCAGCTGTGTTTTAGAAAGTTGTCTGCAAGGTGGGTGCCGCGTTTGCTTGCAATTGACCATAAACGTAAACGTGTGACAACTTCAAAGGATTGTTTGGAGTTGTTTAACCGCAATTGAAATGAATTTTTGCGGTGTTTTGTAACTGTGGATGAAACATGGATCCATTACTGTACTTCGGAGACCAAGCAGCAGTCTAAACAATGGGTTTCTCTCTTTGGGATGCGGGATCGATTACCTTCAAAAGGGAAAACCAATAAATGGCAAATATTATGCCAACTTAGTACACCGATTTAATGAGGATTTAAAAAGAAAACGACCCCATATGGCAAAAAAAATTTGTTTCAAGATAATGCACGGGTGCACACGTGTGCAGCCTCATTGGCAACACTCTATGAATGGGGCTACGAATTGGTACCTCATCTACCATATTCTCCGGACTTAGCCCCTAGTGACTACTTCCTATTTCCAAACCTAAAGAAATAGCTCGGTGGAATTATATTTAGCTCCAACGATGAAATTATTGACCAAACAAATGCCTATTTTAAGGACCTCGAAAAATCCTATTTTTTGTTTTGAGTTAAAAGGAGATTATATTGAAAAATAAATTTTTGTTTTGCAAAAAAAAAACTGTCACGGACTTATTGATCCGCCGCGTATGTAATGCATTTTCGATGTGAAATATAGTACATATGTAGCATGGGGAAATTGTTTTAAAAATTCAATCAATCGAAAGAATAATAACTTCTCAATTGTATGTATGTATATCAAAAAAAAAACTTTAATTAAATTAAAGCAATAAATCTGACAGTTTTTTGACGTTTTCGATTTTTCATGATTTATTAAAAAATTGCTATTTTTACGTAAAAAATATATATTTTTGGCTACAATTTTTTATTATAACAATATATAAACGGTTTAAAGGTTATGTAAATAATAATTGTTGTAAATTTAGTTTAACAAAATTGTTCGAACAATAATAATTAAAATTAACTAAATAGATAGTCATGGGCCAGTGGCAAAAACTAAATAAAAATATACTTATAGTATCGAACCAAAAAAGTTTGTCTTAAGTAGAACAAAAATAAGCAAATTAACTAACATGTGCATAATTAGTAATGCAAAAACGACAATGGTAAGACTGTTGTAAATATAGTGATGGTAAATTTGGGGCCTTCATTACAAAAACACATTTCAGCAAATTGAAATACACACATATGAATCAAACCAATTCACATATTCCATTTGCAGAAAAGTTTCGTATACAAGGCAGAAATCTACATCAACTGACAACACACACAGTGGACCAAACACAGAAGAACGCTGATGATGAAGGTTTAGTGGCCTTCGAAAACGGCTGGCTGTTCCGTTCAACTATGTGTTGTCAGAATATTTACAACTAACTTTGATGTTATTTGTTCATTAATAATTATCACATGTAATTTGGCTTACAAAGCGATACGAACTTTAGCCTGATTAAATCATAAATATATAAATAAAATGAAAGTTCGAACAATAATAATTAAAATTAACTAAAAATTGGACTAGTCTTTTTTTTTGGGTTATGACAACATAAATGGAGACATGTCTCAAAATATTGACAATTTTACTTAAACATTAAAAAAAAACCTCTCCATAGAATTTCTCATTTGTTTATATGAAAATTTAATATAATAGCTAGTTGTTCTAAGAAATTTTTGGGCAAAAGTTCCCTGATGATCTGCGTTAGCAACCGTGGAATGCGCATAGGATCCAGCAATGGATTAATAATTATTAATCCATTGCTGGAGGGTTTTACTATACTGACCTAGTACCCCCCAGACAATAATCCCAAAAATGTTCCACAGTGTAATCAATTCCAATGTATTTTTAATAAAAAGAATATTTTACTTAATAAGTGAAATAATAATTTGGGATTATTAGTGCGTTAATAAATGTTATAATTAAATAATGTTGTGTTTGTTATTTACTCTTTACTGAAAGGCGTGAGTTACATTTTTGTTTTGCACTCAGGGCTTTTAGAATTTTGTGCAAAACAACGCTATTTCTAGTTGCAGGAGCGCAAAATTTTGTAGGAACATGTGTTTTGATACGGTGCATTATAATCAAGCAAAAAGTAGATTTTGAATTTTTAGTAACTTTAAGTGATGCTTATTCGAATTCCCAAATATTCGGCCATTTCTAGATATTTTTATTCGTTAAAAAAAATATATAAAGAAATTCATATATCTAAAATCTAGTTTGTAATAATTAAAAAAAAAAGAAATTTATTTCTATTTTCTGCTATTCGTTTTTCTGCCAAATAGTATGCTATACAGCCCAATCATGAATATTCCCTCGGAATTTATTTCTCACGGAAAATAATTTTCTCGAGAAAACATTCCTCCAATCATAAATTCCTTGAGAACAAAAAAGAGTAATATGTAGCATCACTGCAGTACGTTGCTCGTTGTTTTTCTTGTTTGTTGACATTTTGTTTTTCCCTCCTTTTTTGAGTGGGAGAGTAAACAAAATTATTAAAATTCACCAACTTGAAAAAATATGTAAACAAAAGTTTATGTATTATTTATTTGGGTATTATTTGTGTTTTTCCAAATAAAAGAACTATAAAATACAAGTTTATGTATATAAATTTTGTTTTAATGGAGTATTAACCATGTTTTTATGTAAACTTCCTGCTCTTTTGCAAGAGAAAGTTTTTTAATGAAAAAAGCAAGTTCAACTACGTTCATAATACCTACTTTTTTCCCCGGGGAGTTTTTTATTCCCGCATTTTGTAAAACCAGGGAAAAAATAAATGGATAATAGCAGAAAAGCCAAAAGTGAAAATACTCGCGCGGAATTTTGTAGGTTTCAGATTTTGATTAAGAGAGCTTGAAGATTACTCTGTTTGGCCATCTTCAAATAAATCTAAAATCTGCGTGAAACCAAAAAAAAAATTATTTTATATCTTGGATCAATAAAGCTTGGCGTGGTAAAAATATTTAATTTTCTAAAAGTGAAAATTTTTTAACCTGTGCACTTAGTGGAGGGCTTTAAACATTGCATTTTTGTTGGGGTGTTTTCAGAGATCAAATGAAACAAAATGTCGTTTCTTAACTTGTGTCCCTTATACAACATTACATTTTTAATAGATAATATTTGACCATTTAAAAATTAATTATTAAAATATCATTAAATATTCCTTAAAATTAGAAGGGCACACGAACTAGTTCCTATGCACTGTTGCTTTCTAAATATTGAATAAAATATTTAAATAACATCCTTGTGAAAATACTTCTATGTATGAAAGTTTCCATTAAGGGGCCATCCACATATTACGTAACGTTTCTCCGATTTTTGACCCCCCCCTCCCCCCCAGTAACAGACCGTAACAATTCTTTGACCCCCCCCCCCCCCACCCTACAATAACGTAACAAGAACTTTAAAAAAATTTAAATTGTTTTAAGTTTTTATTAAAAAAAAATTAAATTCAATTCATACACATACATATGTATGTATTTTTAAATAAATTGTTGTTTGAATTGAAGTAAATTTCTTTATTTAGTTATTACAAACTAATATACAAATATTTTTATGACATTTTCTTAAGTTTCGTTTAGGATTTATGCATTTATTTATTTTATTTATGGGAAAATGCAAGTAATTGAGAATGGACGAATATTCGGGAATTCGAATACTTTTGTTCCTTTATTTTTATTTTCTGTTAGACCAACACAGTGCGTAGACAAAAATCAAATAAGCTTGCAAAATATAAATAATAACAATTATGTATTTATGTACATACATATGTATATGCATATACATATTTATATCTATTTAACACTCATGATTCTTGATTTATTATGTATTTCTTTGATAAATTAAGTACATAAATAAATGAAAAATCTAAGTGTTTTTGTAAGAAATTAGTAAAATTTATGTTACGTAACAATTTTAAAGACCCCCCCCCCCCCTACCCCGCGTAACAAATCATAACAAAACTCGAACCCCCCCCCCCCTCCCCAAGGGCGTTACGTAATATATGGATGGCCCCTAATACATCTCTCAAAATTTACATTGTAGCCTCAAGTTGAGCACAAAAATTTAAAAATTTGATATTGCCTTGTACATATGTATGTATACATACATATGTAAGAATATATTTTGTGAACGTACACTTTGCACTTTCGCTCCTTTATTGCAAAATAGTCATAACTTAAAAAACTAGTTCGCCAAGAAACGAGTTTAAGGTTTTCAAGTCACACAAAACTTATTGGAAGAAGAAAATTTTATGTTTTTCTCAAGAGCTGAGTAAAGAAGATATTTGTATGAAATTTTTACACAATATGAATAACGATATGAGGATTAGTTCTGCGTCATTAACTCGAAAAATCAATTTTTTGAGATATGACTATGTTGCAATAAAGGAGCGATATGTTGCTGTTTGATATGGAAAGAAGTTTTTTATATACATGTGTATGTAGTATATATGTACAAATTAACTTTTTACCTCTTGATCGTGTCTTTTATTTAAAGTAAATGATATTATTTTGTAGTTTACAATTTATTTAATTCAATACAATATTAGTTCGTTTAAATGATTTATTTTATTAACTCTCCTTACTTGGAGGATTGCTTACAGTTCGAGCATCAATTTAGACTAACTTAACTTAAAAAAAAGAATAAGTACAACGTGATACGTACTCATATTGCTCTCCCAATAGTACTCTTTCGCGTTTTATGTACATAAAATATACATTAAAAATATAAAAATATGTATTAAAATTAGATTTTAAAAATATGCATTTATTAACACTTTTTTCAACATTTAATAACATTCAAAACTTGAAAAAATCAGCTTCATTGCTTTCTTCACAAACATTTTGTCAAATCATATGGAAAAAATAAAGTTACGTAAATGAATAAGTGTTTTTGTAAATTGCCAAAGGTAAGTCTTTGACTATTTTTTCTGAAAAAACATTTTTATTGTAAAAATTAACATTCAACAAGAAAGCCATAACTCTGTGTGTACAAATATCAATTCAGTGCTTAAGTTTTTTACTTTAAAATTTCCTTAACTTTGTTAATAGAAATGTGGTATTCGACAGCCTTCAACCACGCTCTTCATCTAATTACTATAGGCTGTGGGGAATTCGTATCCCTGAATATTTTTCTTCAAAGGAGCTTTTAAAAACACTTTCTATCCACATGAAATTAATACGGAAAGAGCGCAAAAAAAATACACAAATATTTTTGGGTTTAAAAGGGCTTTTATCCCACGCTTTTGTTTTTTTTTTGTATTGAAGTTTTCAAATGAAGAGTTTTTATTCCAGTTGCAATTGTTTTCGTTTTCCTCTTTTTTGTTCTTACACAGTTGTAAGAATTGCAAAAATACTTTGCAACTAATCAAAAAAACCAAAATTTGTTTTATAGCATAATGAAATATGCAAAAATATGTATTTATTTTAAAATATGCAAAAATATGCACTAACAAATCGATGCCATTTTGTCGCAAATTTGGTGATTCTCAAACATATTTTATTTACGTTGAAATACGATCAACGATATAAAACATGTATTTACATGAAAATCCTTTCCCTAGTAATAAAGAAAAGTAATAAGTAATAAAAAGAATCTAATAAATGTTAACAGTGATAGTGATAATAATTATGATACAATTTACAAAGCGATATTAAGAATAAAGAAGTAAAGAGGTAGAAAAGTAATATTGATTGCCTTAACTATCCTCCCTTTAAGGAAACAGTCGTCCCCGGCTGTTCCAATGAATTTTATGGTTTCTCGAACAGAACCTTCTTGCATTGATTGAATTGATTACAACGTTTGTTTAGAATTAAAAAAAATTAGTACTGTGTTATTAATTGTTACATTTTAATTTCCATATTTTAAATTATAAGTTCTGTCTTAAGTTTTAATATCCATAAAAAATAAATTTTGACATAATCATAAGAATAATTTTCAACAACATAAATTTTTTCTTGTTTTTTAATTTTATTTATTTATTTTTACTGAAGTCGCAATACAAATATTTAAAGAAATAAAAAATTTTAGTTTGAATTAAGGTCAAGGATTAATATTCGTGTGAAGTCTCTTCGTAGATTGTCTTTATGAACGGGTGGGTTGTCGATAAGAACATAACTTCCAAAATTTTGTTTGCCTATTAGCATTGTGATACTGTAAATCTTTTTCCTGCGTCGCCTCTAGTTTAGTTTTTATATTGGATCTTAATTTTTCAGAAATATTATGCAGTATATACTGAATTTGTCAATGCAGGTGATAAAATGTGTTCCGTCGGTAGAGAAAATATCGATATGCAATAACTCCCCAGGATCACTCGGAATTGGAGATTTTCCTATTTGTATTTTTTTCGGGTGTCTGACATATTTTGCTTCTTTACACTTCCTACATTTTGAAATAAGTTCTTTCAATCTTCTACGAATTCCTGGAAGATAATATTCGCTCAATATTTTATTTAAATTTTCACGAATATTTCTGTGAGCCCTGTTATGTTCACTAGTAATAATTTCCTCTTGATCATTAGAATTATGAATATCTATCACTAAATTTCGGCTATGAACAAATTTAACAGAAGGAAACATTTTTACTACTTCGTTTTGAACTTGCGCTAGGATATGACGATCAGAGAGAGCGGATTTACAACCTTTTTCAATGTCTCTATTTAATCGGGTTTGCTACAAAATGAATCAGAGCTGATCCTACCTTTCGATGCTGTTTCTGTGTCAGAGCTGATTGTGCCATTTACGCTCGCTGAGTCCCCATATGATGAATGTACTGCCTAGAAAGAGCGTCAGCAACAATATTTTCTTTCCCAGGCTTATAAAAGAATTTCGGGGAAAATTCTTCTATAAAAGATCTCCACCTTCTTATTTTCATGTTAGGGTTATTTTCTGACAAAGAAAACGACAAGGGTTGATGGTCTATGAAAATATTAATGTTTTTGGCTCCATAAAGGTAATTTCTTAACTTTTGCAAAGACCACACAATAGCAATTTGCGTTCGTTAGTTGCGTGTTTTTGCTCTGTAGCAAATAAAGTACGCGAAATCATAGTGATTGGTTTGCCGTTTTGGGAAAGTACGGCGCCAATTGCGCTCGATGAGGCGTCGGTAGCCAATTCAAAAGGGTCTTCGAAATTATGGTGAAGTAGCAACACGTCTTCTGAAGCCGATATGCTTTTTATCTTTTGAAACGCATTTAATGCCTCTTTGTCTAGAAAGATTTTTACATTTTTCGATTGCCTTGGTGAAATATTACCATTTTCGCCACGTAAGAATTTTGTAAGAGGCTTTGTTATATGTGCGTAATCTTTCACAAAACGACGATAATAGCCTGCTAGCCCTAAAAAGGATCTCAAACTACGCAGAGCAGTTGGAATTTTATAGCTAACAATGTCTTTAATTTTTTCCGGACAGGTTTTAATGCCATTTTTCTGAGACTATAAACCCCAAAAACTCTACCGATTTTCTAAAAAAATTTCGATTTTGCTCTAGATACCCTCATATTCTCATAGAGCTTTTTTAAAATTCGACCGATATCAGTAAGATGTTCTCTGGCAGAATGTGAAAAAATAATGACGTCATCCATATAGACATGGCACGTTTTCCCAATTTCCGCTCGCAGTATATCATCAATAGCACGTTGGAAAATGCTGGGTGCATTCTTAAGGCCAAACGGGAATCGGCAAAACTCGTACTTCTCATTATTAATACTGAATGCGGTATTTTCCGTATCTTTCTCCGCTAAGTTAATTTGATGAAAACTTAATTTCAGATCCAAAGTAGAATAAAACACCGATTTACCTAGATTTGCTAAAATCGTCGTTATGGCCGGTAGGGGATAGGGATCACTTGTAGTTTTCGAGTTTAGCTTCCTAAAGTCGATTTCAAGCCGTTTTTTGGTTTTCCGGATTCGTCGAACCCTTTTTTGTCCACGATCCATATAGGGTTGTTATATGGTGATCGGGAGGGTCTAATTATTTTTTTTTTTAGAAAGTCCGAAATTTCATTATTTACAAAGCCTTTGAACGCTAGTAGATTCGGATATGTTCTTGAATAAACTGGTTCCTTATCATGTGTTCTTATTATAGCAAAAACATGTTTATTATTTTCTAAAATTTCTGAAAATCGGTTTTTTATATTGACAGGAACGTCACAGGTTTCGAGATTTAAAAGTTTATTGACAGAAGCGGTACAAAAATACAAAAGCTTTTCTTTACTTTCCCCGTATTTCAACACACCTTCTTGGCAATCGATTTGTGCTTCTACTTAATTTCAGAAATCAAATCGTACTATACCATCAAATGTTTGCAAATCTGGCAACACAAAAAAAAAGTAGTTTTCTCTAATAAATTGATTAAGCACTTGGAAGTTACCTTCGAATTACCATGAACAGATTTAACAATAAAAAATTTTTGTAGCGGTTTGACTGATTTTAAAAAAGAAAAATTTTTAATGTAATTCCCGTATCAATTTATAATTTTAACGTCCTTCCCTCATATGACCTTTCTATATACGTGAGGAAGGATCCATTTCTAAAAAATTTATATCATCTATATTATAATTTTCATCTCGAGAAGCGTTGACCTGCAGTATTCCTGTCGTATCATCGTTGAATCCATGTTCAAATGAGTCTTCACAACCATATTCAACGTCAGAACAGCATTGGGTTAAATGGTTCACTCTTTGTGCTTTGGCAGCATTCTGTCTGAAAGAATCAGCGGGTCGTTTCGAAAATCTTTGATCTAGGCGATTGCTCATATCAATATCCATGGGTTCTGGATATTGGTGATAACCATACCCAAATTTTTGCATATTTTGAGAAAAATTACTAGCCCTATTTCCGTTTCTGTTTGAGTTAAAAGAATACTGCGGGAACTCGAATCTACTATTTATAATTCGTTGATGTCTAGGAGGAAAATCTATGGTAATGGGGTGAGTTTTGAAATACATTTTGCATTGATTGATTTGCAACATATATTAAACATATATTAAGAATGTTTAAAAATGTTAAAGGAGAAAGATGAGGAAATGAGAACTACAATTTGTCTCTAGATCAGTGTTGTCAGATAAGGCGATATCTCGCCAAACGTGGCGACGAAATTTGTTTTTGGCGATGAAAATTTTTAATTGGCGATTGGCGATATTTGAAATCCTTGGCTATATTCTTACGATTTCAGTAAATTAGAATAATGTTAAAAATATGAAATTTTTTTGTAAGGAATTTTTTCTACAACATAAAATATTTCGTGTATGTAATTCTAAATGTTGTGACTCTTTATCTCAAACAAAGTTTTCTGAAATTCAAGAAGTCTAAAAAAATATGGCCCACAAAATCTCATTTGGTGTTTATGAAACACAGTGGGGAAAACTTTCTTTTATTCATTACAACCAAAATTTTGACAATGAAGCACCAAAAAGCCTGCACGAGTTCTCGCATAGATTGTATGAATACGACGATGCTGCTGGTTCTCACCACTTCATATGATATGTGCATTTAAATACGCATTTAAGTAAATGTTACAGTATTATCACAAGATTTAAATAATACTTTTATCTTGGTGTTCAAGTTCAGTTTTTATTTTTAAGTATTTTTTGTACTACAGTATTTATATGTTAATGTAAATACTTTTCTTAATTTTTCTTAAAAAATATAATTTTTATGTATTATTACCTATCGTAAATAGACATTACCTACTGAATTTAAAATTTAACAGTATTTGTAATGTAATTACAAAATAAAAAAAAAAAAATAAAAATATTTTTGTAGCTATTTATCATGCATGAAAATTTATCATGCCGCGTAATAAATCTATTTAATTTATTATAAAAATTTTGTATCCTTTTAAAATGTTATTTAATGACAACCATTAAAATTTTGGATAGCTTTCAGTAACGCGGACAGGAGTATGAAGTTCTTTTCCATACAAAATTTTTTGTATTTAATTTTGAAGAATAAAATAGAACCCAAATTAAATGTCCATAAATTTCACATACAATAGGTATTCGTATTCATATTCGCGAATATCGTTTTAAATATTCGTATTTGCGAATATCAAAAATTGGCATTCGCCATATCACTAGTATGTACTCGTATACATATTGTATACACTAAATCAATTAACTGTATGTACAGCAGAAGATTCGGAACGAAAATTATTACAGCTTTTGTTTCAGTAAAGCTAAACCTAATTTTCTGTTGTAATTTTCATTTTTGTACGTTTACAAATTAATAAGAAAATTAATAATTCGATAAAGCTAACAAATACAGAAAAGCAACATGAAAATACGGCAACAACAATAAATACTCGTACAAGGTCAAATATTTGTACATACAGGAATAGTAGCTGTAGGAATCAAATTTTTGGGAGAACAAATTTTAATGAACGGTAAATATAAATCTTTGATATTGTTGTTTATATCATTTACTGCTTTTTGGCGTATACGAGTTCGTTTAGTTTTAATTATCAGTTCAAGACATCAAAATGGAAAGTTCGCGTTCTAAAGTGCGTATCGATATTAAAAAACTAATTTATCAGTTAAAAAATGAAGGAAAAAGTTATGGAGAGATACCTAAAATAGTAAATCGTCCACGATCTACAATCCAATCTGTAATTAAAACATATAAAATAACAAAAACATTTGAACTCAGTCCAGGAAGAAAGCTCTTGACCGAACAGTTGAGCGCATTATTGAAAGAATGATAAAGATTGATTCAAAGATAGGGGCTTCAAAATTAGCTGCAGATCTTGCAAAAAACGGTGGCCCTACATTAAAGCCCCAAACAATTCGAAATTATTTAAAATCAAAGGGTTACAAAGGTTGCATTTTGCGAAAGAAACCCTATATAACCAAACCAAATGCTTTAAAGCAACTAGAGTATGCAAAAACATTTGTTTCTAAGCCAGAAGCGTTTTGGCATAGTGTAATCTATTTGGATCGGATGGTCGGAGATATGTGTGGAGGAAACCCAACATGGCGATGTGCAAGAAGAACCTTACGCTAACTGTTAAACATGGAGGTGGTAATGTTTTCGTTTGGGGTGCCATGGGATACTCTGGTGTAGGAAACATAACGTTTGTGGAAAGTACGATCGATAATTTCCAGTATCTATCTATTTTAAAAGAAAACTTAAAGCCTACAGCACAAAAGTTGGGTCTCAATGATGGTTATATGGTAGTACAGGATAACGACCTAAAGCCCAGTTCTTATATCGTCAAGCAATTCTTAATACATAACTGCAAGTCTGTGTTGCCACCTCCTCCACAGCCCCCGGACCTTAATCCGATAGAACATTTATGGGACGTTTTGGAAAAAAAGGTTAGAAATCATTAAATTTCAAGAAAGAAGTAACTTGTTAAAGTAATTCGTGATGATTAGCAAATAATTTCTCCAGATATAACAAAAAAGTCGGTATTATCGATCACGTTTACAGGCAGTTATAGAGGCCAAAGGATACCATACAAGGTATTGACCGAATTTCAAAACTTTCATAGAAGAAGTATTGTATGGGTGGGTGTACGTACAATTTTTTTTACCGTATTTTGTGAAGTCATGTAATGTTCGAATTAAAATTTTGCTATGAATTAATTTTTTTGATTTAATTTTTATGTCGTGCTTATATTTAAAGATTTCAATAAATTTAAATGTAAAAATAATTTTGCGTTTATCCCTAATTATTTTTTTTTTTGCATATTTTGTATCAAATGGACAGCTGTACGCTGTACGTACAATTAATTGATCTAGTGTATGTATGTGTTAGTAAAACATATGATCAATTAAATAAATAAATGAGAAAACGTATTTTTGTACGAAATTAGTAATTTTTTCTGTTACGTAACATTTTCAAAGACCCCCTTCCCCCCACCTTAACAAATCGTAACAAAACTCAAAAACCAAAATAAATTTTTTATTATTTCTTCTTTCCTCTTGAGGACACTAATGTTTTGCTTCAATATTTATTGATATCAAATGTCCCGTTCTAGTATTTACCCACTAGATCTCCGTTTCTACCACCCTAATTTTCAGCTCGCAAAAAACCATTAAACTTTTGCTAAGGAAGTAATTAGATAATTCCAGCAGAACTATTTAAAAAAATGTTTTATGATTTGCCGAATGTAGGGATTGCTTTTTAAAGTTTTTGTCATATCTTCGGTATTTATAGTCGGATTTTAAAGTGTGATATATGGATGTTTTTGTCTCGAGAAACCCTTTTTTCTTCAATAGTCATTACCCTAAAGTACCCTCTTCTAGTACTTACCCATCATATCTCAACAACAAGAACTAAAAAATAAATGGTAGATCAAATAATGAAATTTTATTCAATCATAATTTTACATGACTCACGTTGGCTACATTTTTGGCTGCTCTCGACTTTAGCCCATAAATTGCTGATCGGTAATAGCCATGGCTTTTCGCTGGCTAATCTTTCATCGCCTTCTCCGGTATGAACAGCTCGAACCACACGATACAAATAAAACTGATCGTCTCGAACATTCCAGCCTTCCATGTTCGCTGGCATTTCTCCCATTGGATATGTTCGAAATTTTTATTGACCTGAGCAAACAGAATAAGCAATAAAAGATAAAGTAGAACAAAAAATAAGCAAATTAACTAACATGTGCATAATTAGTAAAGAACAAACGACAATGGCAAGACTGTTGTAAATTTAGAGATGGTAAAAATGAGCTTTCATTACAAAAAACCTTTCAGCAAATTGTAATACGATGAATCAAAACAATTCACATATTCCATTTGCAATAAAAAGTTTCGTATATAAAGAAGAAATTTACATCAACTGACACCACACACAGTGGACCAAACACAAAAGCACGTTGATAATGAAGGTTTAGTGGCCTTCGAAAACAGCTAGTTGTTCCATTTAACTATGTGTTTGTCAGAATATTTACAACTAACTTTGGTATTATTTGTTCATTAATAATTATCACATGTAATTTGGCTTACAAAACGATGCGAACTTTATTTAGCCTGATCAAATCATAAATATAAAAGATCCGAATTGTTAATTAAATGCTTACAATAACGTTGACGTATAGTATGCGGAACACAATCAAGTCTAGTTAAAAACTGGTAATATAATAAACTTACGGAATAGTGTATGCAATTCTGAATGTCTTCTCCAATACTTCCTTCTGTTTGGCAAGCAATGATCTCAATAGAAAATTAAATTAATAATACATATGTATTACAACTTTAGTGTTATTTGTTCATTAATAATTATCACATGTAATTTGGATTACAAAGCGATACAAACTTTAGCCGTATCAAATAATAAATATAGAAACAAATGAAGTTCGAACAATGATAATAAAATCTAACTAAAACTAAAGGCCATGTCAGATACAACTTTGCTTCGCGTTGCGTTGAATATTCGTTGATATCTAAGATGAAATGTACATGATTCTATTAAACATGTCACATAAAGTACTTTTAACGCAAAGCGAAGCGAAAAGTTAGGCAACTCTCAACTTTTTGCGTGCTTTTACAATCAGTTGGTATAATTATCTTAATTTTTTGGCCAAACTCGTATGAAATTTTATTAAACTTTTAGTAAATTTACATAAAAAAAATTTAGTGGCATCAGAGTAATCGAATTGTGCAGTCAGAGTTGGGCAAAATACATGGTTTGCGGTATTTAAAATACAAAATACTTGCTGGTCATGTATTTAAAATACAAAATACTTTCAGGCTATGTATTTAAAATACAGAATACAAAATACTTCCACGTCATGTTTGTATTTAAAATACAAAATACTTTAATTTTTTGTACGTATGTATTTAAAATACAAAATACTTCCACCTTATGTATATATGTATGTATGTATTTAAAAAGGTATTAAATTAATCTGGGTTTTGTTTTAATCGGTTATTCACTCGATTAATTATTCGATGTTTTATTAATTATTAATTCCAATAAATAAAAATATATAAATTATTCATTATTTTGAGATTTTATTAATGAAAAAAGGATAACATAACAAAAATAACAATTTTTGAACTAAATCAGACGAGGAAAAATGTATATAATTGTACATAAATGTATTAATAAAAACAAGTACATACGTGAGTTTTTTAAATTCTTTAATAGATTAAAGATACCTTCTAAAATAATTAGAAATAGTATTTAGTTCAAATGTTTATGTTTTAAAGATTTTTTCTTTAGTTTTAATAAACCTTGACTTAGAAAAAATCCTTTCACTAATCGTTATCGTATAAAACAAAATAGTTTTCGGTTATTTTTTTAACTTCATTATAAAATTAAATGAAAGAAAAAAATGTTGACTTGTTAAATAAAATAAAGCTCACTGAAAATACTTCTTTGCTTGTATGAACATTAATTTGACAACACAGGTATGCCTTTTGTTTATGAGCAGAACAGCGCTTAATAAACCTGACATATTTTTTATGAATATGGAAGTTAGAAAATATATTTTGTTAAAATGTGTAGTTATTAAATTAAAATCTGGGTCAGCGCTGTCAGATATGGCGATTTCCCGACCAACGTAAAATAAATTTGTTTGCGATTTTTATGGCTATTTTTTAACAAAATTTAACTTAAAAATTTCTGTAATCAACGAAATTAGTTGGTTGAAGGAGTAGTTTAAATAAATAAATTCTACAAAAACTCGTCTGCAAATTAAAACAATTTGATTTCGATGATTTTTCTTGTATTAGTTAAAGTAATTAATGCGTTTTGAATTTGGATGAAAAAAATTTACAAGAAATAATTTTTGCCGATTTTATTTCTCCTTTTTAGCGATTTTCTAAATTTTTATACGATTATGTTATAAAATTTTTATTAAAAAAAAAATTATATAAAATCAAAAGTATATATTGAGAAAAACTATATAAAACTGATTTTTGGCGATTTTTAAGTTAATTTTGCGAAATAGGTCGAAAAAAACCTCACAACCCTACGCAGGGTGAGATCTTTTAATAAACGTACTTAGTTATAAAAAGTTTGGTTTAAGTCAAGCAGTAGAATACATAATAAATATCAATTTGTATATCTCTTGTTAGATTGAAATGCATTTTTTACTTACTTGTATGGTTCTCTTTTTTACGTGTTTATCTTAAACATAAACTATTTTTTTGGCTTACAAAGCGATACGAACTTTAGCCTGATTAAATCATAAATATATAAATAAAATGAAAGTTCGAACAATAATAATTAAAATTAACTAAATAGATAGTCATGGGCCAGTGGCAAAAACTAAATAAAAAATATACTTATAGTATCAAACCAAAAAAGTTTGTCTTAAGTAGAACAAAAATAAGCAAATTAACTAACATGTGCATAATTATGTAGTAATGAAAAAATGACAATGGTAAGACTGTTGTAAATATAGTGATGGTAAATTTGGGGTCTTCATTACAAAAACACATTTCAGCAAATTGAAATACGATGAATCAAACCAATTCACATATTCCATTTGCAGAAAAGTTTCGTATATAAGGCAGAAATCTACATCAACTGACACCACACACAGTGGACCAAACACAGAAGAACGCTGATGATGATGGTTTAGTGGCCTTCGAAAACGGCTGGCTGTTCCGTTCAACTATGTGTTGTCAGAATATTTACAACTAACTTTGATGTTATTTGTTCATTAATAATTATCACATGTAATTTGGCTTACAAAGCGATACGAACTTTAGCCTGATTAAATCATAAATATATAAATAAACTATTTTATTTATTGGATATTTTAGGAAAATACTTAATTTTCTTAAACTATCCAAGTATAAAAAATAAAAGTTTGATTAGCATTGGTGACACAATCTTATATATATGTTTCAAATGCAAGTTAGTTTACACAACTAAGACCATATTAACCTATATTGTCCGTTTTCATTTGAAGTTAGACAATTGATATAGCAGGTTTAAAAATAAGGTTTTTATGTACGTGTACCCTGTATATATGTATATTTTATTTTTGCGATTTTTCATATACAACTTTACTTGTAAGATATTGTAAGTGATTTCCAGATTGTTAGGATTCAAAATATAGGGTTTCTTCGAACAAATTCTAAACTATATGAAAAATTTTAGCTCTTAAATCAAAATCCTCGAAATATTTTTGCATTTTATGTCTACCAATTTGAAAAAGCGGTAATTTTTAAACATTCCCTACATTTTCCTCATTATAAAAAATATGTCCTTTTTTCCTTACGCTCAAAATATATCAGAAAAATCCCTACAAAAAGGAAAAATTCCCTACTTTTGGCATCACTGGAAACCAGTGATGCCAACTATTTATAACCCAAACGCGCTATTCCCCTTCGCAAAACGCGCTAGAACGCGCTAAGTTCTGTTTATATCCAAAACGCGCTATTTTCCTACGCACTAAATTAAATTTTAATAAAAATCGTTGTATGTACATTATTATTATTATATTATATTAGTAAATACAATTAATTTTTTTAGTAGCTCTTTTCAGATTTTATAATATTGTTTTTTTCGAAATTATATCCTAAATAACTAAAATCATTTAATACAGAATCAGAATTGCCTTCCAAATAATCGAATTCCTTAGTTTTTATTTTATTTGTCGGACTTTTTGACAACTTATATAAATTGTCGAATAGTTTTGCGATTCAAATGCTTTTTGTACTTCAGCTAGAATAGATGTTTAATAAATTGTATTAATGGTTCGGTCACGAGTACGAGTACATACTTTTAGTTGTGAAATTTCAAAATATTTGCCATTTATAGTATTGAAACGCTTTTTTAAGTCTCACCACAGTCAAGGGAATTTTATTTGCGACAGCAGAATCATTAACCAATTTAAAACATTTTATGAGTTTTGAATACTAGAAAATTGTTAAATTTATTCAAAAAAGTTTAAAAAAATATTGAACTGAAATGATGATGACTTTATGAAAAACGCGCTAATTTAGCGCTTTTTTTACTAAAAGCGCTAATTTAGCGCTTTTTTTTACTAAAAGCGCTAAGACGAAAAAAGCGCGTTTGGCATAGTTAAATCGCGCTAAATCTAGCGCGAAACGCGCTAAATTGGCATCGCTGCTGGGAACGACTAAATTAAAGAGCATAAAATAAAATGAGGTGTGGCTCATGGTAAAATTATACAAGCTACTTGCACGACTACAACTAAATTACAAAACCAAGAAACACACGCATTTTGTTTGTAGAAACCAAAGTAAATTTATATCAAGTATATGCAACTACTCAGGTGATTCATTTTTTTCTCGTTTCGTGGCAATGCATGAATGTCAAAAGTTGTTTACAATGTTCGTACGCCATTTTGTTTTGTTTTGCTTTGTTATACACAATTGGGTATACTGACAACGTATGTGAAAAAGTTTAAATAAACTTTTACTTAAAAAATGTGTTACAAAACATTTAAAAATAATTATATTTAATTATTAAGGTACATATGTATCTTTTATTATACTTATTTCACATATTAAAGGTTTACCAATTAATAAATTTACTTTGGTTTTGTCTATCCATACATCTTCTTTTTGTTGTATGGAGATCTGGGACTATTGCATTAAATAAGCAAATGCATTGACCATTTTCCCACAATAAACTAAATCAATGCAAATGCAAATTTATTACATTAGCACTAATTTTAATAATATTAGTGCAATTTTTTTTGCATTTTACTAAAATCCCTTCAAAGACATTCATCAACATTGCATTGTTACTTTTAGTGCACTATTTTTTGCACCACTAAACACATTATGAATAGTATTATTGCATTATCAGTGAAACATATAGTGCAAAATACAACGTAAATGTGAACAAACATAAAAACATACGTACATACATAAATATATAAATTTTTTCCTATGTACATATCGTCATCTAAGAGGAAAAATCATATCACTACGTTTTTTATAATTTTTCGAGAGAAAGACAAAACTTGATAAAATTGTTCCAAGCGGTAGTATTTTTCGTTTATAAAATCACCATTTTTTAAGATATAACTTTACAATAAACGAAAACCTAAGTTCTGATCTTTTTTCAATTGCACGGTTTTTCATATAAGCTCGAGATGCAACGTACTTGAAGTATGAAACTTTTTAATTTTTTTCAATTGATTCTGAAATCTAGTTTGTATTTATATTGAAAGTTTTTTTCGTTAATTTGTATGTACGTACTTGTAAAAGTGCCCTCAATGAACTTTAGTTTATATATTTTTTTTTTATATTTTTTATTTGTGCTATCTCCAAAAAATATTTTCACGTTTTATTAAATTTTACTGTGTACAATATGTCATAGTGCAATAATATTGCATTACTTCATGATGTGCTGTGGCAACACAAAATTAGTGTATTTTTTGTCATGCGATTAGCTGCTAATGCAATATTAATCCCTTGCTTTTAAGAGATTTTATTTAAGTGCAAAAAATAGTGCACTACAAGCATCAAATTTAAATTTGCACTAAAATTTTTGTTTTTCAATCAGTGCTTATGCAAAAGTAATGCAAGTTGCCCAGGTCTGGTTGTATCCATCTGTTTTTGACATTCATCCATTATTCTTACACAAACAAATCGCCTGTTGTTTTTGTACTTTCTTAGTTGTTGTAGACCTGCATATACTTTATATAAATATTCTTTGGTAGAAACAAACGACTAATTGTCATAAACATACATATGTATGTATGTCTTTTGTTTTTAAAAATAACAATCGCAGAGTAACTAAGGGGCCATCCACATATTACGTACATTTTTTCCGATTTTTGACCCCCCCCTCCCCCACTAGTAACAGATCGTAACAATTCTTAGACCTCCCCCCCCCCCCCCCCCCCTCACAATAACGTAACAAGAACTTTAAAAAAATTTAAATTGTTTTAAGATTTATTTAAAAAAAAATTAAATTTAATTCATACACATACATATGTATGTATTTTTAAATAACTTTTTGTTTGAATTGAAGTACATTTCTTTATTTAGTTATTACAAACTAATAGGTATACAAATATTTTTATGGCATTTTCTTAAGTTTCGTTTAGGATTTATGCATTTATTTATTTTATTTATGGGAAAATGCAAGTAATTGAGAATGGACGAATATTCGGGAATTCGAATACTTTTGTTCCTTTATTTTTATTTTCTGTTAGACCAACACAGTGCGTAGACAAAAATCAAATAAGCTTGCAAAATATAAATAATAACAATTATGTATTTATGTACATACATATGTATATGCATATATTTATATCTATTTAACACTCATGATTCTTGATTTATTATGTATTTCTTTGATAAATTAAATACATAAATAAATGAAAAACCGAAGTGTTTTTGTACGAAATTAGTAAAGTTTATGTTACGCAACAATTTTACAGACCCTCCTCCCCTACCCCACCGTAACAAATCATAACAAAACTCGAACCCCCCCCCCCCCCCCCCCAAAGGGCGTTACGTAATATATGGATGGCCCCTAAAGTGCAATTGCAGACACCGCATTCATGCATGATTATAGTCATTCAGTGTTGCCAATATGCGTGTAATACACAGTGTTTAATTTCTACTCTCATGTGTAGGCTACGTAATGAGATTCATGTTTAATCTGTGTGTAATTATACTTTGGGTTCTATTTTTATTTACTTTTGTTTTAATTTTAACTCACACAAAAGATGTCTAGTGCAATTTTCTTCAATATTTAATTGGAGACACAGCTATATGCAAATTCATTGGCAATACTGTAATCATTTTATTCACACACATACACTAAAATTTTTGCATCTTCTAAAGTGTAATGTAAATGAAAAGCATACATTGTAAACCAAAGTCAGGCAAACACATACATATGTATATAATATAAAAGAGAGTAAACTGCATGCTTGTACGAATGGACGTGTAAAAAAAGAGTATAACGAAGTGGCTACGAGCGGCATTTTGCTTACTTTGTTATAAACAAAGCAGTGATGGGAAATTAGATTTGCATTTCAGTATCAAAAAAAAAATTTTTTAGTACTTTTTTGATCCCGCCAGTACCAAAATTATATTTTTTTATTGAGAATTAATTAACAAAAAATTATATAAAATTCATTTACAAAGAAATAAAAAAGGAACACAAAGCACTTACGAGTATGTACATATGTATGCATTTAACATTAGGTTGTCATTGAAAATCCACCACTAGACTGTAGCACTATTAACTAAGTAGTTTTTTGGGGCCACATGGAGACATTGACACCAAAGATTCACTAATACATTTTAGTGACCGTCATCTACAATTTCATAATGTTAGGGCAACAAACTTAAACACATACATACATACATGTGTATTTATTTTAACAATATTGCACAGCATAATAAAAAAGAAAACGAAACTATTGACGCGTTCATTGACAATGTCACCAGAAATACACTAGAACTGTTGTACAAATGTTAAAGTTGTAATAAGAAGAGTTTTTAGACTTCAATAAATCTTTGGCCTAGATAAGACTTGATACTGTTGGAACATAAAGCCTGTTCCTTTGTATTGTTTTCATGAGATTTTGGCAAGAGGAGTGAGGTATGGACAAAATTCCGTAATCTACTCCCGATTTATCAGGAAACATATATTCATATAATGCGTTTTTCATTTTAGCCAGTGTAGACCAGAAACTGCATATATTTTCTGTTGTTAAAGGTGTCTTTACATGGCAATACAATGTATTACGACATATAACAAAATGCTGTAGAATGTACAAAATCTTATCATGTAAAAGCAAAATGTTTCGAGTAGGAGAGAATACGGATAGAGAATTTGACAAGCGGTCGGTAAATGTTTATTTTCTAAACCATTTTATAAACTTAAGTATTCTCATCACACCAGAGGTGTATTTCAAAGTAAACATTGGCAAAATTAATGGTATTTACTGAAGGTGTTAACACTTTTACAAAAACCACCAAAATCAACTCAGGAAATTTTCATGTTGTTTTTGTAAATACTGTGCAAATGCAACCATCAGCTACTTAACTGGTACAGCAAAAGCAAGCAAATAAACACATAAAAATAATTATATTTTGTAGTAAAATTGCATTGAAATAATAAAATATTTTCTCCAATATTTAGTTTTATTAGTGCACTAAATATTTTTTGCAATTTTCCAGCAGCAGTTTAATATTTTTGCTTGCATTTGACTTATAGTACAGTGAAAAGAAAAATTAAAAATACCTTCAACAGATTTTTGTTTTTGTTTAGCACGGTGAAAATTTTATATTATTTTGATTCTATAAAGTCGTAATACTTTGTATTACCATGTAGCCAATGCTCTATATTAGTTGTTAATATTTTCAAAATTTTACTTTTTGCTGGGAAACGTTTTAACTAAAAGTGGTAGAATTTTTATTTATTTATTACATGTTACAAATACAATTACAAATTATATCATAACTTAATTTAAACGAGAATAGTAAAAAAGACCTTCTCTCGTTGTAGTGAAAACGACCATATTCTATGGTGGGAATCGAACCCACAACCTCCACGTTGATACCTAGCACACTACTCACCAACCTACCCAGGCACCCTAAAAGTAGTATAATGCTGTTGGTTTTACCAGATAAAACATTTTCAGGGGGAAACTTACTAAAGCAAACTAACATTTTATTGTATAGGCCCACTTTTACCCTTAGAACTTTAATGAATTTAATATAAACTTTTTGCAATTTTCTTTAAACTGATTTAAAACAGTTACTTCAACATGATTTGTAATTATATACGAGTACAGATCAACTTCTGTGCCACAGAAAATATCATTGAGTGAAATATGGTTTTCGTTTATATTTAATTGTGAGGGTTTACACTTTTCTAAAATATCTTTACTAATAAGGTTTCGTGCCATTTGTAGAAAAAGAAATTTAATTCTTGGCAAAAATATATACATACGCGCGTCTTCTGACTGCATTTCTAAGTTGGCCGTGAGAGTATCAAATGTGTTACGGGAGTACTGCGGTAATTTTTCATGTCAAATAGTATCAAAAAAAGTACGATGGTACCAACTATCCCATCAGTGAAACAAAGTTTGACAACTTTCTGCATAATAACATTAACAGGCTGGGCTTGTGCATGTACCTTGTATAATTTTACCATGGTGTGGCTTCTAAACAATTGTTTGTTGAAATGGACAGCCATGGTGTAGATAAGTGAACTTTTTTTGAGAACACCGAACGAAATTAAAGTTCAAATTTAATAAATTTGTACACCAAAAAATAATTATGGAAGCTAATAAATATTTCATGACAAAAAATTCGTTTGGCAATATGCAATGAATTATTATGAAGCATTTAAAAGTAATAGAGAATATAGTTTAAAAAGTATAGTTTAATAGCTTTCACAGCGCTGTGGGTAACAGCGATGCCAATTTAGCGCGTTCCGCGCTAGATTTAACGCGTTTTAACTATGCCAAACGCGCTTTTTTTCGTCTTAGCGCGTTTATTAAAAAAAGCGCTAAATTAGCGCGTTTTGAATAAAGTCATCATATCAGTTCAATATTTTTTTGCTTAAATTTAACAATTTTCTATTATTCAAAACTCGTAAAATTTTTTAAATTGGTTAATGATTCAGCTGTCGCAAATAAAATTCCCTTGACTGTGGTTAGAATTAAAAATTTATTTTACTTTTTAAGCATCTATTCTATCTTAAGTACAAAAAGCATTTGAATCGCAAAACTATTCGACAATTTATATAAGTTGTTACAAAGTTTAAAAAATAAAATAAAAATTAAGGATTTCGATTATTTGGAAGGCAATGCAGCTGCAAAACATTATTGGGCTTCCCTGGCTTAGAACCAACTTTTTTCTTTAAAGTGCAGTTTTTCTCGTCTATAATAGGTCGAAAGTTAATTTTTTAAAGAGTGCATTCTGAAACTAAAATAGTAGACTTTTTTGTTGACTATGGTTATGGCCCATTATCTTTTCCCAGCAAGAAAACAAAAGATGCCTTTAGCGAATATATACAAACAAGATTACACGAGTATTTATAATTTGGAGTAATTTCAATATTTAACATCATATTGTTAACAAATTAAAAAGTTATGTAATGTAAAATACTTTTTATACAAAGTAGTTACGAAAATTGTTCGAATATTCGACAAACTCATTCAAATAATTGTTTTTCTAAATTGATAATTTTTGTTCGTTCGAAAAAAAATGGTTTTTATCATTTTCGAATATTCGAATAATTTTTGTTCGAATGACAACACTAGTTCTTAGGCAGTATTTTTGTACTGGAATCATACTGTTTATGACTTTTTTATAAAACATAATTGATTAAGGGCCATTATTATAACTTGCCATTAGAACTTTATGGGATGTATAAACCCTTTTTCCTTATTACAACTTCATTTTAACCAAAAGTGAGCGATAAGTTAAAGGCAGGTTCACCCTACCCGTAACTTTTATCGTGAGGTTTAGTCATTTGGAGTTGCCACATTTTCATTAGTTGCCAAACTTTCTTTTTTACAAATTACAGCCAAATTTATTTGAACAAAAACAAAATAATTGACAAAAATGTTTTCATTATGTTTGTAATTTACAAATGAACAAAAGTAAGTTGCTACTTAGTATTTTTAACAATCAATATCCACAGTATCGATAGAAATGTTGCCAAAAAACAAAATTGTATTTTTAATTTTATCTGAGAGTTGAAATAATTTAAAAATTTCAAAGGTCACTTTTTATTTCAGTTTTGCTAAACTTAGGATTAGCTATCTGAAACTTTATCGTCAAGTCATAATTATGGCCCTAAGATGAATTCGCTGGTTTGTGTTAAAATTTTATTCGGAAATTGACTGAGTTATTAAATATTTTACTAGAAGCCTTTTTGTTAAAAAACTACCTGCATGATGTATTTCGCATTCTATTTATGCGAATTCTGTCTACTTGCAGGATGATGAAAGTACAATTTAATAGAGGTTCGTATATCGGAAATTTACTGAAACAAAATATATATGGTTCAAAAAGTCGTAGTCTCTTGTTTCTAAATCCGTTTATAAATTTAAAATCGATTACTATTTAAGTTAGTTAGAGGTTGATAAGTGCATAAGGGTACAAAAAAGCGATTTTACTCGGAACTCAAGATTTTGGGGGTGTTTGGAAAATTTAAAATACAGATTATTGTTATACCAGAAAAAACACGTCACAGGTATTTTTTTTATCACACAGTGCAATTATCTTTTTTATTTTTTCCAGGAACACGTCAAACTATGATTAATAAATAACGTTGTTGAGTTTGGAAACAAGAGCGATTGAAGTTGAAACGATATTTTGCATGGAGAAAAATGTATTACAACAAACCGATTAATGGTACAAATAAAAGTGAAATAAATGGTCAAAAACCTATAGATTGTACTCTTCCAACAAAAGGTAGAAGTAATACTGAATCAAATACGGACGGCGTAATTAAAGTCGGTGGCACAGTAGAAGAAAACGAATTGTCGGATGTGGAAAAACATTTGAGGACAGTGATAACTAGTTGCACATCTGCGACAGACTCTAAAGTAAATGTCAGTGACAACGACGACATACCACCACACTCACTGCCGCTCTCAACATCGCCACCACCTGCTGACTTACACTCATATAAAACAACTGCAGCTGTGAGACAATGTTACAAAGAATTTAGCAAAAATAATAAAAACACAAACCGAGATAACAAAGTAACCAATTATAAAGGCAACAATTGCAAAATTATAAATAACAATTTCAATGGTGTCGGTCATAATGATGAAACCCGTAACGTTAAATCTGAGAAGTTTGATAATAAATTGAAAGTGGTAGACGGATGTAATGGAGGCAATTGCACTCCATATCAACAGAAAACTCAAAATATTATCGAAAGTGAGAATGCAATAAACATTAGTCAACACCAGAACCTGACAACATTGACACCCACAGCAACAAAAAATAACGATAAATCGTCGCTACAACACCATGAGTTTATTAACTTACAGCAGCGACCTGCATCAATGTTATCATCATTATTTACGTCATATACTGCAAACGACGACGAAACCCTGGTCGCAAACATGCACCGCTGTAGTGGATCTCCGGTTGTATCCATACACAGCATTAGTTCCACAATCATAACATCAGATTCTGACGAGGATTCGGATCTTAATAGTGATATTGAAGGTGTTAAAGAAAACTATGTGATAAAAAAACTAGGAACTCAAATAACTTACTCACCTAACGATCCCGGGATTCCAGGAATCAACACTGGCCAAACTGTTATTAATCAAAAAATTATACCGAATACTAATGAAGTACCACTAGCACCATTTGAGGCCATAGCAGCTATTGGCGACAGAATTGGAGCAGCTCAAGCTTTAGGGCCAGTGCCTTCAACCTCAGCCATTGCTCAACGTCCGCAAATCGGTAGCATTGCGCTCAATAATTCAAGTGATGTGACCTTCGGTGACAAGCACTTCTACGAGGGACCTGTAACGATACAACAATTTCTCATTGACAGTCGTGACAAGTGGAAGGAGACCAACAAAGATGATTCCCCGTTTGCAAAAGAAAATATTGGAACTTCTTTAAATAATGGTGAGTTGAGTTATTTGTAATAAAAAAATTTAAATATAATAATAAGGAAAGTTTTACTGCAACCAAAATTTTTTTAAATGGATGGGAATTTTTTTTCGAAATTTTCTTTGTAATTCCCACTGGGTGTCGAGGTCTGAGAATTTCAGTAGTTTTGAATTCGGCATTTTTCAGAATTAAATGTTTTAAGCAAAAATTTTCTTCCTTTTTTTTTGCAATTTCTGCTCATATTGCCTTACAAATTTTCTATGAACGAAACTAAATTTCTTAAACAATAACGAAATATTTATTGAGCGTAAAAAGAAAACAATAATATTAACAATTCAATTAAAGTACAATATTGACTACTTGACGACATTTTAAAAATGAACTTGCATTGTGCTGTGTAGCCACTCAAACAATTGTTGTGTATTTTGTGACATTTCTCTTGATTTTCGTTAGATAAATTTTGCTCTCTAAATTCGAAAATATGTTTAAAAAAAGAGAGGTGTCTTAGGACACCCGGTTATAGCTTCGCTGCTTAGTTATATAAAACAAATTTCATGTGTGAAATAACAATGCAACAAAATAATATTATATGATGATGTCAAATTCTCTGCAAATATTTCAAAACGTTTCCATTTATTTCCCATTATTTTCTTTTCTAGCGGCGCACAGTGGTTCAGAATCGCTTTTCATCGGCCAAGACTCTGTAACTTTTGAACTAATGAGGTTTTTTTTTAATTTTTTTTCGTGGTTAGATAACATCTTAAGCTTTTCTCCACTTTTAGTTTTATTAAAATCAGTACAGTGGTTGTGGATAAATTTACGGTTAAAGTTGAACTTTCAAAATTTTTTTTAATTTGCTTAGAAATGCGCGCTTTCAATTTTTTATTTTTGGTAAAAAAGCCTTATAATGAAACTTAAATCATTTTTATAAAAACAACAAAGCAAGTTTTTGAAAATTTAGTACATAAGCCTAGTTTTTTCAGTCATAAATAGCTTATATACTCTTGGTTATTTGAATATATATATACATGTAAGTATGTAAGACATGTGCAGACATAAATAACTGATCCGTTTCTACTAGATGAATATCTGCAAAGCTGAGTTTACATCTGGCATTTCTTGTGTCATGTGCTCAAAAAAACGTAACCACTAATTACTAAAGAAAAACTGTGTGATTCAGACATGTATTTATTGATTTAAACTGTTTCCCATCATGTTGGAGTCTATAAAATTGTCTATTAGTTATGTATGAAACTGTTTAACTTAATAAATACGTGTGTGAATCAAACAGTTTTTTATTAGTAATTAGTGGTTACGCTTTTTTTAAACCCGGCCCAAGACACTGAATTAAAAAAAATTACTTAAACACTACTTATGAAAATCATAAAACTAGCTTAATATAATTGAGTATCACTTAAAGCACAAATTACCTGTTAATATTTAGAATATAATTAGGTATCATAAAGCCTTTACGCTAAGTATTAAATAATGAGGGATTTTTCCCAAAATTTGGCTTTTAGATTTTTTTTATGATGGACTTTAACCATAATTCAAAACTAAACTAGTACCTGAGGAAATGTTAATCTATGGATATATCATAGATATTTATATTTGACATCTTTTTATACACGTTAGAATCACGTTATTTTAATATCATTCAATAAATATTAATATTTTTATGCTTTATTTCATTCAAACAATAGCAAATGCAAATTATAATTATTATTCATTTGGCTGGAATATTGCTTGTAAATATTACATATTCAGTTCTGTATTACTTCTGTCTTCATTTATATTTTTCAGTTTTCGCTTCTCAGACCTATCGCTACGCTTATCTAGCGATTTTTGTGGTTTCAGAAGTTATTTGAATAGTAAGTTCACCTTGTAACCATTTTGCAAAGCACATATTGAAGTTACTTTTACTCCAATCAGCTTCTTTGTAGCGTTTTTTTTTCAAATTTTTCACAGAAGCAGATACTTCTTTGTAAGTCCAATTTTGCTTCACTGCTGTAAGAATTTATGTTTAATTTTCTATGAAATTAACGTGTTTCCTAAAACGCTATAAAGTAAAACTTGAAAAAATTTGTCAATCTTTTAAAATCAGATATTTGTATGAAACTTATTTTCATTTCCAAATTATTGTCTTTATATACTATACTCAATATAAAATTTTTAAATCTAGGTTACCTACTTAAATTTTCAATTTTCAAATAAAATTAAGTCCTCCGCTCGCTCCTTCTTTATTTTCTTTCAGGTAAGCATGAAAAGACCTTCGAAATGAACGTGAGTTTATAGATATTTCTTCCCAGCAACCTGTCTACCTAAACTAATATTAAAAAATCAGTTAACTATACAATATTGCAAGAAAACAGTCAACATAATACGTTTTGCTACATGCGATTTGTACTTAGGAATGTGTATTTGGGGTTTGCCGTATTCGGTTTTAAATATTAATCTAAATTTTTTTAATTCAAAGTTATGTTCAGGTAGAATGACACTTGCGTGATTTCTAAGGAAGATTTTCTAGCAATTTTGTACAAATGTTTGTTTATAATTGTTGAGAATTTTCATTAAAATAAAAAAAGTGTTCCACAGGCGGGTCGTGGCGGGTGCAAAAGTGTTTTTGTTTTTTTAAATTGGTAAAGCAAACTAGCAAAATAAAATGAGTAAAAAGTCGATATTGCTAGATTAAAGGAAGAAAAAGTTCACAAAGATTAAAATGTAGCCATATCGACCAAAAAATAAAAAGTGGTTAAAATGGCTGAAAGATAATTGCAAAAAGTGCTGGATTTGCGCGTTTTTTAGTTTGGCGCCAACATTTTTTTTTCGCGTTTTGAGTGATTTAAAACGGGTTAAATCTAGCCCGAAAAGGGCTAAGTTGGCATCAATGCAATTTGTTTCATTTATTTACGTAAAAAAAGTAATCAAAAAACAAATTCACAACTGTTCTCATGGTTTTTGTTTTGCATGTTTGTCAGTGTGACCATTTAGCATTTATTTTTTGCTAATTTAGTTGCAAAATTTTCGATTTAGAAGTTCGCCGTTTCTTTAGCATTTTTCAATTCTTTATTTAGCATTTTCTAGTATTTTTTAAAAATATAACCTATTCAATTTTTAGAAATTAAATCTATGCCATTTCGGGTATATTATCAATAATTTTCACATGTAATAATGTTAGCGTCAATCCGCGAGCTGTTTCTTAAGACCTACAAATGTTGTAATACATGTAAAATAATTTGTCGAATAATAAATTTCTTAAATGTTAAATTAAATTTTATTTTTCATTTTGCCTTATAAATACTTTTATTGTTATCCAATGGATTTCTAATTGTATAAAGGTGTAGCAAAATAAAACAGATTCATATCTTTTGTTAAAGTTTAAAAAATATTATTATTTGTGAATTCTCAAATAGTTCTTGAAAGTCTGTGCATAAGATAAGAGGTTTGTGACTGTTCAAAATGTGGTTGAAGTTTACAGATGATTTGGCTAAGCACCAATGAAACATAAAGAAAGTAAAAGTATATTATTTTTTCATATCTTTTCACAGGTTTTTTACTTGTATTAGCAAACAATGAACTTTATTTGTTCATCCATTTTTCATAACTGTTTGTTTGTTTTCTAAAGACTTTTGTTTGATAAAAGCCTCGACTTATTATGTTTTTATATGCGATTCTCAATAACATATTAAGAGCCTTACTATAAAAATATGAAGTATTTTTGTTTAGCTTATTTCAAAAATTTTGGTTTGAAGTCTACTGATGAGTCTTTTAAGTAGGATCTAACAAGCATAAATTCCTCATATATTATTACGATAATTTGAACAACTATTCTGATGATATTCATTTGATGATGTGTAATTAGGCTTGCCAGATTGAGGGTAACAAAAAGCTGGACATTTGGATTAAAAAAGCGAGATTATTAAAAAAAAGCTGGACAGTTTGAAATAATATTTTCACGAAAATATAGTTACTTTTTTTGTTATACAAAAAATTTTATTAAAAAATTTATTTTTACATTGTTTTTTAAATTTTTTATATAATACTCTAATATACTATTAAAATAGTAAAATATAATTAAACTTAAATTTTTTCAGTTCATTTATACATAGTATGTATGTATGTATTTAAGAATTAAAACTAAATAACGAAAAAGAAATCATAATATAACTAAACTTTAATTCTTTCAGTTCATTTATCCATATGTATATTAACTCAAGCGACTCAAGTTGTATGGAAGCAAAATTCGTGCAAGGTGTACCCCCCTCAAAAAGAACATTGGTATTTTTTATGATGACATCTAAACTATTTCGGCTCTAGCATTGACCTCTCATGAGCTGGACTATTTTGAAAAAGGGTCTATTGTTGCATGTTTTGTTAATTTGAGAATTTGTTTCCTTACCAACATATACAATATGGGTATCATAAGAAAGGTTTTTTTAATTAAATCGACTAAAGATTAAAATATGTTAATTTGGCATTTTTATTACAAACAACCCCAAACAAAAAATTCAAAAACCATTATTTTTTACAGAATATCCATAAAAAAGGACATGGATGATCGTCCTTGGACAAATTGTATATACAGTTGGATTCGCCTTAAAAAAACCTTTCTTATGATACCCATATTATATATTTATGTTGGGAATGAAAGAGTTTTTCAAAATGGTTCAGTTCACGAGAGGTCAAAGCTGGAGCCGAAATATTTTAAATGTCATCTTAAAAAAGTCCAAGGTTAATTTTTAGGAGGGTACATCGAGCACCTTTTTTTGGTGAGTCGCTCTAATGTATATTAGAGTGACTCAAGTTGTATGGAAGCGAAATTCTAGCAAGGTGTACCCCCCTCAAAATTAACGTTGGTATTTTTTATGATGACATCTAAAATATTTCGGCTCTAGCTTTGACCTCTCGTGAGCTGGACCGTTTTGAAAGACTGTTTCCTTACCAACATATATAATATGGGCGTGTTTTGTTAATTTGAAAATCTATTTCCTTACCAACATATACAATATGGGTATCATAAGAAAGGTTTTTTAAGGCGCGGCCAACTGTATATCCAATTTGTCCAAGGACGATCATCCATGTCCTTTTTTTAATGATATTCTGTCAAAAAGAACGGTTTTTGAATTTTTTGTTCGGGGTTGTTTGTAATAAAAATACCAAATTAACATATTTTAATCTTTAGTCGATTTAATTAAATACGGGTCTCAGCTTTTTTGAAATTCTTGCTAGTTCGCGTTTTGACAAAAATGCAATGGGGGTTTAACTAGGGTAATATGGGTATAAAATTTTTTTGCCAAGTACATCATCTTTGTATGTATATAATTTAAATTTTGTTTTTGAGGACATTTAAAATGGCCGAAATTGTCGGCATAAGTGAGAGACATGAGTACCAACATAACGCCACAAAAAAATTAAAATTCGAATATATGTAACGCGCGAAAATTCAAAATTTGTGATACGTTTTCAACAAACCTCGTATATTTTCCATGAAGCCGAAAGTGAGATACATATGCGTATGCTAAATGGTTTTCTGAGAATTATATAATTATTATTAAAAGTAAACTTTTAACTTTTTATCAAAAACTGTGTGCAGAAATACTATCAAGGGTTGGTATTAAGAATAAAAAGTTTAGTGTACTAACGTATTTGGATCCAGTATTTTTAAATTCCAATGAAGACATAAATTATTTGAAACTTGTTTCAGAGTTTACTTATGTAGTAACTGTAATGAATTAAGTTTATAAGAATCCAAAGTAAATGACAAAAGCAATGATCACAAATTTAAAATTTCTAATGCTGATCAATTTTGGCGTGAAGAATGAAGCTTAAAGAATGGCGTTGGCGAGTATTCATTTTCAAACCTATTAATATAGTCTGTTTACATATTTACTTTACTCCACCGCAGTACATCTGTTGAACGAAGTTTTTCTAAGTTAGCGCTATTGAAAAAAGTTAACAAATAGGTTGAAGGTAAATAATTGCAAATCCATGCTGCCATGTATGACTTTATTAGATGTTCATCTGGAATGTCGGACTCCCAGTGCAGATCTTGTTATAAATATAGTAGAACATTTTCGAACAAATGATATACATATGTACATATATCGTTACCTTAACTGCAAAACTTCCTGTTTAAGAAAAGATAAAAAATTGCTTTTTAATAATTTTTATTATACTGCAAAAATCTGCATTGAAGACAACGATATTTTCCATTTTGTAAAACTATGAAAACAATGGTAGGGCTAATTTTAATTACTATTGTTCGAACTTTATTTGTTGCTATATTTATGACTCGATTTATGTACATGTGATAATTTTTAAGGTAAAAATGACACCAAAGTTAATTGCAAATATTCTGACAAACACTAGTAGAACGGACTAACATGCTGTTTTCGAACGCCGCCAAACCTTCATCATTCAGCGTTCTTGTCTTTGGTCCGCTGTGGTTGGTTTAAACTCCAGCTCTTTATACATATTTCTTCAGTTTAAATGGAATATTTAACGCTATATTGAGTTTCAGATAATGATATATACAGTTAAGGACTAAATTGATCTTACACCCATAAAATTTGGAGTTTGAGGATATTTGGAAAAATATTTAAAAAAATATATTATGGCAATATTTACGGTGATAATAATTATGTTTATACAAAAAAATAGTTCGTAATCACAATAACAATAGTAACAAAAATGTTAAAAATGCAAAATACTTGGAGTCGTCAACTTCTTTCAGAATTCAGTGATTACCGGTACCAAACCGTCAGAAAATGGGATCCAAGGAAAAATTATATCAAAATAATATAAAACATTATGACACTATGACCGTTTGAATCCCACAAATATCTGATTACATATATATACATACGGCACATATATTTTTGTCGTGCTCTTTTAAGTATCTTATCGTCCACCAATATTGGTGAAGCAAAAATTTCTTAAAAGGTATTTTTGTGTAGTAAATTGAACATAATATATTAAAAAATAAAAAGTTTAGTGTAGTTATCTCGTTTTTTTAAATGTTGCCTTTTTTTTGATAAATCCCCCATTTGGTGCTACTTTTTTTTAAAATCCCCTTTTTGTGCCACTTTTTGAAAAATGTCATCGGTCACCCTGTTACCGGACCTGCGCAATGGCCCTATATTGTATTCTTTGTTTCATGTTAAAAGCAGTTTTATGTATCTTGTTTGTTTTAGAACATTGGTGGGCACTAGCGATGCCAAATATTTATAACCCAAACGCGGTGTTACTCTTCGCAAAACGCGCTAAGTTACAGCATTGTCAACTATTTATAGCCAAAACGCGCTATTTTCCTACGCGCTAAATTAAATTTTAATAAAAGTCGATTAATGTACATGTGTATTAGTACACACAATTAATTTTTTTTAGTAGCTCTTTTCAGACTTTCGGTCTAATTCATAAAAAGTATTTTAGGTTTATTACAGGTTTATTTGACAAATTTCCCATAAGAATATGTCAAATAAGAGCTTAATAAACCTGAAATATTTTTTATGAATAATGCAGTTTATAATAAATAACTAAAATCATTTAATACTGAATCATAATTGCCTTCCAAGTAATCGAAATCCGTAATTTTTATTTTTATTTTATTTTTTAAACATTGTAACAACTTATATAAATTGTCGGATAGTTTTGCGATTCAAATGCTTTTTGTACTTAACCTAGAATAGATGCTTAAAAAGTAAAATAAATTTTTTGATCACGAGTACGAATACATATTTTTAGTTGTGAAATTTACATTAAAATGCGTTTTTAATTCTAACCACAGTCAATGCAATTTTATTTGCGACAGCTGAATCATTAACCAATTTAAAAAAATTTATGAGTTTTGAATAATACAGGGTGTTTTTTTAGAGGTATAGAACTTCGAATTGAAATAAAACACAAGAAAATCGTTTTAATGTCCATCAATTTGGCTTTATTGGAAGGATAATTTTATGCCATTAACGCTTAAATATGATTTCGGGCATGTGGCCGCCGCGGCTGGCTCGAATAAAGCCAATTCTACAGGTCCAATTTTCAACCACTTTTTCGAACATATGGGGCCGTATGTTGGCAATAACGCCACGAATGTTGGCTTCCAAGTCCCCTAACGTTTCTGGTTTGTTGGCGTAGACGAGCGACTTCACATATCCCCAAAGAAAATAATCCAATGGTGTCAAATCACACGATCTTGGTGGCCAATTGACAGGTCCATTCCGCGAAATTATGCGCTCATCGAATGTTTCCTTCAATAAATCGATTGTGACGTGCGCTGTGTGGCATGTAGCGCCGTCTTGTTGGAACCACAACTCATCCACATTCATGCCATCCAATTCGGGAACAAAATAGTCGGTTATTGCTGTGCACGGTGGCGAATCGCTTCATTCGGGTCCTCTTCAACACTTTGCTCTACAGCGGCAATTGTTTCTTCGGTGCGCACTGTTCGACGTCTCTGCGGATGCGTATTATCACATAGAGTAAACGTAGTGCGAAAACGATCCATGGTTAACCGAATTAATTGCTCTGATGGACGATTATGTCGACCATAAAATGGACGGAGCTTGCGGTAAACTTCGCGAACTGAACCATTATTTTCGAGATAAATTTGCACGATTTGCAAGCGTTGTTCTTTTGTCAACCTGTTCATGATGAAATGGCAAACCAAACTAAATATTAATCACTTGACAGCTGACAAAATGGCCGCCAGTTAAAAAAGTGATGCCAACTTAAAGTTCTATACCTCAATAAAAAACACCCAATATATCGATGCACACCGAAGTCAATATTGCGCTAATAAATATCTATAGGTACATAAATAATTGCAAGGCTTAATTTTTAAAACAATTGCCTTATTTATAAAAAATAGTTTATATTTTTAAGGGCTCAATTTTCATCACATGTAGTATATATATATTATGTTCATTCAAAAATATATGAAAATGAATCAGACTTTGGAGGTTTGTGTGATCCATCCCGCTCATTTCTTGCAGTTTGTAAGGCTGAGTTTACATCTGGCATTTCTTGTGTGCCATGTGCCAAAAACAGCCTAACCAGTAATTACTAATGAAAAACTGTTTGATTCAGACATGTATTTATTAATTTAAACTGTTTCCAATAATATTGGATTCCATAAAATTGTCTATTAGTTATGCATGAAACTGTTCAACTTAATAAATATGTACATGTCTGAATCAAACAGTTTTTCATTAATAATTATTGGTTACGCTTTTTTTACGCATGTATGACACATGGCACACAGATGTAGACGCGGCCTAACATTCGTATAAATGTCTTCGAAAATTTTTGTTTAAATTACAAAGAACTCTTGATTAAGGTTTGGAACCAGTAAAATTTTAAATAGCACTTACATAAGGGGCCATCCACATATTACGTAACGCCATTTTTTCCGATTTTTGACCCCCCCCCCCTCCCCCGAGTAACAGATCGTAACAATTCTTAGACACCCCCCCCCGCCCCCCAACGTAGTGCGAAAACGATCCATGGTTAACCGAATTAATTGCTCTGATGGACGATTATGTCGACCATAAAATGGACGGAGCTTGCGGTAAACTTCGCGAACTGAACCATTATTTTCGAAATAAATTTGCACGATTTGCAAGCGTTGTTCTTTTGTCAACCTGTTCATGATGAAATGGCAAACCAAACTAAATATTAATCACTTGACAGCTGACAAAATGGCCGCCAGTTAAAAAAGTGATGCCAACTTAAATTTCTATACCTCAATAAAAAACACCCATTAGAAAATTGTTAAATTTAAGGAAAAACAAATATTGAACTGATATGATGACTTTATTCAATAAACGCGCTAAGACGAAAAAAAGCGCGTTTGGCATAGTTAAAACGCACTAAATTTAGAGCGGAACGCGCTAAATTGGCATCGCTGGGGGGCACTGTGAATGCATTGGTGAACTGTCAATGTATTGAGGTTGCCAAACACAAACACCAAACACAAATCCACACAGTTAAAATATTAATTGAGAATAAAACATTTTCTAAGCAAACAGTCAATTGTAAAAAAACTTTTTCAGACTTTATTTTGGTATGATCCACTGATAGGTACAAACTATTTATTTTTTATTTTTTCAAAATAAATATTTGTAGTTTTATTTAAAATTTCTGTCCTTCCCTACCATTAAACTTATATATATCGCTATGAAAAGCATCATAATGTATTTTAATAGCATATTCCTTTTTTTCAATGCCTTATTTATAATAAAATATTTTTCGCATATCATAAATTTGAAAGGCAACACGTGTGTTTGCTGGACAAATATTCTAGAAAAAGCATCCGCCTCACGCACATTCGTCGCTGGCTCATCGACGACTAAATTAAAGAGGGTAAGAATCAGTGATGCCATTAGGATACGGAAGATAAATTTTTCGTATCTTTTGATGACTTCAGGTACCATGTGTAATCCCGACATTTGTCGTATCTTTTGAATCTATACGCAAAATGTACAGAAAATATGAACATCTTTTTTATTTTCGGGAAATGTATATGAACTTTTTGATATAATCGCCTTAGCATAAAGGCCTTAACTCGTATATTAATTTTTACAAAAATAAATTTGTTTTGATAACATCCAAAGATACTTATGTACATATAATTAATTTTAAAGTTTGCTTATTCCCTGTCCAGACTTGCAATTTTTGTTGCAGCAATTCTTGAGTTGTAGGGCGAGAAGATTGGGGAGGGGTACACAGTTTCATGTGCTCTGCAATTGCCTTTTGTTTTGAAATTTGTAGTTGATAATTAAATATTGGTAGGTGTATTTGACGTTTTATTTTATTTTATTTCTTTAGTTCTATAAAACACAAAATATTACAAAAAGAAAATAGAATTGTTAATTTTTCAAGGACATTTTTTGTGTAATATAATTTTTTTTAATACATAATAGCAAAACTAGAATTTCATAATGTGGACACTATGCAATTTCGAAGCAGAATCTTAAAAAGTTGCAGCAACAAAAATTGCAAGTCTGGACGAGGACTTACTGTATTTTTAAAAATTACATGCCTAATATTTATGACTTAAATAAATATAAAAATTAATTTATATGATATCATTTTCTTTACAATATTCAATAAATATGAAATAAAAATGTTATGTTAATAAATGTTAAATGTTAAAAATGGACTTTAAAATTTGTTATAAAATGTATCTTTTGGGAACAAATGTATCTTTTTGGAAACTAAAATGTATCTTTCTCGAAATTTCACTGGCAACACTGGTAAGAATACGTGTGAATTCTCTCAGCACAATTGTGCAAAGAAATGCGCATCAGTGTGACCAGATCCTAAAAATTTTTGCAGCTAATTCACTTCAAAAAAAGCTAAAAAATAACTTAAGTGCTCAAAAATAATGCTAAAACTTAATACTTCTTTTTAAGCTAACATTTTATTTAAAAGTTTTTATTTTTGCAAATTTTTCCACATATTAAATAATACCGAAATATTTATTGAGAGTAAAAAGTATTAAAACCAAACAATAATATAAAGTCACAGTCGGTTCTTGAAAAATATAAGCCTTTTCTCATTTTTGTTTCGTTTATAAATAATAACGTTTAAAAAGTGGTGCTTAAAAGAAAAATTTAAAGCTTTCATCTATTCCAATTTGATGTAAACAGATCTTTTTTCATATAACCAAAAACACATAGAAAAACTGATATCTGTTTTTTGTCGCTCACATGTTACAATAACGTACACATGTTTTCGTTCTTTATTTTTAAGATAAATATTCTCTCTTGTCTTCTATTTATCGGCAACAATTAGCTCTTATTGACAATCTCTTACTAATCTCTAAGACATTGTGAATTAATGGAGCATGTTAATAGTAGTTAATTGTTGTCAACAAAGAGTAGACAAGCGAAAATTTTTAAGGTCGTGTTGATTTGACGTCAACAACGCCATTCACAATAAGGGGGAATATATATTAATTTTCGAAAAATAGCCTTTCAGGTCCTTTCTTCCAACCTGGCATAGCTCAAACGTTTTGAAGCTAATTTGATTGTTATTTTGAAGCAATTCTTAAATTAAGTACCACATGCATTAATACATGTATTTCAGTGAAATTATGTTTTTGGTACATTGTTACACAATTAATATGAAAAAATAAGATTTAACATTCTTATTTTCAGAAAACTTTATGTATTATCAATTATTACATATTAAAAATGAATATTCCTCATCAGAATAGTTGTTCACATTATTGTCATAAAATATGAGGAATTTTTGTTTGTTAGATAGCCACCGTCTATATATTTTATTAAGAATCGCATATAAAAACATAATAAGACGAGGCTTTTATCAAACAAAAGTCTTTACAAAACAAGCAACTTTATTCGATTTTGCATCCATTTTAATTTTTTAGAACCTGTTAAAATTAGTTTCATTTTCTTTTCGTCTTTTAAATAATTTTGTTGTTATTGTTTTATTGTTATACTGTTACTAATTGTAGAAAGGTTACGAAAAATTGATATTGATTGAAAATAGTTGTGAAAATATCAGGCCAATTATGAATAAATTTCCGCGAGAAATTTTTTCCGGGGAACTATTTCAAACAATAGGGAAAACAAAAAATTCGAATTGGAAAATGGAGAAATTTCTCGCGGAATTTTATTCACAATTGCCCTAATAATCATAAAAGTTTTTGTTATATATTCAGGGCTATCATGAAAAAAATTCCGCGTGAAAATTTTCCCGGGGAACAATTCCAACTAATAGCAACTAATAGGGAAAACAAAAAAATTCTAATTGGAAAAGGGAGATATTTCACGCGGAATTTTATTCACGATTGCCCTGTATATGAAAAAATCGTATACTTTGGCAATTATTTTACCTGTATTACAAAATTTTTAGGTCTTAAGAAACAGCTCGCAGATTAACGCTAACATTATTACACGTGAAAATTAAAAATATACCCAAAATAGGTTAAATTTTTTAAAAATGCTAAATAAATAATTGAAAAATGCTAACTCCTAAAATGAAAGTTTTGCAGCTAAATCAGTAAAAAAAATGCTAAATTTAGCTGCAAAAATGCTAAAATGGTCACGCTGACGCGCAACAATGTTTTAGAAAAACAAATGCAAAGAAATGTGTTGTCAGCGTTGCTACTTTCTGTGTAATAGTGCAAAATCTGTACTATTTAAAGTTCTTTGCACTATTTTTGCACCATACATTTTTTGTGTAATTTTGGACTATTTTATATGTTTTAAAGCGATAACAGCCGACTTAATACAAAATTCTACAGACGAAACTTCATGCCTGCGGGAAATCCCCATGTCTCTAACAAAGTTTATTATACAGATAATAACAAAACAATATTGATGTACATCTTAATTGAAGTCCAACAAATTTTTTAATAAGGCTCAAATTATAATTATACTAAACACTACTACTATTATAAACGTAATGTAAACTCCGAGAATTTCTACGATATATCCCACTAGAGACCCATACAATCTTATCACCTATTATAACCTAATTGTTATCATTAACAGCTTGTTGTATTGAGTATTGAGATTATATTGAAGATTAGAAGTGTTTAAAGATCATTCAAAAATAACTGAATCAATGCTTTCTGCATTAGATGGAAAATCTACAAAATATTATTTGAAGTTCCTTTCACATTCTCTTGGACGTTTAACTAATCTTAATTTAATGTTTTAAAGCGAAGTAATCAAAGTTGTGCAAATTTGTTCTTAATTACACAAAAGCTGTTTTTTTACAAAATGAGTTACTTTGGTTGACCAATAAAAACGAGGAACTTGTTATACAGCGAAGTGAAATTTATTTTTATTTAGCTGCTTAAAATATTGTTCCAAGACACAACAAATGGTAATGTATAAAGATCTGGACTTTTAGACCATAAAGAACTTAATCTATGCGATAAATTGGATGTTTTGAAATTTACAAGTCTAAAAATTTTCAAAGTAAAAACTGTGCTGGCGATATTCTCTTTCTAAATCTAATAGTTGTGATATTACCATTCTTAAACGCTTCTGTTGAAAGAGTTTTTTTTAGTAAACTGAACTTAATTAAAACTGATACCCCAAAAGAAGTTACCATTTTATACAGAAGCACCGATTTTAAAATTGTGATGCAAATTTTTAGCTTAAAATGATGAAAAGATGATATGATTTTAAAAATCTAAAGAATGTACATATAAATATCGCTCAGTACTTCTAGTTAAATGAGTTTAAATTAAGAAAAGAAAAATGGAAAGCACCTTCTAATCAAACGCCTGTCTTAATAATATTTTATGAAATTTTGACAAAATATTAAGCGGAAAGTGGTAAATTATTATTCGTTGAAGTAAATATTTGTGAATTATTGAATAAGTGAAATTTATTTGCTGGTGGTTAAGCGATGTCTATATGCATTTCATTGTTGTTTAACAAATCGTCAGTAGACTTCAACCACACATTTTGAACAGTCACAAACTTCTTATCTTATGCACAGACTTTCATAAACTATTTGAGAATCCACAAATATTAATATTTTTGAAAATCACAAAAGAGAAATAAGCATAGTAGGCTTAGTAACTTATACAAAACCCAGCAAATAATTTTTATTCGATATGAATCTATTTTATTTTTCTACACCTTTATACAATTTTTTTTTGCTGGGTTTTGTATAAGTTACTAAGCCTACTATGCTTATTTTTCTTTTGTGATTTTCAAAAATATTAATATTTGTGGATTCTCAAATAGTTTATGAAAGTCTGTGCATAAGATAAGAGGTTTGTGACTGTTCAAAATGTGTGGTTGAAGTCTACTGACGATTTGTTAAAGCAACAATGAAATGCATATAGACATCGCTTAACCACCAGCAAATAAATTTCACTTATAATATAATTATGACAATATGTCGAATAATAAATCTCTTGAATGAATTAGTGAATTTTATATAATATTTTTAATTTTGTTGTACGTTTTTTATAAATTAAATATAAAAATATCTCCTTTTAAATTTCAATTAACTAAAACACTAATAAAAAAATTTAATTTTTTCTTAGATTTATTTGCACTATTTGATTTTGTTTTGCACTATTTTAGACTTGCAGCTGTGTAATTTCTTTTTCCACCAGTGGCAACGCTGTGTGTTGTTTTTATTTGCTCAATGCCCAACCATACAATAATTGCTTAAAAAAAATCAACATTAAGAACTACCCAGCGGTAAAACTCAGAAGACCATCTTACTTCAGGCCTTATTAAAGGCCTGCTCAGGAATTTTTTCGATTCATTACCATTCTTATCAAACTGCCAACGAATTTTTTATAGAAGACCTCGGTTTTTCCGCATAAAAGATAAGGTACGCATTCCACATTTTTTCTATGAGAAGGGAGAAGAGAAGCAGCAATATTTTTTCTTTTGTTATTTTGCCAAAACAAAAGCCTACGAATTCATGTTTTTGACTCAGTTAACATTCTTATGAAACTTCTGAAGAAGGCCTCATAGAAGACTTCGGATCTTCAGTAAAAAAAGATGGGATACACATTCCACATTAGTTTTATCCTTCCGCTGAACGAATATGGTTGTGTATACGCTTGAACAAAACTGGGAAATATTGCCTGCGATCAACTTACAGAAGATGCCGATTTTGCCAAAAAAATTTATCTTTTCAGATGAAGCTCATTTTGATCTTGGCGGGTATGTAAACAAGCAAAATTGTCGCATTTTGGCACAGAAAACCCGCACGCATACATTGAAAAGCCGACGCACCCAAAACGAGTCACTGTTTGGTGCGGATTTTGGTCCAGAGACATAATTGGGCCAATGAGAAAGGAGTGGCTGTTACAGTCAATGGCGATCGTTATCGGGCCTGTTGAACGAATTTTTGTTCACAAAAATTGAAGAGGGGGATATTGGCAACATTTGGTTTCAACAGGACGGCGCTACGTGCCACACAGCCGAAGCTACACTCGATGTTTTGAGCCCTGTTTTCAAAAAAAGAAAAGTTATCTGGCGGAACTTATATATAAATACTATGCGGGATATTGTTATTTCAAGAAGTTTCTTTTCAATATGTTTGACCCTTTTGATCACAAAATATGTAAACGTCTAAACACTATATGTATGGATGTGTGTATTGAATACTTCGGGACTATTTTTCAAAACTTACAAGTGGTGTAATACAAGTAAAACAGTTGGGAAAATATTTTATATTCATATAAAAAATATATTTTCACAATTATTTTACTTGTATTTACAACACTTGTAAGTTTTGACATACAGGCCCCAGCAGTTGAAAACCGTTATTAAACCCCTTTCAATATGACCTTTATTTGAAGGCCTTTAAGTGCCATTAATTTTAAGTCACTTAGAATATCTGAGAAAGAATCTATGAAGAAAGAATCAATGACAGCGTGTGTAAAAAAGATATGAATACGGGATGTAGCGAGCAGGCATTGTACATCCAAAAGAAGGAGTACAGAGGCCTTTTAGAAGGCATCCGTACTCCTTCTTTTTCCCGCTGGATAGTAACAGAAACGCTGAATAACATATCTGCTCATACCAGAACCAATACACGCAAAACTGATGCAAACAAGTAAATCTCCTGCAGTCGGCGTAGCTAGCGAATGTTTAGCTATTTCGTTAACTACCAATCGCTACCACTAACTACCAGCCTAACTACTACCAATACAAAAGACTGACGATTTTAACATGGGGATGAGATTGACGGTAGTCAATTGCCACCATATGTATAACCCTACATCCGTGATTTCGCTAATGAATTTCAATAATTTTTTTCTTGATAAAACAAATAATTATTATACGTGAAATATTTTCCGTGAACAAAAAATGGTAAACAAAATTAAGGAATAATAACGCAAACATTGGCGATCACAATTTTTTTTTAAGAGAAGTAACACTCAGGCAATGAATGCCTCCTACTATTACTACGTGTTAACTTCTTTAAGAATATACATTTTTCAATTAATTTTTCTTTTTTATGCAATGTTTTAATTTAGTTCTGCTGATTATTTTAAGTTTCTAAAGAAAAAGCACTTTTTTCACTAAATATTACACGTTCACTAACCACGAACTTCCAATTGTAACTAACGCCATCACAAAACCAAAATAATTGTGTACTTAAAATAATTTTTTTCTTGTTGATTTTCTTTGGAATAACAGCACAGTTTTTTTCCACAAAAAAATTTCTTCGAGGTTAAAGGCATTAACATATCCATGAGTGAGAGATTCTTACATTACTTGTGGCTAGTGTAGTAGCTAGTCGATTTTTCGTTAGGGAAATACCTAACGATTTGAAGTCAATTTCTACTTTTAAAACTGGAGGGTCTGTACAGGCCTATAGTACATACATACGTACACACATATGTATGTGTATACATAGGTACATATATTAATATACCCAATGGGCCATAACCATAGCCAACAAAAAAGTCTACTTTATCAATTTTAGAATGCACTTTTTTCAAAAATGAACTTTCGACCTACCATAGACGAGAAAAACTGCACTTTAAAGGAAAAAGTCGGTTCCAAAGTTAAAACATCGACTCTGGCTTTTTACTTCAAGACAAAACACATTAAAATAAAAGAGAAAATTTAATAAGAGTTGTAAATTAGTGTAATACAAATTAATAAATAAATAAAAAATAAAACAAAAACAGTTTGTGCTGTAATATACATACATACATAGGTGCACATGTACATATGTATATACATAAATGGATGTATGTATGTACACATGCATATGTACATATTTATTTTCATAATACAGCGTCAGATGAGAGAGATGCCACTTTCTTATTTTTTATTTTCGATGATATGAAAAATTTCCAATATTTGTTGTGGCACCCAGTTAAAGTCGATTCAACTTAATACACACTTTGTTTTTGACTATAGTTGAAAAATATTTAGAAACAGGTTTTTAATTTTAAGTTGTTTTTAAAACGAACCGACTTTATGCTGTGACTATGGTTATGGTCCAATGTGTTTTAACATAAATTTGTATATCGTTACCTCAAAATAGAAATGCCCTAATTCAAAATTTTTATCAAATCGAGTTAGGGAGTTTCTATGCTAATAATAACAATAATAATAACAATAATTATAATGATCCTTATTTATATCTTAAATTATTTTAATATAATTTGTTTTTGTTTTTTTTAACAAAGACTACGATGAATACCCAAAATATGTTTTGATGAGAATAAGACAATCAATTGCGGAAAACCTTTTGCACTATAACATAAATATTCGACAACATAGTCGATCTGTAACAGCCGCTTAACGGAAGATCCTGTTATGTATAGACGATTGTCAGGTCTTACAATATTGTTAGTAAAATATTTTTGTCTGACATCGTTGCCAGAAAAAACATTGTCAGTCCATTGCAAGACTAGCATCTGAAAACAAATTGTCAGACATCCTACAATCCTTTGAGCACATTGTAAAATTATTGCCATATATTTGTCAGACATTTTAATATTGTCAGACGTGCGAAGTTTATGCATCTGACAATGGCGTCATTTTAAGAGAATTCTTTCTAAGGGCAACACTGCACACGCTTGATTTTAAAGAAAAAATAAATCAAAAATATGTGCAGACAAATTCATTGTACTATCTTCTTTATGGCCCGTAATAATATTTATTTTTTTACTTTTTGCACAAACGATGGAAATTTAACAATTTCTAACAAATGCTTTGAATCTGGCAACTCATAACAACAACCTAAATTACGACGCAAAGCACAACGTAATTTAGCGCTTAGCTTTTACGCTGAAATAAGTAACCTAAATTAGAGCGTTAACGTTGCGTCAGAAACAGTAATGTTTACTCACTTTGATTAATAAAAAACTCTACATAGAAATAAGAAATAAAAATGCTAAATTGACCTGAAAGTAGCTAAAGTTACATTACTTAACAAAAACAACAGTACTTTTGCAGCCAACTTCACTGCTTTACGCGCTGTCAAAATTGGATTTTCCAATTGCAAAGCGTTGACGCCGCGTTATTTCAGTTGGTTTCATACATTTTGTATGGGCATGAGAAATTCTGACAGCCAGACAACGCTTTGCGTCGTAATTTAGGTTGGTCTGTAAATTGGAAGACTTTCTGACAAATTTGATACAACCGTGTGAAATGACAATCTACCTTGTGCTGGCTATTTTTGATTGCCAGTACATTGTCAGCACATTGCCAAATCTGACAATATTGTAAGATCTTACAATCGTCTGTACATAGCTTAAGTTTTCTGCGATTCTTGGCGAATAATTAAAAAAAATTTACTGCGTTTTATTTTCAAACGTACTTTGTTATTCAAAATTATTTGTACTAAGGAAATTGCTTTCGTCACGCATTCGTTCAATTACTATGTATTATTAAAATAATTTTTATTATTTGTTTATTTACAGCCAAAGAAGCAGACCCATCCACAGAGAAATCGAGGAAATTGTACGAATATATTTTAAAACGCAAAAAACTAATCATTCCTGGTGTTTTGGCTTTCGCGGCTCTGCTGGTTGTGGCTACCGTCTTGGCAACACTGAATGAAAGCAAAAGTAAGCTTGTACTCGGAAATAGTGAAGAATCGAGAGATATTAAACCAATAAATTCAACAATAGGTATTCATTTATCAATTTATATGTGTAAAAAACCCTATGGACTCAACGACAGACAGGCGGACAAGTAGATAAGCAAACACATGTTCATATAAACAATTGTCCAGGGATAAAATAATTACAAGTTGCGATTTGAAGTTTAATAGATTTTTACAGCTATTTGTACAAAACTGAACATCCTCGTCCATTCATTAATTTAGCAATTACGGTCACTTTTATTGTTATCGCAACGTGAAATCAGCATATTTGCACTCGAAATTTCAATGTAATGTAAAAGGTCCAAGTGAATTTGAATTTGAATCATATGTACATACAAAATAAAAAATTAAAAAAATATCGAGCCCTATTTTCGATTTAATCGTAAGCGATATGTAGTAAAAAATTTACTTTTTTATTGAAATTTAAATTTTATGCGCCTACCCATAGTTGAGAAAGATCAAAATGCCAAACTTGTTGATAACTTTTAATATAAAGGCTCTTTATCGTAAGCGACAATTTACGTACTATGTAAAACATATTTGAATATTACAAAAGAAAACCTTCTCCTAAAAACTTTATTTGTTGTCGATTACAATTAAATCGAAACAAATAGTTACGGGTTGAAGATACCTGGGGCGATGTACTTAATTTATTATCGTTAGTTATATGCTGCGAACGATAAACTGCTTTCTATGAGATAATCCTTAGGATCTCAATAGGCTAACAACTAATAATACATACATATATATGCATATATTACGAACAATATAATGGTACATATAGTACAAACGATATAAAACTTTCGATATCGTTCGAGTATGGTTCGGTAATGTACACAATCGGTTATATTCTACGAACAATGTAATGATTCGTATTAGCGTTGTCAATTTTCGTGTCTTATATATATTTGTTCAAATAAAATTTCACGATTTTGTTTTTGTTCGAATATACCAATATTTATGAACTTCTGTTCGAATGAACAAATTAATGAATAAAATATTTTATTCAAATAATTCTAAATTTTTTTTTTTGTCAAAAACAGCACCCAATGTATTAATTTAATTGTCTTCATTAGTAAACAAAAAAAATTCAGTACACAAAAAAAGAATTATTTTAAAAGCAAGCTTAGAAAATTTTCGATTAAATCGTAAGCGAAATATAGTACAATATTAACTTTTTTATTGGAATTAAAATTTTATGGGCCTACCCATAATTTACAATGATCAAAATGCCAACATTTTCGATAACTTTTGAGATAAAGGCTTTAAATTGTTATCGTAAGCGACAATTTACGTATGTAAAACACGTTTGAATATTATAATAAACCGTCTCCTGAAAACTTTAATTGTTGTCGCTTACGATTAAATCGAAAATAAGGCTCGATATTATTTATTTATATGTGAAAAACATAGATGCTAAAATTCTTTCACCAATAATGGCTACATGTAGACAAAAAAATTGGAAAAAAATGGCTAAGCGGGATAAATTATAAAAATCATGAGTATTAAACATAAATAAGAAAGCAATTCATATTATATTTTTTGCAGCAAATCGGGAAAAATGTTTAAAGTACATAAAAGTAATAACTATAAATTAAAGTAATAAATCAAATCATATTTATTCAGGTACTCAATATGCAAACAAAAAACTGAACACAAATAACAATAACAACATAGTAAAAATAATCTTTCAAAGGAAAATCATATTTAAACTTTATTTGTTGACAAGTAGTAATTAAAAAAAAAACTTTTTTAAAAACAAGCTTTTTTTAAGATACTAAAATTATCCAAAAAAATTATCCGCCATCATCAGATCAGCTCTATATCATTTTCATCCGATTTATATATGCATGCAAATTTTCAGCTCAATCGAAAACCGGGAAGTTTGTTAAATTTAATTTGCAAGATTTGATTACAGATAGACAACGAAACAGGTGAAACTAAATAAAAGCTTGTAAAATACAGAAATATATCGTCGGCTTAGAGTGTAAACGTGCTAACTCACTTCAACCATATTTTACAGGAGAGACAAAATACTGTTAACATTTTCTATACATCTGTTATAAAACTAGCATAATACATTGGGTCATAGCCATAGTCACAGAATAAAGTCGGTTCGTTTTAGAAACAACTTAAAATAAAAAACCTGTTTCTAAATATTTTTCTACTATAGTCAAAAACAAATTGTGTGTTAAGTTGAATCGACTTTAACTGGGTGCCACAAAAAATATTGGAAATTTTTCATACAATCGAAAACAAAAAATAAGAAAGTGGGATCTCTCTCTCATCTGACGCTTTGTTATGAAAATGCATACATATGCATGTGTAAATACATACATACATACATTTATATACATACATATGTACATGTGCACTTATATTACAACACAAATTGCTTTTGTTTTATTTGTAATTCATTTAATAACTTTTGTTACACTAATAGCTAATAAATCAGTGAATATTTAAATATAGTTGAGCTAATTTTCATAAAAACTTAAAATGTGTTTAAACACACTTTCATTTTTTCAGTGGCGAATTAAAGTTATTATCAAATTATGTTGAAAGTACGGTAGCACTACACGATTTCCAAATATTATGGAATGTTTTCCAAAGAACAGCTGTTCAATATAAATAAGAAAGTTGATTTATCAATTTGCAGAAAAGTGAAATAGCAAAAAACACATTTTATGATACAAAAAGAGCATCGAAATGCATTTTTCTATTTATATATTTCATGATATGAAAATATGTGTTACATTTGTTGTATATTTGCGAAAATTAAACGAAATTCTTTTTAATACGACTACATGATGTTCATGTACATGCATTAAAAAAACACAACATGCACAAAACATATGGTGTATTTGTAAAACTTAAACAACACTTAAATGCACAATGTTGGCTATTTAAGATTCATTTAATTTTTGGGGTGAAAAACAAAATTTTGTGTTTAAGCATGATTTAAAAATAAAATACATATAATCATTGACTGATTTATTAGCCCTAATTCACAACTCTTATTAAATTTTCTCTTTTATTTTAATGTGTTTTGTCTTGAATTAAAAAGCCAGAGTCGATGCTAACCTAGTTAAAAACAGCGTAAGCATGTTTTAACTTTAGAACCGACTTTTTCCTTTAAAGTGCAGTTTTTCTCGTCTATGGTAGGTCGAAAGTTAATTTTTTTAAAAAGTGCATTCTAAAACTGAAAAAGTAGACTTTTCTGTTGACTATGGTTATGGCCCGTGGTCTAAAAAGTCAAAATGTTTGAATTTACTATAATTTTCAAAATAAAACTGTATAAACTTATGTTTTTTTGTAACCATCTCAACCTCACCTTGTGCGTTAGTTTTTATTGTAACTATGAAAAGGACCTTTCCTCCTGTCAAATGTCCTTTAAAGAAAATATGCAAAAACTTTTACAAAAATTAACAGAATTTCATGAAAGTTGAAATATTTGTACAAATCTAATAACACAGAACAGCGCGTGTCTGTTTTTGACTTACTGGCACGCACACTCACAGTGAGATTATATGTCGTCACTCAAGTGAGCGTGACTGGCACTCAAATTTTCTTTCAAAACATATTTATTCTTGAATGATTACGCACAATTTAGTTAAATGTTTCAGTTTCTCACGCATGAAAATCATGTATTTGAGTTGTCACTCACTCTCACGTCGAAATAAAAATACCCTTTCTTATATTTCATAAAGGACCTTGTTTAATTCAAATTTTTATTTATTTTTGTTATTAAAGTTCTGATTTTAACATCATAAGTGACATTGTACATATATATTTATTTAAATTATGGTATTCCTTTAAGATAAAAAGGATCTGAGGTTAGGAACATATGAGTTATTAAATCCATATAAGTGTTTATCCGAGAGGAATTTTTAGCGTGCGACAACAGCACCTTCCTCACATTTTTGTGATTGGCTTCTAACCACAAAGTACTTACAGAGATGTCACGAGACGGCAAATAAATGGTGTTTTCAGAGGTCTCCCACACTGTCACGGCGCACAGTGTCGTGATTTCATATAACGAGTGGCCATAAATAGAAGGAGTGGTTATAAAGAGTTGAAATTTGGCACACGTATTTTATTTGATAAAAGAAAAAAAATATTAAAATTTCAAAAACTTTGGAGCAAGGATTCGTATCCTTCCCATATATCCTGAAATTAAAAAACGTCATAAAAGATAGAAAAAAGTCCGAACTTCATGAAATTTTGTAGTCATTTAGTTTGATACCCTAAATGATTTGATAAAATTTTATCCAAATCGGAGCAAGGACACGCCTATCTCAAAAATGTCCTTTTTCAAAAAATTAAAAAAAAAGTGAATAAAAATTTAAATTTTTAAATTAATTTCATACACGAAACACTTGTAACAAGAATAATGTGTGTGTCAAATTTTATCCAATTTTAATAATTTTTACCAATTTTTTATATTAATTTTTTTTAATAAAATTTTTGGCGATTTTTTGTCTTAAATTTTTTTAAAAACGAAAAAAATTCAATGAAAAAAATTCAAATGGAAAGTAAAGTATATGTTACTTTTTAATGTTTACACTTGTTTTATTATTTAAATAAATTATAAAAAATAATGTTTTGAACAATTTTTATTTATTAAATACAATAAAAAAGAAAATGTTAGAATTTGTTTACTCTATTCATCCGAATCACTTTCTTCAAGCTGGTTTATTAAATTTTCTTGATTATCCGCATAAATATTATTTTCCTCAATAATGAAATCATTTATTTCTTCACAACTCCTTTTACTTATTTTATCTTCTTTTCTATGTATAGATAACTTTGGTTCAGACTGCAAAACCATTCTTTCTATTAGGTCTTTATTAGTATTTGTACGACTATTTTTTCGAGTATGGTTTAAACGAGTTTTTCTAAAAATTTTATGAGTGGCTTCTATAGCTTCCTCAGATAACATACCTACTGGAATCTTGGAGTTTTTTATAAATTCTGCTCCATGAACTAGTATTTTGTGGACAGTAACAGGCATACAATACCAAGAATATTTTTGAACATATAAATTCCATGTTTCTCTAAGCAGCTGTTGAAAATTTATAATATTTATTGTTTTACTGCTTGAAATAGTTTTTAAAATCAAAGAAAAATTTTTAATTAGTGATGGGTCAACCTGCGTTATGCTAGATGAGACATCAATGTTGCTGAAAAACCGTCTCGCAGTATTCCCATCATTTGTTGTACCAAAACCGGTTTTAACTTTATCTACATTTAATCCAAGCTCCTTTTTAAAACCTTCATGAATTTTAGATTTTCTTTGATTTAAAATTTGCTTAACATCATTTTTTGAAACTCTCCAAATTTTTAGAGGCAACCTGTAAGCTATGTGTAATATACACTCAAAGAATTTTATCCATGCATGTAATGTTGATAATCCGTGTTTATGTAATTCTTCTCTTTTTTAAGGTCCCTCTCAAATACTTGAATTAAATTCATTTCAGTGGGTTTTGCACAGCAAACAAAACAAGAAGAACTGCTTTTGTTATCAGCTAACACATTAAGAACAGCTCCATCTACCATTGTTAATCTCATGTCAAAATGAACGGTAAGGTTTTTTTTTATCAGAAACATAATCAAATGTTTGCAAATTATCAATTTCTTCCTGAATAATTGCCCTTGTAGTTTTAACCAAATCCGAATTTTCTTTTTCCATATAATAGCATATTGGACGACAATACCTTATTGAGGAATGTTTTAAATTATTCCATAAACTGTTTTCTGTACCCCAGTCTAAAAATCTTAATGGAACAAATGAAGCAACAAATAAATATTCATCCCGCGAATTTGGATCATTAAACTTTTGTTTGTAATTGCTATGGCCTGAACTACCATCAAATCCCCATTTAATTTCCAAAACTACATCATTTTGGGTTTCAAAATCATTTAAATATAATAAACTTTTGGCTGTCATATTTAGAAAATTTTGTAATGGTATTTTTACTGACGTTTCTGATATTGATATATTTTCCGGAATATATTTTTTCTTTGCTTTTTGTAGACTATAATATGATGGAAAACAGTTCTTGTGCACATCATTTACAACCGTTCGCATATTTTCATATTGTCTATACGATAGATCATTATCTATTAATAATGCTAAAGCCTTTTCTACGGAAATAGAAGTTTCTGGAGTTGGGCTAGATACTCTTTGAACAGCTCTTCGTAATTGCTCAGGGCATGTAGACCTCACAAGATCATCTACCTTTCTTCTTTTGGTTCGTTCAGAACTTTCATTAAAGCCTTCTCTTGGTCTTCCTTTACGACTTGTACTTGGTCCCTTAATAAATAAAAAAACATGTTATTTATTATATTATAAAAAATAAATATTCAGATAATGATATTACAATGTATATATCTTCTTCTTCTTCCACTTCTTCTACTTCTTCCACTTCTTCATCAGCTTCTTCCACATCAAAAAATGAATTTAGCCAGAAAAAGTTTTTGTTTTCAAACACAGATTTCTTTCTGTAGCATTTTTCCCAACTTTTTTTTATTCTAGCTAGAATTGATTTAACTCTTACAATACTTTTCTGTTGCAATTGTGTCTTAAATTTATCTTCTAAATGATTTTTAATTTCCGTAAGGGCTAGGGAGTGTGTTGTATGTTTGTGCCAAATATTGAAAATTTGCCTAATTTGAACTTGCCTTGACACTGAAAAAGTAAAAAAAATTGACTATTCTGCCAAGCTCTGCAAAAGAGACCCATTTTTTTTAAATGTACATACTTGTATCAATATTATATTAAAGTATCAAAAATAAACTCGAATAAACTTTTTTTTAGACCTTCTATAAACTTGTAAGTTGTAAACAATTAAAAAAATTTCTTTCTGTTTACATTCAGAATAACGGTACAAAACACATGATGAATTAAATGTAAAAAAAAATATGTTACTATATTTTAGTAATGTCATACTTTAATATTTATAAACAATTTAACTGCATTATCGACAATTTACGTTAAATTAACCCATTTGTATATACGCTATTTTTCACGTTTTTTGTGTGCATATTGCATACTTACCAAAAACTTTCAACTTTGATTGGCTATAACTTTGTCAAAAATATTTTTTTTTCAAAAATTCTTTTTGATTATTGTAATTTGAAATCTAGTTTATCAAACTGTTTTAACAGATTTTTAAAATTCCAAAAGTCGTTTTTTTTATTTTTGGCCGCTGACACCACACAGTGCGGCGTCTTCTTTAAAGTTTCTTTTGTGGAAATGAAATCAAATGACTTCTGTAATCATTTTAAAACAATTTTTAATCACGTTCTTAATAATAATAGCTTATTTGCATTATGGTTTTTAATTCAAGACAACCAATTCTTTCATTTAATTTTGTACAGTTGTTTACTTCTTCAAATGTATTTTCAATTTATTCTTTGTGGTCTCAGTCACTGTGTGATTATTGTAAGCAAAAAGTAAAAACTAAAATGTTTCAATGAAAATGCTTAAAGTTAAATCAAATTTTAATCACTTTTTAATACCAATAATCTTTTTCACGTTGTGTTTTTATACCCTTCACCAAAAATGGTAAAGGGTATATATAGGTTTGTCCAGATTTTTGTAACTTCTACAATATTCATTTCCTGCCAGATAAAGTTAGTTATTCTGAATCCTTATGAATAGGAGATGAAAAAAAGACATGTCCGTTTATCCGTCTGTCCGTCTGTCTGTACGGATTTTATATGGGTGGCGTGAAACGCGTTTTTTGAAGCTCCCAAACAAGTTAGAGAGCTCGGAGTTGAACTGAAACGACCGCACTTGCCTCAGCACAATTGGTTATGAAAATCAGCAAAAAAAAATAATCGGTTCATAAAATTTTGAAATATATGGTTTTATCATACATTTTTAAAATTTCATGAAAAAACTACCGCGCATAGAATCAAGCATATTCAAAGTTCTAATCAACATCACTAGCCACTCTGCTGCTGAAGCTCGCTTAAATGCGATAAATATTTACTATACTTAAACATTTGCTTTAATTTGCATTATTTCGTATTAAACCCCTTTTTGTCACCAATACATAGACTTTGCCTTATGGTATTTTTGCTTGGCACATGCTTTTTCGTACGCATGCATAGGAATGGATGTGTATAACTATCAGTAGCCTCATGCAAAAAACATTATGTAGATATGTATGTATAAATATACGCTAGCATGAAGCCCATTCCCTCGTACATACACACATACATATCTATGTGCATAAGAGTGTTCATATGAACAACTACAACAACAACAATATGCCACAAATAGTATTCAGAGAAGAATATTTAATTGTTTGTACGTGTGTATGTAGTCAACTCTACGCACAGCAACAATATGATAGCAAACGTATTGAAAGAAGAATATTAAGTTGTTTGTGGTAAGAACTGGGAATTTTTTTTGTATACAAATAAAGTATTGTGCTAATGAATGCCTGTTGATAAGATATATTAAATATATGTGCGCTTAATTATGAAAGTGGTCTAAGTCATGTATTTCTTTCATCGAGATATTTAATAGATTACTTTGAAGAAATTAAAAAATATTTTTATATTATGAAACATTTTAATTTATCAATTCATAGAAGTTTATGTAATGTTTATTGAATTTTTTTAGAGATTTATTTCATATTTCGATGCAGAAATGCATATGACTTAGACCACTTTCATACTTAAGGGCACATATGTATGATTGTAAATACGTCTGTATGTACATACAAAAGGGGATAGGATTGTTTGAATGTGTTTGATTTGCTTATTTGTTTTCTGAATATGTTTTGCAACAAAATGAATGGCTATCATGGTTAATAAGTTAGAAGTCGGCCTGTTATGATTCGTTTGTTGAGTTTCGAACTTACATTTGAAAGTTTTTTTTTTCAATATAAATACATATGTATGTATTTTTGCAAAAGAAATTAATCGGGGACCAAAAATAGTCATTATTTTCGAACTTTAAAAAAAGCAACTGTATTGAAGGGAAACATCAAACAACCTGGACAACCACACCATTTTAATTGTTCTAAACTAGATTTTTCTAAACTTCAATGGTTTTAAAATTTAAATTTTTGTTTTTTAAGCAGAAATAAATGTTATTTCCGGATTTTTTGTTTTTAACCGGAAATAATTGTTATTTCTTGATTTTTCTTTTTTCAAGCAGAAATAATTGTTAGTGGTTTTGTTTTGTTGGTGTTTGTCAGAATATTTCCAATTAACTTTGGTGTTATTTGTTCCTTAAAAATTATCACATGTAATTTGGCTTATAAAGAGATACGAACTTTAGCCTACTTAAATTTTAATTATAGAAATAATTATTTTCCGATTTTTATTTTTTCGAGAATAAATCAAAGTCAATTTGTGATTTCTACTTTTTCGGACAGAAATTAAATTAAGTTACATTGTGGGAAAAAATACATATGCCTACATACATACATACACACTATGAACTTATAGGTACTTATAGGTTATAACTACTACGACAGGATCAACGTGTGGAGATTCCGTAGCCAAAAAACGTGGTAGCCGCCCCAAAGCGGCGAACCGATATTTTTCACACTTTTATGATATGGCTGTCAAATGATAGGGATTTTCCAATGGAAAAATCATGGTGAAATCATTATGAAAATTTTAACTCATTTACTGATATCTGGCGTTGTTTTAGTAAAAACACATACCTACACATTTTTAACCCTTATACCTACTTATGCATATCTTAGTCACATACATATATTCCAGGTTCACCCAATTTAATTAAAAAATTTTAAAATGTGTACATACATACATATTTATAAAATTTCGGTACTTTGTACACACCAGCCATACAAGTAAACAATTATTTCAACACGTGTATTTGTTATAAATACTGCCAAAAAGGAACTTTGCAGTGAAACTCCTATAGAATATATAAACATAATATATTTTAATATGTATGTATGTACGAAAACAGCTTAAACACAAATGCTTTAATCACAGAGAAATTTTGCATTTGCGTTTAAAATTACTGTGTTCGATATACTAAGGTACTTTTTTATTTTTGGTAGGTACATAAATACCTAATATAAATTTTGTAAAAGTTGAAATGGCACTCCTACAAGGCATACATTTTTGGTTGTAAAATTATGCGGCTTCTTGAGTTATTGTAGGGTAAAATCATGTGTTTTATCGTTGTAAAAATTAAACTACCTACATATATCGACTCGCACTGAATTAGAGTGAAATTGTTTTTATAAAATTCAATTATTTATATATAACATACATACATATGTATGTATGTGTAGGTATAAATCTATGAAACGAAGATGTAATAAAACGAAAGCTATGCTTGCTAACTTATAACTATTTATTAATTATATTCACAGACAGGTATACATACAGGGTGTTTTTTAGAGGTATAGAACTTCGAATTGAAATAAAACACAAGAAAATCGTTTTAATGTCCATCAATTTGGCTTTATTGGAAGGATAATTTTATGCCATTAACGTTTAAATATGATTTCGGGCATGTGGCCGCCGCGGCTGGCTCGAATAAAGCCAATTCTACAGGTCCAATTTTCAACCACTTTTTCGAGCATATGGGGCCGTATGTTGGCAATAACGCCACGAATGTTGGCTTCCAAGTCCCCTAACGTTTCTGGTTTGTTGGCGTAGACGAGCGACTTCATATATCCCCAAAGAAAATAATCCAATGGTGTCAAATCACACGATCTTGGTGGTCAATCCATGGTTAACCGAATTAATTGCTCTGATGGACGATTATGTCGACCATAAAATGGACGGAGCTTGCGGTAAACTTCGCGAACTGAACCATTATTTTCGAAATAAATTTGCACGATTTGCAAGCGTTGTTCTTTTGTCAACCTGTTCATGATGAAATGGCAAACCCAACTAAATATTAATCACTTGACAGCTGACAAAATGGCCGCCAGTTAAAAAAGTGATGCCAACTTAAAGTTCTATACATCAATAAAAAACACCCTTTAGAACACAATAAGTTACGAAGCTTGTCACGAAAGAGTTGTATAGCACAAAGTCAATGTTAATGATTAAACAGAATACCGGCATAAACACATTTTCCATACAAATTGGCACAAAAAAGCAGATGCAGAAAGCAGTCCTGAGAAAGAATCTATTTTATTTTGAGAGCGGTTTTTCTTATGCTCTCAGTTGTAAGTACTCATTCTCTCAGAAATGTTACCATACTTTGAATAAATTTCATATATTTTCAGCGTTGCCACTTTCTGTGTAATAGTGCAAAATCTGTACTATTTTAAGTTCTTTGCACTATTTTTGCACCATAAATTTTTTGTTTAATTTTGCACTATTTGAATGTAAAAATGGCATTTATATTTATATGTTTTAAAGCGATAACAGCATAAGTCGATTTAAGACAAAATCGAGTTATGTATATGTGCTACAAAATTCTACAGGCGAAACTTCATGCCTGCGGGAAATCTCCATGTCTCCAACAAAGTTTATTATAAAGATATAAACAAAACCATATTGGTGTAAGTCTTAGTAAAAGTCAAATAAAATTTTTAAAAAGGCCCTAATTATGCTAAACATATTTAGAATATTGGGATCCTATTACAAAAGTAATGCAAACTTCAAAAATGTCTACGATATTTCCTACTAGAGAGCCATACAAAATTATCACCTATTATATCGCAATTGTTATAATTAACAGCTTGTGGCATTGAAAGTGCTCTGGAACAATCTGAAGTATTGAGATTATATTGAAGATTGGAAGTTTTTGAAGATTATTCAAAAATAACTGAATCAATCTTGGACTTTTGACTAATTTTAATTTAGTGTTTTAAAGCGAATCCCTGCTCTTGAGCTGAAGTAATCAAAGTTGTGGAAATTTTTTTTTTGTCTAATTACATAAAAACAGGTTTTTTTTAAAACAAAATGAGTTATTTATGCTTGACCAATAAAAACGAGCAGCTTGTTATACAGCAAAGTTGAATTTATATTAATTTAGCTACTTAAAATAATCTTCCGAGGCACAACAAAATGTATTGTATAAATATTTTAGTAAATTTTATATAAAAAAAGCAACTTTCATGATGACCTTTATAATTTTTTATTGATGTAGTAGAACCAAAACTTGCACAATCATTGAAATAAAAATCGATTTCCCTTTTTTAAGCTAGACCATAAAGACCTTAATATATGCGATAAATTGGATGTTTTGAAATTTACTGGTCTAAAATTTTTCAACGTAAAAGCTGTGCTGGCGATATTCTTTTTCTAAATTTAAAAGTTGTAATATTATCATTCTTAAACGCTTCTGTTGAAATTTTTTTTTTTTTGTAAACTGAACTTAATTAAAACTGATACCCCAAAAATTAGTTACCAGTTATCGATTTTAAAATTATTGTGCAAATTAGGAGCCTAAAATGATAAAAAGAAATTGGAAAAAATAGTTTTATTAAAAAAAACTAAATGAGTTTAAATTGAGAAAAGAAAAGGGTTGAGAATCTTCTCAAATGCCTGGTTTAAAGAATATTTTATGAAATTTTGACAAAATGTTAAAAGGAAAGTGGTAAATTATTCTTAGTTGAAGTAAATATTTGTGAATTAGTGAATTTTTTGTTACATTCTAAATTTTGTTGTACGATTTTTATATGTTAAAAAATTTCTCGTTTTAAATTTTAATTTACTAAAAAGCTAATAAAAAAATAATAATTCTTTCTTAGATTTTTGCACTATTTCATTCGGTTTTGCACTATTTTAGACTTGCAGCTGTGTAATTTCCTTTTCCACTAGTGGCAACGCTGTATATTTTGTAAACAAAACTACAAAGAAAAATAACCACAAAAGAAAATAAAACAAAAATTAGAGAGCATTTGAAGTTACTGTCGACGATGTTATTATGGGCTTTATTAATTTGGGAGCGATTTTCATGAAGTTGCAGATTTTATTCTGTTTCATCATTTAGGCAAAAGGCCGCCCGCGGGCGCTTCGTTATGCTCTTTTTTATACGTACATTCGTAGAAGCAGCGATGCCAACTATTTGTAACCCAAACGCGCATTTCCCCTTCGCAAAACGCGCTAGAACGCGCCAAGCTTCAGCATTATCAACTATTTATAGCCAAAACGCGCTATTTTCCTACGCGCTAAATTAAATTTTAATAAAATTCGATGTATTTACATGTGTATTAGTAAATACAATTGATTTTTTAGTAGCTCTTTTCAGATTTTATAATATTGTTTCTTCGAAATTATATCCTAAACAATTAAAATCATTTAATACAGAATCTCAGAATTGCCTTCCAAATAATCGAAATCCTTAGTTTTTATTTTATATGATGTCAAACTTTGTAACAACTTTTTTTTTTTTTTTTTTTGCGATTCAAATGCTTTCTGTACTTCAGCTAGAATAGATGCTTAATAAGTTATATAAATTTTTTTGATCACGAATTTTCATGAAATTTCAAAATATTTGCCATTTACAGTATTAAAATGCGTTTTTAATTCTAACCACAGTCAAGGGAATTATATTTGCGACAGCTGAATTATTATCCAATTTAAAAAATTTTATGAGTTTTGAATACTAGAAAATGGTTAAATTTATGCAAAAAAAAGTAAAAAAAATATTGAACGGAAATGATACTGACTTTATTCAAACGCGCTAATTTAGCGCTTTTTGTAGTAAACGCGCTAAGACTAAAAAAAAGCGCGTTTGGCATAGTTAAAACGCGCTAAATCTAGCGCGAAACGCGCTAAATTGGCATCGCTGCGTAGAAGCATGCATTTTACTCTCTTTTATATTATACAAGTATCTGCTTGCCTGATTTTGATAAAAACCATGATACAATAATACAGGTAACCTCCAAGCGCCAGCTAATAGAGTTTGTTTCGTGATGTGATCTGCCAAATGTTGTTTACGTTTTACCAATGCACGCGCATAGTGCATATTAAACTACTAATACAAACAAAGCTTTGCAAAGCCAAGAGAAAACGCAACTACATGTGTCTAGATTTCTCTCGGTTTTTTGACAGGTGTCATCACAAAACAGCAATAAAAAGCCCTGTTATTTTATTTTATTGTAGATTTGTTGTAGATTCGCGGGTATCTATATTATTGAATAATGATAATAGTAATAAGAAGAGCGACGAGAAGAAACAATTAGCAATCAACCCCATCCAAGAATTGATAATTGTCGTATAACACAGCTAACCAAAATGGGTTATGCGTAAATAATATCGCATTCGAATATTGCGTAAACATTTTTCGGACAAAACACTCGAGAACGGCTATCGTAAACGGAAACACAAAGTGCTGCTAGAGCTCACTCGTCGCTCAGTTTGTGGCAGCAAATCTTTCGATATCGTTGTTTCGCTCACGAATCAATAGCGAACATTTAGCAATATCAGAATGTAATCATTAACAAAGCCGTTAATCGTTCGATTTTATTATCGCAAAATTTTGCTTTTTGATTAATTTTTGCTTTTTCATCTCACAATTTATCACTAAGTCTTTAATTTTTAATTGTATTTAATATAACTATGCATGGATTTAGAAATATATTTTTGGCATTTTTGTTCATTTTACTTATGTACTTAACTTTTTATTTTTTAACCTTTCAATAATACAGCTGCATACATATTTCACTTTTATTTCTGCTGCGATCACTCTGAAGCTTACAAATGACTTCTTTTTTCTTCCTCTTGTTTTTTTTTGCCCTTCGAAAGAGCAAAAAACGTTATTCCTTTTTTCGTTATACATGCAAAAACATCACAAATTGAGAGAAACAAATTTTTTCTTGTTGCTAAACTTTTTTTAACTAGGATTTTCCGATTGAGACAAGAGTGTGATACATTGTTGCCATTTTAGCATTTTCACTGCCAGATCTGGCATTTTCATTAGTTAAAAAGCATTCAACTTTCAAAAATTCTGCTAGATGCTTTCTGGCAGAATTTTAATTTGTTAAAAAAATTCTTCTGTATAGAGGATTTTTTACATAAATGTAGCTGTATTGCAGGCTAAAGGTTTTCTGCTGATCTGCACTAGCAACAGTAAAAGGCCCATAGGATCTAGCTAATCCCTCAATAATCAATGTATTTATAATTTGGAATTATAGTTCGTAAAAAATTTAAAACGCAATTGTAACATTTGCAAAAACTCCAATTATTAACTATTTTATATTTGTATGTGCTCTAAAAATGCCTGCAAATACCTACTAATAAGTTTGTATAAACATGAAATTCAAAGCCATTTCAATAATTTTTTCTACATTTAAATCTGGCATTTTAGCAGAATTTTTTGACCGATTTAGCATTCCCTCATCATCATTTTCTGGCAACACTGGTGTGATATTATTTATAAATCTTTAGTGAACACGCAAGGAACTTTCATATTTACTTAAATTTTCGACAGATTATCGATAATGCTACAGCGAACATTCGTTTATTTTCGAATATCAGGTTGGTTGGGAAGAGGCAGAGGGACAATAAAATTGCAAATCAGAGATGTCAATTTAGTCACTAAATTTTAGTGCCTCTAGCACCACTGTTCCCAACTTTTTTCCAACAAATATCGCTGAAGTAGACAAGAAAATAGCTAGAAAAATTTAAAAATATTTGAAAATTTAGCGATAAATAGCTAAAAAAAATATTTTTAAGTTTTTTACAAACATTTTACGGTAACTTCTTCCGTACTTGCCAAATTTCCCTAAAAATTTTATAAAATACTAAATAAAAGCAATTTAATAGGCCAATAAAAGGCTGATTTTATTTAAAAAAACATATCGTCGGCTTAGAGTGTAAACCTGCTAACACCCTTCAAGCAAATTTCACAGGAGAGACAAAATACTGTTAACATTTTCTATACATATGTACATCGCTTAAGAAATTAGTCTAAAACATTAACTGCCTGGCTTACGATGTCGACAAAAAATTTTCTTTCGTTTATTTATTGAAAAAAAAAACAAAATAAGAAAATTTGTTTTGTTTTCAATATAAATAAGCGAAAGGAAATTTCTTGTCGACATCGTGAGCCAGGCCGTAAGTTTTTTCGAAATGTAGAGTTTCAAATTAAAAAAAATATTTGAGCCAGTCGATGCGGCGTCTCTTTCTCTTTCGAATGCCATTAAAATGTCATATGTTATTAAAAGTGGATTTAGCAAGTTTACACTCTAAGCCGGCGATATACATACATACATAAATATATGTAACATATTCATTATCGGTCTAATTCATAAAAAATATTTTAGGTTTATTACAGGTTTATTTGAGAAATTTCCCATAGAAATATGTCAAATAAGCGCTTAATAAACCTGAAATACTTTTTATGAATATGGCAGTATATATTTGTATCGCTTCTTTTTTGCAACATAGTCATAACTCAAAAAAGCTAGTTTTGAGAAAATAAGTGTAAAGTTTTCAATTTATATACACTTCAATCTATCTATATATATAAAAGAGTAACGTTACTGACTGACGCACAGCCCAAATGACTATAGCTAGAGAGCTGAAATTTGGTGTATAGGTTCCCCTTCCAATGTATAGATCCACTAAGAAGGGATTTTTGGAAACTCGAATGCTAAGGGGGCAAAAAAGGGTAAAATCGGTATCTTTATATCTCGGAAACTACATTAGATAGACTCTAAATTACAAAAGCGCACGAATGCTGCTAAAAAATAAGTTGACACGTGTTTAGTACTTTTGATATGTGTACTTCTAGGGATTAAAAAGGGGTAAAAACTGAATTTTGGTCCCTTTTTTGCACTCAAAATATCTTCTAAATTATTGAACGTAGCAAAAAGGTTTTTGACGCATTCTTTTCTTCTAGACAGAATCTCGAATTGATTTTGTCACTTTTTGAAAGTTCGCTTTTATAAGGGTTAAAATCGTACCCGTTTTCGGTACTTTTTTGTTAATGATATACATGTTAAAATAGGCTAGAGATTTGAAATATGGTGTGAAGGTTCCCCTTCCAATTTATAGATCCACTAAGAAGCGATTTTCGGAAACTCCAATGCTACGGGGGTAAAATCGGTATCTTTACGTCTCGGAAACCACATTAGATAGACTAAACATTCCAAAAGAATGCGAATGTTGCTAAAAAAAATAAGCCGACGCGTATTTGATACTTTTTCAATATGTTACTTTTAGGGGTTAAAACGGGGTAAGAACTGAATTTTGGTGCCTTTTGCACTGAACATATCTTCTAAATTATTGAATGTAGCAGAAAGCTTTTTGGCGCGTTCTTTTCTTCTATAAAGAATCTCGTATAGGTTTTGGCACTTTCTGAAAATTCGTAATTATAAGGGATAAAATTGTACCCGTTTTCGGTACTTTTTTTTAATGATAATGTACATATGATATACATGTAAAATTTATTTTCTATGTCTTCCTACAACTAAGTAGAGGCTGAGATAATAAAATGTATGTTTTTTTGAAGTTTCAAAAAGAGGTACCCAAAAAGGTAAATATGGGAAACGATGCTAAATATTTTATATTCGGAAGAGTTCATATACATAATTGAAACATTTAAATTTGAGTAAAATTTTATTAACTAATATAGTGTATTCTTGAGCATTGGTGTTAAGGGGTACTTTGAAACACGTACTTTTGTGAAAAAGTACTTTTTGAAATAGGTCCCATTTCAAAAAAGAGCTTTTTGAAAAAAGTACTTTTTGGATTAATTAATTAATATGTAAAAAATTAAACCATGTCTTAATACGTAATTATTATTGCTATTTTTATTGGTATTATTACTACTATTATCTATATATATAAAAGCGTAACGTACTTGGCTGGGTGATCACCGCCTAGCCGAAGCCAGTGGCGATAACAGAACTGAGAACAGGTATTTTTAAGTTCAATTGCAAAGGATTAAACAGGTGCAAAAATGGGTAAAATCTGTAACCTAATTTTTCCGAAACTAAAGCAAATACATTTAACAAACAAAAATAATTCATTACACAAGAAAAACAAGAAATTTTAATTACAAACTTAGAAATAGTATTAAAAACGAAACCAAATTTATTCACATTTAAAAACATTTTTTAATATGTTATTGATTTTTTTTAAATAGTCATTTAAAAACATCAGATAATCCCACTTTTTAACTTGTAGACGATTCTTTTTTATTTATAATAAAAGAACAAGTAGAAAACTTTCTTTCGCAAATTGTTAATGCTGGTGATGTAGTTAAAATAGCATTATAGTTTCTGTAATCACTTCTTTGATGTTTCCAAATAATTTGAATCAAACTCAATACTGTTAACGATTTTTATATCAGTAAAATTTCTTACTTTATTGATCAAATTTTTTAGATCAGCTAATAAAACATTATAAGTTGCTTCAGAAATTGCATCTAATACTTCATCGTACTTAAGATTATTTGCGATATTTTGATTACAAATAATCACGAAAACAAAGTATTTGCGTACTCTTTTTGTGGCATAGTTTAAAAAGTTATTATTGAATAGGAAAGCTCAGGAATAATATCAAAGCATTTAATGTTTTTTATATCGTTCATTAATTTGAGTCTTAAGGCTTTTGATTAGATCTTTAGAAAAGCAGTTAATTTTTCTAAACTCTATCAGGAATTGTAACACACTAATTCCACAGCATTATCTTTTTTTATGCAAACAAGCTTAAACAAGTATTTATAATTTGTAATTTGATAACTTAATAGTACGTTTCCACTATAAGCAAAACAAGCTGTTCAAGCTGCTGTCTCAGAACTCCTTGAAGTGTTTCCATTAAACTTTTGTGTGTTTTGGTTGTACGAATTTTCAAAATCAATTTGGTTTTATTATCAAGGCAGCAGCAAACCTTATTATTTAGATTATTAAATTTTTCACTCTTTTACATATGAGTAGGTGGGTGAGATGCAAAACTCGTTCGTTACAAAAATTAAAAAAATCAAGATAATGATTGATTCTAGTAGTTCTTCAGAAATTTTATAACAAGCAATATAGAGATTGCAAAAATGTATGCTCTTTTCATATTTTTACATGAGTTAAGATAGCAGTTAGCAGCAAAAATGGTTGGTTCCATACATCAGACATATGCAGAACTCTCTCTTTTTATGTTTCGTAGCAAAACTCGCTGGTTCAATATTTCTATTCTAAGCGCTCTTGATAGTTATAGTGACGAAATTCTAAAATGAATATGACAATTTACAATAACTTTTTAGACTTGCATTTTTATACTCGTTTGCATTTTATGTAAAAAAAATTAGCTTTTTGTAGTAAAAGCACCAGGTCAATTTCATTTTAAATTTAAAACTGCAAAGCGAATGATAATAGAAAAAAGTGGAAAAGGAATGTTTACTCTACAGGGGGAGATTAATTATAGAACCAACTTTTGCACCCCAAAACCTTTTTTGAAACGAGGAAAGACAATTAATGGAATTATTCCCATCAATGTGGATATTAAAACTGAAAAGAAAAAAAGATGTTGCAACCCTTTTATCAAAACATTTTGGAGAAAATTGGAGAACCAATGAGGATCTGCAATTTTATGTTATGGTCCTAGACAATAATAGTAATAATACAGATCTTGAAAATAATGAAGAATATAGTGAAGATGAAGATTTCACCTTATCAATTTAAAAATTCGTACTTTTTATTTTTTAAAACTTCTATAAATTAACTTAAAGTTCAAAATGACTACTGAAATTTAATAAATGAAAATAATTTTCAAAATATAATAAATTATAATTATAGAATTTTCTGACGTTCCAAACTTTAATCTATTATTTTTCTATGTGTCAGTAATTTTTAATTTTTCAACTCTTGAGTTTTAATCAAGGGCAACATCTAAGAATTTAAAGTATTCCACTAATTTGGTCCATTTAATCAGCTGCTATAAGTTTTTTGCTTTTTTCCATAATTCTGTTAACGTGTAACGAGCGAGTTTTGCAAATCTGGGCTCATATAAACAACATATAAATACAAGTGATGTGGTTTGTGCAATTGCTTAATAAAATTTAATATTCTATATTAGTGCCATCGTTTATCAGGTGTTTTGTTGATATGAAAAATGCATTGGAAAACATGTAGCAAAACATTGGTTTTGAGCAAAACAAGTTTTCTGCTCCAAAACACGTATATGGAAACGTAGTATAACATCCTATTGTTAACAAATTAAAAAGTTATGCAATATTTATATTTTTTAAACAAGTTAATTAAGGAAATTGTTCGAATATTTAACAAAAAATATTCGAATATTTTTTCATTCTAAATTGAAAATTTTTATTCGTTCGAACAAAAATGAAAAAAGTTGTTAGAATATTCGAATAATTTTTGTTCGAATGACAGAATATGGCGGACGCCCCAAAAATGACAGGCCATTCCTTTTTATCTACTTCCGTGATATGAGATCAAATGAGAAGGAAACACTACATGTGGTGAACATATTTGGGCAAAAACATACGGTTAGTAACGTAAGGCTGAGTTTATATCTAGTTTATATAAGTTACACAGTTTCATACATAACTAATAGACAATTTTAAAGAATCCAAGATTATTGGATCAATATCAAACCAATAAATACATGTCTGAATAAAAAAGTTTTTCATTAGTAATTACTGGTTACGCTTTCTTTGGCACATGGAACACAGATGTAAACCCGGCCTAAGCAACGGTAATATCGCAGTTTAAACCAAAGCATCGGACAGTTGTTTACTACTTTTTTGATAATTGTACTTTTAGATGACAAAAACGATGAAACTGATTTTGATGCTTTTATTTTGTAATTCGTATACCTTTTGAATTACTCAACACAAAAAGAAAAGTTTATTATGTTAAAATTTTTTTTGGAAGAATTTTGAACATACATATATGTATTTGCACTTTTTTCAAATTTGAACAAATAAATGGTAAAATTTCTTGACTTTTCCTATGCAGCTCAATTTTTATTACATTAGTAATTAAATTTTATTTTTATCTTTCTCTGCGGATGTATTAAAAATTACTTTTTGGAAAGTTTAATTTTACTATCTCTAAATTTACAACAGTCCTTCCTGCCATTGTCGTTTGTTCTTTACTAATTATGCACATGTTAGTTAATTTGCTTAATTTGTTGTACTTATTGGTTTGTTAGTTCTGGTTCACACACTTCAACTTTTGTTGCTGAACTCGTAATTCAGCTATAAGAAAGATGAAGAAGGAAATACAAATATCTCTTTTTTTCTTACAGCTGAATTGCGAGTTGATCAACAAAAGTTGAAGTGTGTGAACCGGGACTTACTATCATTAAATTTCGCTTTTGGCTAAATTTAATAATGACTTGGTGAGTTCGCGAACAATTTCATGCAAGACATCAACATCATAAATTTTTCTGATGTGCATTAGTGCACCATTGTGTTAATTGTTGTTGGACTGTTCAAGTGACGAAGGATTAGTATTTGGAAGCAATTAATACTAATGTATATCACAGCGACATCCCCCATCTGCATTGTAGCAGAATCATCTGCGAAGGAAAAGAAATAATAAAGTAATAAAAAATAAACTACGCAACAACACTGCTCTAAACATACTTAAATGAAAACGCGCAATAGCTAAGTTCTCACTTCACCATAAGGCCTCCCCTCTGGAAATACACCCAACTCTACATGATGACCCATAAATTTGTTCTTTCACAACAATAGTTTAAAATTAAAAATAAAATTTATATTTAAAATTAGTAATTGTTTAATTTAGTTATTTCAAGAGAAAAATAATTTGGGCCAAAATTGCAATAACAAACTCCCATTGCCTAGTTTAACCAGATACAATTTTAATTTACAACTGGATAATTTAAACGGGCAAGATTAACCTATGAGGTATTTTCTGCGTGCAGGACCACCGAACAAAATTGTTTTGAATTACTCATTTCCCAACAAAATTTTATTTCCATAATCAAGACGTAGATGTTAGGTTAGACACTTAGACACTTGTGGTCCAACCACAGCTCAATATAAATTTGCTAATACTTTGCAGTTCAACCCTGGCAAAAAAGAAAGTTCCCGGAACTCAGGAGCGCACATGGTATTCATTCTCTTCCTTGCTAACTAAGGCACAGAAAATGATCTACATTTTCCTCTTCATTGTGTTCGATCTTTAACCTTTAAGACAGTGTCGGGTCAGCACGGACTAGTGTAGAAGTAAAAAAAAGATAATTTACACTACGAGCAAAATTTTAGATTTTTACAAAATCAGTTAGCTTCTCCCGAAATTGTCAGGTTTCCATATTCTGTCTCTTTTACAATTGGTGTGCGATATGTTTGCACGTGTAGTTATATAAATAGCAAAATTAGTAAGTTTATAAATGAAACAAGTAGCGGAGTTTGAAAATTTTATGTAATTTCTCTGCAATTAGAACTTCGAGCTTTAATTCAAAAAGTTTGCTTGTTTTGGGTTGAACATGTCTAGAAGCATTTCGTTGCTGCTCAAGCAACTTATCATCTCGGCGTACTTAGTCCACTACAGAAAAACCTTTTGAATTTGTATTCATAAGGACTCGTGGTTAAATAACAATGTAATTATGTATGTAGTTATTATTATATTATTTGATATAATTATATAGTTTATATATAATATACATATACATAGTTGCAATGAACTTAGTGTCTTTACATGGTAATACAAAGTATTACGACTTTGTAGAATCAAAATATTATGAAATTCTCTCCGTTTAAAAAAAAAGAGAACAAAAGTCTGTTGTAGGAATTTTCACGTTTACACTGATACTACAAGTAAAATGCAAGCAAAGATATTAAACTGTTGAGTTAATAACAAAAATTGGAAAATTGTAAAAAAAGATGTGTACTAATAAACTAAATATTGGAGAAAACATCTTATAATTTCAATGCAATTTTACAACAAAATAGATTTTTTTTTAACATTATATATTGTTTGTTTGGTTGTGCTTTACCTGTTAAATATCTGATGGTTGCAGTCGTAAAATTTTTACAAAAACAACATGAAAATTTCCTGAGTTGATTTTCATTGTTTTTGTAAAAGTGTCAACACCTTCGATATATACCATTAGTGCTGCCAATGTTTACTTTGAAATACATCTCTGGTGTGATGAGAATACTTAAGTTTCTAAAATGGTTTAGAAAATAAACATTTACCGATCGCTTGTAAAATTTTCTAGCCGTATTCTCTCCTACTCGATACATTTTGATTTTACATGATAATATTTTGTATAATCTACAGCATTTTTTGACATGTCGTAATACATTGTATTACCATGTAAAGACAGCTTTAGAAGCTGTATGTAGCACATTTTACTGCTTCTTTTAGGCAAGCAATTTTGTTACATTTAAATTTATGTGTATGTACATATATGTATCTATTTGTTAAACTGTAATGTATTTTAGAATCAAACATCAATCCTGCCGAAGATGATCAGGAATGTGAGGGCAATGGTACATTATGTTTAATTGGAAGAGATGTTTGGCGTGCTCACCCGCAGAAGGATAAATTGGACAAACAAGTATTACCTTTGCACCGTGTCGTTATATCACACACAGCTTCTGAACCATGTACGACCTTAGTAAGTAATTACTGAACAGAACAAGCCCTTAATAGCAAACTCAATCCACAATCAATTCTAAATAATTGCAGAAACTGTGCTCCGAACGCGTTAGAGTTATACAAGAATTTCATATGTACACATGGGGATGGGGCGATATCGCTTATAATTTTCTTATAAGCAGTGATGGTCGTATTTATATAGGTCGTAATTGGGATTACGTAGGCGCTCACACCAAGGGCTACAACTACGATAGTGTTGGCATTTCATTTATCGGTACATATATCTCCGTAGCTCCTACTAAAGTACAGCTGGATGCGTGCCTCTCACTACTGGAAGAAGGAGTTCGCCTTAAAAAATTGTCACCAGATTATCACCTCTATGGCGCGCGACAATTAGGAGCTACTGAGAGTCCGGGCGAAATGCTATACAAAACAATTAAAAAATGGGAACATTGGTCCTCAGATATAAATCTGAAATAATTGGTGCACATCTCTATCGCTCGTTTATTGCAACACAACTCGTATGTAAAAAAATAGTTTTTTAGAGTTAATAGTGCAATAATCAGTAATTTAATTCTTTATCTTGCGTAAAAACTTCATAAAATCGTGTATGTTCTGGTTTTCGAGTCGTTTTCACGCGGTTTCTTGTGAGTTCGGCTGTTAAAACACATGTTACACTTGCTTAAGCTGAAATTTAGAAAATACAAGTTCTAGCATCCAAATTTAGAGGGGGAAAATTTGGAAATGGACGATTTAAAATTTTTGCATTTTTTCATGCAGTTATGATTATGTGGCAATAAAGGAGCGATATATATCGTTAACTTAATATAGAAAGACCCTAACTCCTAATTTTTTTGAAATTGTAATTTTTTTTGTATATTTCGATAGAGGAACAGCTAATGTATCGAAGAATGCAAAAATCTCGATTTCATAAAATAATGAGATAGAGCCTTTCTATATTAAGCTAACGATAAGTATGCATGTACATAACAGAGAATGACATGAGTACTCAAAAAATAATATATGTATATACATACAACATATCGAGCCATAACCGCTAAAAAAGCTTGAGCTACAAATTTTTTTTTTACAAAAAATGGATTATTACGGTAGCAAATAATCTAGTTTAGCCAAAAAATGTAGTAAATAGTCTTAATTTTAGTAACTGCGCAGACTCCTAATTGTAGAGCAAATAGTTTTTACTCTCACATATTTTCTCCCAAGAAACTATGGCGATTCCAACATCAGGAGCACTTAAACTTCGCTTGTGCAAAAAACTTAAATACTCTACAACTAAAAATAATAAAAAAAGTACGTATCAAAATCATTCACTCTCTCCCATATGAATATTTAATCAGTCAAAAAAACTCGCTAATACTCAGGATATTTATTTATGCATAATTCGCCGCCGGATCCATACATTTGTGTGTATAAAATGGAATGGAAAATGTGTGTAAAACGATACTTTTGTCATTCTCTGGTACATACATACATGCATAAAGAACATACTAAATTTTAATAATTAAGTATTGTCATAAAGTATACTCGTACGTAGACAAATTCGTCATGTCAAGTGACAATAAGAGCAAGTTTGATATGAAAACTTGACGGCCATTTAGAATAAGAAAAAACCAAAAAATCCATTAAATTAATAAAGTTAGGGCACAAAAAATAATAAATAATATGTCTAATAAACAAACAGCTGTTTATGGCTTTCTATTGTTATAATGAGGGCTTGGACTTTTGTGCAATTAAAACTTTATTTTAATTTATGATTTATGTACAAACACCAAAAATAAGATAATTTGGAAATGTGCATATCAAAATTTTTTTTTTTTTTTAATCACACAAAAAATACATCCTACTAATGTATGTATGTATACAAGGCTGCTGTCTACGTATACATACATACAAAAGTATTTATGTATGTAGGTATGTAAATTAGGAATATAACTTTTTTACTAAAAATTTGACAGGCACTACGATATAGGGAATATTGTACTGATTACAAAAACCGATATCTTAGGACAGTTGGAAACAAAAACCTTCCGCACCGAATGAATTTCTAAAACCTTCCAAATTTTGTTTATAACAATAAAAATTCAATAAACCGCGAGCGAAAATTTTTAAATGTTATTAAAATGACATAAATTTTAGTACCTCGCTAGATATTAAAGTAAAAATTGTATTCATGTTATGAATTCTATTTGTCGGTGTTGAAACAATGAGTAAATAAAATATGAAAAATTATTTTAAATACTGCCATCAAAAAAATTCCAACTCCAAGCTTCATCGCATTTAGTGCGGAACCTTTTTTATTGCATAAAAGTAAAAACGCAATTAGTCTTATTTTTCCATGAACTATTCAGGCCTATCTGTCAAATCTTGATATTCGCAAAAAATGCCAAAAGTTATCCCCCTAATGTACATGCAAATAATTTTTTTATATATTCAAAAGTAAAACTTTTTATATTTTCAAAAATAAAACGAAGCTTGTAAGCTATTAAATCGCAAAACTGCGTTCTACATCAATATAAAATGATAAGAGCGTGAAAGTTCTGTTTTTTAATTATTGAACTTGGTTAAAGTGTGATGGAAATTGGTTTCCAAATACGATGTTTTTCTCTATGGTATTATATATTTTTTTTATTTCTTCTGCTTCTGAAATACCTTGGTATACCCTAGTTTTGTTAATTATTTTAAATTTGTTCGAATGAAATTTCATGACATTTTTCTTGTTCGAACAACAAATGATTGTGAACTTTTGTTCGAATATTCGAACGAACAAAGTATAAAAAAATGTATTCGAATAATATTAAAAAAGTTTGCAAAAAACGACACGCATGTGTATTAGTTTATTTTTTTTAACAAAAAAAAAAAAAGAAAAACAAATGATTTAATAACAAACTTAGAAATATTATTAAAAACCGAAACAAAATTATTTAAAAACATTTTTAATTTGTCATTCACCCTTATTCTGCGTTTCGATTACGTTCCCGCATTCAGTTACGCACGGACCGAAAAATGGTATTCGGCAAGAAAAACTAAATCGAAAGAAAAAGAATGAGAGAAGAGTATGTTTAAACCATCTGTGTTGCTATGAAACATATTAAATAGGACCAGAAAAAATCAATTTTGCAAAAAAAATTAGCAAAAGTTAAATTTAGTGCAAAAGCAGTGATTTAACAATTAAAACAAATAATAATTAAATCTTGTCAAAATTCTTATTAAATAAATTCGTGTAATTTTATTTGCAGAGAGATTAAAAAAAACGAGATAAGCAAGAGGTATTTGTGGCCAAACTTATCCAGTGTGAAGAATCCTGTCACGTGTGTCAAAGGTGGGAAAGATTAGAGGAGTTATCCTATAGTTATGAAATTTGGCACACACTCTTATATTGGCTTCGATAAAAAAAATATCAAGTTTGAAGAATATCCGAGCAGTTTTGGAGAATATACGAGTATTTTATAATTTACGTTTTTCGGTGGTGCTCTTTTATAAACTGAGCGAACTTGGAGGTGAAATTAGGAAATATAATATTTATTTTATTTTCTCAATTTATTTATACTAGAGATCTGTTTAAGTAGTAGAAAAAGAGAAAAGTCGACAAAATTAAGTAAGAACCGAAAAAGCGCATTTTTAAATTACGGTTTTTCTGTGGTGCTTTTTCAGAGGCAGAGCGAACTTTTAAGTCAAAAAAATTTCAAAATGTATATGTATTTTATTTTTGTTTGTTTTTTGATTTTATTTATTCTCGAGACTTGTTTAATTATTATCAAAAGAGAAACGTCGCCCAAATTAAGTAACAACCGCGAAAAGCGAATTTTAAATTAACGCTTTTTTGTGGTGCTTCCATTCTAACCAGAGCCATCTTTTAAGTAAAAAAAAATTGCAAAATATATATACATATATTAATTTTTCTTGTTTTTTGATTTTATTTATTCCCGAAACCTACATTTGTATTTTAGTATTATCAAAAGATAAAAGTTCCAAATTAACTTCTTGCTATTGTAAATAAAATAAAAATTTTCATTAATTTATATTGAAACCACAATAAAAAAAACTCAAATTGGTTTTTCTCTTCAATTCAAAGTCCTTAATGAAAACCTTCATTAGGAAAGCGACTTTTAGATTTTTTGAGTTCATTTATTGTTCAGATTCATCTTCACAACTTTCGCTTCATGATGACATAATTTCGTCATATGTTGCAGCAAAATCGAGGATACAATATACTTTTTTATATAATAAATTTTTGTTTTATATTTAACGTGGAGTATGTTCCTTTGTGAAGCTAAAAGTGGATCCGAAGATAAAACTAAATATCTCATTAAGTAAGTAGCACAAAGGGATCATTGTAAAGTACCCAAGTGAGCTGGACTCTACGAAATACATTGCACTATGATCGATGGCGCAATTGCTAATATTTTAACTAATACAAATTCGTCTAGTATGTGTTTTATATGTCAAGCTTCTCCTACAAAAATGAGTAATATAAATTTAGCCAAAACTTTAAATACTAATGCCTACAAACTTGGATTTTCGACATTACACTGCTGGATAAGAGTTTTAGATTGTATATTGCATATCGTTTTCCATTTAAAACTTGGCAAGCTAGAAATGAAAATAGAAGTGTTTTTTTAGAATTTAATTATCGACCAAGTTAAATCTGGATTTGGCAACACTGCTCGTCGTTTTTCTCAAATATATAGCTTTCAGCCAAAATTACTTTTTTTACATGCTTATATTTATTTAATGTATCTTCAGAAAATGAACTAATAATAAGTATTCAAATCTTAAATCTAGATATAATAATTAGGCCCAACCAGTGTCAGGCATAAACTTAGTGATAGTAATCAATAACACATAAATATCGTATTAAGCACAAAAATATTTTCAAGCTGTTTCATCTGGAGAGTAGAGTATTAGAGCCGCAGTGTCCCTCTTTTTAAGCGGATGTGTCCAGTAAAATTGAAGATGTTACGAGGAAAGGGATGAGGATGAGACTCGAGTTTGGTTAAGTATTTGCCTGCGTCTTTTGCAATTTCATCAGTCACTAGTGGCATATTTAAATGACGATGTAAATTTGAATTTTTGATGTACCATGGAGCCGATGTAATTAGTATTAAAATCTTGTTTTGCCTTCGTTGGATTCTTTCTATATTGGAAGCTGAAGCAGTGCCCCATAGCTGTATTCCGTAGCAAAAGCGACTTATGTATTAAAAGTTTACAATCTAGACTGTGTTGAATTTCTACCAATCAGCCAATGTATCTGAGTTAATTTTAGTTTCATTTGTGTTAGCTTAGATTCAATATAGTGTTTCCATGTAAGCCGTCGGTCAAGGTGTATACCAAGGTATTTTACATATGAATGTTGAGGAACAACTTGATTGTTGATTCGAATTGGGGAACAAGTATCTCTTCACAGGGCAAATGTTATCTAAGCCATGGCTGTCCATTTCACCAAACAATTGTTTAGAAACCACACATCATTTTATTTTATGCTCTTTAATTTAGTCGTTCATGAGACAGCAACGAGTGAACATACGTAGCGGCTGTATTGAGATTTTTCAAATACAGTGCGTAAAGTATATGATGGACTTAAGAAAATACTTTTCGATATATAATGTTTTTGATAATGCCCAATGTTTTTATGTTACTAAACATATAAGAGGCTTTATAAAATGTTATTTAGAGGCATTATTATTCTTTTAATATCAATACGATTAGGTATAATGATGAGGAAAAATTAAAGCGAGGGTTAGTGGGAAAAAATAATGAAAGAAAATTGGATTTTAGTTTAAAACATGAAATTTTAAGCGTAGTGCCCTTATATATTGATACTTAAAGTAGACCGCTTACCGATGGGTTTTTTATTAAGGAATCTACTATTTCTTTATTTGGTAATGTCTGAAAATTTTCAATATATGTATTTTGTTTTTAAAAATTAAATTTTAAAACAGCAAAATGTATTGAAAACTGTATCATTTTACCTAGTCAACAAATAGCCATCTCAGTACGAACTGCACTCTATTTTCTTTTTTATAAACAAAAAATTTTGTTTTAATTAAATTTTAAATAAAATCTTTGTGCTTACTTGTCGTAAGCACACTGTACTTCAAATTCTCTCACCAATACAGCTGCAAAATATTTTTCGACATCATTGATCTAAAGTTTAGACGTGTGTTCAATGCTGACTTCTAAAACCAAATTGATAGTCTGGGATGTACGCAATACCAATTAGAATTGGGGAAAATTTTTGTCATGAGCATATTTTAGAAAAGTTGTGACATTGTTGATAGTAGACTTATTGGCCTGTATGATCCAGCCTTGGTAAGATCTTTGCCCGGCTTTGGAATCATTTTAACCTTGGCAAGCTTACAGCTGTTTGGATAATACTCTAGTCGTAATATGGCATTAAAAATAAATAGAAGGATTCTAAATGCAATACGAGGCAAATTCTTCAGAATCTTGTTACTAATTCCATCAATACCTGGATCTTTCTTCGGGTTGAATTCAGTAATTAGTTTCTGTACGTCACGCATCTTAAACTTTAAGGGTCAAGGGGGTAGAGTAACTACACTCGGTAAATCAACAGCACCAATACATTTGTGTGGGGTAAATACGGATTTTAAATGATTTGCAAACAAGTTACCTTTTTCAGTATCACTTCTTGCCCAACCTGCGGTAGACGAGCGCAGAGGTGGGTTAAGCTCAACGGGTGTTTTAAGCTTTCTCGCAGCACGCCACAAGGAATAATTAGATTCTGGTGTGACATCGAGATTTTCCAGATAATTTTTAAGAGATGCAGTTTTTTCATATGCAAGAAACTCTTGGAGTAGTTTAGTGTATTCTTTAAATCGGATTTTATGCTGAGCGATCTGTGTTTTTGTCATTCCCTTCTAGCTCTTCTTTTTTCACATAAAAGACGTTCAATATCCGTGCAATAAATTTTATTAAACCCAGTCTGCGGATGGGAGGTGGTGGCATGTTCAGCAGTCTGCTTAATATTTTCGTTAAGATTGACAATGTTAGATTCAATATCATCGTGTGTTCTTAGCGTAAAGTTTTCTGTGCAGTGACTACTAAAATATTTTTTGAATCCCAGCCAATTAACACGATTGATCATCTTCACATATGGGTGAGGTGAAACACTTCTTAGTGGGTTACAGATTGTAACGATAGTGGGAGAGTGATCGGAGGAGAGATCTAGAGAAGCTTCAACATGAACTAAATCCCTAGAAATATTTTTCACGAAGCCAAAATCTATAACATCCGGAATATTTTGTATGTCTGTAGACCAGTAAATGGGCTCCCCACTCCAAATGACGTCCAAACCCATTTTTGAAATTGTATTGAAAAACACTCTTCCTCTAGGTGTAATAAGGCGCGAACCCCAGAAGGTATGTTTTGCATTGTAGTCTCCAGCTGCTACGAAACAAGGTCCAAACGATTTGTAGAAATCCTCGTATTGATCCTCAGTGATTGAGAATCTTGGAGGGGAGTAAATTAATGATATAACAAAATTTGTACAAAAATTTTCAACACAAATATTAGTTGCTTGTAGATATTCTGCGGATATGTTATCAAGAATATTGTGCTTGAGTCTTGACTTTATTAGAATTGCTGATCTATTTTTTTTTTTTGCTGATGATTTTGTTCCGTAAGGAAGTGCTCGAGTTCATTTTTGTGTTGGCGAATGCCGTTTGCGTTCCAGAAACATATTGTGTTCATGGCATGCAGAGTATTCTGCATGCGCAGCATTTTTTGCATCAAGCTAGTCATATTTGTTATGAATTAGTTTATAGTTTGCACCAGATTATCAATTGTGGCTTCAAGGCGACTGAAATTGAAGCTTGCGTTAGCATTTGTTGGATTTCTTGGTGGGGACACTTTCTGCGTGGGAAAAGAATTTATCTTAACAGCATCGGCATACGATACACGTGAAGTACTTGGTTGGCTCATTGGAGGAAAATTAGCGGAGAAAGCGTTTGCTGATTGAGCTGGAGGTAATTTAGGTTTTTGTCCCATAGTCTGTATAACGAAAGAATATACAAGACATCCTCTGTAGTTAGCGGTGTGATTACCTCCACAATTACTAAATTTTTTTTCAGCTTGATCTTTTGGCTTAGTACAGTTAGCAGAACCGTGCTGAATGTTTTGGCAATAGTAATTTCAATCCAAGCACATAAACTTGTATTGACACTATTTTTGGTTGCCGGGTTGTCCTTCAAGCACTTGAACTTGAAAAACGGAGTAAAGATCAATCAGTAAAACACTTTAAATTAAGAAGATTGATAAATTTTTTATTTTAATTCTTGCTTTTATACTAAATTAATTTAATAATAACATGCTTAAATTAACTTTATAATAAAAAAATAAAATGCGTAGATAATAAACTATTGGTCAACGAGGAGATTCTTATTGACTTATTTTTAATTATTATGTTTAAATTAGCTGTATTGGGATATTTATGTTTAAGTGAATAATGGCAAGATCAATGACATAAGTTTAATGTGGAAATTAAATGACTTATTTTTCATGTTAAAGTAAAATTGCCTTCTGGCATTTTTAGCAATAATTGAAATATATATTAACAAAATGACTTACAGTGCCAAACAAATTTATTGTTATTATTTATAAATTAAAATTATATTTTATAGAATAATATGTTGAACTAAGTGTGCAATTCACCGCAGATAACACAAACTGTAGGTAATTTGCAGTAACTTTTTGTATGGCCATATTCTTGGCAATTATGACACTGCACGGGACCGGAACGCTTACGTGGCTCTTCAACTGTGATTTTTCGGTGTAAGAGAAACTTTACGCTATAAATTAGATGGGTTTAATTTTTTTTCAATTGTATGTCATTCCGAATGTTCAACCCGAAATAGGGGTTGGGGACCTTTTCTCTGTTAATTATATTAGTAGCATTTTTTACCTTAAATCCTTTGTTGCTAAGATCACATGAATCTATCCCCTTTAATACTATCTATATGCCTTTAGCACTCTTAAGTTGGTATGTGTAAAAATTTCTTTTATTTTTTTCAAATTCACTAACAAATTTTCGGAAATCTTTTTCATCATAGTTTTGGATTTTAGTTTAATAAATATTACCTCGTTTAATTGTAATGATGTGAGTAGATTAGTAATGGGGACGATAGTCCAAGTTTGGGAATTCAAAACCGGGGAAAAAAGAAATACTGGCAACCCTGTTGCATATGGGGGATTTTGGGGATTCATGCTTAGATTTTCTTAGCTATGTGTGTGTGTGTGTGAAAGTTTGGTTCTCTGTTTATATGTATGTATGTATATACATACTTGTGTGTACAGCTTTTGTTGTGTTGTAGAGAAACTTTGTGCTTACAGTGGATTTATGGATGGATCTGTGAGTGTTTGTATATGTGTATGTATGTGTGTGTGCATATGTGTGCGTTTTTGTATTTACTTGCATGTTTGCCAGTATCTACTACTTTTGTTACATTATAACCCTGTAGGAAATGTTGATGTTGAAAATGTACTGACTCCCTTTTGACTTTGTAACCAGTACTACTCTATAATTATTCCTCATGCAATGCTTCGTGCTATAGACATAGACTAGACATAGTGACTACTTAGTTCTTATGGGAAAATGGAGACATACCAACCAGACAGTTAGTTACTGGTACATTTCTATAATTTACGTACATACAAATGTATGCATATTGACAAGTTGTTGACAATTCCACCACAAATACGTCATACCTGTTTTCTCTCTTTCTTTTATATTGACGGATAGAAGAAAACTTATTATACTACAATTGTCACTAGAATTTTAGTGTTGACACAAAGGCACTTGGTCCCAGTCTGACTGCAGGGTAGTAACAAGGGATCTGTGTGTTTGTGTGTATGTAGTGATCGTTATTTGATTGACTTTGAGTTTTCGTTGCTTTGCGTATGTATGATTATTATTGTATGTATACATTTATTTTTGGGGTCTCTGGGGAAATAATATAAAAGCTGTAGGTAGTGGCAACCCTGATAGATGTTTGGAATGGAGGGGGATAGGGAATGCGTTTGGTAATGTATGTATGCATGTTTATGTTGTTGGATTAATGTATGTCATCGTATCTATTTTTGCTTTGAAGAATATCATTGCTTGTGTGAATTACATGAACACTTTTTCATGCATATTAACAAATTAATGTATATATGTTTTCAAGGCTATTGACGTTGCTATTCTTATGGAGATAGAAAATATTGTGTTGACATAGGTTTTATATCTACAAGTGAATTTCATATATTAAATGTTTTGAGTCCAATCAGGTTGATAAGAAGAGCTTTTGAAAAGGGATAATGATATTTTTATTTCAGTATATTTAACTTTAATGTAACAATTATAAAAAATGGGTTTTGGAGAAATACAGCAAAAACTTATAGAAGCTTTCACATGCCCCGATTTTTCTCGTACCTTTATATTGCAAACTGATGCTAGCGATTTTGTTCTAGATGTTGCTGTGTATATGAATTTCATCATATATCGTAATACCAACAGAGAATTGTGGAAATATGTATGTGCGTGTGTATGTATATATATATATGTATATATATATATATATGTGTGTGTGTGTGTGTGTGTATATGAATTTCATCATATGTCGTAATAAATTAGATTCGATGACTACTACGCGATTCTCATAATGGGTGTTTTTTATTGAGGTATAGAACTTTAAGTTGGCATCACTTTTTTAACTAGCGGCCATTTTGTCAGCTGTCAAGTGATTAATATTTAGTTTGGTTTGCCATTTCATCATGAACAGGTTGACAAAAGAACAACGCTTGCAAATCGTGCAAATTTATTTCGAAAATAATGGTTCAGTTCGCGAAGTTTACCGCAATCTCCGTCCATTTTATGGTCGACATAATCGTCCATCAGAGCAATTAATTCGGTTAACCATGGATCGTTTTCGCACTACGTTTACTCTATGTGATAATACGCATCCGCAGAGACGTCGAACAGTGCGCACCGAAGAAACAATTGCCGCTGTAGAGCAAAGTGTTGAAGAGGACCCGAATGAATCGATTCGCCACCGTGCACAGCAATAACCGACTATTTTGTTCCCGAATTGGATGGCATGAATGTGGATGAGTTGTGGTTCCAACAAGACGGTGCTACATGGCACACAGCGCACGTCACAATCGATTTATTGAAGGAAACATTCGATGAGCGCATAATTTCGCGGAATGGACCTGTCAATTGGCCACCAAGATCGTGTGATTTGACACCATTGGATTGTTTTCTTTGGGGATATGTGAAGTCGCTCGTCTACGCCAACAAACCAGAAACGTTAGGGGACTTGAAAGCCAACATTCGTGGCGTTATTGCCAACATACGGCCCCATATGCTCGAAAAAGTGGTTGAAAATTGGACCTGTAGAATTGGCTTTATTCGAGCCAGCCGCGACGGTCACATGCCCGAAATCATATTTAAACGTTAATGGCATAAAATTATCCTTCCAATAAAGCCAAATTGATGGACATTAAAACGATTTTCTTGTGTTTTATTTCAATTCGAAGTTCTATACCTCTAAAAAAAACACCCTGTATAATGTATATAAGTAGAAGAAATAATGTAGATTGTCATCAGTCTGCTCTGATATCTCAACAAGTGACAACCTTTTTACCCAACCAAAATTTTTAAAGTGATTGAAATCCAAACACTATCAAAGTGCTAAAACTAACAACTGTTTGTTAAACAAGTTTATAGTGTATAAAAAATAATTAAATAAATTGTTTATAACTAAAATAAATTGCTTATAAATAAAATAATTAAATAAATTGTTTATAAATAAAATAATTAAATTAATTAATAAATAATTAAATAAAATGAATACTACAAGTTGTACCATCTGCAATAAAGTCTTTATGACTCAAACAAAACTAAATCAGCATATGGAAACGCACTCATATGCTAACCAATCGAAGGCTATGCTTGGAACTAGTAAGCTAAGTCTTCAAAACAAATATTGTGAGGATTGTGATGAGATGATCCCATTAATTGGTTATATGGCTCATGTCAGAACCACAAAACATAAAAACAGTTGTCAGCAAGCACGGATTGGAGATTTTCTCACTAAAAGAGCAAGTAACTTCAATGGGAGGATCGAGACATATATCCTCCTCAACAAAAATGTGGGTGTCTTTTTTCCGGAGGAGTTTCTGAAATCTACCAAGAGCTCCATAGTACAACAACTCAATGAACGTAGTAGGATACATACTACATTTAAATTTAATATGGAGCTCACATGTGATTATATGAAGATGGTGAATGATGAGATGAATGTTTCCCAACTTGTACATATTTCGAAAATGATGTTGGTGACTTTGTCTGATGACATAGAGGATATGTACAAGAAACAAGCCGAGGAGCTAAGAGCCAAAATGGAAGAATTTCAAGAGAGGGATAGCGGATGGACATTGATTTCAATAAATTCCCTTGAAGTTAATATAAACAAGGCGTCCATAATAAGAGGATCGAGCTTTATCCCTCTTCCAAAAAATATTGCAATGAAACGTGCATGCATAAATATCGAGAACAATGATATTTATTGCTTTAAATGGTGTCTCATTGCGGCTTTGTACACAAATAGCGGTCTGAATCCTAAACAACGGAAAAACTTTAAAAATTACAATATTACAAATATTTCTGATGAGAATATTAATACAGGGGAAATTGTGTTAAATTTTGAAGGCCTAGAGTTTCCACTCCCATTGAAGCAGATAAAACAATTTGAAAAACAAAATGATCTGAGCATCAATGTATTTGGCCATAATGGCACATCGCTTATAGGACCATACTACATAACAAAAGGAGAAAAACACATTCATATTAATCTCTTATTGCTCCAGTCTAATGAAAACTTCCACTATGTACTCATCAAGGATATATCAAAGTAAGTTTCATTTGTGTATTTATGAAAAATCTGCTTTCATCTCTATTTAAAAAGTTACTTCTCATTGTTATATTTATTTATATCGTATTGGTATTTTCTATATTTTCTTCAGACTCTTTCGTTCCAGCATAACATCACACAGAAGTAAGATCATAATATGTAACACCTGCCTATATCATACACATGATGATTATGTGTATAATCATCATAAAAATGTTTGTGTGAAAAAAGTCATCAGAATGCCAGAAAGTGAATATATTATCAAGTTTAAGAACTACTACAAACATGTAGATGTACCATTTGTAATCTATGCGGACTTTGAGTCTATTTTGGAAAAAGTTGATGATGCTATAAGTAAAAGTACCACAAATGTACAGAAACATCACGCTTGTGCATTCGGTTATTTTATTAATTGTAGTTTTAAGAGAGAAAATAATTTATATAGACATTATTTTGGTGAAGATTCGGCGAATATATTTATCAAAAAAATTGTTGAAGATTGTACAGATATTTATTTAAATTATTTACTTAAAGTTAAGAAAATGTTCATAACCCCAATAGAAATAGTTCAATATAATAATGCAAAAAATTGTCATATATGTAAGAAAATATTAAATAACGATAAAGTTAGAGATCATTGTCATCTTACGGGCAATTATCGTGGGGCATCTCATAGCGAATGTAATTTAAATTATAAAACACCTCAGTTTATACCGGTTATATTGCATAATCTTTCCGCATATGATATACACCTATTTTTCAAAGAACTTTCTTCTATAAAATATTCTACAATAAAAGTGATTCCCCAGAACACAGAGAGTTATATCTCTCTTTCAATTTTCATCAGATTAGATGAAAAATATGGATTCGAAATAAGATTTATAGACTCGTTTAGATTTATGGCTTCGAGTTTAGATACGTTAGCGAAAAATCTTGATAGCAATGATTTTAATACTATTCGGTCATGTTTCGTTGATGAAGCTCATTTCAACCTGATTAGAAGAAAGGGTGTATTTCCATACTCTTACATGGATTCCATGACTAAGTTTAAGGAAATTAAACTCCCTAGTAGAGAAGAGTTCTCCAATATTCTAACGAATGAAGAATGTGATGTAGTCGAGTATGAACATGCTCAAAAAATATGGAGAGAGTTTAACTATAAAACCCTCCTGGACTATACTGAACTCTACTTAAAGACAGATGTTCTTCTTCTAACCGACGTGTTTGAAAATTTTAGAAAAATTTGTAGAGATATATACGATTTGGACCCTTGCCACTATTATACAGCACCAGGCTTATCTTGGGATGCAATGTTGAAAACCACAGAAGTTTCACTGAAACAGTTTACTGATTCTGAAATGTATATGTTTATGCAAAACGGAATTAGAGGTGGACTAGTTCAATGCTCGCAAAGATATTCGAAGGCGAATAACAAATATTTGGAAGATTTTGATGCATCAAAACGATCAGAATTTCTTATATATTTAGACGCTAACAACTTGTATGGTTGGGCGATGTCGGAATATCTTCCTTGCGGTGAATTTGAGTGGGTATGTGATACTGATTTTGATGTTAAAAAATTTCTGCTACTGCAGAGTATGGGTACATTTTGGAAGTGAATATAGATTATCCCGATTCAGTGCATGATCTACATAATGATTTGCCATTTTGTCCCCAAAATAAGGCCTTGGGGGGATCCAAAATCAAAAAATTAGTTGCAGACTTACACTCAAAAACAAATTACACCATACACTATAGAATTTTAAAACAAGCCATTTCAAATGGCCTCATCTTAAAACAAATCCATAGAATACTCAGATTTAAGCAATCCCCTTGGCTTAAAAAATATATTGACTTAAACACATTTCATAGGACAAATGCTAAAAATAATTTTGAAAAAGATTTCTTCAAACTTTTAAACAATGCTGTTTACGGGAAGACAATGGAAAACATTGAAAAACGTAGGGACATTAGAATTACGTCATCTTGGGAAACGACAAACAGGAATCATTTAGGTCTCAGAGCATTAATTGCGAAACCAAATTTTAAGCAGTTAACAAAATTTTCTGATGATATGTATGCGGTAGAGTTAGAAAAAATGGAACCACTATATGATAAACCCATATATGTTGGTTTCACAGTACTGGAGTTATCGAAGTGGAGAATGTATGACTTCCATTATGGCTTCATGAAGCCTAAATTTGGAGAGAACATTTCTCTCAACTATATGGATACTGACTCATTTATTTATTCAATTAAAACTGTTGATTTTTACGATGATATCCGTAATGATATTAGTTTGAATTTTGATACGTCAGAATATCCTATAGATAATCAATTTCGTTTGCCGCTACTCAATAAGAAGGTTTTGGGAATGATGAAAGATGAAAACAATGGGGATATAATGACAGAATTTGTTGGTTTAAGAGCAAAAATGTATTCTCTGTCGACTCTTTGCTCGGAATCTGTTAAAAATCAAAAGGGGTCAAAAAGGCTGTAATTAAAAAGTTGTCCATTAATGATTACAAAAGTTGCTTATTCGAATCCAAAATTATCTCGGATGAAATGTTTTTGTTTAGATCTAAAACACATCAACTATATACCCAAAAACTATATAAAATAGCACTTAGCTTTTCTGATGATAAAAGAAATATAATGAAAGATAAAATAAAAACGCGCGCTTGGGGACATTACATAGACCGAAACAATGAAACAATGGATGTAGAATAGAATGATTCCTACTAAATTGCATGTAAGATGACAACGAGAACTTAATTTTGTATTATTTGTATTTATTTATTAATATATTTATTTGATTATTTATTAATTTAATTTTGTACTAATTGTATTTATTTATTAATATATTTATTTAATTATTTATTAATTTATTTATTATTTACTTATTTGTTTATGAATGTATCTTATTAATTTTAGTATTTTATTCACCCAAAAGCATGTGAAAAGTAGAATAATACTCATACATATATACTCGTACGTGTATATTTTTGTATGGGGCGACAGAAGAATGACGACTCATTCTACTTGTGTCAAACTTATAGCATAACTCATAATACACACATACATACATACATACAGGCAAAGTTAAAAATGCAAATAAACATGAAGCAAAATTATAACAAGGCCAACTCAAAATTATTTTAAATATGGATATAGTCAATTTTAAAATCTGGTGGTTTACACAAGGTTTAAAAAACGTTTTTAAGCTAAAATTTTATTACGAATAAAATTTTTTGTGAATTTTGCTTAAACAACATTCGAAATGTTGTTTAAAATTTTTATGAATTCGGCTGTAAGCATTTAATAAGAGCCAATGCAAATGTTATTATAATGTTTAAGTAAGATGAGAAAAAATATTAAGCACGTCTATAGGGATCATGTAGTCAGTAATATGAATTTTAAAAAGGTTTAAGAAATTTGTAAAGTGTTGGAAGGATAAATATGGAATTTTGAATATAAGCACAGATAATGAATTAAATGATGGTCGCTATAGAAAGCAATTTGACTATTTCATAACTATATAAGCAACTACTCATAAAAGAATACCTTTAGTTATTAATCTAACTTTAAACTTGATACATCTATTTGCTATAACCTCATCTGATACTTGATAAGCTGATCTGAAAACCAGACCAGGTCCTGATAAGCTGATCTGAAAACCAGACCAGGTCCTGATAAGCTGATCTGAAAACCAGACCAGGTCCTGATAAGCTGATCTGAAAACCAGACCAGGTCCTGATAAGCTGATCTGAAAACCAGACCAGGTCCTGATAAGCTGATCTGAAAACCAGACCAGGTCCTGATAAGCTGATCTGAAAACCAGACCAGGTACTGATAAGCTGATCTGATACCTGATCTAATAGCTGATACCTGTTCTGCTATTTGCTATTAGCAAACATGGATGAGATGGTGTTAAAGCAGTTGGTATCGATAAGAAAGTATCTAATGAAATTTAATGGAATTTCATAATATTGTGAAATTCAATTCCTCCTGTGTAGAACCTTTCAAAGATAACAAAACTGTGCATGTTTAAGCGATATGAAAACAAACAACAAAAATTTGCAAATAAACAAAAAGAAAAATTTTTTGATCTAGTGAAGTAAAGCCAATACATAAGCAAAATATAAAAATGTAGACATTTGTAGTTAAAATTTCTATGTAGTAAATTTAAGCTGAAATAAAAAACCATTTACATATTTTAATATTTTTTTGAATATTTTATTTAACAGTTTTTCTTAAAAATCTTAGTACTAATACAAATTCAACTCTATGTATAAATAAAAATATACAGATATAAAAAGAAAAAAAAAACATCATTAATCTAATATTTTATTTTTATTTACAAATAATTTAGGTATAGGTAAAAAGATAAAAGTTTTAAACCATTCAATTTTAACATGCTTTTGGGTGAATAAAATACTAAAATTAATAAGATACATTCATAAGCAAATAAGTAAATAATAAATAAATTAATAAATAATTAAATAAATATATTAATAAATAAATACAATTAGTACAAAATTAAATTAATAAATAATCAAATAAATATATTAATAAATAAATACAAATAATACAAAATTAAGTTCTCGTTGTCATCTTACATGCAATTTAGTAGGAATCATTCTATTCTACATCCATTGTTTCATTGTTTCGGTCTATGTAATGTCCCCAAGCGCGCGTTTTTATTTTATCTTTCATTATATTTCTTTTATCATCAGAAAAGCTAAGTGCTATTTTATATAGTTTTTGGGTATATAGTTGATGTGTTTTAGATCTAAACAAAAACATTTCATCCGAGATAATTTTGGATTCGAATAAGCAACTTTTGTAATCATTAATGGACAACTTTTTAATTACAGCCTTTTTGACCCCTTTTGATTTTTAACAGATTCCGAGCAAAGAGTCGACAGAGAATACATTTTTGCTCTTAAACCAACAAATTCTGTCATTATATCCCCATTGTTTTCATCTTTCATCATTCCCAAAACCTTCTTATTGAGTAGCGGCAAACGAAATTGATTATCTATAGGATATTCTGACGTATCAAAATTCAAACTAATATCATTACGGATATCATCGTAAAAATCAACAGTTTTAATTGAATAAATAAATGAGTCAGTATCCATATAGTTGAGAGAAATGTTCTCTCCAAATTTAGGCTTCATGAAGCCATAATGGAAGTCATACATTCTCCACTTCGATAACTCCAGTACTGTGAAACCAACATATATGGGTTTATCATATAGTGGTTCCATTTTTTCTAACTCTACCGCATACATATCATCAGAAAATTTTGTTAACTGCTTAAAATTTGGTTTCGCAATTAATGCTCTGAGACCTAAATGATTCCTGTTTGTCGTTTCCCAAGATGACGTAATTCTAATGTCCCTACGTTTTTCAATGTTTTCCATTGTCTTCCCGTAAACAGCATTGTTTAAAAGTTTGAAGAAATCTTTTTCAAAATTATTTTTAGCATTTGTCCTATGAAATGTGTTTAAGTCAATATATTTTTTAAGCCAAGGGGATTGCTTAAATCTGAGTATTCTATGGATTTGTTTTAAGATGAGGCCATTTGAAATGGCTTGTTTTAAAATTCTATAGTGTATGGTGTAATTTGTTTTTGAGTGTAAGTCTGCAACTAATTTTTTGATTTTGGATCCCCCCAAGGCCTTATTTTGGGGACAAAATGGCAAATCATTATGTAGATCATGCACTGAATCGGGATAATCTATATTCACTTCCAAAATGTACCCATACTCTGCAGTAGCAGAAATTTTTTAACATCAAAATCAGTATCACATACCCACTCAAATTCACCGCAAGGAAGATATTCCGACATCGCCCAACCATACAAGTTGTTAGCGTCTAAATATATAAGAAATTCTGATCGTTTTGATGCATCAAAATCTTCCAAATATTTGTTATTCGCCTTCGAATATCTTTGCGAGCATTGAACTAGTCCACCTCTAATTCCGTTTTGCATAAACATATACATTTCAGAATCAGTAAACTGTTTCAGTGAAACTTCTGTGGTTTTCAACATTGCATCCCAAGATAAGCCTGGTGCTGTATAATAGTGGCAAGGGTCCAAATCGTATATATCTCTACAAATTTTTCTAAAATTTTCAAACACGTCGGTTAGAAGAAGAACATCTGTCTTTAAGTAGAGTTCAGTATAGTCCAGGAGGGTTTTATAGTTAAACTCTCTCCATATTTTTTGAGCATGTTCATACTCGACTACATCACATTCTTCATTCGTTAGAATATTGGAGAACTCTTCTCTACTAGGGAGTTTAATTTCCTTAAACTTAGTCATGGAATCCATGTAAGAGTATGGAAATACACCCTTTCTTCTAATCAGGTTGAAATGAGCTTCATCAACGAAACATGACCGAATAGTATTAAAATCATTGCTATCAAGATTTTTCGCTAACGTATCTAAACTCGAAGCCATAAATCTAAACGAGTCTATAAATCTTATTTCGAATCCATATTTTTCATCTAATCTGATGAAAATTGAAAGAGAGATATAACTCTCTGTGTTCTGGGGAATCACTTTTATTGTAGAATATTTTATAGAAGAAAGTTCTTTGAAAAATAGGTGTATATCATATGCGGAAAGATTATGCAATATAACCGGTATAAACTGAGGTGTTTTATAATTTAAATTACATTCGCTATGAGATGCCCCACGATAATTGCCCGTAAGATGACAATGATCTCTAACTTTATCGTTATTTAATATTTTCTTACATATATGACAATTTTTTGCATTATTATATTGAACTATTTCTATTGGGGTTATGAACATTTTCTTAACTTTAAGTAAATAATTTAAATAAATATCTGTACAATCTTCAACAATTTTTTTGATAAATATATTCGCCGAATCTTCACCAAAATAATGTCTATATAAATTATTTTCTCTCTTAAAACTACAATTAATAAAATAACCGAATGCACAAGCGTGATGTTTCTGTACATTTGTGGTACTTTTACTTATAGCATCATCAACTTTTTCCAAAATAGACTCAAAGTCCGCATAGATTACAAATGGTACATCTACATGTTTGTAGTAGTTCTTAAACTTGATAATATATTCACTTTCTGGCATTCTGATGACTTTTTTCACAAAAACATTTTTATGATGATTATACACATAATCATCATGTGTATGATATAGGCAGGTGTTACATATTATGATCTTACTTCTGTGTGATGTTATGCTGGAACGAAAGAGTCTGAAGAAAATATAGAAAATACCAATACGATATAAATAAATATAACAATGAGAAGTAACTTTTTAAATAGAGATGAAAGCAGATTTTTCATAAATACACAAATGAAACTTACTTTGATATATCCTTGATGAGTACATAGTGGAAGTTTTCATTAGACTGGAGCAATAAGAGATTAATATGAATGTGTTTTTCTCCTTTTGTTATGTAGTATGGTCCTATAAGCGATGTGCCATTATGGCCAAATACATTGATGCTCAGATCATTTTGTTTTTCAAATTGTTTTATCTGCTTCAATGGGAGTGGAAACTCTAGGCCTTCAAAATTTAACACAATTTCCCCTGTATTAATATTCTCATCAGAAATATTTGTAATATTGTAATTTTTAAAGTTTTTCCGTTGTTTAGGATTCAGACCGCTATTTGTGTACAAAGCCGCAATGAGACACCATTTAAAGCAATAAATATCATTGTTCTCGATATTTATGCATGCACGTTTCATTGCAATATTTTTTGGAAGAGGGATAAAGCTCGATCCTCTTATTATGGACGCCTTGTTTATATTAACTTCAAGGGAATTTATTGAAATCAATGTCCATCCGCTATCCCTCTCTTGAAATTCTTCCATTTTGGCTCTTAGCTCCTCGGCTTGTTTCTTGTACATATCCTCTATGTCATCAGACAAAGTCACCAACATCATTTTCGAAATATGTACAAGTTGGGAAACATTCATCTCATCATTCACCATCTTCATATAATCACATGTGAGCTCCATATTAAATTTAAATGTAGTATGTATCCTACTACGTTCATTGAGTTGTTGTACTATGGAGCTCTTGGTAGATTTCAGAAACTCCTCCGGAAAAAAGACACCCACATTTTTGTTGAGGAGGATATATGTCTCGATCCTCCCATTGAAGTTACTTGCTCTTTTAGTGAGAAAATCTCCAATCCGTGCTTGCTGACAACTGTTTTTATGTTTTGTGGTTCTGACATGAGCCATATAACCAATTAATGGGATCATCTCATCACAATCCTCACAATATTTGTTTTGAAGACTTAGCTTACTAGTTCCAAGCATAGCCTTCGATTGGTTAGCATATGAGTGCGTTTCCATATGCTGATTTAGTTTTGTTTGAGTCATAAAGACTTTATTGCAGATGGTACAACTTGTAGTATTCATTTTATTTAATTATTTATTAATTAATTTAATTATTTTATTTATAAACAATTTATTTAATTATTTTATTTATAAGCAATTTATTTTAGTTATAAACAATTTATTTAATTATTTTTTATACACTATAAACTTGTTTAACAAACAGTTGTTAGTTTTAGCACTTTGATAGTGTTTGGATTTCAATCACTTTAAAAATTTTGGTTGGGTAAAAAGGTTGTCACTTGTTGAGATATCAGAGCAGACTGATGACAATCTACATTATTTCTTCTACTTATATACATTATATGAGAATCGCGTAGTAGTCATCGAATCTAATTTATTACGACATATGATGAAATTCATATACACACACACACACACACATATATATATATATATATACATATATATATATACATACACACGCACATACATATTTCCACAATTCTCTGTTGGTATTACGATATATGATGAAATTCATATACACAGCAACATCTAGAACAAAATCGCTAGCATCAGTTTGCAATATAAAGGTACGAGAAAAATCGGGGCATGTGAAAGCTTCTATAAGTTTTTGCTGTATTTCTCCAAAACCCATTTTTTATAATTGTTACATTAAAGTTAAATATACTGAAATAAAAATATCATTATCCCTTTTCAAAAGCTCTTCTTATCAACCTGATTGGACTCAAAACATTTAATATATGAAATTCACTTGTAGATATAAAACCTATGTCAACACAATATTTTCTATCTCCATAAGAATAGCAACGTCAATAGCCTTGAAAACATATATACATTAATTTGTAAATATGCATGAAAAAGTGTTGATGTAATTCACACAAGCAATGATATTCTTCAAAGCAAAAATAGATACGATGACATACATTAATCCAACAACATAAACATGCATACATACATTACCAAACGCATTCCCTATCCCCCTCCATTCCAAACATCTATCAGGGTTGCCACTACCTACAGCTTTTATATTATTTCCCCAGAGACCCCAAAAATAAATGTATACATACAATAATAATCATACATACGCAAAGCAACGAAAACTCAAAGTCAATCAAATAACGATCACTACATACACACAAACACACAGATCCCTTGTTACTACCCTGCAGTCAGACTGGGACCAAGTGCCTTTGTGTCAACACTAAAATTCTAGTGACAATTGTAGTATAATAAGTTTTCTTCTATCCGTCAATATAAAAGAAAGAGAGAAAACAGGTATGACGTATTTGTGGTGGAATTGTCAACAACTTGTCAATATGCATACATTTGTATGTACGTAAATTATAGAAATGTACCAGTAACTAACTGTCTGGTTGGTATGTCTCCATTTTCCCATAAGAACTAAGTAGTCACTATGTCTAGTCTATGTCTATAGAACGAAGCATTGCATGAGGAATAATTATAGAGTAGTACTGGTTACAAAGTCAAAAGGGAGTCAGTACATTTTCAACATCAACATTTCCTACAGGGTTATAATGTAACAAAAGTAGTAGATACTGGCAAACATGCAAGTAAATACAAAAACGCACACATATGCACACACACATACATACACATATACAAACACTCACAGATCCATCCATAAATCCACTGTAAGCACAAAGTTTCTCTACAACACAACAAAAGCTGTACACACAAGTATGTATATACATACATACATATAAACAGAGAACCAAACTTTCACACACACACACACATAGCTAAGAAAATCTAAGCATGAATCCCCAAAATCCCCCATATGCAACAGGGTTGCCAGTATTTATCTTTTATCCCCGGTTTTGAATTCCCAAACTTGGACTATCGTCCCCATTACTAATCTACTGATGTGAAAAGTATTTTTACTAATGGCCGACAATAGTTTTTTTTAGAAGCGCGTTAGAATTTTTTCTCTTAGTGGCTTAAAAGACTTTTGCGATGATGCAGCGGGCTTGTCGTTATTTTCTTGCAATAATGCAAAACGATTTTGACGATTAGTAGATGATGCGCTATTATTCCTAGACATCTTTGGAGCATATGCAATTTTAGAAGAATTTGGGCTTCGCCCACGCTTTACTACAGTTATATATCTGTCCATTCCGACTTGGACCTTGGGTTTAGTGCTACTGTTATCTGTAGTGATAACTTTGTTAAGTGATGTACACGAGCCCGAATGGGATGATATCACTGAATTGTATGACAAAGTACTAGGCAGCGGTAATGTTTGAGAATCACTGGTTGGCATTGGACAAAGCGTAGTTGATCGCTCACTAAAAAGTGGATAGAAAAATACTATCATCAGATTATTTTATTTTTATTGTAAAAATTGGCAGTAAAATAGGAATTTCTGCCGTAAGAACTCAATTCACAATATTTTTGTTTTTGAGGTACTCATGTAGAGTATTCCTCAAAGTCACTTTGTTCGCTGTGTTTTGTTTGTTTTTTTTTTCTGACTATGTAAAAAAATATTAGCAATATTTGCTTTGCTTATTTATCAAAGTTAATATGTATTACGAATATTTTTTTATGAATTTTTGTTTGTTTAGTATGTCTGTGCACTATGAAAGTTCAACGAGAACTTAAGTTCTCAACTTTATAAAAATAAAAATTACTGGCGTTAATAAAGAACTGCTTTTTAATTTTTCCATTATTTTGCATGTACTATCTTGCGGTTTGGAAATAAATATCTCAACCTTCAGGGAACTACTCAATATAACACGGAATATGTATCTGAAAAAACAATATGGATGGTATTATATGCCTTGTAGTGTGCACAAAATATTAGTTCATGGTTGTGATATTATACAATTTTTTGATTTGCCAATAGCTACTGTGAATTAATAACTCTAAAGTTTCTATTAAAATATACTAATTTCAAATATTTTTTGTTACAGGTAACTTATCTGAAGAAGCATTAGAAGCTTCTCACAAAAATATAAGAAGAGTTCGATTGTCTCATACCAGAAAAAATTCACGTGAAAATACTAATGCTGACTTAATGAGATATTTACTTTTGTCTTCGGATCCACTTTTAGCTTCACAAAGGAACATACTAAACGTTAAATATAAAACAAAAATTTATTAAATAAAAAAGTATATTGTAACCTCAGATTTTGCTGCAACATGTGACGAAATTATGTCATCATCAAGCGAAAGTTGTAAAGATGAATCTGAACAATAAATGAACTCAAAAAATCTAAAAGTCGCTTTTCTAATGAAAATTTTCATTCAGGACTTTGAATTGAAGAGAAAACCCAATTTGAGTTTTTTTTTATTGTGGTTTCAATATAAATTAACGAAAATTTTTATTTTATTTACAATAACAAGAAGTTAATTTGGAACTTTTATCTTTTGATAATACTAAAATACAAATGAAGGTTTCGGGAATAAATAAAATCAAAAAACAAGAAAAATTAATATATGTATATATATTTTGCAATTTTTTTTTACTTAAAAGATGGCTCTGGTTAGAATGGAAGCACCACAAAAAAGCGTTAATTTAAAATTCGCTTTTCGCGGTTGTTACTTAATTTGGGCGACGTTTCTCTTTTGATAATAATTAAACAAGTCTCGAGAATAAATAAAATCAAAAAACAAACAAAAATAAAATATACATTTTGAAATTTTTTTGACTTAAAAGTTCGCTCTGCCACTGAAAAACACCACAGAAAAACCGTAATTTAAAAATGCGCTTTTTCGGTTGTTACTTAATTTTGTCGACTTTTCTCTTTTTCTACTACTTAAACAGATCTCTAGTATAAATATATGAAGAAATTAAAATAAAGATTTTATTTCTTTTTTTCACCTCCAAGTTCGCTCAGTTTATAAAAGAGCACCACCGAAAAACGTAAATTATAAAATACTCGTATATTCTCCAAAACTGCTCGGATATTCTTCAAACTTGATATTTTTTTTATCGAAGCCAATATAAGAGTGTGTGCCAAATTTCATAACTATAGAATAAATCCTCTAACTTTGCCCACTTTTTATATGGGAACGAATCACTGTGCGGCGGTGATATTTTAATTTTTTATAAATAATTATAACACAAAGAAAATTTCGATTCGAATCGAAATAGGGGTGATTGATTTATTTTAAAATGAAAAAAGCAGATAAACCCATTTTTTAGTTTGAACACCATTCTTTTTTTTACTTTTAATAAAAGAACAAGCGGAAACCTTTCTTTCGCAAATTGTTAATGTGACAGTGTTTTCACCCTGATAAAATATAAATATAAAAGTTGATTTTAACGTTAAAACCAAGTCTTAAAACCTGGCTTTACCATACAAATTGTTTTTGTTAAAACCAACTTAAAACCACTTTTGAATTGGTTTTAAGTTGGTTTTATGAAATGCAACCTTGTTTTTGCTGTGCTAAATTCAGTGCTACCAAGTTAAAATTACCGGAAGCAGCTGATAATGTTTATGCCACTGAAAAAGAATAGATACCAATTGATACATTTTCAACTTAAAAATAGATGCAGCGGCAATAATTATCAAAAAAAAAATTAAAAAGAAAAGGAATCCTTTGGACGGAAAACAAAGAAAATATTTTCACTGACCTCAAGGAAGTGAAAATAGACGATATGACTGACAACCCTCTGCGGAAAAAAAGTTTAGCTTATAATGTATTTGCCCATTTTTTGTATATAATAACTTGATTTCCAAGCACTTCCTCACTTTGTAATTTTAAAATGTTTATTTACAAAATATAAAATAATTAAAATTTTAGGGTGCATTGTAAAATTTCTGAGTTTTTCATGCAAACAAAAAAAAATACAGCAACATATACACGCATTTCTACAGTACATTTATTTTATTTTGGACAAATTTATAAGACTGCTTCTTGTTTAAAACCTGAATTTATCAAACTTGCAGTGGGAACGCAAAATCAGATGTTTATGGTTTTAACGTTCAAACCAGGTTTTAACTTTCGGTTTGAAAACACTAGTATCAAAATAGTATTAAAAAGCATATGGCTCAAAATCACTTAAGTGCAGAATTGGGTTCGCAAACAATTTATGCCCCTATTACGGTTTTCAACTTTTAAAACAGTTTGGTTGGCATTCATAAATTCGCATTGCCATTCTCCACAAAAGCCTAATTCGAGAGACTTGTTAAATTAATGGAACACAACCCTGAGATTGCTCGTGGAAAGCCAAAGTTTGGTATGACTAAAAACCAATGCAAAGACTTATGGGAAGGTTTTGCGTTGGAATTAAACAGCACTGGACCACCGACCAGAACTTCCTCAGAATGGCAACGTGTTAGTATAATCCACATGTATACAATTGTGTATGTAAAGATTACATATTTTATTATAATGTACTTTAAACAGGTTTGGATCCATTATAAAGCGAGTGTTAAGAAAAAGCTGACCAACAACAAACAAAATATGCAGGCTACAGGAGGTGGCCCTTCACAAGAGATTCCCTTAAATAGCCTTGAAGATTGCGTTTCGCAGTTATTGTGCTTAAACCAACAAGTGACTCCATATGGGCGAATATTTGGTGCCGAAAATGTTCCTCAAACGATAAGTGATGCGCCCGATGAGTTGGTTGAAGTCACAAGAGAAACTATAGAGTTTCCATCGAACATTCCTACAAGGAGGAGAAATCGAAATTGTCCCGAAAATGAACGACTCACGCTGTTGAGAGAGCAAGCTGCGACACAAGCCACAGTTTTGAAAGCCATAAATAAATTAGAAAAAACCGTTTACAAAAAGTATGAAATAAATAAGCAGCTTTTAAAAATAAAGCAAAAGAAAATGGCATTGTACGAAAGGAGCGTTAATGAGGCTACTGAGCTTCATAATCTGAAGACAGAGTGTGAAAAACTGAAAATTGAAAAGCTGAAGAACGAAATGAAATTATAATGTTATCTACAGTTAAAACAATACATGAAACAAAACTTTTTTTTTTTTTATTGACTAAAAGAACTGAATTTATTTTTATTTTTGGCTATTTATTTGTTATTAAGGAAGTATTATAATAAAATAAAAACCAAAAATAAAATTTTTAATAATAGTTGAAAAATCAGCATGAATTTTTAATTACTATAATATGTAATTAACTATTTTATGCCTTATGGTTGAAAATAATGCATTATATTGTTTCTGATACTCATTCCAATTTCTGTGTCGTCAACATCTGAGTTAAAGGATTGTAGACTAGAATCTTCGTTATCGGTAAATATTTCACCTTCTTGGAGTTCCACTTGGAAATGCTGACTAATGTTATGCAGAGCACAACAAACATTTACAATTTGTGTTGCTTTTTCGGGAGAGTAATGTAAGCCTCTGGCAGAAAGAAGACATCGGAATCTATTTTTAAGGACACCAATCGTCCGTTCAACGATATTACGAGCTTTGGCGTGTATGGTGTTGTAACGAGCTTTAAAAGAACCACAGTCTGCCAAACGAAATGGTGTCATTAAGTACGGTCGGAGCGGGTACACCTTGAATGTAAAAAGAGATTCAAAGGGAGGTTTTAAATTATATATTATTTTACCTAGAATCCATGAATTTTCTTGAGTGTTCCTTTGCAAATATGTTTTTAAATTGCTTAAATTAAAAATTAAAGAGTCATGATTAGCCCCAGGGTGTCGTGCATCAACATATCGTATGCCCATTTTGTAATCGCACATCTACAAAAAATATCACAATAAAAAAAAATTATAACTTATAAGCAAACGTATATACATGAACACATGCATATACATTACAAACTTACAATCAGAACATTTAAGCTGTAGTATCCTTTTCGATTTAAGTAAAGGTGCTGTGTGTCTTTCCGTGGAGCAATAATTTTTATATGTGTCCCATCGATACAGCCCAACACTCCGGGAAACCCACTTTTTGAAAAGAACAAAACTTTCGACGCATTTTTTCCTCTTCAGTCATTTCTGTTTTAATCCATTTGCCACATATGCGACGCTCTATTACATCTAATACTTCCTTTAAGACAGCTGACATTGTGGATTGCGCTAGTCCTACATTGAAGTCGTTTCCACTGCATTTCTGGTAGCTGCCGTCAGCAAAAAATCTAAGGGCAGCACACAGTTTCAGTACCGGCGGTATACCAGCCACACGCACAGATTTTCTTAAATAAGGTTTTATGTCATCCAACAAATAACAAAACGCTTCTTTACTCAGCCGGAAATAACTAATAAACCTGAAAAATAATTTTTTATAGAATTCATTATATACATTGATTATTCCTTACCTTGCATTGGGTAGTTCAAGAGGGTTGGAGTCATCACGAATTTTTCTTCTGATACGTAGCACATCTATATTTGCGACTTCGTTTTCGTCGTCATAAAATAAATCTATACATATATCCATTGGATATGATTTCTTTTAACAAAAACACTAAAAACAATCTTATTTTCTAAAACTTTGTATTTTTAAATTCACACACAAATTAATTGCTTTCTGTCAAACTTGATATTTTAAGTTGGCAACGCCATGACAATTTCAACTGAAAAACAGTTGTGGTTCATAGTACTAAAACACAGTTTGGTCGTGTGTAAGTCTGGTCTACTCTTAGACGACCAAACTGAATTTAGTTGAAAACCGTGATAGGGGCATTAATGTATTAAATCTTAACTTTTTGAGAAAAGAAAGTTAATAAAATACTACAACTAATCTGTCTTATTTGTACATCAAACAATACAATTACATGAAACTTCGTTATAACGAACTTCATTATAACGAAAAACTTAATATAACGTATGTGTTATTGAGTCCCTTGAGAAAACCTCTTTATTGCAAACTTTTCATACAAAAACACACTATAGCTATAACGAACAAATTCAGATAACTTATATTTAAGTGGTAAGCACCTTTCAATTCATTATTTGTAGAGCGTACATCAATAGTCCGTCATTTCGTGAACGAGTTTATTAAATTTAATTATTGATGAAATTCTTCTTGCGATACGAGATAATAAAGCAACCATAAATATTTTACTATTGATAAAGTCAAGTCGCATTTAAAATGGCCGCTGTATAATCAAAGCGCATATTTATATGAAATCGTCAATTCGTGAACGGTCATTTCGAGAACGTTCTCGGATATGATGAAAGCGAGTTTTTGCAAGTATTTTGCTTCTTAACAGTTTTCGCGAACTTTAAACAATATTAGACCTTGCTATTACGCTGCTGTTCGCAATTTATTGGGAATTTTCGCCATTTTCACGTTTTTTACCAAATTTTTAGTACTCCTTAGGCCCAAATTCATTAGTTAACTGATAGCAATGGTTTAACTAATAATATTTGATTCACAGCTCTTTGTTTACCGTTGCTTAAACTGCCAAATGCCATTGGTTAACAAATAGTTAGAAAACAACTGATTCATTGTAAACTTTATAAGTACTGTTGTTTTGTGAAAATTTTTAAACACATTTCACACATATGTACGTTGTCAAGAATCTTCTTTGTATTTAGCTGTAACACATTCTTTTTATTTATTTTCTATTCTATTTTGGTTTTCCCGAACCAATTTCAGCACTAAAGGTGGATTCACCCATTCTTTCGGAACAAAATTTTGGTCCGGAGAATATTTTTTTATATGGAGTTTGACGCTTCTCTTTTTGGGAGAGAGAGAAGAAGAGAACAAATTTTGTTCGGAACATTTTCTGCTTGAATTGGTTTAATTTTAATTTTTGTCCGGACAAATTCGAACTGAGCTGCCAACTATTTCAATTTTTCAGCCAAAGTTGAACTGAGCAGCCACATCATGGTATATAAATAATAAAGCACAGAGTACACATGTATTTATTAGGATAGAAATAAAGGAAAATTAAAAAAAATATATGTACAAATGGAGTTGGACAAAACAATTGCAATAAAACATTAAAAAGATGTGTGTGACACAGCAAATTGTAATCACTTGCCGCTGTGCTGTCATTTGTAAAATTAATACGCACCGTTTACACATGTATTTCATATGGTAGCTTTGATTTTCCAGACAAAATGTTCGAAATGGATAAAAAAATTTTCTCCAGACAAAAATTATGTTCCGAAACAATGCGTGAATTCACCTTAATTCAATAGTTTTAACGGTAAAGTTATAACATGGCAAAATTATACAAGGTACATGCACAAGCCCAGCCTGTTTATGTATACAATGCAGAAAGTTGTCAAACTTTGTTGACAAGCTGCAAAAATGTTAGTGTATGTGTGTGAATAAAATGATTACAGTGTTGCCAATGAATTTTCACATGACTGTGTCTCCAATTACACATTGAAGAAAATTACACTACACAACTTTTGTGTAGGTTAAAATTAAATAAAAATAAAACCCAAAGTATAATTACACACAGATTATACATGAATCTCATTACATGGCCCACACATGAGAGTAGAAATTACACACTGTGTATTACACACATATTGGCAACACTGAATGACTATAATCATACATGAATGACGCGTCTGCAATTGTACTTTGTTGTAGTCGTGCAAGTACCTTGTATAATTTGACCATGAGTTAGACGAGCGAACACTGTTTTATCCATTTTTAAGAAATAATATAACAAATGTCACAGTCGTAAAGCAGCTCTGGGCGAGTCAACATCAAGCGTCGTTGGCAATTACCTCTTAAGTGCAACCAGGCCTTTGAGAGTTTTGCGTTTCGCTCGCACTGGTTGACTGATCTGCCACGGATAACCGTATATTCTTGCGGTTGTCTTGTGGAATTTCTTTAACAACTACGTTGCTACTTCCTATGTGAAGGCATATGTCGTATATAGTGTTTTTTGGTGCTGTAATTTTGTTGTAGTCGTGCAAGTACGTTGTATAATTGTATCATGGAAAATACAAGTGGCTTCAAGCAAAATTCAAGTTTTTATGAAAATTAGTTTACGAAATCAATATAAAAGGCAAATAAAAAAATTTATTAAAAAATAATTCAAAGAATCAAATAAAAAGAAATTGCAAAAGACAAATAAAAAGCAATCCATTTTGTAATTATAAAAATAAAAATATTTTAAAATGAAATAATTGTGGAAATTTTTATGAGCCTGTAGAAGATTTTGTGGGATCAGTTAAAAAGTCCAGTCCAGTAAGTCCAGATTCATACATAAGTGTTTAATTTTAATAATTCGACGGAACCTTGAATTTTTCATTTATATTTAATACAAACAGCAAACTTTTTTATGTATTTTTTTTTATTAAAACAAACATTTTTAATAAAATATTCAGTTTTATTATCATTAGAATTACTAAAATGTACTAGTGACTATCTCTTTCCAATGTCTCGATATGGACCCAAAAAAATACCTTCTCAGTAGTACCGACGTCAGTAGTTGCTTTTCAATGACACGTACATGCTAAATGTCTATAGCAAAAATTATTGTCTGGGGTACAATTCGTCAGTGGTACTGGTGACAAAGTCACTAGTAAATCACTACAATTTCACTATTCGCATTTTCTGCAGGGCAAATGAATACGAAAAACACTAAGCTGTGTATACGTATACATTTTATGCCAAATGAATTAGTCTCGTGTAATTTGGAAAAGAACAAAAATTGTGCGGCTTAAAAATTTTTCTCGTGTAAACTACCTCAATCGGATGCTAGTTGTATGCGCTGAACAATTTCTTTTTTATTTTCCATATTGACATAATAGCTTACAATCGGATGGTTTCAATTTGTAATGACTTGCGGACTGCTGGGAATTAACTAATGACTGTAAATTTGGGCCCTAGAGTTTCAGTCATTTTTAATAAAAATTATGGTTGTTTAAAATTTTGCAATTTCTTGCAAATTATATTATTTTTGTTAAGGTGTAATTTTTCCAAAGTTTTTGGCTTTCTTAATTTATTTTTATTTAGGGACTTGAAATTTAAAATTCTTGCAACCGTTACGAATTTTAGCGAATTTAATAAATTTTAAGACTTGTTTCCAATATTGCGAATTTCCAATATTTTCGCTATAGGTAAAGGCCATGACTCACTATCATACAAAGTCGTGCGATGTACGAAAAAGTACAGCAATGGTGTGATGAATTGTTATTATCTTTTGAAAATTTTCATAAACTCCATCATACCAGAGTGGTATTTTTTCGTAGACCGCACGACTTTGTATGATAGTGTATCACGGCCTTAAGATATATTCCGAATTTCGGCCTTTTAATAAATTTCAAGACTTGATATAGATTTTGTCATTTATTTTTATTGCAATTACATAATAATAATTTTTTTGATGTGAATATACTAGGGTATTCATTTAATCGGGGTTTTGCTTTAATCGGTTAATCGGTCGATTAATTAATCGAGGTTTTGGTTTAATCGGTTAATTTCGGTATTAACCAGTTAACCGATTAATAAAGGTTTTTATTAATCAAGTTATTTGAACAAATAAAAGTGCATAAATTATTTATTAAAAATCTTAAATATGTATGTATAAGGTGTTTTTTATTGAGGTATAGAACTTTAAGTTGGCATCACTTTTTTAACTGGCGGCCATTTTGTCAGCTGTCAAGTGATTAATATTTAGTTTGGTTTGCCATTTCATCATGAACAGGTTGACAAAAGAACAACGCTTGCAAATCGTGCAAATTTATTTCGAAAATAATGGTTCAGTTCGCGAAGTTTACCGCAAGCTCCGTCCATTTTATGGTCGACATAATCGTCCATCAGAGCAATTAATTCGGTTAACCATGGATTGGCCACCAATATCGTGTGATTTGACACCATTGGATTATTTTCTTTGGGGATATGTGAAGTCGCTCATCTACGCCAACAAACCAGAAACGTTAGGGGACTTGGAAGCCAACATTCGTGGCGTTATTGCCAACATACGGCCCCATATGCTCGAAAAAGTGGTTGAAAATTGGACCTGTAGAATTGGCTTTATTCGAGCCAGCCGCGGCGGCCACATGCCCGAAATCATATTTAAACGTTAATGGCATAAAATTATCCTTCCAATAAAGCCAAATTGATGGACATTAAAACGATTTTCTTGTGTTTTATTTCAATTCGAAGTTCTATACCTCTAAAAAAACACCCTATATTAGTACTTCAATAGTTTAAAGAGATCTTCTAAAACAATCTTTCAGGAAAATAGTTTGGTTTAAGTGTTTAGGATTTAAGCGAATTGGTTTTGAAAAATCCTTTCATTTACCTTAGATGTTCTCAGTCCTTTTCCTGGATTTCTCTTATATACAAAAATAATCCTTAATTATGCCAATAAAGTCCTGTTTTATATATTTTTTTAATTCTTAAACTTTTAGTTGTTTCGGTTTATTTTTTTAGAACATTTCTTGTATTACTATCGATAGTTTTTACTGTTGGCGGGTCATTATCTGATTTATACTGGGAGATATCTGCGAAGAATATTCTGTAAAAAAGTTTATTTCTGCATTTCTCAGTTTTCGTTTCTGTACTTTAAAACAATGTTGCTAGAGGAAAATATTTCAGAGTATAGGTATAAAATAATTGAATTCATCTCTCATTAAATGTAATCCTTGATTAAATCGTTGGCAACCAGTGTTACCAAAATATATGTATATTTAAAATTACACCTTCTAGGAGCCCATATTACCCGATTTCAATGGCATTACACCCAATATTAAAATAAATATTTGAAACATTTCAAAAATCTTGTTTAAGGTCTACTTATGATTTGGTATCAGCCCCTATGAAATGCAACGTATATACCAGCTGAACACACAACAAACAATTCGTTTATGATAACTATTTTATTTCATAACATATTGTCCACACCTGATGAATTTATATCATGATGAATGTCAAAATTCATCACGTATATACTCAATTTATTAATATTATGGCAGCGTTATGATATAATCATCAGAGTCACGGCCTGATAAATTCATCTTGATATCAAATGTCATTTTATGTGTCACTGTGCATTTAACGTTTATTTATTAAACAATTTTTGTTTAAAAAAGGCGGCACAACATTTATTTGTAACCAAAAAATTAAGCAACACGCAAATTAGATATTTTTGGCAAGTATTTTTCAAATATTTGTTTGATTCATCATGATATAAAATCATCAACGTGTACCCCTTTGTGCTGATATTAATGAAAAAATTACAGTTGCTCTGCCGGCGTTATATTACCAGTTATGATATAAAATAATCAGGAGTGGACACTATGTAAGAATCTGTTACAAACAGCAAATAAATACATTAAAAGTAGTTCAATATTTGTTATACTATACAGTAATTAAAGAGAAATTTACAAAACAATGTACACAATTAAAAGCAACATAAAAATCTTAAATTATTAAAGTCATTGGAACTTCAATTTTTATTACTATTGTTTAGGAGGTTCAAAATTATTATTGCTGTTGTATTTGTATACCTTCTTTAGTAAATAAAATTGCAGCAATGGTATCAGAAGATAATTTGTGTCTTAGATCACTTTTACAATTATTAAGACTACTAAATATCCTTTCAGTAGCAGCACGTTTTCTAATGTGGGAAATATATTTTCTTCAAGCGAATTTTTGAGTTTAAACACTTTTTCCACAAAATTTTAGGCTCTAAATTATTATGCAGCTCCAGCTTAGCGAAATCTAGCAATCCATGTTGACGCCACTTATTATCAAGTGTTTGCAAGTTTATTGTAAAAGATGGGAACCATATTTGGAAGAAACATAAATATTTTAGTTGAAAAGATTGTGCATTTTTTTGGATCCACAATGGCCATAATATAAAAAATTTCATCACTACAATTAATTTAGTTCTGGTTGAACCTTCACACTGGACAGACGTCATAGCGCAGTGTTTTTTTATATATGTACATACGAAATAAAAAACAACATAAACAAAAAACATATTCATAGTACATACTGACTTCGATAAATAAGCTTTATTAGCTTTAATAATATTTTTACATATCAAGAAATAACAAAAACAACAAACAACCGCAAACAAAGTGACATTGAGAAATACTCTATATGAGTACCTCAAATACGAAAAATTGTAAAGTGAGTTCTAACTACAGAAATGTCTTTTTCGTGAGCGATCAACTTCGCTTTTTCCAATGACAACTATTGATTAGTTAACATTACCGTTGACTAGTATTTCTTAATATAAGACAGCAATATCATCCGCTTCGGGCTCGTCTGCACTATAGATAACAGTAGCCCAAAACCCAAGGTACAAGTCGGAATGCACAGATATATAACTGCGGTAAAGCGTGGCCGAATCCCAAATTCTTCTAAAAATTTCATCTGCTCCAAAGATGTCTAAGGCTAACAGCGCAACCTCAAAATCGTTTTTCATTATTGCAAGACAATAACGACAACCCCGCTGCATCATCTCAAAAGTCTTTTAAGCCACCACCTATCTATCTGATAGAAAAAAATTTCGGAAATTGGTGAAAATATTTTTCACATCATTTCAATTAAACGAGGTAATATTGATGAAACTAAAATCCAAATATATAATGAAAAAGACTGCTGAAAAATTGTTAGTGAATTTGAAAAAAATAAAACAAATTTTTACACATACCAACTTAAGAATGCTAAAGGCATACAGATAGTATTAAAGGGCATAGATTCATATGTTGACCCCGAAAAAGTAAAATGTGCACTTATCGAACAAGGATTTAAGGTAAAAAATGTTACTAATATAATTAAGCGAGAAAAGGTCCCCCAACTCCTATTTCGCGTTGAACTGGAGCCGAATGAAAAAAAAAATTAAAAGAAATTAAACCCATCTAATTTATAGCGTAAAGTTTCTCTTACACCAAAAAATTACAGTTGAAAAGCCACGTAAGCGTTCAGATCCCGTACAGTGTCATAATTGCCATGAATGTCGCCATACAAAAGCTTACTGCAATTTACGTACAGGTTGTGTTGTCTGCGGTGAATTGCATGGTTCTGCAAACGCTTACTCCGCGACTTTTCCTCAAATGAGCCAACTAATTACTTCACGTGTATCGTATGGCGATGCTGTTGGGACAAATTCTATTCCCACACAAAAATTTACATCGCCAAATAATTCAACAAATACAAACTCAAGCTTTAATTTTAATCGCCTTGAAGCTACTATTGGTAATCTGGTGCAAACTATAAACAACTTTACAACAAACATGACTAGCTTGATGCAAGAAATGCTGCGAACGCAAAATACACTGCTTCATGCAATTATAAATAAGTCATGAACAGTTTAAAAATAAGTTCTGGAACGCAAACGGCATTCGCAAAAACAAAAACGAGCTCGATCACTTCCTTTTCGAAAAAAATATTAATATAATGTATGTTTCTGAGACTCATTTGACCTCAAGAAGCTTACTTAAAATAAATGGTTACACTTTATATGATACAAAGGACCCTAGAGGGAGAGCATGCGGTGGATCAGCAATTCTAATTAAGTCAAGATGCAAGCAACGAATATTTTCGTAGACAACTTTTGTGCGAATTTCGTGATATCATCAATTTACTCACCTCCTAGATTTTCGGTTACCCAAGATCAGTATGAGAAGTTCTACAAATCGCTTGGATCTTGTTTCCTGGCAGCTGGTGACTACAATGCAAAACATACGTACTGGGGCTCGCGTCTTGTTACACCTAGAGGTCGAGCGTTCTTTAATACAATTTCAAAAATGGGCTTAGCTGTCATTTCGAGCGGGGAGCCTACTTACTGGCCTACTGACGTAAGAAAAATTCCAGATGTTATAGATTTTGGTGTTACGAAAAATATTCATAGAGACTTAACTCACGTAGAGGCCTCTCTAGATCTGTCCTCCGATCACTCTCCCACAATAGTTACAATTTTCAACCCACTAAGGAGTGATTTAACTAAGTCATATGTGAAAATGATTAATGGGGTCAACTGGCTAGGATTCAAAAAATATCTTAGTAGTCACTGCGTAGAAAACATTCAGCTAAGATCATCTAATGATATTGAATTTAACATTGCCAATCTTAACGAAAATATTAAACAGGCTGCTGAACATGCCACTACCTCCTATCCGCAGACTGGCTTTAATAGAATTTATTCTACGGAAATTGAACGTCTTGTATGTAAAAAAGGAGAGCTAGAAGAGAATGGCAACAACACAGATCACCCTTAAATAAAATCAGACTTAAAGAATGTACTAAACGACTCAAAGAGCTGCTATCGTCGGAAAAAACTGCATTACTGGAAAAGTATTTAAAAGGTTTTGATGTAACGTCAGCATCTAATTACTCTTTATGGCGCGCTACTAGAAATCTTAAAAGACCCGTTGACCTTAAATCACCACTGCGTACTTCGACCGGAGGCTGGGCGAGAAGCGATAGTGAAAAAGGTAACTTGTTTTCTGTGCATTTAAAATCTGTATTTACTCCCAATTCATGTACGGGTGCTGCCGATTTACCGAGTGTAGTTTCTCTACCCCCTCGTCCCATAAGGTTTAAGTTGCGTGAACTACAAAAAATAAATGCAGAACTCGACACGAAGAAAGCTCCATGTATTGATGGCATTAGTAACAAGATGCTGATGAACTTGCCTCATATTGCAATAAGAATCTTGCTATTTATTTTTAATACTATTTTACGAATGCAGTATTTTCCAAATAACTGGAAACTTGCCAAAATAAAAATGATTCCAAAGCCGGGCAAAGATCTTACCAAGGCTGAGTCATATAGGCCTATAAGCTTACTATCAATAATCTCAAAGCTTTTCGAAAAGCTGCTCATGACTAAATTGTCCAAAATTTTAGCTAATAATGGCTGCATCCCGGACCATCAATTTGGTTTTAGAAGTCAGCATAGCACCATTGAACAAACGCATAGATTGGTGCAAGTTGTAAGAAGAACATTTGAAGAAAATAAGTATTGTTCTGCTGTCTTTATTGATGTTTATCAGGCATTTGATAAAGTATGGCACGAAGGCCTAGTTTTAAAATTGAAGACATACCTACCAATAAACATACAAAAGCTTTTGGAAAGTTATAGTACTGATAGGAAGTTCACTGTGGTGGAAGGAGCATTCACGAGTGTGCCGGAACCTATATCTTCCGGTGTGCCACAGGGCAGTATTCTGGGGCCAGTCTTGTATCTAATATATACTTGTGATATGCCTGTGAGCAATAACATCCCCACTTCTACATTTGGCGATGATACAGCCTGTATGAGTGTACACAAAAATCCTGATGAGGCATCCCGCAATCTCCAAGAACACTTTACCCAGCTTGAAATATGGTTGAACTTATTGAGAATTAAAGTAAATGAACAAGTATGTCCACATAACGTTTACCCTAAGAAAACATACTTGCTCTCCCATTCGAATCAACAATCAAAGTATTCCTCAACATTCTAAAGTGAAATACCTTGGCATACACCTTGCTCGAAGGCTTACATGGAAATATCGCATTGACTCTAAGCTAACTCAAATGAAACTTAAATTAACCCAAATATATTGGTTAATTGGCAGAAATTCAACTCTTAGCCTAGACTGCAAACTTTGATATACAAGTCGCTTTTGAAGCTAATATGGTGCTATAGAATTCAGCTATGGGGCACTGCTTCAGCTACAAATGTTGAGAAAATCCAACGAAGGCAAAACAAAATTTTACGTTTGATAACATCGGCTCCATGGTACATTAAAAATTCAAATATACATCGCGATTTAAATATGCCACTAGTGACTGAAGAAATTTGCAAAATACGCAGGAAAATATTTAACAAAACTCGAGTCACATCGTAATCCGCTCGCTCGTAATATCTTGAACTTTACTGGACATATCCGCTTAAAAAAGAGGGACACAAAGGCTCTTATTCTCAACACTCCATACGGGACTTTTTGAAAATACTTTTATTTTTTATTTTTTCCTTTTTGATTATCACTACTTATGTATTATTTATAACTATCACTAAGTTAATGTCCGACACTGGTCGGGCCTAATAATTATATTTAGATTTAAGATTTGATTACTTATTGTTAGTTCATTTTTGAAGATACAATAAATAAATATATGAAAAAGAAAATAAAAAATTTTAGTCTCTGAGACTCATTTGACTTCGAGAAGCTTCTTTAAAATAAATGGTTACACTCTATATAATTCAAAAGACCCGAGAGCGAGAGCATAATGGATCAGCAATTTTAATTAAGTCATTGCTTAAGCACTATATTGACAGCGTTTGTGAAGAATATATCCAAACAACGAATATTTTCGTAGACAATTTTTGTGCGGATTTCGTGATATCATCAATTTACTCACCTCCCAGATTTTCAGTTACCGAAGATCAGTATGAGAAGTTCTACAAATCGCTTGAATCTTGTTTCCTGGCAGCTGGCGACTACAATGCAAAACATACGTACTGGGGCTGGCGTCTTATTACACCTATACGTCGGGCGTTGTTTAATACAATTTTAAAAATGGGCTTGGATGTCATTTCGAGTGGGGAGCCCACTTACTGGCCTACTGATGTACAAAAAAATTCCGGATGTTATAGATTTTGGTGTCATGAAAAATATCTCCTCCGAGCACTCTGCTACCATAGTTAAAATTTTTAACCCACTGAGGAGTGATTTACCTAACTCATATATGATGATGGTTAATCGTGGTAATTGGCGGGGTTCAAGAAATATCTCAATAGTCATTGTACGACAAACATTAACCTAAGAACTTCCGATGATATTGAACTTAACGTTGCCAATCTTAAAAAAATATTAAACAGTCTGCTGAACATGCCACTACATTCCATCCGCAGACTGGCCTTAATAGAATTTATTCTGCGGATATTTGACGTCTTGTATGTGAAAAAAGGAGAGCAAGAAGAGAATTGTAACAACACAGATCAAATAAACTCAGACTTAAAGAATGAACTAAACGAATCAAAGAGTTACTATCGTTGGAAAAAAAAGAAAGTCTCGATGTCACTTCAGCATCTAATTACTCTTTATGGCGCCCTGCTAGAAATCTTAAAAGACTCGTTGAGCTTAAATCACCACTGCACACTTCGACCGGAGGATGGCAAGAAGCGATAGTGGGAAAGGTAACTTATTTGCTGAGCATTTAAAAACTGTATTCACTCCCTATTCATGTACGGGAGCTGTTAATTTGGCGAGTGTAGTTTCTCTACCCCCGGCCCATAAGGTTTAAGCTGCGTGAAGTACAAAAAATAATTGCTAAGCTCAACCCGAAGTAACAAGATGCTGATGAATTTTCCTCTAATTGCAATAAGAATCCTGCTATTTACTTTTAATGCCATTTTGCGAATGCAGTATTTTCCACATAATTGGAAACTTGCGAAGATCAAAATAATTCCAAAGCCGGGCAAAGATCCTTCCAAGGCTGAGTCATATAGGCCTATAAGAATTTCAGTCAGCATAGCACAATTGAGCAAACGCATAGATTGGTGCAAATTATACGGAAGACATTTAAAGAAAAGAAGTATTGTTCTGCCGTCTTCATTGATGTTTCTCAGGCTTTTGACAAAGTATGGCTCGAAAGCCTATTTTTAAAATTGAAGACATATCTGCCAATAAACAGTCAAAAACTTTTGAACAGTAATATTATTGATAAGAAATTCACTGTTGTGGACTTGTGATATGCCTTTGAGCAATAATATCCATACCTCTACATTTTCCGATGATATTGCCTGTATAAGTATACACGTAAGCCCATATGAGGTATCCCCCAATCTCCAGGAACATATTACCCAGCTGGAAATATGGTTGAACTTATGGAGAATTAAAGTAAATGAACAAAAGTGTGTCCATATAACGTTTACCCTGAGAAGAGATACTTGTTCCCCCATTCAAATCAACAGTCAAAACATTCCTCAACATTCTCAAGTGAAATACCTTGGAATACACCTTGATCGAAGGCTTACATGGAAACATCATATTGACTCTGAGCTAACTCAAATACAATACAAAAATTCGAATTTACATCGTGATTTAAATATGTCACTAGTGACTGAAGAAATTGGAAAATACGCAGGCAAATATTTACTGAAACTCGAGTCTCATCGAAATCTTGTAGCTCGTTATATCTTGAACTTGACTGGACAAATCCGCTTTAAAACGAGAGTCACTAAGACTCTAATACGCAATACCGCATATGAAACTTTTTGAGAATATTTTTGTGCTAGTATATCATCATTTTTTTATTAATAAGTACTATCACTAAATTTGTGTTCGGCATTGGTAGGGCGCTTTAATTATATCTAGATGGAAGATTTGATTATTTATTGATAGTTAATTTTTTTTTTTTTGAAGATGCAATAAATAAATACATATGTATATAGTAAAAAAAAGAAAACTATAATCAAATTTTGATTTTATCTATAGTTTTCAAGTATGTCAATCCTTTCGAAATTGGAACACAATGCTAAAGATTCATGTGCTGCAATACCAATACAAATTTCATTAACATTTAAAAAATTATTTTTGTGTGCATTGTTAATTTTCCATAAGCTAGACTTTAAAACGTCCTTCTTTATATAATTTTAATAGAATGTTTGTAAAATTCGTGAAATTACAGCTTTAAGTTTGAAGAATACTGGTTTTTCTGACTGAAACAACTTGTTAAATGATGTTAAAATGCCTAAGGCATACGGTAGAAACCCCAAGTATATTTTAGCTTTTTCATGTAAATCCTCTAACATTGTTTCTGTCGTTTTAGGTGAATCTTAAAAAAATTCCAATCTTAAAAAACTTTTTAATGGTTCATATTACTTTAAAACACAATTCACACGATAGTACAGAAAGCCATCTTGTTATTGCAGGCGATAATATTTTATGAGCACCAAGTTATAAAGTATTCTTAAACTTCTTGGAGATTTTTTTTGCTGAAAATAGTTTCTACTGAAAAGATATCCTATGCTTCGTAATAAATCCTCCAAATACGCTGGTAGTTTTAAACATGCCTTTGATGCTACACAGAGAAAAAACTGCATAATAGAATCAAGATTTTCTCTATGAAACGTTTTTAGGTTAAGGGGTATCCCAGCAGAAAGAAGCCAAAAATTTTTCAAAATTTATGTGATAGATCTTTTCAATTTTATCAAGAAGAAAACCACATAAAATCAAGAAGAAAACTTGTTATTCAAAATTTTTGTACTCAATGTCAGTTAATTTTGGCACCAAAAAAACAATCCATAGAGAAAACCCTTTTGATTATATTAGGTTTTCTTCTAAATTTTATAATATATGAATTTCTTATTGATTTCATTAGGTTGCCTTATTGATTTTTTCAAAAAGGTTTTCTTTATTGATTTCATTAGGTTGCTTTATTGAATTTTTCAAAAAATATTCCTTATTGTTATGATTATATGTAAATCATTTTCTTAATTTTTTTAATAAAGAAATCTTCATGATTATATTAGCATTCTTGCTATTTCATATTTATAAACAAACATATAGACAATTTTTTTCATGATCTTTATCGTTTTTGTATAAGCATGTTTGTACAATAATTTCAATGCGGATTCAGGCTGCATATTAGCATATTGGTGAGAGTGCTTGTCTATCAGTCAGAAGGTTGCTGGTTCGATACTTGTCTCCTCTCAAGTAATAATATGTATGTATGTATGGTAAATTAATTAAGAATATAATATAATATGTATGTATAAATAAATAATATTACATATACTTACTACATACATATATGGTATAGAATTTGAATGAAAATAAGTACAAACAATAAAGACATAAATTATTTTTTAATTTTTTATTGTGTCGTCTAATAAAAACAAGATGAAAAAATTAATAAGATAACCTAATAAAAATTACAAGTTTCCTTCTTGATTTTTTCAAATAGGGTTTCCTTATTAAATTAATAAAATTTCCTTCTTGCAAAAAACCATATTTTGTGAGCTATTTATTAGGAACTGTTTGCTCTGTGTACTAAATGGCAAGAACATTTAACCAGTGCAATGTCAGGTTTGTCGTCCTTTAATAGTTTTGGGACCTAATGTTATGTTTGGTAGATATAACTCTACCAAACATAACATTAGGAGTGTCGGCAGCAAAACCCACTAAATTGTTAAAAGGAATCCTTTTTTCAGTTACGGAAATTATCTGGATTATTAGTTGTACATATGTTTGTAACCAGTATGTTTTTAAAATTTTTTATTCTTTTAAATTCATTGTTGCAGAATGCAATCTTATCGTCTAGCATTAATTTTCCATTCCTTTGTGAGAGTGGATATATTTTGTAAAGTTTACATTGCTCTTTTACAATAGGATATTTGTATATAGTTATTATAATTTGATTAAGTTTACATACATGTATTCTTATATGTTTATTATAGGTAATTGAACTCCTTCATTAGATATGGTTTCTTTTATTTCTTGTAAGTCTAAAGTGCCTGAGTAAAAGTTATTATTTTTCGCAAAATTTATTTGTATTGGTTAAAGTTAAAAGTTCTGTATAGACTTCATTTAACATAAATTCTTCGTTTATTTTTTAAATTTTTAATTTATTCATAATTTTTTCAAACTGAGAATTTATTATTTTCTGTTTATTGTTGTTTTCAACTAATTGGTTTAATCTTGTTTTAATTTCGATTTCGTCTTCATGATCTGGTGTTCCAGTTATGAATTTCACAGCAGATCCTAAAAAATTTAGGGATCTTTTATTTCTATCACTTGTTAGTTGAGTTTTTAGGATTTCAATTCTTTTGATTATTATGTGTGATTCTAGATTTTTTCTAAGTTATATGCATTTTTCACAATGTTTTCATATGGTTCTAAAATTTTGGTTAAGTTAACCACGTGGTATAGATATTCATATTTACTGAAAGTATATACGTCTTGATCTTGGATTAATAAGTATTTTTTATTGTCTAACTTTGTAACATTAAATGATAGTGTTACATTGATTATTATTGTGATAATTATTATTGTTTCTTTTAACATTTTGAGTTTTGATATCTTTATGTACGAATCGTTTTCTATTTGTAGTTACTGTATTATCGTTGTCTGTCTCTACAGTGTGTTTGGCAAACTTTGCTACTTCCTTCTTTCGTCTGTGTGTATTTGAGTATATGATGTCTCCTTTATCGAAGGTTGTTTCTTTACGTCCCTTATTGTAATATTCTAAGGTTTTTTCTTGAGCCTTTGTTATTAGTTCATATATGTGAGGATACCCCTTCGCTGAGAAGAACACGTCCTCGAATTTTTCTTTTGTGACTGAGTGAATAGTTTTATTGTACTGTCGTATAGCCTCAAATAAGTTAGATCCTTGTGGATTTTTTGAAATTAAATTTACTAATTCAATAATAGTGCTGTGCACGCGTTCAACTTGACCGTTTGTTGTTGAATGAAATGGTGCTGCGACATGTTTTATATGTATTCTTTCATATATTTGATTAGCTAAAATTCCATTAAACCCGGGTACGTTATCTGTTATTACGAACTCTGCGTTCGGGTATGTTAAAGAGAGTATTTCGTCAATGTTTTTATACATATCTTTTCGTGTTGGTATATGTCTCATGTGTAGGTATTTTGAGTATTTGTCGAGAGTAGAGCTTTAAAGTTCTCCACAAAAATGAAATACGTCCATATGTATGTTTTTTCCTGCTTCTGTGGGTATTGGTGATTCTTTCATCGGTACTTTATTAGGTTTGCATCATATTTAAATATGGGACATGAATCGCATTTATTCGCTATTTCTGTAGCGTTCTTTCTAATCTCTGGCCAAAAATATTTTCTCTCTAGTTCTATTATATTATTCTGTACGCTTCTGTGTGCTCTCTCATGTATTTCTTTGACTATCTTTAATTGTTCTTCTTTGTCAATTATGTCTTCTACTAAGTCGTTCGTATGAATGAATTTGACTGTAGGAAATATAGTTGTAAGTATTCTTTATTTTATAAAATGTCTCTGCATCTGATAATAAACCATTTAATACCTTTGGTTTTAGTATTAGTTTGATGTTTTCTGTCAGTTTTTCATTAGTTGTAAATTTTATTGTGTGTCGGGTATACCTTTTGAATATGTTTTTTGATTCAAGTGAATCAGAAGTGTGTTGTATTGTCCTTCTATTGGTGAACTCTGAGCAGAATGCTGAGATTCATCTGTGCTTGAATTTATTTGTTGCTGTCTGGATAAAGCGTCAGCTACAACGTTTTGATGTCCCAGCTTGTATAAAATCTTTGCTCCATATTCTTCTATGAAGTTTTTCCATCTTTGTAATTTGGTGCTTGGATTCTATTCTGACACCTAAAATATTAACGATTGGTGGTCAGTATAGATGGTTAAGTCTGCTATGCCATAAAGGTAGTTCTTGTTAGTCGAGTAATTCTGTTCAGTTTTATTTAGTGTTCTAGATATGAATGATATTATTCTTCTTTCCTTTGAGAGAACTGCTCCTATTGCAAAATTACTCGGCTGAGGAAGAGTATATGAGTACATCATCTATGTAAACATAAGCGAATTTTCCAATATATGGCCTGAGGAAGTCGTCCACGCATCTTTGAAAGATGGAAGGTGCATTCTTTAATCCGAATGGCATCCGTAAAAATTCATACTTAGCACCGTTTATCGAAAAGGCTGTTTTTCTCGCAATCTTCTTTCCTCAATTTAATTTGATGGAACCCCGATTCCAAATCTAAAGTTGTAAATACCTTAGCTTTCCCTAACTTTGGAATTTTCATATTGACATCAGGTATCAAATATCTATCAGTAATGGTCTGGGAATTTAATTTTTGGAAATCTACAACCATGCGTCTTTTTGGCTTGCCTTTATCATCAGTGCCTTTTTTTTAGCGACAGTCCATATGGGGCTGTTGTAGGGGCTTTAACTTGGCTGAATTACTTCATTATGTAAAAGGTCCTGAATTTCTTTGTTGATAACTTCGTTATCAGAATATGGATATGGATATTGTTTAGGCCATATAGGTTCTTCTGACTTTGTTCTAATAGTACATGCTTTAGTTGTTGTGTAGGGTAATTTTTCGTTAATGAGATTGTTTCTATTCATAATTTCCTCTATTTGATTTCTATATTTTTAATTATTAATGGTATAATTTATCCTGTGGGTTTTTTCTTTATCATTATATTTCATTTCATTACTTACCAAGTCTATCGTTGCACCCATTTCTCTCAGTACTTGCATTCCTAGAATCATGTCAGAACCAGTTAGTGAGTTAATCTCGAAAAATGTCAAGTCATAATTAAATAAATGTATAGATTTTTTACTTTTCACATTTTTTACTTTAATTGGACTTTCTAAATTAACACTGTGTCCTATTTTACACTTGGCGTCTATATAATTATTAGTAGCTCCACAATCTATATTGATGGTCTTACCTGTCTTTCTATCTGTTTTTTGTAAATGTGGTAGACCATCTATTAGTCTAAAAAAAGCTGTCTTGTATTCGTCTCCTTCATCATACTCGCATTGAGGTAATGTCATTTTTTTCCACTGTGTTGTTGATTCTTTGTTGCTTGTGCTGATTGAAGTAGTTGTTGGAACCGTTGTGTTCTCATTTAAAAGATTGTTGTACACGAAAATGATTGTTGTTACGTTGAAATTGAGTAGATTGACCTACGTTTCTATCTGTAGTGTCTACTTCTATTGGTTGGCTTGTTGTTTGATGATCGGGTGCTGATCGTACATTTCTGTTTTGTATTGTATATTTTGTCGATATCGATTCTTTTTAATGCGTGGTGTTCTTTCTTGATTATGTTGTTGATTCATTGAGTGTGGTCGATGACTAGGTGAATCACACTGTAGATGTTTGTCGTCATGGTATATGGTACTGGCTATAGCGTATGCTGCCTCTAAGTCTCTTGGATTTTGAGCGTAGAGGGTGCCAATCGTGTACTTAGAATTCAAACCTATTATGAATGCTCGAACAGGCTCTTGGTTTGCAAATGTTTCATTGCTTCATCTCCTTTTTCCATTTCCATTTTTGAAGGTATGAGAAAAAATTATTAGAATAATTTTTTACACTAAATTAAAAATTTTTGTTCATTCGAACAAAAATGAAACAAAGTTGTTCGAATATTCGAATTATTTTTATTGGAATGACAACACTAGTATACACCTTGATTGACACCTTACATGGAAACACCACATTGAGTTAAAGCTAACACAAATAAAATTTAAATTAACTCAGATATGTACATTGGCTGACTAGTAGAAATTCAACCCTGAATCTAGACTGTAAACCCCTATGGTGCTATGGAACACTTCTTCAGTGTCCAATTTGGAGAAAATCCAAGGAAGGAAAACCAAAATATTAAGGTTAATAGCATCGGCTTCATGGTACATCAAAAACTCAAATTTACATCGTGATCTAAATATGCCACTATTGACTGCTGAAATTCCAAGGCAAATATTTAATAAAACCCAAGTCCCATCCTTATCCCCTTGCTCGTAATATCTTGAACTTTACTGGACACGTCCGCTTAAAAAATAGGGACACTGTAGCTCTAATACGCAACTCTCTGGATGAAACTTTTTGAAATATTTTTTGCTTAATACGACAATGATGTATTACTTATCACTATCACTAAGTTCACGTCCACATTGGTTGAAAGTAATAATTATCTTGACTTAGGATTTGAATACTTATTGTTAGTTCATTTTTAAAGAAACAATACATAAAAATGTTATATGTATGTATGTATTAAAAAAATTGATCTGCGATTTCACCTTTTACATTATAAACTTTTTTAATATGTTCATCAAAGGAATTAACTTGTATTGAAAGGGTGTTGAATCTTTGCGGTAGTGTAATAGTTTCATAATTTGAATGGTAAAACGTCAAATCATTCTTTATAGGATTTAATTAATTTTTTTTATTTGAGACATTAATTCAAAATGGTTAAAATATTTTTCGATGTTAATTTTCTTAAAATTTTGTGATTTGATTGTGTGACACTATCACCAAAAAGGCGATGCATTTGCATGATAGTCCAAGCCCTCGTTATAATTATGGCTAACCACCCGTCTAGACTGGCAATAAATTCATTAACATATATTGCAGCAAATGTCAAAATATTGATATTGCCAATGGATTCAGCTCATTGCCGGTGCTGGCAATAATTGCGGCAAAAATTGTAATAGGTTTTCGTTGACAATTGTTGAGAACATGAAACGTCAAACTCGGTGTTAATTTATGTTCGACTTTTCTGTATTGCGTTTGACATTTAGATAATATTAGTGAAATTGAGAAAATATACATATGTATATGTATATTAAAAAAGAAAAATAGTCTCTTAAAAACGTGTGTAATAACATAATTTGTGTTGTTAGCAGTTTAGAAAAATAAAAATTTGTTGGATTACCGACCGACACATTTATAAATTATATTTGTTCCTCTTTAACATATGTGTTAGAGTGAAACATCTAATGTGCATATTCCAAAACTTTTAAGACATCGCATTTTATTGTAAAATATACAATTCGTTCGGTCTGTGAAATTAAAATTTATACATACAAGTGAAAGTTAAGTAACAGCAATACTGCATAAAAGAAATTGAAAAGTTTAATGTAATTTATACATTTATGTATTTCTGTTTTAAAATTTTAGATATTTACAAAAAAAAGGTGTGTTGGAGCTGGGAAAAAGCGTGAAGAAGACTAGGGTGGTACGTCCTACGTTACTTTGTATTTTGGATTGTATATATAAACAAATGTATATTACTTATTTCTTTATTTTCTTATAATAAAATACAAGTAAAACAACATAAAAATTATGTTTATTTATTTAAAAGTTACATTTTGCCAGTTTCTATGTAAACATTAACTAATAATAAATAGTTGACCACTGGTCAATGACCAGTTTGTATGTAAACATTGACTAGTCATAGTTTACCAATGCTTATGTAATCAGTGACTGGCAAAAACGAAGCAGAGTAAGCAGTTCAGATATATGTGTTTTAATTAAGTGAAATGAATAAGAGAGAGATAAAAAATCACACGTACACAAATGTTTTGGTCATTTTTTTCACCAAGCCCTTAATAAACTAACTGGGGACTGTGACCGAAGTTTCGGTGATCGCTACTAGTCAATTGACTAGTAGTCTTCTTGTAGGGATATTATACATGAATCTCATTCCATGGTCTACAGATGAGAGCAAAAATTACACACTGTGTATTACACACATGTTGGCAACACTGAATGACTATAATCATGCATGAATGCCGACTCTTTAATTGTACTTTAGTTACCCTGTGATTGTTATTTTTAAAAACAAAAGACATCTGCTTCTGACAATTATAGGTATGTTTCTACCAACAAAATACGTGTGTTTCTTGGTGTTGCAATTTTGTTGTAGTCGTACAAGTACCTTGTATAATTGTATCATGGCACCTTCCTTGTTGACTTTTTCCATATTATGACTACGATTTCCCATAACCTTAACATACATATGTTAGTAAAGCAATCAGCAATATTGTTCCGCTACTCTGCCGGCGTTATTGCTGCATATATTGCCAACATATTTATTGCCAGTATAGATGTGGGTAAGGCGTTATGGCAAGTTACATACATATAATCAAATACAGTGTTGCCTGTGAGGTCATTTAGAACTAGAAATGGGCTCACGTTAAATTTTTCAGCACAACACGAATACCAAGATGTCCCACACGTACGAAACACGCACGCAAAATATAATAATATACCTACAAAATCAAATTGAATAGCAAAAATTCGTTTTTTATATTCAGATATATACTTATTTCTGTTTAATTTCGAAACATAAAAAATTTTAGTTTTTTTTTTAGTTAGCTTAATTATAATTGTTCGAACCTTATTTGTTTTTACTCGTATATTCATGATTTGATTAGACTAAAGTTCGTATCGCTCTGTAAGTTAAATTTTTAGAGCTATGCTCTTTATGTACGAGAAAAAAATTAGAACGGCTCCTCAATTTGTTTTTGTATTGTGTATGCACATAAGGACAAACAATACATTTGTTTAATCGTACGCAGCTAGAAAAGAAAATAATGGAAGTTAAATAGAAGCGATTTGAAATATTGGCGACAAATGCGACATCATCATGTTATATAATTTTATTGCATTGTTATTTAACACATGCAATTTGTTTTATAAAGCTAAGTAGGATAGCTCTAACCGGGCGTCCTAAGACACCTCTCTTATTTTTCTTTACTGGAAATTCATGCATACACACTTTACACCTTAAATCGTTTCGTGTTTTTTCGTGCCAATTTTGCTCAACACCTCACGACCCGACCACGCACGAAATAAAATTTTCTGTCACGAACACTTCGTTATGAGCCGCAGTGATGCCGACTTTTTGGCTTTAAAAGCACAACGATATACAAAAAAGGACACTAAAAAGTGTAGTTTTGAGATCTAAAAAGCGTTCTACGTAAATTTATGTTAATAGCAAAATAACACAGCTAAAAAATTATAAAAAAATAAGAACTAAGAATGTACAGTTTAATACAAATATGCATGTATATAAATGTTCATAAATTTTCAAACAAATAAGTATGTACATGTATTTATATACAAAGTTTTCAGCGTATTAGTATTAAAAGCTATTATTTTCATCTACAAAAATTATATCATCCAAGTTATTTGAATTTTCATCATTTATATTAAGCCATAAAACTTCCTTCAAACAGAACTTAGATTTTTTATTATTTCATTTAGTGAAATTTTTCTGCACACCCTTAAAGATAAAATATAATCGGTACAGCAAGAATTTAGGCGACGAAGTTCGTAGTTGATGTACACAATCGAATTAATATGGTTCAAACACAATCAGTTTCTAATTTTTGACTCACATAATAAATTCATTGAAAAAAAAGTTCTTTCCACCTCCGCATTTGAGTACGGTAAACTCAGAATTCTCAGTGCGAAATTAGACAAATCTGAAAATGGATTTTCTCCAACTGAATCTTTAAATTCTATCTTAAATTCTATCCAAAAAAGGTCGAATATTTGTTTATTTTCTCACTCGCAATGTTTAATATTTTTTAAGCTATTCTCTATTTTGGTAACAGCATCAACATCTTTAATGAAATGTACCGACGAAATACACCAAGTTTTTATTACAAAATTTTAAGAAATAGATAAATTTCTTAACAGCTATGCTAATGAGAATTTTAAAAAAACACCAACTTAGTGCTTTTTCTTAGTTTGGCACTAACGCTCAAAATTTGGCGTTTTGAGTCATCAAAAAGCACTAAAAATTGTGCCAAAAGCACCAAGTTGGCATCGTTGGTTAGCCGTACATATTCATTTCACGAACAAACAAAAAACACTAAACGCTCCCATCTCCAGTTCTAGCAGCTGTTTTATATGGTTGTGATCAAAGCATATTTATATAAAGTATATGCAGGTCTACAACATCTAAGAAAGTACAAAAACAACAGGCGATTTGTTTGTGTAATAATAATGGATGAATGTCAAAAACAGATGAATACAACCAGACCTGAGCAACTTGCATTACTTTTGCATAAGCACTGATTGAAAAACAAAAATTTTAGTGCAAATTTAAGTTTGATGCTTGTAGTGCACTATTTTTCACTTAAATAAAATCTCTTAAAAGTAATGGATTAATATTTCATTAGCAGCTAATCGAATGGCGTAAAATGCACTAATTTTGTATTGCCACTAAGCACATCATAAAGTTATGCAATATTATTGCATTATCAAATATTGCACACAGTAATATTGAATGAAATAAAACCTGTTTTATCAGATAGCACAAATAATAAAATAAAAAAGAAATACAGTAAAGTTCACTGAGGCCACCTTTATAAGTACAAACTTGGTTTCAGAACCAATTAAGAAAAATGAATAAGTTTTATACTTCAAGTACGTTGCATCTCGAGCTTATATGAAAAACCGTGCAATTGACAAAAGATCAGAACTTAGGTTTTCGTTTATTATAACTTTACATCTTAAAAAATGGTGATTTTATAAACGAAAAATTCTAAAGCTTTGAAAAATTTCATCAAGTTTTGTCTTTCTCTCGAAAAATTATAAAAAACGTAGTGATATGATTTTTCGTCTTGGGTGACGATATGTACATAGGAAAAAATTTACATATTTATGTATGTACGTATGTTTTTATATATGTACACATTTACGTTGTATTTTGCACTATAATGCAATAATACTCCTCATAATGCGTGTATTGGTGCAAATAATAGTGCACTAAAAGTAACAATGCAATATTCATGCATTAGTTTGAAGGGATTTTAGTTTAATCCAAAAAAATTACACTAAGCATTGATTTGATTTAGTGTGGGAAAATGCTCAATGCATTTGCTTATTTAAATGTATGGATAGACAAAACCAAAGTAAATTTATTAATTGATAAACCTTTAATATTTGAAATAAGTATAATAAAAGATACATATGTACTTAAATAATTACGAATTTTCATTTCGAGCGATTTTGTTTTACCTTCTCCAGATTTCGATCGATTTGTTCAATACGAAAAAGCAGCAACTCGATTGTTTTCAATTTATATGTGGCAATATTGGGCAACGAAAAACAAAAAACACATGGTTATTAGAAGAGAAAAACAAAATAGGAAAGGCACAACATTTTATTTTTAACTTGAAGTAAACAAAATTTAAAAATTAATACACGAAATGTCTGCAATAACTGCAGTTTGTGGTGCGCAGGGACGTCAAAACTTTACCGGAAAATTACGGGGAAGACGACTGAGGGATGCTTCAGGTTCACTTTCATATCCAAAAGCATTGTATAAATTAAAGTTTTATTTATTTTTATTTGACTGAACAGAATATTTCACTTTTTACGATGCTGCATTTTTCCTTAAGATTTAAGGAAATTTTATTTGTAAAAAAAAATTAAATAATACAAAAAAAATGTTAAATAAATTGTAGAAAAACATTTTTCTTTATTGAAATAAGTTGTTTCAAATAGATTTTTGTACTTTCACATAAGGAAAATTACAATTCCGAGCATTAAATTTAAAGTGGTTTCATTTCGAGCATATTTTTCGTTTTCCGTTTTCTGAAGAACCTAATTAGGGAATTGAAATCATTTCGATCGAATTTGGATTCTGTGACAGGCCTGATAATTATTTTTAAATGCTTTGTAACAAAGTGGCAAAGTTTAAAATTGTATTTGCATATAGTGTAGTTAATAAAAAATTAATTCGCTGTTTATGCGACAAAATGCGCTATCTTAAATATGTTTATTTGGTACTAACGACTTATTTGCAAATAAAACTTTAAATTGTTGTCACATAATTGTTTTATTTCGATTTGCTACCACCCCTTTTAGCTACGCGAATACCCCTTTTAGACACGCAAAGATTACCTTTCAAACTCTTAATTCTGTCTCCCAGCTGAATTAAGACTTTGCAAAGTAAAGTTGGCGTGTTTAAAAGGGGTGATAGTTTACTTTGCAAAGTCTTAATTCTGAATTAAGACTTTGCAAAGTAAAGTTGGCGTGTTTAAAAGGGGTGATAGTTTACTTTGCAAAGTCTTAATTCAGCTGGGAGAAAGAAAGGTGTAACTCACGAAACCTATTCACGAACTGTTTGTAAATAAAAATGCTTGAGGGTGCCACCATTACAAATGTTTGCTAATAAAAAAAACAATAGATAAAAATTGCACAAAAAAGATGATAGAAGAAACTACAAACAATTAAAACAAAAAAGTATTTCTTATTTTATACATTTACACTAGCGTTTTATAAACATAAAAAGTTTTCTATAAGTACCAGCAAGTTTTTATACTTCTGCTATGCCCTATAAACAGTGATTTAACTTATTTGCAAGTATTTTTATTTACATATATTTAGCGTATAAACCATGGTACAATTATACTAGGTACATGCACAAGTCCAGCCTGTTAATGTATACAATACAAAATGTTGTCAAACTTTATTTACAACCCTGTCAGAAAAGGTGTGGTTGACTACAAAAATAGTTAACTTATAGTTAACTTTTCTTAGACTGACTAAAAGCTAACTGCAATGTCATCCAGAACAAATCCAAAATTAATTCTTAAGTTGAGTACGTAATCGAATTTGGCGAGAGCCAACAAATTTATTCTCAGCTACGTTGAAACTCATTTCAGTTTTATATTAACATTTTGCTGTTATTATTTTAAATGGTACCTTGGCTGTGTAGTTAGCGCGTTGAGTACACAACGTGTGATGATACATGTTCGAACCCCAAACATTTTTTTCTAATTTACTGACTACCAGGTGATTTAAAAAAGCCAACTTTAAGTTAGTTGTAAAGTAATGCAGAGTGAGACAAATGACTACCGCCTAGGACATCGCAATGTTAAAATAGTCAGTTGATTACATTGAAAAGTAATCTAAGTGTCAGTCAGTACTAGCTGCGAAATAGTTAGCTTAAACTTAGTTTCAAGTTAACGGAATTTCCGACAGGGAAGCTACAAAAATGTTATTGTATGTGTTATGAATAAAACGACTACAGTGTTGCCAATGAAATTACATATGGCTGTGTCTCATATTACACATTCAAGAAAATTATACTACACATCTTTAAAACAAAGATAAATAAAAATAGATCCAAATATAGAATTAAACACATATTATACATGAATGAGAGTTAATACACACTCTGTGTAATTACACATATATTGGCAACACTGAATGACTATAATCATGTATGAATGTCACGTCTGCAATGGTACTTTAGTTACCCTGTAATTGTTATTTTTAAAAACAAAAGAAATCTGTTTCTAACACATATTCGTTTTTTTTATACCAAGTTTGGAACCCGAAACGAATAACGGTATCGGTATTGATACCGGTACAATTATTTCTTAAATTTCGGTATCGGTATTTTTTTTATTTCGGTATCGGTGTTACCGGTACATACCGTTAACGAGTCTACAATACCGGTATCCCGAATTTACCGTTAAATTTATTAATTCAGCAAAAAATAATTTTTGTACTAAATTATGTACTTCAGAGAGGAAGTATTTTACATTAAGATATGAAAAACATATAAACTTATATGTTTCTATACATTATACTTTTATTAAAAAATAATTTAAAAAAAGTAAAATAAGGAAACCGCAGTTCAAACCTTGCATACCTACATATATAAAGTATATACATATTATGGTTAATTCAACAAAATAATAAAAATAAAAGTTTTGTACTATACGAACTGTTTGTAGAAAATGTACTTATTGATGTACGAATGAACATTTGTATTCGAACTCCCGAATATTCGTACGTTTTTATATATTCGTATTCGTACTCGCGAAAACGGATATTTTTTTTTTTTAATTTGCAATAATTTTAAAAAATTAATTTATTTGAATTCAAAGAATAAAAAATATTCTTGTGGCTAACTTAAAAACAAACAAAAAAACTTATTGTACAATTTGTTCGAAAATAACTTGTCTATATCAAAATATAATTAAAAATTTTTTTAAATACCTCAAAATTGTATCTAGTTCCCATGTACATTTCATACTTGTTTTATAAATACAAACATTTTCTTAGGTTCGGTTGCATAAAAAATAAAGTAATATTATATGAAATTTTCCGTTAATTCATCGCTCAAAACTTATACATACGTTGTAGCTTCAAGTGGGGCAACAAAAATTTTAAAACTTAATAATTTGATATTGTCATATCCATGGAAAAATATATTTTTAGAAAGGACACTTTCTTGTCCATGAGAATTGGAGAAAATATTTTATAAAGCTCTGCAGAACCATTTCGTTCTATATATTTGGTATATTTATTGGTAATATACTCGTATGTTGTATTTTGATATGAAAACAAGTTTTTTATGTACATTAAGAAATTAAAATATGTAAAATTACAAGAGATGAGGAAAGGAAACCCATCTATGCAGTTTGACCACAGTGTGTCTCTATATTGTTTGGATAAAGTGACTTTTCTGCAAAAAAAAAACTAAAAATGAAAATTTATCATACTATGTAGGAATCCATTTAATTTATTATATTTGTGTTTTTTGTTTTTACTAAAGCCTTTAGTATAGACTTATCTTTAATGTACTCGAACATAGGAGGGAAGTTCTTTTTCATAGAATATTTTTCATATTTCATTTTGCAGACGTAAATAGAGCCCAAATTAAATGTCTATAACTTTCACATATAATATTCGTATTCGCGAATATCAAAAACTGACATTCGGTGCATTACTAGTGTGTACATATATTAAAGAAGCACTCTTCAACATTTTAAATCTCCGCATTACTCTCGGATGAGAACAACCGTATTTAGACTATCACCTTCAAGTCTATTATAATAAGGGTTCACTATATACCTTACACTCTTTCTACAAAAACTTGTGTAGCTGGAACAGCCACAATAACTCGCGATTTCAAATAACTGTGGCTTACAATGGCTTTGCTCTTTCCACTAATTCAAAATATTTGTATGTATGTCTAGGGACATGTTTTTCGTTCCTAAAAGAGAACAAAAACGTGCTCGTAAAAGAAATATATTTTTACAATTTTATATTTGGTGGGAATCGGTATACCGGTACAGACATAAACGGTATTCTGGATACCGGTATTTTCTAACCAAAATGAATTTCGCTATCGGTAACGATACCGGTATCTAATTTTAGCGGCGGTTGGTTTACACCAACAAATTAAAATTATTGTTCCTGAGAGCATGTTTGATAACATAGTGAATTTTGGCCCATAAATGCAATAGTAAGGCAGTTTGTTTATCGGGATGATAATAATGTAATTCTCCCAAAGGCAATGAACTCCATCTCAAAATACTAATAACGAATAATCTGAAATACTTATCCCCAATTCCAGCTTATGACACAAATGTTCGTGAAATTTCTGAATCCATGTTAAATGATGATACCTTAAAAATAATTCCGGATCTTGACGTAACATATAAAAACAATTCCAAAAATTTAGTAGATTTTTCTGAAAGTCAACTTAATATCGTGTATCAGAATGTTCGTGGACTTAAGACCAAACTTACTGATTTATATTTGCAAGGTTTTAATTTTAATCACCACGTTGTTGTCTTCACCGAAACCTGGCTGAATAATACTTTTCTAAACTCAGAGATAGTATGTAATAATTTTCATATTTTTCGTCGTGATAGAGTTACAAATACAACTGGTGGTGGAGTATTAATTGCTATCTGTAAAATTTTCTCAATAGCAGAAATTCAAGGTTAAAAACATTAATGTTTTCATTACATGTTCCTACATTCCTCCTTACTCCGATCTAGTGATTTACAAACAACATATGGAAGCAATTCAATTATTGAATCCAAAACTAAGCCCTGTTGGTTTAATTTTTGTGTTTGGTGATTTTAATTTACCTTGTATCACATGGGAGTTTTCAACAGAATATTATTATTATTTACCAACCCAAACAGATGATAACAGTGACGAAATTTTTAATATTTCCAATCTATATTTGTACCAAATAAACGGAATTCATAATGTCTTTGGTAAACTTCTTGATTTAGTATTTGTAAATGAGCGTTAAGAATGTACTGTAAACCGTGTCTACCCTATAACACCTGAAGATCGATACCATCCCACAATCGAAATAAACAGCAACTTATCTACTGATGTTCAAGGAAAGAGTGTTCTGTTTCAATCGGGCAAATAACATCGAACTCAACCATCTCCTTATTAACACATATTGGTTTGAATTACTGACTACTCTGAATATCGTGTCAATTGACAATTTGGTCAACACTTTTTATAAAATTATGTTTGATTACATGTAGGAATGGGTTCTTAAGTATATATATACTACGTAATAACTCTAGGCAGCTGGCTACTATCAAAAATCTTAAAAATAAATATTTTAAAAAGTATAAACACACTGGCTCTTCTTTTGATTATATCAGATATTCTTCTCTTTGTGCTGAGTATAAAAACTACATAGGAATTACCTCATAAACGTAAAACGCAATTTTCAAAAGGATCCTAAGTCATTTTTCAAATTTGTAAATACCAAAAGATCTGCTGGCTTTAAAAAATTCATGAAATATTTATTTTCGGAATCCAGTGAAGAGTTGATAATTAGCAATTTGTTTGCCGACTTTTTTGCTTCTACGTATTCTGAAGTTCTGTATGTAGCTCATACTCCGTACCCATACAAAATTACTGGCAATCTAAATATGTCACCATCTACTATATCTACCTCTCATATTTTTAACTGTATAAAAAAAAACTCAAGTCTTCAACTTTTAGTGGACCATTATCTTTAATGCATCTTTAAATTGTTGTTACTTCCCGAAATTATGGAAAGATTCACATCTTATACCTCTGTTTAAGTCCGGAAATAAATCTGACATTAGCAATTACAGGGGCATAGCTAAACTAAGTGATACACCGAAGCTTTTTGAAAAATGTATGACTAATTGCCTCATTCACCAAGCTTCCTCGTTATTAACTCCAAAACATGGATTTCGGAAAGGACATTCCGCCATGACTAACATCATTCAGTTAACAACATTAGTAAATATATCTTTTGTGCTACCACACTGACGTTATTTATACTGATTTCAGTAAGGCGTTTGACAAAGTGAATCACGCTTTATTACTGAAGAAACTGGACCTAATGGGTTTCAACAATAGATACCTAAGTTAGTTCAAGACATATCTTTCGCGTAGAACTCAGTCTGTTAAATTTAACGCTACCATTTCACGAAAAATTTTTGTAAGTTCTGGTGTACCGCAAGGAAGTCATCTTGGACCAATACTATTTATCCTTGTATAAACGATTCGCCAGAAGCTATTAAGAACTCCAATATATTGATGTATGAATGTATGTATTGAACTTACATCTGATCAGCTGTATCTACAAAACGACTTGGATAACTTCAATATTTGGTGTAAATTTAATTTGATGAGTCTGAATTTAAGGAAATGTACACATATTAAATTTTCAAGAACACGAAATATTGGTTGTTCCTACGTTCTTGATGGCTGTAATTTGCAATCGGTTGACTCAATTATGGATTTGGGTATTTTGCTAGATGCAAAATTAAGTTTTGTTCACCATATTACGATGACTATCAATAAGTCCCGCAGTATATTGGCTTTTATTAAAAGGTGATCAAAAGAATTTATTGATATCGTAACAACTAAGCGATTAAACGTATCGCTCGTAAGGCCAATTTTAGAATACGGTCGCATAATATGGTACCCGCATTATAATGTACATAGTAACCGTAGCGAGTCTGTTCAAAAGCAATTCCACATTTTCTGTTTAAGAAATGTTTACAGATGCCGGTTGACAATTCCATCATACACAAGAAGATTAGCCGAGCTTAATTTACCAACTCTAAAAAGCCGGAGAGTTATGCTTTGTGTTTCTTTTATGGTCAATCTCATAAATGGTAACCTCCAATCAGAGTTTTTGCTGAGTAATGTAACTTTTAATATTCCTCAACTTTCATTACGTTCGTTCAACCCACTATATATCAGATCTTTTCGTTCTAACTTCGCTATGTCGGACCCGCTTAGAAGATTATGCTGTTGCTATTTTATTTTTAAAACAATAATATTAATTATTAAACTATATTTCATTATTATATTGATATATGTATACACTATTTATCTATATTTAAGCAGTCTGTAAGGATTTTTTTTCATAGACTTAAATCAAATAAACAATAAACAAAATGCATGTTTTTTTTAGCTAATTTTAATTATTATTGTTCGAACTTCATTTGTTTCTGATTTCTGATTTGATCATCTATATTTATGATTTGTTTTTGGTGTTGTAGTTTTGTTGTAGTCGTGCAGGTACCTGATATAATTTTAGCATGGTATAAATGTAGTGTATAATAAGTTAATTTTTGCGATGAAAAAACTTCTTACAAGTTACAGAAACGAAGTAAAGTGGCTGTCTTTCGACTCGAAAAGTTCTGACATTCGTTACAGAAACCAGGCAATGGTTACAGTTTTATTATTGTCACAAAGTTCAAAATACGGGTCTAAATTTGGGGTTTTAAAAGCAATAAAAAATATTTTAGTAGTGTTGCACTGAAAGTTTTTAATTTATGTATATATTCTAGGGGACGACAATATCGGAGGAGGATATGTATTGCGTATAGTTCCTCGAAATGGTTGGCTAGCACAACCACCCATTAATCCCTGGGTCACACTAAAACTGCCCGTTGGACGTGTTATAGTCATTGCAACAAAAACATCTGAATGTGAAACGCAGGTCAGTGCCGTTATATTCGTTGAACTATTGCAAACTTATTATGTATTTCTAATTTCTTTATTATTTAGGCAGCCTGTACCTACACGGTACGCATTACACAAACTTATAATATTGAGTCCCAACAACAGGATGATATTATCTACAATTTCTTAATTGGTGGCGATGGAAATGTGTACGAGGGTCGTGGTTGGGACAATCGGGGCTCCGTTATAAAAGGTTTCAATGATGACAGTATAAGCTTTGCCTACATTGGACTGTTTAACAAGCAACCGCCATCGTATAAACAGCTCAATGTAACGCAATTGTTGTTGGACGAAGGAGTACGTTTGAAGAAACTTTCGCCAAATTATAGACTTGTTGGCGCTAACATATTGGATCCAACTTCAGTAGCCACTTCAGCAGATGCTTTGTATAAAAGTTTTGAAAATTGGCCACATTGGTCAGATGAATAAATTTGATTAGTCACCGTGTTTTATTAAGTACATACATATGTACAGATAATTAAAGATAGAAGCAATTGTATAAATGAGTATAATTATATAAATACAAGGGCTGTTAAAGTATCCTTCCTTTGTATTGAATGTATATCATTTCGCGATTTAGTTACACTGATGCTATGCTTTCACTATGAGTTCAATCACATATTTCGCCTTCTCAATCATGTTTATGAATCATGCCGTTTATACAGCACATTCATGTTTCGTTTTGGCATTTTTTATGTATATTCACATCAGTGGTGCCAGAACTGCTTCACCAATAATGGCTAAATGTAGACAAAAAATGGCTAAGCGACATCGAACGTAAAAATTATGAGTATTAAACAAAAACAAGAAGATATTTTATTTCTTATATTATTTTTCGGACTATTTGTGGTCAACAATTTTTCTCAATATACATATGTATGTACATATTTATGTATAAATAAAAATTACATAATTTTTGGTTTCGTTTCTCCCAACGTTTCGTTTGTTTTTTGCAAACTTCTTCAGGGGTGGTATTTTATTAATTGATATCTAGCACAAAAATTTATTAATTTAGAATAATTTAAAGATCATAATATATTATCACAGATTTAAACTTACTATTTATGTATATCATTGTCAATTATTCATTTTTAAAATTTATCATCATAAAAACTGGACAACACGACACAGATATGAATAATAAATAAACGAATAAATAAATAAAATGGTACATCACAACACAAAATGAAAAGTCAACTTAATACTATTATCACAGATATTCAACTAATTTAAGTTATTGCTACGGAATATTGAAGCTTTGTGTTGTCCTTATCTTTATAGTTCATAGTCTTGTGTATTTTGTCTTGAATACGTAGACTCTCTATAGTGAAACGTTTGTTTTCCATTTTTTCCCTATTTAATAGTACCACATCCTCGAAATTTATTTTATGGTTGTTGTTTGCATGTTGTGCTAATGCCTTCGTTTCTTTATTTTTCTTAATATCAGATTCGTGCTCTTTTATTCTTGTACCTAACATTCTCTTTGTCGTTCCCATGTATACCATTTCACATTTTTGCTTTTCATTACCTCCGCATTTTATTTCGTAAACAACATTTTAAATTTTTAGTTTATCTATGTCTGATTTTGTGTTTGTGCATATGTGTCTGAGTGTTTTGTTTGATTTATATGCTATTGTTTCTTTTCTTTCATTTGGTAGAGTACTCGTTAGAGTGGCCATCTCTGTTAATTTTGGTATATATGGTACACTATAGAATTTTGTTATTATGTACATCTGTTTGTGGTAGTTTTTCTTTCTTATGATTTTTTAACGTTTTGTTAATGATGTTGTTGATTATATATATTGGATAACTATTTTTTATTAGTATGTTTTTTTTCTCAATATTGTTTTTCTTATACCTTTCGTCGCTTATTTTTAGGACTTTGGTGATAAAATTAGTTGCCGTATTTAATTTCATTTTATGTGATTATGTTGAGTGATAATTTATGATCCTGCCTGATGATGTTGGTTTGTGATACAAGTTTGTCAATAATTTTTCTTTGTTTCTTATTATTTTTGTGTCAAGGTAGCCTATTTCTTTATTTTTCTGCTTTTCCACTGTAAATTGTAGTTTATTATGGTACCCATTGAATGTATTTAATATTGTTGTTTCGTCAGATTTTTTTATTATTGCAAATAGATCATCAATGTATTTTGATATAAATTTTATTGTTACATGTTTTGATTTTAGTTCTTCAATCTAGTCGTCTAACAGGGAGTCAAGTACAATATCAGCAATTGTCGGTGATAAAGGGTTACCCATCGGCATTCCATAAAGTTGGGTAAAAACTTTTTTATCAAAAATAAACTGAAGAAGTTTGAGAAATTGTGGTTTTTGTATTGTTGTCGTGTTTTTAAGTTCATTCCATTTGTCAAGTATATTTCTTATTGCTAAATGTATCGGTATATTTGTAAATAACGAAACCACTTCGAAAGAAACTAAAATGTCGTCTTATTCAAAAATAATGTTTTTTAGTTTATCTTTTAGTTCTTCTGAGTTTTTTATGTTGTAGACTGGGGAAACTAAATTTTTAAGAATTTTTCCGATATATTTTGCTAAGTTATAGCCAGGGACTTTGGTTGAAGAAGAAATCGGTCTCAGAGCTATGTCAATTTTGTGTATTTTTGGTAAACCGTACAATTCCGGTGCTGCAGAAGTGTGTCAATCATTTTTGATTTTTCGTATTTTGTTATTATATTTTGTTTGTATAATTGTGTGATAAGGTTGTTGTTTGTTCTTTGTAATTTTTCAGTGGGATCTTCTCTAACAGTTTTGTATGTTTTCTTGTCATCTAATAATTTGTACATTTTGCTCTTATATTCACTTTTGTACATTATAACAGTTTTATTTCCTTTATCCGCCGTTGTTATGATTATGTTCTCATTTCTTCTTAAAAAATTTTTTGTTTTATCATATATATGTAATATAAACCTTTCTTTCTCGTTATTTCTTAGATTTCTTCTATCATTTTCTATTCTGTTGGCTATTCGCGATCTTGTACAATCTTTGTCAGTTTCATCTTTTATATTTTGAACCCACTGTTCAATGTCAACTATAAGTGGCATAGGTTGAAAATTTTTTCTGCTTACTGGAATTGCGAACTTTGTGCCGAGAGATAATATCCATTATATAACGTCATCAAATTCAACATTGGTATAGTTTATGAACCATTCTTCATTGAAGATAAAGTTAAATTGTTTAAATTTTTCTTGTTTTAGTTTATTAATTTTTGACAAATGTATCTTATAAACTTTGGTTCTAATGTTGTTAAATTTTTTCCACTGTTCGTTTTTAAATTGTATGAAGTCCATTTGTCCTAGTGTGAGTTTAATTTTTCTTTCTGCTGTTTGGATGTACTTTTTTATATATGTAATATTTGTATGTGTTTCTTTGATCTCTAAGTTTAATAGTTTGCTATGTAGGTTTGTTTTAATTTTTTTCAACTCAGCTATTGCTCTTCTTGTAGAAAACAAGCTGGTCACCCTATACGTACTGTTTTTGATGTGTGTTGGTGTGATCCCCAGCGATGCCAATTTAGCGCGTTTCGCGCTAGATTTAGCGCGTTTCGCGCTAGATTTAGCGCGTTTTAACTATGCCAAACGCTCTTTTTTTCATCTTAGCGCCTTTAGTAAAAAAAGCGCTAAATTAGCGCGTTTTTAATAAAGTCATCATTATTTCAGTTTAATATTTTTTTAAACTTTTTTTGAATAAATTTAACAATTTTCTAGTATTCAAAACTCATAAAATGTTTTAAATTGGTTAATGATTCTGCTGTCGCAAATAAAATTCCCTTGACTGTGGTGAGACTTAAAAACGCATTCCAATACTGTAAATGGCAATATTTTTAAATTTCACAACTAAAAATGTGTACTCGTACTCTTGACCAAAAAATTTATACATACAACTTATTAAACATCTATTCTAGCTGAAGTACAAAAAGAATTCGAATCGAAAACTATTCGACAATTTATATAAGTTGTCAAAAAGTCTGACAAATAAAATAAAAATAAAAACTAAGGATTTCGATTATTTGGAAGGCAATTCTGATTCTGTATTAAATGATTTTAGTTATTTAGGAAATAATTTCGAAAAAACAATATTATTAAATCTGAAAAGAGCTATTAAAAAAATCAATTGTATTTACTAATATAATATAATAATAATAATGTACATACAACGATTTTTATTAAAATTAAATTTAGCGCGTAGGAAAATAGCGCGTTTTGGCTATAAGTAGTTGACAATGCTGTAACTTAGCGCGTTCTAGCGCGTTTTGCGAAGGGAAATAGCGCGTTTGAGTTATAAATAGTGTTACGTGTATCTCTTAAGGCTGTGATGGTGATGCCAACTAATGTTTGTATGTTGTATTCTTGTAAGATTGTGTGGGATGAGCTTCTGTGGTGTAGCAGAGTTTTAGGATTGGTAGAATAGGAATGGGTATGAGCGTCTTCTTGCGTTGAGTTCTGTGGTGTGGCGGAGTTTTACGATTTTGTAAGATGTGGATGTGTATGAGCGTCTTCTTGTGTTGAGTTCTATGGTATAAATGTGTGATGTTACGGGTTTCTGTCAAATAAGTAAAATACTATGAAGGTGTCTATTGTGAATTAAAACAGGGATGAAAATAAACGTATGGTGTCCATTCACTAATGCTGGCAAAAGAAAATGGCAGCGTGTTATGTCGATGTTTTATGTTTTGACAAGTGGAATTTTCGTGTGTATTTTGTAAGCACGGGAAAATTAATGTAATATTACGGAAAAATTCTGGAAAAGAAAAAACTGGTCTTTGGTTATTGTAAGCAAGGAAGGATTAGCAAAAAGTAAGCGAAGTGATAGGATCAGAACAGATCAGTGAAAATCACCAGATAGAATTGCGGAAAATAATATATTTAAAATCTAAACCGACCGTAAAAAAATAATAAATTGGTTACTAATATAAAGAAAATAAAACAGGAAAAGGAAAACTACAGGAAGACTACGGTAAGACGGAAATACCCCTAGAGATTGAAAATCTCGTCCAGGACGTAACCGCTGAACAAATAAAATAATCTAGGCACGGTTAATAATAGAAGTCGCCATCTTAAATAGCTAACCGCTTCCGCCATTAACTTACCTATAAAAAAAACCAACAGAAAGATAAACAACTTTAATTTAAAAAAAAGAAAGAAGAGAAACATATATATATATAAAAAAGGATAAAAGATAAAGATAATATAGACTTGTGTTAATTATATGTTTGTGTATTTGTGTAATGTGTTTTAAGATTAGTGTTAACAGGTTACAGAAGTGTTCAAATTGTTAGTGCCTAAAGCACATAAAACGGAAAATTACAGTTTCAATTATTAAAACTTAGCAGGATTTCTACAATAACAAAAAAAAGGAGAAAAAGGATTTTTAAAGGTCATAGTAGAGTGCATCAAGAAAATCACCCGAACAAGTTATTGGGGAATATAGACTACCTAAGTGAGCTCCTTTAGGTAGGGTCATATATATAGAATAAAAGAAGAAAAGTGAGAAGTGACTTTAAAAAAAAATTTACAGTTTTTTTTTGTTGTGCTAGCTTAGAAATCTGCAGGTGTGAACGTCTAATATTCTCAGTTATTTTGAAGCATACCGTTAGATTTTTTTTGTGAGTAGTAGGGAAATAGCGGTTCGGCCGCAATTAAAATTGTTAAATTGTGGGCTGAAATTGTTAAATTGTGGCTGAAATTGTGAAATTTGGGTAATTAAAATTTGAAAATTTTAAAATTCTTGGAAATTTGATACCTACGAGGGTGGTTCAATAAGTCCGTCCGATTTTTTGTTTACATAAGGAGTTTTTTGTTTACATAAGGAGTTTTTTGTTTACATAAGGAGTTTTTTTTATTATTACTACATACGAGGGCGGTTCAGTAAGTCAGGTTTTTTATGACCGTGGGAATTTATATGTATGTATGTTTGTGGGGTGGATTAAGGGGTTTCATAAGATTAATATTTCATAAGTATACATGTATGCCGACTGGAAAATCATGAAAATGATTTTTCCTAATACCAACGGGAAAATCATGAGATGATTTTTCCTAATTAATTAATTTTTCCTAATGCCTACGGCAATGTATGATGATTTTTCCTAATACCAATAGGGAAATCATGAAATGATTTTTCGTAATGCCGACGGCAATACATGATTATTTTTTCTAATGCCTACGGCAATGCATGATAATTTTTCCTAATGCCGAAGGCAATACATGATTAATTTTTCCTAATGCCGACGGCAATACATGATTATTTTTTCTAATGCCTACGGCAATGCATAATAATTTTTCCTAATGCCGAAGCCAATACATGATTAATTTTTCCTAATGACGACGGCAATGTATGATAATTTTTCCTAATGCCTACGGCAAAACATGATTATTTTTTTCAAATGCCGACGGCAATGCATGGAAAATGATTTTTCCAAAGGGAAAATTGCCAGTGTTGCCAGACTGTATAAATTTGTTATCGTAATACTATATCAGTAATATCAGAGAAAATAGATTTGATGAATACTAGGCGATTCTCATATGAATCGTGGGAACGTGTATGTGTGATTTCCTCACGCTAATAAATTGTTTATAAATAAAATAAATTGTTTATAAATAAAATAATTAAATAAATTAATTTAATTTATTTAATTATTTTATTTATTTATTTATAAAATGTTCTCATGTATGTGAACACCCCTAAAATGTTCTCATGTATGTGAACACCCTAATGATTGTGTGTGGGTGGTCCAGCTTGATTGCCGCTGGTATTTTGTTTATTTGTTTAAGAAATATTTATTTCACAACATTGTGAAATTCATGAATGTGTATGTATGTATGTATGTACATATGCGCGATCGTGGGAACTTGTGCGTGGAATATTTTGTGCTTGTGTAGAATACATTTATATTTTGCAACGTAGTCATTTTCTTTGTCTACAATTCTTTTAAAGCAGAGGATTTTCAACTAAGTACAGTCATCAGCAGAGAAACAAAAAGTAAAAATTTGCAAGTAAGCAAAAAAGTTAACTTCTCCTCCTCCCCACCTCCTTCTATTCCCTTTATGTAGTTTGTATTTGAAATAAGAAAACACTTGTACATTCTTTTATTTTGTATACATTTATTGTTTAAAATTTTATAAAATTTTATAATAATACATACAGTAATATATTCTTAAGTATAAATATTTTAAAAAGTGAAAAAGTTCATTTAAAACAAGGTATTTCTTTTGAGAGTAAAATAGCATTTTTTAATGCGCATACACCAAATTTATGATAATTACAATAAAAATATTCTGGATACTTGATTTCCATTTGTTTAAAGTTGATGCAGCCTATATCCTCAACGTTAGAAATTTTTCGGTGTAACATTTTTTCCAACCATAGTCTTTTTTCTTCACCTTTTACGTAAATTTTAGAACATCTTACGTTGGCTTTTAAAAAATTGCAAACGCTATGAAATGAAAGTGATCCAGCAGTCCAGCTTAGGTGATGATAGTTTTTTGTTAGCCACTTTGCTTCTCTTTGCTTTTTAATTGATAAGCATTTAAAATCAAATGGTGGTTTTATAATGAAGTTGTTATATTCATAATTGTTGAAAACAATCGCTACTTCTTTTGCGATGAAATCGTTTGAATTAGTTTTGAAACCTTGTACGTCTATAAAAATTATGTTATTTTCCATGTTATTCAATTTATAACACTTTTCGAACTTGTCCTTTGATGGGTATATATTCTATTATACGATCATGAATAAGAATGCAGTAAGCTGATGTCTTTGGTGCAATATTAGTTGCTATTTCAAATTCTATTTTTATATCAATCGGTCCATTATTGAGTGATTCATTCTGATGACTGACATCTACTACAATAATAGGAGCTTTTGTCTTAAACTCTGATGCAGTTAGAAGCGGTTGAGATTCTTTCATATAGTAGCTTTGTTGGAATCTTAGATACATATCATATAGAATTGCATAACGTTCATTTTTGAACTTTATGTTAAGATCATCATACGGGTATGAGACTGAATTTAAATGTACTTTTAAATTAGTCAAATCACAATGAACAAACTTATTTTCTTGTTGAAAAGCAATCAACACAAAACGGGGGCGTTCTCTATTTGCAGCCAGTTTAACATTCCAAATATGGCTAGTTCCTGTGTTTAATTGTGGATTAATATGACAATCCCAACTGCGAAATGCCATGGGTATAGAAGCACCATTGTTAATAATTTTAATCATATTCAATTTGCTAAGGTCAGATAATTGAACATGAGGTATTCTCCATGAGATGAGTGAAATTGTAAGTTTAGCTTTTTCAGTAGAAACACTCGAGCGTACAAGATCTTCGTCGTTCTTATTGCGCAAGAGTATCAGTTCATGTTTTCCATTTAATATAACTTTGTTGTAGTCTTCAGCGAATCCTAGAAGCATTTTTAGAGGTACATAGAAATTGAAAAATCCATTTGCAAGAGTGACATCGTCAATTTTGTTCCATCCAGCATTTTGCATCACATTGCTTTCGTTTGGTGATAGAGAAACCAAGTTCTTTATGGTACTCGTGGCTCCTAAATATCTTGTATGATCAATTTCAATTCCATTGAGCTCATAGCGAATTTCATCAAATAGATATGCTACAAAGTTGTTTTTTAATTTAAAGTTCTCTGAAGAAGAAGAAGAAGATTTAGGGCTATTATCATCGGCAACAAACCCCTCTACATAAATGTAGCTCTCACTGGGTAGCACGTATAAATCTTGATTTTGTATTGAAATTCTAATTTCATCATTATTGTTGTAAGATTGTAAGTATGGTACATATGTATGATAATCCTTTTTGATTATATTCTCATCAGAGAAAGGTTTATCTAAAACATCTATTATTGAACTCATTTTGTCTTCAATTTAAAATTCAAGGACTTTAGAAAATTTTTATTTGATGTTGTTAGTGCTTTCTGTTGAAGTGATCGCTTTAATGTTCTTGTTGTTGTTGTTACTGCTTTATTTTTCAATGTATTTGTGTTGTATATTAGCATTATTTATTTAGTTGACCTCAAATGTATTCGTATTGTAATTTCCTCTCCTCGAAAATTAATTAAATCACCGTGTTGATCAACTACTCGCAGCGTTAGTGAACTTATCTCTCTGGTGTTCACAGGTAAATAGATGAGATTTCTTGGAACCTCATCTATTTTATAGCCTGGAGGCACATTAATCGGAAATTCATGAAGTGTATGCGATTTGGAGTTATTCATATATGTGTTAATAGCGATACTACTTTCAATTCGCAAGAGATTCACTTTAAAAATATTAACTGGAAGATCTGAGTAATAATATTTGTTTGGTGTTAGGATTTTGCTATTGAATCCTAAAAGTTTTCCAATTGTGTTGTCTTTATTAAAATATACAGGATCTTTGGAACTATTAACTTTAACTTGCATTGTATTGTTATTGGCTTCAATAAAAATCTTATTTTCTGGACAGAGTCTTCTGTATTGCTCTTGTATAAAATCTACAATATCATTCAATTCGTAAGATCCAATTGGTATTTCAATTGTATGTTCCCCTATATGAAACATATTGTTGTAGGTGTCTACATTTGGAATGCTGTTGTATGAATGAAAATCAGTTAGAGCATACTCATATGCACCATGTAATTCAATAGGAGGAAAGTAACTAGCAGATAATTCTGATGAGTTAGAGCTCAGAGTAAGTGTTATTGACATTATAACTGTCTGATTACAATTAAATAAAGTTTAGTACAACATATGGTTTATAAGCATGATTTACATATTCATTTCATTTTCTTATTTTAAAATTAACATTAGTTTCTTAATATTACTGCTATTGTTGTTGATGATGGTATTCAGCTATAATATTTCGTTCTTACTTATCCAAGAATTGTGTTGATTAGAAAATCCCAACCATTTAACGTATGCCTCCTTTCCTTTAGTTTTAAGAACCTTTTCAACTAGATATGTATTTGGATATCTAGTTTTCGAAAGTTCTTCAGTATAGAATCCACCTTTAATAGGATTACCAAGATAATCTTCTAATATGAATGTTGTAGGATTTGTATTTTGAACTCTTGTAATTGTGAAAATTTCTGTAGTCCAATTTGGAGTATAACCTTTTTCAAATGTATGCTTATATTTGCTTATGCGTACATTATCTCCAACATTAAATTTCGACATTTTGTACATCTTCAAATGGCTGTATACTGTATTTAGTAGCTTTTCCTCATTTGTTGAGTTGACTTTAATCGGAGACATTTTAATGGTGCGATGAACTTTTCTATTGTATGCATTAATTAAATCTTTGTATATATCAATCCACTTATATGAACCATTAAAGCTAAATTCTTTCCACATCATTCCTTTCAATGTTCTGTTAAATCGTTCTACTATTGATGCTTTCATACTGCTATATGTTGAGTAGTGATTAATGTTGTATTTATCCATTAATTTTCCAAAGTGTTTGTTGAAAAATTCTTTACCATCATCTGTTTGTAAGTTTTTTGGTACTCGTCCTAATTCAAAAATATTTTCCATCGCCTTGGTTGTTTCGAGTGCAGTTTTAGTTTTTAGTGGTACTACCCATGCAAATTTTGAAAATGTGTCAATTACAGTTAACAAAAATCGATAATTTCTGTTTTCTCTTGAATAGATCCCCATTTCAACTAAATCAGCTTGCCAAAGATCATCTATTCCTTTCATTACAACTCTACGACGCATAAAAACTTTGCGAGCTTGCTTATGCAGTTCGTTTACTAAATTTCTTTTTGAAGACATTAAGTTGTTTTACAGATTTTTTGGAGAGTGATGTGATCTACTTGACGCACTTTCAGCTATTGATACAAACATGTAATTTTCCAATCTATAAATTTTCTCATTAAGCTGTTCAATTTGTTCTTCAAAGGATGTTTTAATTTGTAGAATGTCTTTTTGAATTTTATAATTTTCTTCTATATCTAATTTTATATCGCGTTGTAGCTCCTCAATTTGCATTTGAATATCTTCTTGAATTATAGTATTATCTTCCTTAAAGTATGTTAATAATATCTCTTCTAATTTTTCGATTTGAGTTTGCAGAAACAATTTATTGATAACATCGTTTTCCTCCAGAGCTTTTGCAACATTTTTGATTCTTTTGTTTTGGACATCAATGTTGTTGTTCGTATCCATAAAGAACCCCAGCAGTTTAGGTGCATTTTTAAAAGAAATTATACTGCTAGTATCGTTTAAATAGTGTCCAAATTTATCAACAGACATGCTTTATATACTTTATTAAAGTTAATGTATTATATTTGCTTCACGTAGTTCTTCAATAATTGATACAATCTCGTTATTGTGATTAGTATGACCTGCACCTTGTGATGCAAGCAGTAGTCGAAGACGATCTACTAACTCATTTGGATCGTACCAGTATATATAGTTTGGCTTATGGACGTTAAATTCCATCATTCCATCACCTAAATAACTACCTTTTGACTTAGATGCTGTTGATTCGTTTAAATTCTTCTGGTTTTTCTCGTCAATAAATTTCTTAATAATATGTTTGTATTTATATCCTCTAGTACCCTTAATTTGACCATCAGGTTTATAGTCCCTTCTATATGCATTAGTAGTAATTAAAATCTTTTTATAGATTTCGAGTTCAAATTTATCATAATTTTTTGGTATTTTATGAAACATTAGAGAAAATAGTCCTGGTGTTAGAGCCCATATTTGACCACCAACTTGTATTTTATCTTCATTAAGTTTGAGGTTACTATCACCAAATTTCCATTCATTATTGAAATCTTTATGTGGACCATAGTTTGTATCTAATTCATTTCTTCCTTCCAAGGCTGATAAGTCAGTATAAGTATCTTCTGTATTGGAAGTCTGTGAGTAAAAATCATCTTCATCATCGTCATCATTCACAGTATTAGCATCATTAAATAATATGGTATTATCGAATATTGTTCCTTCTGCTAGTTTCTTTGGTGTACTTGTCTCTATCTTGACTGATGTTTTTTCAGGTTTGAAACTTGTATTATTTTCCACTTCTGTCTTCATTTTACTTTCTTCTTTTATGGGAATTCTTTTAATATTTTTAGAACTATTTATGAATTCTTTGAGTGGTTCTGTTATAGGTTTAAATGTATCTCTTAGTTGTTCACGTGTATCTATTTCACCAGTTTTTATACTACGAAGCTTTTTCTTCAAGACATTTCTTGTCAACACCAACTGTTTTAAAATTTTCTCATCCATGTTTAATAATAGTAAATAACAGGTATCAGCTATTAGATCAGGTATCAGCTATTAGATCAGGTATTAGCTTATCAGGACCTGGTCTGGTTTTCAGATCAGCTTATCAGGACCTGGTCTGGTTTTCAGATCAGCTTATCAGGACCTGATCTGGTTTTCAGATCAGCTTATCAGGACCTGGTCTGGTTTTAAGATCAGCTTATTAGGACCTGGTCTGGTTTTCAGATCAGCTTATTAGGACCTGGTCTGGTTTTCAGATCAGCTTATCAGGACCTGATCTGGTTTTCAGATCAGCTTATTAGGACCTGGTCTGGTTTTCAGATCAGCTTATTAGGACCTGGTCTGGTTTTCAGATCAGCTTATCAGGACCTGGTCTGGTTTTCAGATCAGCTTATTAGGACCTGGTCTGGTTTTCAGATCAGCTTATCAGGACCTGATCTGGTTTTCAGATCAGCTTATCAGGACCTGGTCTGGTTTTCAGATCAGCTTATCAGGACCTGGTCTGGTTTTCAGATCAGCTTATTAGGACCTGGTCTGGTTTTCAGATCAGCTTATTAGGACCTGGTCTGGTTTTCAGATCAGCTTATCAGGACCTGATCTGGTTTTCAGATCAGCTTATCAGGAATCAGATGAGGTTATATCAAATAGATGTATCAAGTTTAAAGTTAGATTAATAACTAGAGGTAATTTTTATGAGTAGTTGCTTATATAGTTATGAAATAGTCAAATTGCTTTCTGTAGCGACCATCGTTTAATTCGTTATCTTTGCTTATCATCAAAAATCCATATTTATCCTTCCAACATTCTTGACAAATTTCTTGAAACTTTTCATAGCTCATATCGCTGGCAACATGATCCTTATAAACATGCTTCATATTTGTCTCATCTTGCTTAAACATTATAATAACATTTGCATTGTCTCTTATTAAATGCTTGGGAATTCTGGTATATGTTTGACACAGGTAGAATGAATCAACATCCCTATGTCGCCCCATACAAAAATATGTACGTATATTATTCTACTTTTCACATGCAACATCATCAAATATCATAATTGAATTAGTTTTAGCTTCGTCAGGTGGAATAACTGATTCATTATCGGTGAATGTATAATACCCCATACCTTTAATTGGTGAAATTAGTTTCTTTAGGTATTCATATTTAGGTTGATAGAGAGATTTTGAGTATAAATAGATGTTTTCAAACTTGAGTCCATTAGGACTTTCTAGCAAGCCAATCATAACATTAGTCTTTCCACAATTTGATGGTCCCACTATTAGAGCACGAATAGAATTTGGTAAGAGAGGACTATGCTTTATTTTTGAACTGATGTTCGCTGAATCATCAATATTACGAACTAAAATATTTTTATGTTGTTTTACTAACTGCATTTTTGTAACTAAATGCATTTCATATATATTACCTCTTATATAGGAAAAATTAGATAATATGGTTATACGATATCAGAAAACTTTTAGTCATAAAAACACCGTCGTTGGAGGAGGTCTAGTAGACAAAATAATAAACTCTCTACCTGTTGAACTGCATCTACCTGGATATCAGTACTGTGGACCTGGAACAAAACTACAAAAACGTTTAAATCGAGGTGATAAAGGAATTAATTTATTGGACTCTGCGTGTAAAAATCACGATATTTCTTATTCCAAAAATAAGGATTTAAGTAGCAGACATAAAGCTGATAAAATACTTGAAAACTCCGCTTGGGATCGAGTTTTATCAAAAGATAGTAGTCTTGCTGAAAAATCATTTGCATATATGGTTACTAACGCAATGAAAGCCAAAACAAAATTTGGTATGGGTGTGGACAAAAAGAAAAATGTAAAAAAGAACAAACTAAATGTTAAAACACTATTTAGAACATCAGTTAGAGCTGCAACAAAAATACTAAAAAAAGAAAAACCATTAGATATTAACACAGCTATTAAAATTGCACGAAAAACTATTAACAAGTCATTAAAAGGAAGAAAGTCTCAAATTATAGTACCACGTGTGATACGTGTCCCAAAAATTGGTGGGTTTTTGCCTCTAATACCGATTTTAACTGCTCTGGGTGCAATTGGTAGTCTAACAACTGGAGGTGCTGCTATAGCTAAGGCTGTTAATGCAACAAGGAATGCAAAAAATCAACTTGATGAAGCAACTAGACATAATAAAGCGATGGAATCTATAGCAGTTGGAAAAGGACTTTACTTAAAACCATATAAAAAGGGTTATGGCTTAGTTCATAAAGAAGAATCAAAAAACTCTTAAAGATGCTACCCAACAGACCACTATCTGATGTGGACCTAAGACGTTTCTCTATAAATATTCCATATTTTAGAGGAGTTTTCATGTTAAATACTCTACCAAAACGATCAAAGAAAATAGAATGTGGAATAATCAATTTAGATGTATCAACAGGACCTGGTACACATTGGGTAGCATATTATAAAAACATCAATGAAAAAGAATATTTCGACAGCTTTGGAAACTTACAACCTCCTTCAGAAGTAGTCAAATATCTTGGAACAAATATAAAATACAACTATAATCAACATCAGAATTTTAATACATTTACCTGTGGACATTTATGTCTTAAATTTCTTTATGAAATAACTGAAAATATTAAATAAAAACACAAACATTTATATTTTACAAAACTCTTTAATGTCTTTTTATTTATAATTTAATACAGAATTAATGTATTTTATTGCCAAATAGGATACTGTGAATTTTGAATCAAAAATTCACTCAGCTCACTCTCAAGGATTAAGTTTTGTTCACCTTCTCTGCTTAAGTGATATGATCCGCTCGAGAGATCCTTAATTTCATCATCGGTTAAACTGTTGTACCGTTTAGGCAGGAACATAATGTTGTTTTCCAATTCAACTTTTAGTGTGGGTCCATATTTGGTTGTTACACGTTTTACATTTTGAATATTGTATTTAATTGATGTCTCAAGCTCCTTTATATGAATTAATGTTTTGTTTTTCAGAGAATTAAATCTTGATGTTAGATTTTTGGTGGAGTCCATTTTTTTATTTAGTTCTTATCACTTTGAATGTTTAATTGAAAATGAACTGAAAAGTATTGGTGATGACTTCAAGAAGGCTAATCGAAAATATTTATGGTGAATAAGTGGGGTATAGTGATAGAGAGAAAGAGATAGTTATAGAGAGAGAAAAGGTATAAAGAGAGAGAGAGAGAGGGTTAAAAAGAAGTATGGAATAGAGATGCTAGTATAGATATTTTAAAGATCAGGAGATGTTGCTTTAAAAATTTAGGTAGCAAATTAGTATCAAAGGAATCTTCAAACAATCGTCATCATTCATTTATCAGCAAATAAAATGAGCCAAATTAGACGTACTCTAAACCAATTTCTAACAGATTTTGAAAGCTTCTGGTTATATGATCATTGGGAGATGATCAAATTCTTTCAAAATATGCTGGAGGAAAATGAACAATATGGCGTCATGGAAGACGAAGACAACACAGAAGGGCATTTTGCAAACTGCCCATGGTACGATCCGAAGTGTGAGGAAGGACCTGATACTTGTAGATGTACAATATATTTTTTACGGAAAAGTATATTAGAACATCTAATAATTGGATACTATGAAATGTTTCCATCATTATAAATAAAATATTTAAGAAATTAAATTAAATGGTATTATTAACAGAAATAAAATAAAATTGTATTATTAAAATATTCCCTGTTTTGCATTATTTTTTTCAAAAGAAAAATTAGGAATCATCTGTTCGAATATAAAATAACAGAAACTTGTAAGTAGTGAAAAATATAAGGACTTATCCGATTATCTTAATTGTGTCTCTTTATAAAAATATCTAATGGAATTTCACAATATTGTGAAATTCAATTTCTCTTGTAGAGAAGCTCTCAAAGAAAACAAGATTGTGCATGTTTAATTTATGTGAAGACAAGACTGTGCATGTTTAAGCAATATGAAAACAAGAATTTACAAATAAGCAAAAACAAAAACTGTTTGATCCAACGAAGTAAAGCCAATAAAGAAATAAATAAAAAATAATTTTACTACATATAAGTTTACTTTCTCGTATATCAACTGACCTTAAACTTCATTCATCTAAATGTTATAAATGGTGAGCCACTTGTATACTGATAACCTAATTTGAATCAGATAACCTGATCTGAAAAGCAGATCAGATACCTGATAACCTTATCTGGTAAGCTGATCTGAAAATCAGACCAGGTACCTGATAAGCTGATATGATAGCGGAAAACCTGATCTGAAAACCAGACCAGGTACCTGATAAAAACTAAAAGATTATCTTTACGGATGAATGAATAAAGGAGTCAGTATCTATATAGTTGATAGAAAAATTCTCACTAAATTTAGTCTTCATGAAGCTGTAATATGACACATACATTCTATACTTGGTTAACTTTAGTACTTAAAAGCCCCACATATATGGGTTTATCATATACTGGTTCCATTTTTTCCAACTCTACTGCATACATATCATCAGAAAATTTTGTCAAATATTTAAAATTCAGTCTCGCAATTAATGGTCTGAGACTCAAATGATTCCTGTTTGTTGTTTTCCCAAGATGAAGTTACTTTAATGCCCCCTACGTTTTTCAATGTTTTCCATTGACTCCCCATAAACACTATTATTTAAAAGTTTGAAGAAATATGTTTCAAACTTAGTTTTAGCATTGGTCTTATGGAATTTGTTTTAAGATGAAGCCATTTGAAATGTCTTGTTTTAAAACTCTATAGTGTATGGTCTGATTTGTTTTTGTGTGTAAGTCATACCGACTCAAATTCTCTGTAAGGAAGATATTCTGATATTGCGTACTGATATAAATTATTAGAATCTAAATACACCAGATATTCTGACAGTTTTGATGCATCAAAATCTTCTAAATATTTATTATTCGCTTTCGAATATCTTTGCGAGCATTGAACTAGTCCACCTCTTATTCCGTTTTGCTGTATACTAGTGATGGAGGACTAAATCGTATATACCTTCACAAATTTTCCTAAAATTTTCAAACACGTCAGTTAGGTAGAGCTCAGTATAGTCAAGGGGGTTTTATAGTTAAACTTACTCCATATTTTTTGAGGATGTTCATAATCGACTACATCACAGTCTTCATTCGTTAGAATATTGAAGAACTCTTCTCAGGGTGCCCCTGTGGCTGAGGAAGCGATACTAGACTCTCAGTCCAGAGGTCGTGGGTTCGATTCCCACCATAGACCCTGGGTGTTTTCTGCAGACAAGCTAATCGCTTTGTGGGTTATGTTTGTCAAAAAAAAAAAAATAAAAATAAAAAAAAAATAATAATAATAATAATAATACTAGGGAGCTTAGTTTCCTTAAACTTAGTCATGGAATCCATGTAAGAGTACGGAAATACACATTTTCTTCTAATCAGGTTGAAATGAGCTTCATCAACAAAACATGATCGAATAGTATTAAAATCATTGCTATCAAGATTTTTCCCTAAGGTATCTTAACTCGAAGCCATAAATCTAAAAGAGTCTATAAATCTTATTTCGAATCTGCGTTTTTCATTTAATCTGATGAAAATTGAAAGAGAAATTTCACTCATCTCATGGAGAATACCTCATGTTCAATTATCTGACCTTAGCAAATTGAATATGATTAAAATTATTAACAATGGTGCTTCTATACCCATGGCATTTCGCAGTTGGGATTGTCATATTAATCCACAATTAAACACAGGAACTAGCCATATTTGGAATGTTAAACTGGCTGCAAATAGAGAACGCCCCCGTTTTGTGTTGATTGCTTTTCAACAAGAAAATAAGTTTGTTCATTGTGATTTGACTAATTTAAAAGTACATTTAAATTCAGTCTCATACCCGTATGATGATCTTAACATAAAGTTCAAAAATGAACGTTATGCAATTCTATATGATATGTATCTAAGATTCCAACAAAGCTACTATATGAAAGAATCTCAACCGCTTCTAACTGCATCAGAGTTTAAGACAAAGCTCCTATTATTGTAGTAGATGTCAGTCATCAGAATGAATCACTCAATAATGGACCGATTGATATAAAAATAGAATTTGAAATAGCAACTAATATTGCACCAAAGACATCAGCTTACTGCATTCTTATTCATGATCGTATAATAGAATATATACCCATCAAAGGACAAGTTCGAAAAGTGTTATAAATTGAATAACATGGAAAATAACATAATTTTTATAGACGTACAAGGTTTCAAAACTAATTCAAACGATTTCATCGCAAAAGAAGTAGCGATTGTTTTCAACAATTATGAATATAACAACTTCATTATAAAACCACCATTTGATTTTAAATGCTTATCAATTAAAAAGCAAAGAGAAGCAAAGTGGCTAACAAAAAACTATCATCACCTAAGCTGGACTGCTGGATCACTTTCATTTCATAGCGTTTGCAATTTTTTAAAAGCCAACGTAAGATGTTCTAAAATTTACGTAAAAGGTGAAGAAAAAAGACTATGGTTGGAAAAAATGTTACACCGAAAAATTTCTAACGTTGAGGATATAGGCTGCATCAACTTTAAACAAATGGAAATCAAGTATCCAGAATATTTTTATTGTAATTATCATAAATTTGGTGTATGCGCATTAAAAAATGCTATTTTACTCTCAAAAGAAATACCTTGTTTTAAATGAACTTTTTCACTTTTTAAAATATTTATACTTAAGAATATATTACTGTATGTATTATTATAAAATTTTATAAAATTTTAAACAATAAATGTATACAAAATAAAAGAATGTACAAGTGTTTTCTTATTTCAAATACAAACTACATAAAGGGAATAGAAGGAGGTGGGGAGGAGGAGAAGTTAACTTTTTTGCTTACTTGCAAATTTTTACTTTTTGTTTCTCTGCTGATGACTGTACTTAGTTGAAAATCCTCTGCTTTAAAAGAATTGTAGACAAAGAAAATGACTACGTTGCAAAATATAAATGTATTCTACACAAGCACAAAATATTCCACGCACAAGTTCCCACGATCGCGCATATGTACATACATACATACATACACATTCATGAATTTCACAATGTTGTGAAATAAATATTTCTTAAACAAATAAACAAAATACCAGCGGCAATCAAGCTGGACCACCCACACACAATCATTAGGGTGTTCACATACATGAGAACATTTTAGGGGTGTTCACATACATGAGAACATTTTATAAATAAATAAATAAAATAATTAAATAAATTAAATTAATTTATTTAATTATTTTATTTATAAACAATTTATTTTATTTATAAACAATTTATTAGCGTGAGGAAATCACACATACACGTTCCCACGATTCATATGAGAATCGCCTAGTATTCATCAAATCTATTTTCTCTGATATTACTGATATAGTATTACGATAACAAATTTATACAGTCTGGCAACACTGGCAATTTTCCCTTTGGAAAAATCATTTTCCATGCATTGCCGTCGGCATTTGAAAAAAATAATCATGTTTTGCCGTAGGCATTAGGAAAAATTATCATACATTGCCGTCGTCATTAGGAAAAATTAATCATGTATTGGCTTCGGCATTAGGAAAAATTATTATGCATTGCCGTAGGCATTAGAAAAAATAATCATGTATTGCCGTCGGCATTAGGAAAAATTAATCATGTATTGCCTTCGGCATTAGGAAAAATTATCATGCATTGCCGTAGGCATTAGAAAAAATAATCATGTATTGCCGTCGGCATTACGAAAAATCATTTCATGATTTCCCTATTGGTATTAGGAAAAATCATCATACATTGCCGTAGGCATTAGGAAAAATTAATTAATTAGGAAAAATCATCATACATTGCCGTAGGCATTAGGAAAAATTAATTAATTAGGAAAAATCATCTCATGATTTTCCCGTTGGTATTAGGAAAAATCATTTTCATGATTTTCCAGTCGGCATACATGTATACTTATGAAATATTAATCTTATGAAACCCCTTAATCCACCCCACAAACATACATACATATAAATTCCCACGGTCATAAAAAACCTGACTTACTGAACCGCCCTCGTATGTAGTAATAATAAAAAAAACTCCTTATGTAAACAAAAAACTCCTTATGTAAACAAAAAACTCCTTATGTAAACAAAAAATCGGACGGACTTATTGAACCACCCTCGTAGGTATCAAATTTCCAAGAATTTTAAAATTTTCAAATTTTAATTACCCAAATTTCACAATTTCAGCCACAATTTAACAATTTCAGCCCACAATTTAACAATTTTAATTGCGGCCGAACCGCTATTTCCCTACTACTTTTGTGTTATTTGGGCAGTAACAGTTTTATTATAGTTTTGTAATAGAGTAAGTTGTCCGTTAGTGTGAAATTTAGGTTAAGTCCAATATTGTAATATAAATCAGCTTTAACTACATTTAAAAAAAAAATAGTTGTTTTGGTAAAGAAATACCGTTCGATTTAATACATCTAATAAAAGAAAATAATATATAGAAACAAGGTATAAAAACGCAAGATACAAATACAGACAAGAAAAACAAGAGATAATACATTTAGCCTGATATTGGCGAACAAAGATTTATTTTAATTCAAATTAAAATTACGTTGTAAGAAATTATGATAGCGAATTAAGTTAAGTCATTTGTCAGTTTTTTTTTGTTCATTTAGTGTATTGTATTTATAAGACATAAAATAATAAAGATATGTATGATTGTTTTGTATATTGTAACGAAAATGTCTATGGAGTAAATTGGTCTGTTCGGGGGAAGGATATGTAAGACAAGGTTGACGACGTGAAAGTGTATACGTTTTCGGGGGACTTAATAAATTGTATCAGGAAGTTGAGAGTCCCTGGTAGGGAGTGCAAGCAGTAGGGAACATCCATCTAGTTCTCTCTCCCAAAATGTTTCCAGGTACTTAGTGTTTTGTAAATTAGTATTTTTTGTGTGTTTCAAATAAATTAATTGTTCGTGCCTCTGCTGTGTTAATAGGTTGGGACCTACCCTGTGGATACCGAATTGAGCTAGTTGGCATCACCATCACAGCCGTAAGAGATACACGTAACAATATGGCGTCCAAACAAAATGAAAATTATATGTATATGATATAGAAAGTGTACAGGTCATCCAAGTGCATTTGTTTTACAATAGAACCATTAATGATAATACAATAGCCCAATTGACAAGAAATTAAGCGTGCGGCTTGTAGAAATTTGGTGATGCTACCCTATAGATATGATAGTCCGTGAATTCTATATAAAAAAAGGATTCACTGTGCAGTTTTAAATTTTTGCAAATTAGCATGTTTGGTTTTTGTCAGATAAGTACATTCAACACTTCTTTATGTTAGCTTGGGACTACAGTATACAGAAAAATTAAAATCCCATTGGACATGAGGGGTGTTATATAATTGTTTTAATTTGTTTTTTTTAGTTTCCGTTTTAGAACTAGTTAATTGATCAATCGAAGTAAAGTAGTCGATCTAAGAGCGTGTGCTCTAAGGCGTGTAATTCTTTAACGATTTGAGAACAAACTTTTGTTCAAATCCCTAATATAACTAGTGTAGCCGCTCCGATTAGTATGGAGGTCTGTTGTATGTTATTTAGAAAAGGGGAAACAATGTCTGTTATGGCCCGTCCTATATTGAATATTTTTTTTTTCATCCGCTCTGAGCTAAGCTCTGAGTCTTGAAATTCGAAGACTAACATCGTAGGATTCAGTGATAGCCAAATAGCATTTGTTAGTTGCCTTTGTTTTTAGCGTTTGATGAGGAAATAATGAGGGAGGCCCCAAAAAGGGGTGCTGAAAATTTTAAATTTTGAAATATATGCTATACACGTCAGATAGCCAGACATCTGCATAGCCAAACCCGAGTATTTCGTAAATTAATTGTTCTCGTTAAAATAAATGGTCTTTGTTGTCTTAATAATTATAATTAGGCTAGAGCGAATCTTGTAGGTATGTGTATTTTAGTAAGAGTAGTACAATTTATGTCGTAAAGTAAATGGTTAGTAATTACTATAATTCATTGTAACATTATTGGGGATAATATATAGTCATAGTATCGTAAAATTAATTCATGCCTGTTTCTATTTAAATATTGCGATTTTTAACGTGTTCAGTGTGTAAACCGTACGTGTAAGGATATTTTTTCAATATACCGCCAAATTGATTTTTTTTACGAGTTTTTGTTTTATAGTTTGTATCAACTTTTGAACTAAGGAAATTTTTTTTTTTATTAGGCAAAGTTAACTTAAGTTTGTTGAATTGACGCTGGAAAAACTGTGGGTAACCTAAATCTTGATTTCCATTGGCTATAAAGTTCTCCAAATTTTATGGCAGAACCACCTAGTAGTGAGGAGAAAGAGTTTATAAGAAGGTCGGGGAGATTAAAAAGAAGTAGAGAACGAAACCTATCATTTGAGTTAAATAGATCTTCGCCCCAAGTTAAAGAAAAATATTTTAAGGGCAATATATCAACCAAAATGACTACGAGACCCCAAATTACGGATTTATCGGGGACGATTTATGCTCAGGGGGTGGAACAGGGTGCAATACCAAAAGGTAAGGTCAGAGAAGAGGCACGTACGAGTAATGACCAACCCGTTCGAGAGAAATTGTCCCCTTCGGTTCAAAGCTTAGTAAAAGAAAGTGTCGAAGAGATGAAAAACAAATTAGATGTTGCAATAGGTCAGGCCGTGAACGAACGCATTAGCCACGAATTAAAAGTAGTAAATGAAAGCATTGTACAGTTATCGGCCGCTGTGAGAAGCATATCGGAGATGCAGAGAAACGTTTCGATAGGCGGTGGAAATGTGCGTCAGTCCGAAGGTAGAAACCGGTATTTTCAAAATCCACAACCAATGCGATATAATTTTCCACCCTCACAAAAGCCTAATATGGGTCAAGATGGGTGGAAAATAAGGATTGACAAATTCGGCTTAGAGTTTAGAGGAATTCAAGGGGAGCGTGATCAACTTTCGGTAGAAGAATTCATCTTCAGGCTAGAGCATATGCAAAGGCAATATGGTATCCCCTGGGAAAAAATTCTGCGCGATTTTCACGTACTGATTTCAGGATCGGTGCAACAGTGGTACTGGGCACTACTCCAGACAACTGTGATATCAAACTGGAGCACCCTGCGCATGGCGTTGTTGAATCGTTTTAAAACTGTCAGATCGAATTGGGAGCTGATGCAGGAACTGGTAGAGCGTAAGCAGATGCCTGGCGAAAGTATAGATGAGTATTTTTACAGCCTAAATGTGTTAAGAGCAAGACTAGAGACCCTCGTAGCAGAAGGTGAAATAATAAAGATAGCTAAACGCAATTTGAGGGAGGGTATAGCCCGAATTGTCTACCCGATGGCCGTAAGTTCTGTTGAAAATCTCCGCATGGGGTGCATAGAAGCCGAGAGAACGTTTTCGCGAAATGTAACCCGCAGTTTACAACCACAGCCTAGCAAATCACCGAGGTATGTGAGTGAAGCTTTTGTCAGTGTTGAAAAGGGTGAGGAGGAATTACTGACTGAAATAGCAGCAATTAACAGCCAGCAAATTTGTTGGAATTGCCAACAAAAGGGGCACTTGTTCAAAGGGTGCCCTTCAAGTCAAAGAAATCTGTTTTGTTATAAGTGTGATCGACCCGACACAATTACTCCCAGCTGTCCTCAATGCAAATTTGTTGGAATTGCCAGCAAAAGGGACACTTGTTCAAAAGGTGTCCTTCAAGTCAAAGAAATCTGTTTTGTTATAAGTGTGGTCGACTCGACACAATTACTCCCAGCTGTCCTCAATGCTCAAAAGAGAGTGGAAACTCGCGGAGGGGCGCGGAGGTAATCGGGGATCCGCGGTCTAGGGAAACAACCCCGAAGTAACGCTTAACAAGTCTCCATTCGTTACCGAGTTTTAAAATTTACGTCATGTTTTACCATTAGAAGTGAGGGAGGAAAATTACAAAAAATTAGGCAACGTAGTTTTAACAATTCTAATAACAATTTGGACTTAAAGAACTTACCAACTCATGAAGACCAACCAAAATACACATATCAAATAGTGACAGACGAAAAAGACAGTAATTGTATAGCCAGCGGCAGTCGTTCTATAAAAGGTTTACAGACAAATGGGGGCGAAAGTCTAGTAAAGGAAAACCCTGGTGTAAGTTCAACAAAATGGCAATATATCTCGAAACTAAGAACTGACTTTATAAACAGGAAGCGGAAACGCCGGCTAGTAGTCGAAGCAGTAAAACACTGTAGCGCAAATTTAGATCCAAGACCATATGCGGAAGTTATGCTAAATGGAAAAGTTATAAAGGGACTGTTAGATTCAGGCGCATCTGTGAGCCTCTTGGGTAAAAACTGTCGAGAAACTATGGCAGAATTAAAATTAAATATTAACCCTATTAATAGCAATGTACGCACTGCAGCAGGCCAACAACATCGAGTTTTAGGAAAAAGCCAACTAGAGGTCGAATATAAAGGAAAAATTCAAAATATTACATTTTATTTGTGTACAGAATTATACCAAGAACTTTACTTAGGTGTCGATTTTTGGCAGGCGTTCGATATTGCACCTCAAGTGTTGTCAGCCCAAATAAATTAAGAAACTGCCCAAAGTCTACAAGGCGAAGCTAGTACACATAAAATAAATAAACACATTTTGACACCGGTACAACAACAACAATTAGATGAGGTAGTAGCAAAATTTCCCTCATTTGAGGAAAAAGGCTTAGGGTGCAGACATTTGGAAAAGCACCAAATTAAATTAGTCGCAGGTACCAATCCTAATAAGGACAAACACTATCCGATTTTATGCAACGCGGCGCAACGTTTATGTAGGCTGATGGACCAGGTGATACCTGCGAGGCTAAAACAATATGTTTTTGTGTATCTGGATGACCTCCTAATAATATCCGAGGAATTTTCGACCGATTTGAAACTGTTAGGGCAAGTGGCAGAATGCTTAAAAAAGGCCAATCTAACGATAGGCCTAAGCAAATCGATGTTTTGTTTTAGGGAACTTAAATATTTAGGCTTTATTATAGGGGGCGGCGTGTTGAAGACGGACCCTGAGAAGGTCAAAGCGATTCAACAGATATCGATGCCGAAATCGCCCAGGGATGTAAGAAGTTTTTTAGGAACAGCTGGGTGGTACAGGCGGTTCATAAAGGATTTTGCCTCCATCTCAGCAGCCCTGACCGATACACTTAAAAAAGGCAAAAAGTGCGAAATGACACCAGGTGCGATTGAAGCGCTTGAGAACTTGAAAATGTCACTTACCACTGCACCTGTATTACGCCACCCCGACTTCAGCTTACCGTTTTATATCCAATGTGATGCGTCAGAATGCGGAGTAGGGGCGGTGTTGTTTCAAAAAAATGCAAAAGGTGAAGAAAACCCAATCGCATTCTATAGCCAGAAGCTTACCGCATCACAGAAAAACTTTTCGGTCACCGAAAAAGAATGCCTTGCAGCTGCCTTGGCAGTTAAACGTTTCAGGCCGTATGTCGAAATGATGAACTTCACAGTCATCACGGACCACGCTAGTCTAAAGTGGCTTATGTCTGTAAAAGATCTTAGCGGTCGCCTAGCCAAATGGTCATTACAGATGTGCTTGGATTTCCGTGAGCACCTGCCATTACGGCCTTATCTCACGGGTGCCAAGCACCGGGTGCTGGGTTAGACGCCAGACCAACGCCCCCATGCACCCTTTTAGAATGAACCTATGGCCCATTCCTCAAGGCGCATAGGTTGCAATCTTTGTGTACAGTTATCCTTGTACTATACCCAATTACCTTGCTTAGGTAATTTGAGCTATCTAAACTCTGCTGCTATGTCCGTGCCCATAGCAGCTTCTGTTGTATGGCAACAGCACCTAGAATAGTGTCTGGCTGACCGCGTCACACCAATCACTAGCATTGATTTAACACTGGGAAGCCAAGACTATTCTCCCAGCGTTTTTGGTAGCAACCACAGCCACCACGATAATTCTCTGGCTTCCACGCTAGGGTGCTGTGTATACACCCATAGCGAGGTCCCCAAGAGAATTCCTCAACCATTGCCGGCACAGCCCAACCACTCATCCGAGATGAACGCATGCCTGTGTCGTCGAAAATCCAGTGCCTACTCCACACACACCAAAATCATCCCTTTAACCCCATGGGGTAGGACGAACTCGGCGTTTTGGCAAAGGATCCTGACGACCGCTACATGCACTCAAAACTTCAGAGCAGCTCGACTGTCGGGCAACCGGCACCCGTGGCACCAGAAGTAGCCTCTGGTGAGACCTCGCAGTTCCACCATAAAGGCTTCACCACTATCGTCTTTTGAACCCAAGGGCAGTTCTAGGTGACGGTGCACCTAGTTGACATAAACAGACCTGTTTTCCTTTTATAAATATGTGCACATCCTTTGCTCTGTTGCCAGAGATCGGGTAGTAACACATAAGTTTTATGGGTAATGTACCAAAGGTACGTCAACGGAAAAAGCCACATCACCCCAGCTGGGGCCCCGGGATTGCCAACACCCGTAGTCCAAATAGACTCCCCTGGGGGACATGCTTTCACGGATGCCAATAGACGCGGCCGAACTAGTTGATGAAAGCTTTTTCGACTTCGAAACAGTAGCGTTTGAATCTGAGGATTATTTAGAGTTGATGCGAAACGTCCAAAAAAATCAATCAAAGGTACCTGATTTACGTGTAGATGGAGGAAAAATATATAAAAAAACAGTGTTTGATAGTGTCGATGGGGAGAGCGAATCAGTGTGGAAGCTATGGATTCCTCAGGATATAACCCACCTACTAATAGAAAAGGCACATGACAGCATCACAACTGCAGATGGCGGCATCCGAAAAACACTGGACAGGTTACAGCGACACTATTATTGGCCTAGAATTGCAACTCAAGTCCGAAATTATATTCGTAACTGCCAAGTCTGCAAAGAGACAAAGCCAGTGAATCAGCGTACTATGCCGACTATAGGGGATGAAGTGCAAACAGACATACCATTTCAGAAAATATATGTTGATTTCTTGGGGAAATACCCCAGATCGAAAGCGGGAAATGCATACATTTTCATAGTAGTTGACCACTTTTCAAAATTTTGTTTTTTAAAGGCCATGAAAGAGGCAACTGGCAAAAACGTGGTCAGTTTCCTGGTACAGGAAGTTTTCCAAAAATTTGGGGTACCGGAAGTAGTCCACAGCGATAATGGTCAGCAGTTTGTGTCCAATGATAAGAACGTACGGCATAACGCATCTGAAAACAGCTTTTTATTCACCGCAGGCAAATGCGGCTGAAAGGGTAAACCAATCTGTACTGGGAGCTTTTAAGGCTTATTTAGAAAAGGACCATCGCGACTGGGACCTGTACCTTCCCGAAATAGAGTGTGCGATGCGAACATCAGTTCACTCGGCTACGGGAGTGACACCATTTTTCGCCCTATTTGGTATTGTATACTTATTATTTGATGGATATAAAACTTTTTTTATGACAATGTGTCAATGCATTATAATTTTTATTTTAAAAATTACTTTTTAATCGTTATTTCTTGAATTTTATTTATTCCTCACAAAATAATAGTTATTTTGTGACTTTTATTTATTCTTCAGAAAATAAAAGTCATTTTTAAACTAATAACTGCCAGTTCATAGAAGTCAAGTAAAAATTCTTGCTTGGCTATTTACATTGAAATCAAAAACAAATTTTGAGTGCTTTGTTTGTGTTTTCAATATAAATAGCCAAGCAAGAATTTTTACATGGCTTCTATGAACTGGCAGTAAATAAAATATAAAAAAATAACTCAGTGTTTTTGTAAATAAAATGAAAAATAGAGACTTTAGCATAGATTCTGCATATATTCGTACAATAATTTTTTCCTTTTGAAATTTGTATGAAAAACATATTGTTTGTAACGAATTGTCATTATTTTTCATACAATTTGGAAACGTGTAGAAATGAAATTTTTTACAAAATATGCCTATTTAAATTGAAAAAAAAAACAAATTTGATATTTTTTATTACAAATAATTTTATTTAATTTACAAAAACAACCAATTTATAAGAAAGTGAGTTTGTTTTTTGCTAAGCTTTGAGCGCCCAAGCCGCTCATCTGGTTTTAAAAATTCTTTCACCAATGGAAAGCTACATTACCAGCGTCAAATATAAGATATTTTTATCCGGTTTGGAACCGGATTTCTTATATTTGGTACGGATTTGGTCCGAAAAACACATTTTTGTGCTGGTTAGGGTTTTAAGACCGGTTCTTATGTATTTTATAATTAATTTGTTGCATAACATAAAAATATTTTTTGATTTGTCAAAATTTTTTAATGTACTAAATATCTCAACACCTTCATAATTAACACATAAGAGTTACCAGCTTGATAAATGAAACTTGATAAATGAAAGAAAAATGAAATGTCATATGGGCTTTAGCGAATAAAATAAAAACTTCGGCCCATTGGGTGGTCTAATGTACATGAATTTAATCAATTTTACTCTTTGTGAAGAATGATGCAACGCAAAAGTCTTCTGACTTACCATCATCTTCAAACGCTGAAACACCAGATGCTTTACCGTCGTCTGAAGACACAAACACGTGTTCATTATTAAACGAGTTCTTAAACTCTATTGAAGTAAATTCAGAGGATGAAGACTCAGATGGTGATCTGGAGGAGGAAATGAAAAGGGCGATAAACGAAATAGACAATTACAATCCTAAGCCCATTGACGTGGATGCAGATGTAATGAAATATTGGGAGGAAAAAAATATATATATCCATACCTGTACAGACTGGCACAGGTTTTGCATAGCACGCCAGCAACACAAGTCTCTGTAGAAAGAGCATTTTCTGCGCTAAAATTAATATTGACAGATTTAAGATCGAATTTATCACCAGAGTCCATGCAAAAACTCTTATTTGTTAAATTAAATTAATTAATAAACACATTTTAAAAATGACTTTTATTTTCTGAGGAATAAAAAAAAGTCACAAAATAACTCTTATTTTGTGAGGAATAAATAAAAATCAAGAAATAACTCTTATTTTGTGAGGAATAAATACAAATTAAAAAAATAAAAATCATTGCATCTATAGGTAGTCCATGTAACATGGAGTATTGTGGTATATTCTTTGTGCCCGTAGCACTTCTCTATTATTGTGATTTTTTCAGTTTAAATTTGGAAAATAATCGTTATTTGCGATCCCTGAATTAAACTAAGTTTTCGATCTTTAAAATAAGTGCAAATTGCCAATACCTACAACAAAATGTGAATTAATCATTCGTTCTGAAACAGAAGATCGTGAGTTCATATTCTCATCTCATCATTTATGTTTTTTTTCCTACATATTAAAAATTATTTCTTTCATATACTACAACATACATATGTATGTATTTACATACATACATTTGTACATATGTATGTACTATAAATTAGTTTTTCTGAAGAATTTTACAAAATAATATAAAAAGATACGTTCATATGTAAGTATATATATGTACCTATTTGTATATTTTTTTTTAAAATATAGGTACTTACATACATATGTACATATATACAAGTTAATACATTCAACGTTTAAAATTCATAATTCATAAAATTCATGAGAACAAAGCCAGACGGAAACCCGATACTCTCGCTATTTGGCAACATTAAAATATTTATAAAAAACATTCTGTTTTGATGACAGTGCACACGCGCACAGAAAATAATTTCTATACCTGTGAGAAAATGTTGAGTGTGCAGTTTGATTGTAACGTTGCTAATCGTATTGAAGAAAACAATTTTGTAAAAAGTTTAGTTTTAAGTTGAACATTAAATAAAGAAGGAGCTTTTAGCTCCGAAAAAAATATTTTTTTCAAAATTATATAAAACAAAAAATTAATTGGCGCCCGAGCAGGGACCCACGTGAATAAACTCCTGAAAAGAAAAAAGTAAGGATCGCGTGTGGTAACACGAAAAAATCCTGAACAGGAAAAAGTAAGGATCGTGTGTGGAAAAAAAAAATAATAAAAACCTGAAAAGAAAAAGTAAGGTTCGAGAAAAAAATTAATTTTAAAAACTAATTTTAAGGAAGCAACTGAAACTTAAACGAAGCAACACAAATGTAACAGAAATAAATAATAAAAACTTAAAGTATAAAGTAAAAGAAATAAAAACTAAAATATGTTAAAATAAAATAAATAAGATAAATCAAAAAGTAAATTATAGTGAAATTTAGACTTTGAAAAATACTGTTTTAAAAATAAAAGTATAAAATAAATAGAAATAAAAACTTAAATATGCTAAAATAAAATTAATAAAGTGAATTTAAAAGAACATTATAGTGAAAATTAGACTTTGGAAAATACTGTTTTAAAGAAAAATACAGTAAGAACTAAAACAATTGTTATTAAAAAAATATGTACTGTTAAAATAATGAAACAAGGAAACGATAACATTAAAAGCTAACAATAAATATAAAAAAGAAGTGAAGATATAAATCGCAACTGAAAGCCCGAAAATCTAAAAGTAGGGCAACCATCAATTCAACAACAGGAGGCTTGGCGACTTTATAACGAAGAAGGACCAGAGTACAAAGGGAAAAGGGCTAATCCTGATCGTCTACCAACCCAGAGCCCCAACGTTGAAAATGAAGACTTTAATCTTAAGTTATATGTAAGTAATAAAACTAAAATTTTAATTTTTGAAGAAAATTGTTTTTTGTGTTAAAGAAACTGTTAAATTGATTAAGAAAAATATAAAAAGGGATTTAAAAGAATCAATACATTTAAAAATAAAGAGAATTAAATAATTTTTTTTTTAAAGAAAAATTAAGCAATTGAACTAAAAATTAATTAAAATTAATTAAAATAAAAAATTGAAAATACTAAATAAAAATTAATTAAAAGTAAAGAAGAAAATTTAACGAAATTTTTTAAAATAAAGAAATGAGGAAAAATATTGATTCTTAATTTAAAGATAATAAATTGAAAGGAATAATTAAAAAGTTAAAATAAAATAATAATAAATTTAAGAATTGCCAAAATTTTAATCAGAAATAATTGCTAAAATATTAACGAAACTTTTTAAGAGGGGGAAGCTATTGCGATTCTCACGAGACCCTCCAATAGCGGGGAAATAGGAAATACAGCAAACAAATTTATTATTGATAGAAATAAATAATTTTTGTAAATTTTATTTTTCTTAAAAGTGATTGTCTCAAATTTACGACCAGCTATCGACAGAATTGCATTTCATAATCAAACTTAAATACGAGTAAATTCAGAACAATAAAAAAAAGAGAAATCAGTGCTTGTCTATAGTGGGAAAAGTTGCTTGTCCTGAAAATGACTACCAATACAGCATCCGACTTAGCAAATCAATTAAGTAGCTTATCCTTGGCAGGGAGTTCGACATCCACTAGCCGTACGAACACTCCATCGACTATATTACCGTCACTTAGGGAACAAATACAAACCATAATACATGAGACACTTAGGGAACTAAACACGACACCGGACGAAAATGAAACTGCAGACGTATCCTTTAACGTTGCTAACGCAACACAACTCAAGGAAGCCGACAATATTCCTGATATTGTAAAGTGTTTAAGAGAATTTAGTGGTAAAGCAGGCGAGTTCAATTCGTGGCGAAAGACTGTGGACAGAATCCTCAATGTTTACGATAGTATAAAAGGAACTCCAAAATATTACGCCATATTACACGTTATCAGACACAAAATAATTGGAGATGCAGATACTGCACTGGAGTCCTATAGAACTCCGCTTGACTGGACAAAAATAAAAAAATGTCTAATGATGCATTACTCAGATGGACGAGACTTAGGAACTTTGGAGTATCAACTTAATTCGCTTTCTCAAGGAAATCAAGGTATCGCAGACTATTATCAAAGGGTATATTCGTTGTTGTCACTTATATTAGATAAAGTTGCTTGCCTCGAGTTATCAAATGATGCGATGAATGTTATGACACATTCATACCGAAACAAGGCATTGGACACGTTTGTTCGTGGACTGAATGGAGATTTGCCAAGATTACTAAGCGTTAGCGAACCCAAAAGCTTACCAGAGGCACTACAAATGTGCTTAAAATTAGATAATATGCATTTTAGAAGACAATATGCACAAGGTATTAAGCCATTGACTTTCGGAAGTTTCGACCACAATCATGGAGGCCGCTCAAAACATTTTCCTTTACCCCCAAGACCACAACCTAGAATATTTTATCCTGAATTAGCTTATTTACCAAGAAATAATTACAATCAGTTCAGACCAAATAACCAACCACAACAGCAACAATGAATATTTCCTCAATTCCCACAACAGCAACCACGTCAATTTTCTAATAATTTCCAACAAAGGTTCACCGGATTCAACAACAGACAAGAGTTTCATCCAAAACCTCCACAACCAATGGAAGTGGACAAATCACATTATTCTAGACAAGTGAACTATCAAAACATTCCAAGGAATAACTACCAATTCGCACAAAAGAGACCAAACTTGGATACATCAAATGTTCCCAACAAAATTCAAAGGAATTTTTATGCTGAGACTTACCAAAGTCCATCCCAATCTCACGAAGACGAATATTCATACGAAGAGTTAAATATCGACTCTGATCCTGACGGCTTATACAGTTCACCTGAAGATGATTTTCCGTAACAGGAGTGCGAAATGCCTAACGCATCATCGCAATCAACCATCGACAGTGTTTATTTTTTAGACTAACTCCATCTTCACTACCTTACTTGGAACTTAACAGGGGTGGAGATGTTCTCGAATTTTTAATTGACACAGGTTCCAATAAGAACTACATACAATCGACCAGAATTAGAAATCCCATTCTTAACGAAAGACCTTTTTACATAAATTCAGTTGCAGGAAACCTCGAAATTACTCACCATACTTTCGTTGAAATTTTCGGACCGAACAGCGAAAAGTTGAAATTTTATATATTACCAACACTTAAAACGTTCCATGGTATCATAGGTAATGATACATTGAGAAAAGTTAAGGCTGTTATACACACAGACAAAAATTACATGACCATTGCGCCCAATATCGTGATACCCTTGAAACAAAAAAAATCTCAATCTGTTAATAGCATTGATTTGCGCATCTCTCATCTTTCTAATGATCAATGTAGCCAACTATTAAAAATCATCCGTGATTATCCTTCATTGTTTTCCGATCCAAATGAAAGACTCACATATATTACAACTGTGAGAGGAGAAATCAAAACCACCACAGATAACCCAATATATTGTAGACCGTACCCATATCCAATGGCCTTAAAAGAAGAAATTGAACATCAGATAGAGGAACTACTGGAAAACGGAATCATAAGACCATCAAAATCACCCTATAACGCACCAGTGTGGATCGTAGACAAAAAAATGGATGCTTCAGGCAAAAAGAAGTATCGAATGGTTATTGATTATCGAAAATTAAACCAGGTCACAGTACCAGATCGTTATCCAATCCCAGAAATTAACGAAGTACTGGCGAATCTTGGAAGAAACAAATTTTTCACTGTCTTAGACTTAAAATCGGGATTCCACCAGATTCCCTTAAGAGAAGAAGACATTCCAAAAACCGCATTTTCAGTCAACAACGGGAAGTATGAATTCCTACGCCTACCATTCGGGCTGAAAAACGCTCCAGCCACATTTCAGAGAACATTGGACGATATTCTTCGGCCACATATCGGCAGGAGATGTTACATATATATCGATGACATTATTATCTTTGGCGGAACGGAAAAAGAACATCTGGAAAATCTAAGGATTATCTTTGACACATTGGAAAACGCGAATGTAAAGATCCAGCTTGACAAGTGTGAATTTTTGCAAACAGAGGTCGAATTCTTGGGATTTATTGTTGGTGTAAACGGAATCAGAACTAACCCTAAAAAGTTAGAAGCAATAGCCAAAATACCCTTTCCAAAAACCTTGAAGGAATTGCGATCGTTTCTCGGAATGGCGGGATATTACCGCAGATTCATAAGAGGTTATGCACAAATTGCAAAGCCACTGACTGGATTGCTGCGCGGGATAGATGGATATACCTCAAAACAAACTTCAAAAAAACAACCCATAATAGCTAATCCTGAGGCTTCAGAAGCTTTCGAAAAAATTAAGAATTCGCTTATTTCAGAAGAAGTCATACTGTCACATCCTGATTTTGAAAAAGAATTTGAACTAACCACGGACGCATCTGACCACGCAATCGGAGCAGTTCTCTCGCAAAATAGCAAACCCATCACATTCATATCCAGATCATTGAGCACAAGCGAAGAGCATCTTGCCACAAATGAAAAAGAGATGCTTGCAATCATATGGGCATTGGGAAAATGCAGAAATTATTTATATGGTTCGAAAAAGGTAAAGATTGTAACTGACCACCAGCCATTGACATATGCTTTAAGTAATAGAAATACTAATAATAAAATGAAGAGATGGAAATCGATATTAGAGGAGTACAACTACGAACTGGAATATAGACCCGGAAAAACGAATGTCGTGGCGGATTCTCTCTCAAGAATTCCAAATCAGATAAATACTCTTAGTGATGCAACACATAGTGATGACAGTTCTGGGGAAGATTTGATACCTTGTGTCGAAGCACCTATCAATGTTTTCAGAAACCAAATATTTTTTAAGATTGGCGAAACAGCATCGTACCAATTCCAGATTATTTTTCCTTTGATACACAGGCACACCATAATAGAACCACAATTCACAGAAGAAAATTTACTTTCACATTTAAAAAGACGACTTAACCCATCTGTTATTAATGGCATTTGCACGGAAGAAGGTATAATGGGACTCATACAAAATATTTTCCCTCTTCACCTCAGAGATTATAAGGTCAGATACACACAAAAAATTGTTGAAGATATAACAAACGAGCAGGATCAAGAAGATATAATCATTGCTACGCACAATCGAGCACATAGAAACGCAATAGAGAACAAGGCTCAGATAATTGAGAAGTACTACTTCCCAGGAATGGCACAAAAGATTAGGCGCATAACAAAGATATGTTCAACCTGTAAAGAAAACAAATACGAAAGACAGCCGCAAAAACTACGAATGTCTGAAACACCATTACCAAGCCACCCAGGAGAAATTGTTCATGTTGACATATATTTGACTGAGGGAAAGACTGTTTTAACTGCTTTAGACAAGTTTAGTAAATATGCACAAACAAAGTTATTGAAAAGTAGGGCTATAGAAGACATAAGAAAACCACTTAGAGAAATAGTTTTTTCATTCGGCGTACCAAAAACAATAGTAATGGATAACGAACCATCCCTAAATTCAAATTCAATAAAATTTATGTTAAAAGACGAATTAAAAATAGACATTTACACAGTACCACCATATTATAGCAAAGCTAACGGACAGGTGGAAAGATTCCACAGTACTCTTACTGAAATTATTAGATGCTTGAAGGAAAACGGGGAACATAGAAACTTCGAAGAGCTGCTTGAAAGAGCCGTAGCTGAATATAACCACTTCATACATTCGGTTACAAAAAGAAAACCTGTCGACCTATTTTTTGGAAGAACAGTATCATTTTCACCACATGACATAGAAAGGACAAGACATAATAATATCGAGAAATTGCAGGCTAAACAGAAAAAGGATCTAGAATTTCATAATAAAAATAAGGAAGATTTTATAACGTACCTCCCAGGGCAAATAGTTTATGTAAAAAAGAACAAAAGATTAGGAACTAAACTGACAAAGCGTTATACAAAAGAAATAGTAAAAGAAGATAGGCACAGTACAATATTGACAGAAAAAGGTCAAATCATCCATAAAAGTCTTATTCGAAATTAACAATATTTTTTATCCATTGATTACACAGGTTATTGGCAACTACTGCTGCCGAAGTGCAGATTTATGATTACTCTCACTCGGAATTTGTTACCGTTCATACTGGAACAGCAAAAATTCAGAAGGGCACTTTCAAGATAATACATCTAATTGATATCGAGTTGTACGAAGACTTACTGACGACTATCAACAGTACCATACAGAAACAACTTTCGAGCAAGAACGCATTTTATCCTATCTTATCAAACTTAGTATTAGGAATCGAAAGTTCATTAACAAGGCTAAAGCTCAATAAGCATATCTCAAAACGTTCTCTTGACTTTATAGGTAGTGCTTGGAAGTGGATAGCTGGAAATCCAGACCACCGCGATCATGAAATTGTGGTTGATCGCATAAATGGACTGTTAGAAAACAACAATGACCAATTAATAATTAACAAACTGATTGCAGACAAAATAAACGAACTTACTAACAGAACAAACGAAATAGTTAAGATAATAAAAACAGACCAGATCATGGCCGATGAATTAGCTCTCAATATAAAATATAAATTAGAAATACTCAAGGAGGAATTAACAAATATAGCTTATGCTATTCATTGGGCCAAGGCGGACATAATAAACTCTTTTATTCTTTCGGACAGAGAACTCGATGTAGCAAAACAAATCTTGATTCAAGACAAGTTTCCTTTCATTAATATAGACGAAGCACTAGAATTTGCTGAAGTAAAAGTAGCGGCAGACGACAAATCAATTATCTACATAATAAGTTTGCCAACTACCGAATTAGAATCCTTTAATGTACTAGAAATTAGATCAGTGAAAAAAAGAGACAAAATTAATAAAATTAACTTTAAGACTTTGTTAAAGAATAAAAATAAAATATTTGGAATACAAAATAGATGCAAAAATTATAATAATCTGTTAATTTGTACTAATAAACAAATAGTAGATGTAAGTAAAGACCATTGTATTGCTAATTTGTTAAAAAGTAAGCCAACCAATTGCACTCAAATCAACAACCAACATTTACCACAGACGGAAGAAATTTCCAAAGACTTGCTATTTATTAACAATTACAAGGGCATTGCCATAATAGACGACGAAGAAACAACATTAAATGGAACATTCATTATTCGCCACCACAACTCAACAATCATGATAGAAGGCAGATCCTACGAGACTAAAGAAGTTAGTAGCAACAAACCACTACCCACCATACTCCAGCAAAAATCCATAGACAATAGAACAGAAGAGATCCTATCCCTGCAAATGATAAAAGAAATCAATACAAAAAATTTGAAACACATCAACTTTATCGAAACCAGCAATAGAATAAGCCTATCAATAGGTGGTATAATAGCATTTGTGATAGTGCTAATGATTATAACAGTTTTGGCAGTACGAAAATATCAAAAGCCGAGATTAAACGATCAGATAAATTTATCTAGTTCAGCAATCCAAGGATTGAATAAAATTTTTGAACAAAAATCAGATGGTTCAAACGAGGACGTTTGAAATTCAGGTGGGGAGGAGTTAATACATTCAACGTTTAAAATTCATAATTCATAAAATTCATGAGAACAAAGCCAGACGGAAACCCGATACTCTCGCTATTTGGCAACATTAAAATATTTATAAAAAACATTCTGTTTTGATGACAGTGCACACGCGCACAGAAAATAATTTCTATACCTGTGAGAAAATGTTGAGTGTGCAGTTTGATTGTAACGTTGCTAATCGTATTGAAGAAAACAATTTTGTAAAAAGTTTAGTTTTAAGTTGAACATTAAATAAAGAAGGAGCTTTTAGCTCCGAAAAAAATATTTTTTTCAAAATTATATAAAACAAAAAATTAATTTACATACATATGTAGGTACATATGTACCTTCATCATAAATCGAATTCAGCCAGCGAATCAATTCCTGCCAATTGCCTATATACAAACTACACCAGCTTAACTAAGCAGAAGTACTTTTTACTAAATACATACATATGTATGTATATTGAAAAAAAAAAACAAAAGCCACATGAATGAAATAAAATAGCAACAACAAGCACCCTCAAACAAAGAATTTTGTCCACTTTAAAATATAAGAAATCCATGATCTTTAGCAAGGGCTTAAGGCTCAGTTAGCCGACTGTAATGTAATGTAACTGCAACAGTAGGAAACAGCTGATCGATATTGTTAGTATGTGAAAAGTAATTGAAATGGTTATAGAGATGTAATGTAACGTAACCTACTTTTCATATAAAAATATCGATCAGCTGTTTTCTACATTACAGTTACATTGCATTACAGTCAGCTAACTCAGCCTTTACTTTTTTTAACATACAGGCTTGGGCATATTTATATATGTACATATATGTACTCGTATGTATGTATCAACATGTCTTTAAAAAAATCCATAAGTTCTCAACACAACAAGCGTTTGGGATAGTTTCATTGTTGCCATTTTAGCATTTTCACTGCTAGATCTGGCATTTTCATTAGTTAAACAGCATTCAACTTTCAAAAAATTTTACTAAATACTTTCTGGCAGGAGGATTTTTCTCAAAAATTTACATTTATTGCAGGTTAAAGGTTCCCTGATGATCTGCACTAGCAACAGTGAAATGCGCATAGCATCCAGCTAACCCTTCAATAATCAATTTCAATGTACATACGTATTTTTAATAAACAAATATTTTACTTTTATTAAATATTTTATGTTTGTATGTGCTATAAAAATACATGTAAATACTAATGAGTTTGTATAATCATGAAATTCAAAGCTATTTCAATAATTTTTTCTACATATAAATCTAGCATTATACTTTTCTTCTGTAGAACATTTTAGCAGAATTTTTTGACCGATTTAACATTCTCTCATCAGCATTTTCTGGCAACACTGATTAGTTTGCTACTTCAAGTATAGATAGTATATGTATTTCCAGCGGGAAAACTCAGAATATCTTCTTAATTCAGGCCTTATTAAATCAATTACTATTTTTATCTAACTGCTAAAGAATGCCTTATAGAAGGCCGCGAGTCTTTTGCATAAGAGATAAGATACACATTCCACTTTCCCTTTTATGAGAAGGGGGAAGAGGAGTAAAATTTTTGCGTGTATTTTTACCAAACGAAAAGTAAAATCTATTAATTTGAAGACTTTGCAGAATGGCTGACAAAAGAGGCGAGAGGGAAAGGCAAAAATGATATAAGAGTGGAATGGAGCGAGTAGACCTTGTACATCCAAAAGCAGTACAAAGGCCTTCCAGAAGGTATCCTTGCTGTTTCTTTTTCCCGCTGGGTATAGATCGTACAAGTATAAAATTGGTATTTGCAAGCATGTGCATGTACATATGTGCATATGCATATACATATCGAAAACAAAAAATATAAACCAACTAGGAGAAGTGTTCATGCAGGAAATACGTTTAAAGTTTTCTATTTACATACAACTCAATGAAGGCATGAATAAATATTCTTCTCTCACGAAGTGATAGTACAAGTTATTTATATGAAATTTTTACGCAAGATAAAATACGAAATGCATAATCATTCTGCATTATCAATTCAAAAAACGAATTTTTTGAGTTATGCCACTATTGAACTGCATGTGCGATATGTATAAGTATATCGATGCACACCGAAGTCAATATTGCGCTAATAAATATCTATAGGTACATAAATAATTGCAAGGCTTAATTTTTAAAACAATTGCATTATTTATAAAAAATAGTTTATATTTTTAAGGGCTCAATTTTCATCACATGTAGTATATATATATTATGTTCATGCAAAAATATATGAAAATGAATCAGACTTTGGAGGTTTGTGTGATCCATCCCGCTCATTTCTTGCAGTTTGTAAGGCTGAGTTTACATCTGGCATTTCTTGTGTGCCATGTGCCAAAAAAAGCCTAACCAGTAATTACTAATGAAAAACTGTTTGATTCAGACATGTATTTATTGATTTAAACTGTTTCCAATAATGTTGGATTCCATAAAATTGTCTATTAGTTATGCATGAAACTGTTCAACTTAATAAATATGTACATGTCTGAATCAAACAGTTTTTCATTAATAATTATTGGTTACGCTTTTTTTACGCATGTATGACACATGGCACACAGATGTAGACGCGGCCTAACATTCGTATAAATGTCTTCGAAAATTTTTGTTTAAATTACAAAGAACTCTTGATTAAGGTTTGGAACCAGTAAAATTTTAAATAGCACTTACATAAGTATTTAGGTACATATGTATGTATACCTGTCTGTGAATATAATCAATAAATAGTTATAACTTAGCAAGCAAAAGCTTTCGGTTTATTACATCTTCGTTTCATAAATTTATACCTATACATACATACATATGTATGTATGTCATATATATGTAAATAATTGAAACTTATAAAAACAATTTCAATTTCTAATTCAGTGCGAGTCGCAATAGTTTAATTTTTACAACAATAAAACACATGATTTTACCCTACAATAACTGAAGAAGGCACATTTTTTTACAACCAGAGATACATAAGTGCCATTTCAACTTTTAAGGTAGGATCACACGATTGACGCAATGCACCAATTATTGGTTCATTTTATACGCCAATTGTCTCATGCGACAATCGAAAACAATATTGTGCTGATTTATCGCAATCAAATGCAACTCTGGTGCGACAATCGTGTGAACGGTTGATGGGCAACCATGCCCCAATAAAAATGTTAAAAATGCACCAATATTTATTGTGTTCTCGAGCGGCAATCAAAGTAGCAACAATTTCTTCCAAGTGTTGTCATAAGTATCGACTTAAACTTACTTTTATATGTAATTATAACTTATTTGAAACGTTAAGGTAGGATCACACGATTGCCGCAAATACACCAATCTGACCCAACTCTTATTGTGGTAAATTGGTGCACAATAATAGAATTGTCCAAATCAAATACGTTGCAGTCACATGATTGACCCACTTTTTAAAAATTTGATTGCCACAAATTTTTGAAGCATGAATTTGTGGCAATAATTGCCACATCCTAGTCATACGATTGGTCTAACTTGCGGCAACACAAACAAACAGCTGTCGTGGTAGTTTTAGTTTGTTTTGTTTTACGTGCAAATAGTTTTCTTTTAAAAAGAAATACTTTTTTTCTGTTTTATTTTGTACGTGAAAATGTTTTATTCGTTTAAAAGAAATAAAACTGCCTATGCTTTGTATATTTTGTGCTCATTAAATATACAAAGCAGAGGCGATTTTCGTTCTTTTAAACGAATAAAAGCTAAATATATGGGTTAAAGATTGGATCACAGTCCCATGTTAACGTTTCAAATAAGTTATAATTATACATAAAGTAAGTTGAAGTTTACAGTACGTACAAAAACACTTCAAAAATTGTCGCGTATTGGCTTCTTTGATTGCCGCTCGAGAACACAATAAATATTGGTGCATTTTTGGCATTTTTATTGGGGCATGGTTGTCTATCAATCGTTCACACGATTGCCGCACCAGAGTTGCATTTGATTGCGTCAAATCACCACAATATTGTTCTCGATTGTCGTATGGGACAAAAAATTGTGAAATCACACGATTGGCATATAAAATGGGGCAATAATTGGTGCATTGCGTCAATCGTGTGATCCTACCTTTAGCATGGAACTGTGAGCCAATCTTAACCCATATACATATTTAGTTTTTATTCGTTTAAAAGAACGAAAATTGCCTCTGCTTTGTATATTTAAGGAGCACAAAATATACAAAGCAGATGCAATTTCATTTGTTTTAAAACAATAAACCATTTTCATATACAAAATAAAACAGGCAAAAAATCATTTCTTTTTAAAAGAAACCCATTTGCAAGTAAAACAAAATAAACTAAAAACTACCACGACAACTGTTTGTTTGTGTTGCCGTAGAACAATCGTGTGACTGGGCTGCGGCAATTATTACCACAAATTCATGCTTAAAAAATTTGTGGAAATCAAATTTTCAAATTCAAAATCAAATTCATTCTTCGCCAATCTGCGACAATCAAATTTTTATAAAATGGGGCAATCATGTGACTGCAACGTATTTGATTGGGACAATTTTATTATTGTACACCAATTTACCACAATAAAAATTGGGTCAGATTGGTGTATTTGCAGCAATCGTGTGATCCTACCTTTACAAAACTTATATTAGGTACTTATGCACCTACCAAAAATAAAAAAGTACCTACATAGATATATCCAACACAGTAATTTTAAACGCAGATGCAAAATGTGCCTGTGATTAAAGCATTTGTGTTTAAGCTGTTTTCGTACATACATATTAAAACATATTATGTTTATATAATCTATAGGAGTTTCACTGTAAAGTTGAACTCAGATTATCAAGGCAGCCAGTTGGATAGCTTTCCTATCACCCAGAAGAAGACAGATTTAAATACAGCCATTAAAGCTTATCTTCTTGGGAGTATTTATAAGAAATACAAGTGTTGAAATAATTGTTTAATTGTATGGCTGTGTGTACAAAGTACCGAAATTTTATAAATATGTATGTACACATTTTAAAATTTTTTAATTAAATTGGGTGAACCTGGAATATATGTATGTGACTAAGATATGCATAAGTAGGTATAAGGGTTAAAAATGTGTAGGTATGTGTTTTTACTAAAACAACGCCAGATATCAGTAAATGAGTTCAAATTTTCAGCATGATTCCACCATGATTTTTCCATTGGAAAATCCCTTTCATTTGATAGCCATATCATAAAAGTGTGAAAAATACGGAATCTCCACACGTTGATCCTGTCGAAAAGGTAGAAATCACAAATTGATTTTTATTTATTCTCGAAAAAATAAAAATCGGAAAATAATTATTTCTATAATTATTATTTCAGTAGGCTAAAGTTTGTATCTCTCTGTAAGCCAAATTATATGTGATAACTTTTAATGAACAAATAACACCAAAGTTAATTGTAAATATTCTGACAAACACCAAGAGAACGAAACCACTAACAATTATTTCTGCTTGAAAAAAGAAAAATCAGGAAATAACAATTATTTCCGGTTAAAAACAAAAAATCCGGATATAACATTATTTCTGCTTAAAAAATAAAAATTTAAATTTTAAAATCATTGGAGTTTAAAAAAATCTAGTTTAGAACAATTAAAATGTTGTGATTGTCCACGTTGTTTGATGTTTCCCTTCTATTTAGTTGCTTTTTTTTAAAGTTCGAGAATAATTACTATTTTTGATCCCTGATTAATTTCTTTTTCAAAAATATATTGAAAAAAAAGTTTTCAATTAAGTTCGAAACACAACATACGAGTTTTAACAGGCCGACTTCTTACTTATTAACCATGTAAGCCTTTAAATTTTATGCATTTTGTTACAAAATATATTCAGAAAACAAATAAGCAAATCAAACACATGCAAACAATCCTATCCCCTTTGAAATATTTATAAAAAAACCAATGCTCTTTAACAAGCGCTTAATTGCATAATACCGACATACATTAGCAAACGAATTTATACATATGTGTATGTATACTTTCGCATATTGAATATGCATACATACATATGTATGTATGTATGTACATACATACGTATTTACAATCATACATATGTGCCCTTAAGTATGAAAGTAGTCTAAGTCATACGCATTTCTGCATCGAAATATGAAATAAATCTTTAAAAAACTTCAATAAATATTAAATAAACTTCTATGAATCGACACTAGTACAACTATAAGTTAAAATGTTGCATAATATAAAAATATATTTTAATTTCTTCAAATGTAATCTATTAAATATCTCGATGAAAGAAATATATGACTTAGACCACTTTCATAATTAAGGGCACATATATTTTATATATTGTATGAACATGCATTCATTACCACAATACTTTAATTGTATACAAAAAAAATTCCCAGTTCTTACCACAAACAACTTAATCGTGTCTGTCATGACTTTCACATCCGTGTGAAAGTGAATCTCTTCCGTATATTTTGGTGTCCTGACATTCACTTCCGAATAATTTTTTCGTTTTACTTTCGAATGCACCAAGCAACTTGATAGTAAATAGAATCGCCATTTTTCCACAATAAAATTAATTTATTTTAAACAAAATCTTTTTTAAAACTAGGCTTGATATCTCATCTACCTAATCCGGAAATTTAAACCAATATATATTTAGTTTTAATACATAGAAAAGGGGATATGAGAACATTCCCACATTAGCAACCAATTTTGCTAAAATATTCGGAAGTATGCCGCGCTGGATATAAATGCATTTATTTCATAGGTACATTTTATACATAAACAAGTAAGAGTGCTATATTCGGCTGTGCCGAATCTTATATACCCTTCACAAATCATGAAATATAAAGAAAAGACATGCGTGCATATGTACGTATGTACATATGTATATATGTAGATACGTAGACATGCGTAATTTTATGAGAAAACTTTCGTATCCATTACCAATTAAACTGCAGTATGCAGCGCAAAACTGCATTTTAAATGTATCTTGCGCACAAAAGATTCCTTAACTGACGCTTGCTTTGTTAATATGACTGTGTGTGCTTAACAGCGACCTTGTATAAATACATACTTTCAAATTTATTTGGCCTGTTCTGAAAATCATGGTGATTTCAAATCACGTGATTTCCAAAGTAAACCACTAATAGCTGACTTGATAGTGGGTTTTCATTGTATTTTAAGTTTTTGTCATTTATAATAGAATATTTTCCTCCAACTTCCAACGCTTTCAATCGTGCAATTTAAAAAAGCAATTATTTAGTTTTCATTAATTTTTTTAAATCACCGTGATTTGACATGTCGTGATTTGCAGAACAGGTCCGTGTGAATTAAGTCAAGTGAAACTGAAATATAGGCACTTTGCAGTAATATGCACGGGTATAAGGGTTAAAAAATAAGAGTTTTTATATATATACACACAATATATTTTAGTTTATAAAACTTTTTTCATTTACTCTTCCGGAAAATTTTTTAAAAAATGTACATTGGTGCGACTCACTTCAAAAAAAAGTTTTTGTTACCCCTCAATATAATGTCATAAATATCGCTCGTTTATTAAAAAAACTAGTTTATTTTAATCTTTAAAGTTTTCAATTTACACACAACTTAATCGAAAACAATAATTTTATTTGTCTCTCGATAGTTAAGTATACAAGATATGGTATGAAATTTTTACACAATATGAATAACAATATGAGGATTTTGCATCATTAACCCAAAAATCCCATTTGTTGATATATAATGTTTTTTTTCGAAAATGAGCGATATGTACATATGTACCTTGTTAAGTTGCAAATAACCTACTAGCAGGAATACAAACTGGCTTTAGATTATATCTATATATATAAAAAAATGTTTTCTTTTTTTTGAAAACGCAACGCTTCTCCTTAGGTAAGTTTATTTAGCAATCGAATAATTAAGTTATTTTCGGACCCAGCAAAAAAGACATGCAAAAGAAATAGTTAATGCATGGGTTCAATTCAGGTGCAAAACGCAAGATTTTAACACTGACGTGTCACTGGCGCCATGGGTTAACATTTAACAAAACTGCTCGTCATTGAAATGAGTGCTTAGAACCCATAAAAGTTCCCTGATTCGATGACGTTTTTCACAAAACAAAAAAATCTTGTCTCAGCCAGGATACGAACCTTGCTGTTAAGACTGTTAAGACACACTCTCTACCACCGAACTATCGCACTCTTATTATTTGGTGGAGATAAAACTTGTTTTATGACAATGTGTCAAAGCGTTGATTTAATTCTGTTTTTACATACATGCCTATTTCGTGTGGATATTTATTCCAATATTAATTACCCAGTAATATTGCATGCGTTTTTGATGAGTTCAAAAACTATAGATTTATTACGATTTGCGATGATCTTTAGAATGCATTCGAAGACACAAATGCTAAAGAAAGCATGAAACACTATTAAATTTTGAACGCATTAATTTTTTTGCTGGGGAAAACATTAATAAATTTATCATTTGCAATGATAGATATACATACGAGTACTTAGATACAAACATTCATGTAGGTATTACATACATACTTATTTACATATGTACATAAGCACCTACATAGGTACATATGTATGTATGTACATATGTAATTAAACTAAGTTTTAGATCTTTAAAATAAGTGCAAAATGACAATAAAACAAAATGTGAATCAAACATTCGTTCTGAAAATAGAAGAACGTGAGTTCATATTCTCATCTCAACATTTATGTTTTTTTCCTACATATTAAAAAATATTTCTTTCATATACTAAAACATACATATACATATATATGTATCTATTTACATACATACATATGTGTGTAGATATATACTATAAAGGAGTTTTTCTGAAGAATTTTAGAAAATATAAAACAAATAGGTACCTACATACATATGTATATGTACCTATTTCAATCTTTTTTAAAAAATATACCTACCTAGGTATTTATATACATAAGTACCTTCATCATTAATTGAACTAAGCCAGTGAATCAATCCCTGCCGATTGCCTATATACAAACACCATCTTAATTAAGTGAAGCACTTTTTACTAAATTTATTGAAAAAAGAAACAAAAACCTCATGAATGAAAGAAAATACCAACAACAACAAGCACCATCAAACAAACAATCTTGTCCACTTTAAAATATTTATAAGAAATCCATGATCTTTAGCAAGCGATTTACTTTTTTTTAACATACATATAGATACATACACAATACAGACATTAGCAAACGAATTTATATTTACTTGTGCATATTTATATACATATGTATATGTACTCGTATGTATGTATCAACATGTCTTTAAAAAAAAATCCATAAGTTCTCAACATAACAACCAGTGTTGCCAGAAAATGATGGTGAGATAATGCTAAATCGGTCAAAAAATTCTGCTAAAATGTTCTATAGAAGAAAAGTATAATGCTAGATTTAAATGTAGAAAAAATTATTGAAATAGCTTTGAATTTCATGTTTATACAAACTCATTAGTATTTACAGGTATTTTTATAGGAAATGTTGCAATTACGTTTAAAAGTTTTTAACGCACTAATAATCCACAATGACAGCAAAAAGCGTTTGGGATAGTTTCATTGTTGCCATTTTAGCATTTTCACTGCTAGATCTTGCATTTTCATTAGTTAAACAACATTCAACTTGCAAAAAATTCTGCTAAATGCTTTCTTGCAGAATTTGTTGAAAATATAAAATTTTAATTTCTTAAAAAAATTCTTCTGTATGGAGGATTTTTCTCATAAATGTACATGTATTTATTGCAGGGTAAAGGTTCCCTGATGATCTACAGTGAAATGCGCATATGATCCAGCTGACCATTCAATAATCAATTTCAATGTACATACGTATTTTTAATAAACAAATATTTTACTGAATAAGTAAAATAATAATTTGAGATTATTAGTGCGTTAAAACTTTTTTTAACGTTATTATAACATTTAAAAAAAACCACAATCATTAACTATTTTATGTTTGTATGTGCTATAAAAATACATGTAAATACTAATGAGTTTGTATAAACATGAAGTTCAAAGCTATTTCAATAATATTTTCTACATTTAAATCTAGCATTATACTTTTCTTCTGTAGAACATTTTAGCAGAATTTTTTGACCGATTTAACATTCTCTCATCAGCATTTTCTGGCAACACTGGATAGTTTGCTACTTCAAGTGTAGAGATGTATATGTATTTATAATTGTATGCATGTACAATGTGTACGCCCACCACTACTTTGATACAAAGCGAGCAAGTTACTACCCAGCGGGAAAACTCAGAATATCTTCTTCAGGCCTTATTAAATCAATTACTATTTTTATCTAACTGCTAAAGAATGCCTTATAGAAGGCCGCGACTCTTTTGCATAGAAGATAAGATACACATTCCACATTCCCTTCTATGAAAAGGGGGAAGAGAAGTAAAATTTTTTGCGTGTATTTTTACCAAACCAAAAGTAAAATCGATTAATTTGAAGACAGAATTGCTGGCAAAAGAGGCGAAATGGAAAGGCAAAAATGATATAAGAGTGGAATGGAGCGAGTAGACCTTGTACATTCAAAAGAAGGAGTACGAAGGCCTTCTAGAAGGTATCCTTGCTCTTTATTTTTCCCGCTGGGTAAAAATCGTACAAGTATAAAATTGGTATTTGCAAACATGTGTATGTATGTACATATGTATACACATATCGAAAGAAAAAATATATACAAACTAGGAGAAGTGTTCATGCAATTTTCTTGCAAATAATCTACGTAAACCAAATGTTGCCGATTTTTTAATTGTAGGGGACGAATACATGCTTTATTGTTGTACAATTGCAAATAGATATATAAGTATATCGATTCACACCGAAGTCGATATTGCGCTAATAAATATCTATACATAAATAATTGCAAGGCTTAATTTTTAAAACAATTGCCTTATTTATAAAAAATAGTTTATATTTTTAAGCGCACAATTTTCATCACATGTAGCATATATTATGTTCATGGAAAAATATATGAAAATGAATCAGACTTTGGAGATTTGTGTGATCCATCTGGCTCATTTCTTGCAGTTTGTAAGGCTGATTTTGCATCTGGCATTTCTTGTGTGCCATGTGCCAAAAAAAAGCGTAACCAGTAATTACTACGGAAAAACTGTTTGATTCAGACATGTAGGTACATATTTATTGATTTAAACTGTTTCCAATAATGTTGGATTCCATAAAATTGTCTATTAGTTATGCATGAAACTGTTCAACTTAATAAATATGTACATACGTGTCAAAATAAAAAAAAATTAATAAACTAAAAAGTTATTAAACTTTTAAGCCCCATGATAACTTTTGGCCCACCCTATACAAGTGTTGAATTAATTGTTTAATTGTATCGCTGTGTGTACAAAGTACCAACATTTTATAAATATGTATGTACACACTTTAAAATTTTTGAATTAAATTGGGTGAACCTGGAATACATATATGCATGTGACCAAAATATGCATAAGTAGGTATAAGGGTTAAAAATGTGTATTTGTTTTTAATAAAACAACGCCAGATATCAGTAAATGAGTTCAAATTTTCAGCATGATTCCACCATGATTTTTCCATTGGAAAATCCCTTTCATTTGACAGCCATATCAAAAAAGTGTGAAAAATAGCGGTTCGCAGCTTTGGGCGGCTACCACGTTTTTTGGCTACGGAATATCCACACGTTGATCCTGTCGTAGTAGTTAGGTATATCGTATATGTACCTATAAGTTCAAAGTATGTATGTAAATATGTATGTAGGTATATGTATTTTTTCCCACAATGTAACTTAATTTAATTTCTGTTCGAAAAAGTAGAAATCACAAATTGATTTTTATTTATTCTCGAAAAAATAAAAATCGGAAAATAATTATTTCTATAATTATTATTTCAGTAGGCTATAGTTCGTATCTCTCTTTAAGCCAAATTACATGTGATAATTTTTAAGGAACAAATAACACCAAAGTTAATTGTAAATATTCTGACAAACACTAGCAGAACGAAAGCACTAACAATTATTTCTGCTGGAAAAAAGAAAAATCAGAAAATAACAATTATTTCCAGTTAAAATATAAAAATCAGGAAATAACAATTATTTCTGCCTAAAAAATAAAAATTATAATTTTAAAATTGGAGCTTAGAAAATAGTTTAGAATAATTAAAATGGTGTGATTGTCCACTTTGTTTGATGCTTCCTTGTATGTAGTTTTGCCTTCTTTCTATGAAAATTCAACAATAATTATTATTTTTTGTCCCTGATTAATTTTTTTCCAAAAATATATTTATTGAAAAAAAATTTCATCTAAGTTCGAAACTCAGCATAGAAGTTATGACAAACCGACTTCTTACTTATTAACCACGTTAGCCTTTAAATCTTATGCATTTTGTTACATATACATATATTATAATCAGAAAACAAACAAGCAAATCAAACACAATCCTATCCCCTTTGAAATATTTATAAAAAACTAATGCTCTTTAACAAGCGCTTATTTACATTATACCGACATAGCAAACGAATTTATACATATACATATGCATGTATGTATACTTGGGCACATTGAATATACATACATACGTATTTACAATCATACATACATATGTGCCCTTAATTATGAAAGTGGTCTAAGTCATATGCATATATTTCTGCATCGAAATATGAAATAAATCTGTAATAAACTTGAAAAAATATTTAATAAATATTAAATAAACTTCTATTAATCGACACTAGTACAACTATAAGTTAAAATGTTGCATAATATAAAAATATTTTTTTAATTTCTTCAAATGTAATCTATTAAATATCTCGATGAAAGAAATATATGACTTAGACCACTTTCATAATTAAGCGCACATACATATATTTTTTATATATTTTATCAACACGCATTAGTTAGCACAATACTTTATTTGTATACAAAAAAAAATCCCATTTCTTACCACAAACAACTTAATATTCTTCCTTCAATACGTTTGCTAGCATATTGTTGCTGTGCGTAGAGTTGACTACATATATACGTACAAACAATTGGATATTCTTCTTTCAATACTATTTGCAGCGTATTGTTGTTGTTGTAGTTGTTCATATGAACACTCTTATGCATATACTTGTGTGTGTGGTCGATTCAGTCCAATTCCGAGCTCTCTAACTCTTTTAGGAGCTTCATACAATCACTTTCAAGCAACACATAGAAAATCCGTACATGCAGACGGTCAGACGGACAGACGGACATGTCTTTTTTTCATCTCCTATTCATAAGGATCCAGAATAACTAACTTTATTTCGCCGGAAATGAATATTGTAGAAGTTACAAAAATCTGGACAAACCTATATATACCCTTTACCATTTTTGGTGAAGGGTATAAAAACTAAAACTAATACTGCATAGCTTGTGTACCCATTGCATTCTTGCATAACCTTTTCTAAATTGCCTTTCGAAAATTAGTTCGAAAAAGTTAAAAATTATGTGGATTGCAGACACCAAATCTTCTTTTTTGCGATTCGGGAATTTTCATTCTAATTGAAAACGTTCGAAAGTCATGACAGACACGAATATGTTAAATTGTGGCGCATCGGCAAATTAAGGCTAAAAGTATAGGTAATATTATTTTTAGCTTTTAAGTTCAGTCTGTTTTTGTAATTAAAACGTTATAGTTGATTAAATAAAGAATAACAAAAATGTTAAAAACCCCCGATATGTCAAGAAAAAATGTGATATCTTCTAAGAGGCTGGACCGATTTTCTTCAAGCTTAGCTAAAAACACTCTGCATCAAGTCACCTTTTAAACAGAAAAAACTAAATCAAAATCGGTTCGGCCGTTTAGCCTGTAAGTGGACTCGGACAGACACACAGACACACAGATACACAGTCACACACTACAAACTTATAACACCCCTTTTTTTGGTCGGGGGTTAAAAAATAAGAATAAGAAAATAAAAATAAATAAATCCTTAATTTACATAAACTGAAAACGTTAAACTTGTTTTCTGTAAAACTAGCTTTTTGAGTTATGACGTTGTTGAAGTATGTATGTACATATGTATGTAAATGAACGATATGTACATATCGCTCATTGATTGTTTATCGGTGTCGAAGGAATTTTTTTCTTTCTTACAGTAATAGGTATTTCAAACAAAAACAAAATTTTAGAATTTATTTTTGTTTTAAATAATATATTTAGAATGAACAATTTCATTTCTTCTTGTATTAGGGTTGAAACAGACGATGAAAAACGTATGAACTTTAAAATAGAACTTAAACAATTTCATCGTGTAAATTTAGTCATACAATCATTCAAACGACCTTTGTAGTATATAAAAAAACACAGAAAGTTTTGATATTAAAGTAAAGCAAAATAAATTTCACTGTCACTTACGGCATTTTATAAATATGTGCACCACAAAAGTCTATATATTCATGAAATAACGTGTACTTTTAGTTTCCCGTTTTGCAGGGAAAATCTCAAAAATATCCCGGGAATATTAGTTAGACATTTCTCGGGATTTCCCGCTCGGGAATACATGCATATTTTTTGAAAATTTTTGTTTAAGCATTTATTTGGTTAATTTAATATATTCGTGGCTTGCATTACATTTATTTTTGTTATTTGTATATTTAATTTGTGTGTCATTACTATTATTGTAAATAGATTTTTATTAATATGTTAAGTGTAATTAATACATTTGCTAAAAATTTAATATTTTGTTAATCGGCCGCCTTATTTTGTTTATTTCATAATGAATTGATCATTTTTATTTGCGTGTGGTTTAGAGAAAATTTATTAAAATTAAGAACGAAATTCATAAATTTACTTAAAATACATACATACATATGTACATACATACGTACATATGCATGTACATACATAGTATGTAATTATTTAATAATATGCCGCTTATTTTATTTTATTGTAAGGAAGCAAAACTAAAAAAAGGCTTTATTTTTTCATAAAAATATTACATTGCATTCGGTTAAAAACACTTACATTAAATATAATATCTTAATAATTTAAGTTTTGAAACTAAAATAGTTAATTAAAATTTGTTTTTGTTTTTCTAATCAGAATACTTTAGCATTTGCGTAAATTGCTTTGGAGACGATTTTTATTACATTAATTAACACAAATTTAAACATATATGTATGTATGTATGAAAGTAATTCAAACAAGTAAAGCAATAAGTTCATTAATAAGGTAAGTATTTTTTAAATCTAATTTTTAAAGCCAATTGCAGTAAACAAATACGTTTTACATTAAAAAAAACATGTATTGGAAAAATTTTGTGTATCTGTATCGTAGGTGTACGAGTATGTAGTAGTTAATATTTAATTTTTATGTTATTATTAAAAATTTGATGAATCATTGTTTAAGAATCGACTACAGCAACACTTTGAAATGTACATACATATGTATGTTTTGTTATAAAAATGCGTCATTACAAGTGGCATCGTCCATGTAGACCTTTTTAATTTTTGAATTCTGTAAAGATAATGAAAGTTGTTAAAAATATGTATGTTATTTAAATTTATTTAAAAAAAATTTGAAGTTAAATTTTTGAAGTAATATGGTAATATTCAATTCTTTGTGTTTGTTACAAACAAAGCATATTTATATAAAGTATATGCAGGTCTACAACAACTAAGAAAGTACAAAAACAACAGGCGATTTGTTTGTGTAAGAATAAAGGATGAATGTCAAAAACAGATGGATACAACCAGACCTGGGCAACTTGCATTACTTTTGCATAAGCACTGATTGAAAAACAAAAATTTTAGTGCAAATTTAAATTTGATGCTTGTAGTGCACTATTTTTTGCACTTAAATAAAATCTCTTAAAAGTAATGGATTAAAATTGCATTAGCAGCTAATCGCATGACAAAAAATACACTAATTTTGTGTTGCCACTAAGCACATCATGAAGTGATGCAATATTATTGCACTATCACATATTGTACACAGTAAAATTGAATAAAACGTGAAAATATTTTTAGGAGATAGCACAAATAAAAAATATAAAATACACTAAAGTTCATTGAGGGCACTTTTATAAGCACGTACATACAAATTAACGAAAAAAAACTGTCAATATTAATACAAACTAGATTACAGAACCAATTTAAAAAAAATTAAAAAGTTTCATACTTCAACTACGTTGCATCTCCAGCTTATTTGAAAAACGGTGCAATTGACAAAAGATCAGAACTTATGTTTTAGATTATTGTAAAGTTATATCTTAAAAAATGGTGATTTTATAAACGAAAAATTCTACCGCTTGAAATTCATGAAGTTTTCTCTTTCTCTCGAAAAATTATAAAAAAACGTAGTGATATGATTTTTCGTCTTGGATGACGATATGTACATAGGAAAAAATTTACATATTTATGTATGTACGTATGTTTTTATGTATGTACACATTTACGTTATATTTTGCACTATATGTTCAACTGATAATGCAATAATACTATTCATAATGTGTTTAGTGGTGCAAAAAATAGTGCACTAAAAATAACAATGCAATGTTGATGAATTACTTCGAAGGGATTTTAGTAAAATGCAAGAAAAATTGCACTAATATTATTAAAGTTAGTGCTAATGTAAAAAATTTGCATTTGTATTGATTTGGTTTATTGTGGGATGCATTTGCATTTGCTTATTTAATGCAATAGTCCCAGATCTGCATACAACAAAAAGAAAATGTATCGATAGACAAAACCAAAGTAAATTTATTAATTGGTAAACCTTTAATATGTGAAATAAGTATAATTAAAGATACATATGTACCTTAATAATTAAATATAATTATTTTTAAATGTTTTGTAACACATTTTTTAAGTAAAAATTTATTTAAACTTTTTCACATATGTACGTTTTCAGTATACACAATTGTGTATAACAAAGCAAAACAAAACAAAATGGCGTACAAAAATTGTAAACAACTTTTGACATTCAGGCATTCACACTACACGAGAAAAAAATTAATCACCTGAGTACTTGCATATACTTTATATAAATTTACTTTGGTTACAAAGTTGTTCAGAAATTCATATAAGTTGCGGGGCATGTGTTATTTAATTGTAAAATAATGGTCGGTAATCAAAACGAAATAACTCAGTCGTTGTTAGAAATCCCAATTTTTAAGATTGATTTCTATTGATTTTCATTTACATACATCATACACTGATAGAAAAACCTTCATAACGCCGATGTAATTTGATATCAATGCTATGGCAAGTGTCTTCCATGACATGCCAATGACACTTTTCATCATTGTGATGTCAACCAGGCGGTCATGAATCTATCATCAAAATAATGACACACTGACATGAGGGAAATGATGACTTGACATCAATTTATATAGAAAGATATCAATTTAAGTGATATTATGGCGAAATTAATATAAATTACAATACAATTTTTATTATACAAAAATAAATTTTATTTGAGCAGTACATACCGCAATGTATTCATTTGACATTTACTGCCTTATTCATAAAAAATATTTTAGGTTTATTAAGTCCATATTTACACTATTCAAGTCTTATTGCTAAGCTGATTGGTTTCTTAGGAAAGAGTGACGAGGGGAAAAGAAACGTTACTGTGCCCCTCGTCTCTCCCTCCCTCAAACTAATCAGCTTAAACAATAAGACTTGCATAGTGTAAATATGGACTAAGCGCTTATATGACATATTTCTATGGGAAATTTGTCAAATAAACCTGTAATAAACCTAAAATACTTTTTTATGAATTAGACCGTTAGTCTTTAATGATTTCGGAATTTTCGTTTGTTCTTAAGCAATCTCTATATGCATGACGTTCCTGCTAATGGAGCTCATCCGCTAAAGTTTTCGAAATCAGCTGAAAAACTTCATATGAGCTGCATGGGAGCTGGTTTGCATGGGTTACGAAATTGTTCGGGTATTTTCATTTACTAACCGTGTTTATTTTAACCAGAGCTGCTATAGAGCTGAAGATTTTCCTAGCAAGGTATTCCTCAAAGTTTCCCAAAACATACCATACACTTATTTTATGAACCAACCAACAAGTTTGCTTAATATAGAGAAAATAAATAAAATCAACCAAAACATAAAATTTTTTGTATACTCGTACTTTATAGTAAACACTTTTTCATTATTACAACTTCACTTTACATAGTGTCCACACCTGATGATTTTATATCATAACTCGTAATATGACGCCGGCAGAGCAACTGTCATTTTTTCATTAATATCAACACAAAAAGGCTAGACGTTGATGATTTTATATCATGATGAATAAAACAAATATTTGAAAAATACTTGCCAAAAATATCTAATTTGCGTGTTGTTTAATTTTTTGGGCACAAATAATTGTTGTGCCCTCTCTTTTAAACGAAAATTGTTTAATAAATAAACGTTAAATGCACAGTAACACATAAAGTGACATTTGATGTCAAGATGAATTCATCAGGCCGTGAGCTCTGATGATTATATCATAACCCTGCTATAATATTAATAAATTGAGTCTATACGTGATGAATTTTCATCATGATATCAATTTAACATTCATCGTGATATAAATTCCTCAGGTGTGGACACCAAAAGTGAGCCATAAGTTAAAGGCAGGTTCACCAAACCTGTAACTTTTACCTTAACGTAAAGAATTGACAAAAATGGTTTAATTTTGTTTGTAATTTGGCAAACAAACAAAATCAAGTTGCTACAAGTACTTTTAACAATCAATATCCACAAGATCCACAGAAATGTTGCCACCCCACAAACATTTTATTATTTTTTTTATCGGACAGTTGTAATAATGGAAAATTTAAAGGTCACATTATAGTTCACTTTTGCTAAACTTAGGATTAGCTATCCGGAATTTTATCGTCAAGTCATAATAATGACCCTAAATATGTTAATGAGAATCATAATAAGTTTTAAAGTCCCATACAAAAGGCTTTACAAAACAAGCAACTTTATTAAATTCGATGACACATGTGTTGACTAGGTGACATCAATATGACGGATAGGTTTCATAAAATCGTTTGCTTCAACATTTTTTATGTAAATGTGTGCATCACACTTTACACTTATTTTTTAAAAATAATTGTGAACCTCGTTAGTTCTATCATGGCAATGACGATGAATGAACATACATATGTATGTATGTATGTATATGAATGCAATGTCCATTTTTTTTAACAAAAATAAAAAATAAAACAATGAGGCCAATTATGAATAAAATTCCGCGAGAAATTTTGCCGGGGAACAATTCCAACTTATAGCAAGTAATAGAGAAAACAGAAATTTCTAATTGGAAAACGTTTGTATTAAAATACAAATTAAAACACCTCATTGTCGACTTATTCTTTTTGTACATATTGTTACGGAAATGGCCGCAAATATAGTTAATGGAAATGTTTTTATAAAGAAAACATATGGTTAACAAAAAGAAGTATCTGGAATTGTACCTGAAGGACTACATACACCTGCGTACACACACAAATGATTAAATAAACAAACTGTAACAACAGCAATAACGAAATAGTTTGTGCCAAAGTAAATTTATATAAAGTAAATATATGCAAGTACTCAGGTGATTCATATTTTTCTCGTGTAGTGCTAATGCATGAATGTCAAAAGTTTTGTTATACACAAATGTGTATACTGAAAACGTATGTGAAAAATTTTAAATAAATTTTTACTTAGAAAAGGTGTTACAAAACATTTAAAAATAATTATATTTAATTATTAAAATACATACATATGTATTCATCATTTATTATACTTATTTCACGTATTAAAGGTTTATCAATTAATAAATTTACTTTGGCTGTGTCTATTTTTTCAATTGGTTCTGAAATTTAGTTTGTATTAATATTCACAATTTTTCTTTAATTTGTATGTATGTACTCGTACACGTATAAATACATATGAATGTACGTAGATCAGAGCTGGCCACCGAGAGAAACACGAGAGTAATGTATTCGCGTATGTGTATTCATTTTTATAAGAAGCTGATTGATGTTCGGCACTCTGGTGCTACTTTGGGCAGCTCAGACATAGATTGTAGTATTTATTATAAGAAAATTTTCAATACAGTTATATATACCCACGCAGGAGTGTTATCTCGTGAGAGCGTGAGAATTCGTGCCTTATTCTAAAAAAAAAAACTCACGCACGATCACGCACGAGTAATTTTTTTAAAGTCACGGTCACGCACTCAAGCGTGATTAATTATAAATTTGATCACGATCACGCGTGACAGGATAAAATCACGACATTTGCACATCTCTAGTAAGGACCTTCGGCTTTAAAAAGATACACATACGCACACACATACATGGTAGTGCAGACAAAACAAATATACACTAGTAAACAACCAGCATAAACTGCTTCCTAAAGCTGAGCACAAACTGTTTGCTTGCTTAAGGCCCAACTATAATATGAATAAGCTGGCTTAAGTTAATGTCAGAATTGAACGATAAGCCTGTCAAATGCTTAAACATTTCAGAGGTGACTTTTAGGTGGCCATAATGTACTTACATGAACTTAAGCACTCCTTAGCCATAGCAGCACATCTAGGTATTGTTCATAATTTTGCAGTAATTTTGTTTCTTCTCATAACTCCTAAATGAATGCAATTCAATCTAATTAATTTGTTATAATGTGCTTATCTATTAAAAATTCACAACTAATTATATCTATCAATTTATTACATGTTTTATTTGCTTTGCCTACTAAAAAGTACAACAGTGAATATACATAAGCAAACACATGTGTATGTGTGTATATGTGTATTGTAAAAAAATAAGTAAATTAAAATTTTGCTTTATTTTCTGAGTTTCAAATTAAAATTCAATAAAAAAAATTATTTCTGCTGCTGTTTATTTGAATTTAAAAAATACATAACCCGTTGTGTCCGTACGGAACGTGCGTTCAGTTTGGCACTTTACTTAAGCACATGACATTTGACAAAACTTGACGAAAAGTTTCATTAAAGGTATGGTCACACTTGGGCAAACATTTGCCCAAAAAACGGAACCACTAAATATTAGTGAAAAACATTTTGATTCAGGCACGTGTTTTTTAAGTTAAAAAGTTTCATAAACAACTAATGGACAATGTCATAGAATGCAACATTATTGGAAACTATTTAACTAAACAAACATGTCACTGAATTGAAAGCTTCTTCATTAATATTTTGGGGTTACGTTTTTTTGGGCAAATGTTTGCCCAAGGGTGACCATACCTTAAGTACATTATAGTTGCACACATACGTATTGTATGTAATCGCACAGTTGCTTAAGTTTGCTTATTCATATTATAGTTGGGCCTTTAATCTTCTTGAATCATGATGTACATTATTGAATTGTCAGTTCTTGTTGCACCTTCATAGTAAAGAGACGTCATAGCGGTGTCTCTCTTACATACATACGAAACAAAAAAACAACAGAAATCATGCCAAAAAATATTTGTATTACATATTGACTTTGATAAATAAGCTTTATTTGCTTTAATAATATTTTTTACATAGCAAGAAATAATAACAACAACAAAAAATCACAAACAGAGTGACATTGTGGAATACTCTATATGAGTACCTCAAAAAAAAAAAATTGTGAAGTGAGTTCTAACGGCAGAAATGCCTAATTTACTATGAGTTCTGAAGCTCTTAATGAAAACAATAAAAACAAAAAATCTGATGATAGTCTTTTTTTAAAGGCAAAGCCACTTTTTCGTCAGCGATCAACTTCGCCTTGTCCAATGCCAACTAGTGGTTCGTTAACATTACCGTTGCCTAGTATTTCGTCATATAAGTCAGCGATATCATCCCCTTCGGGCTCGTGTTCATCACTTAACCAAGTTATCACTACAGATGACAGTAGCTCAAAACCCAAGGTCCAAGTCGGAATGGACAGATATATAACTGTGATAAGGCGTGGGCGAAGCCCAAATTCTTCTAACATTGCAGCTTCTTCAAAGATGTCTAGGGATAACAGCGCATCCTCTACTAATCGTCAAAACCGTTTTAAAATTTTGCGAGATGACAACGACAAACCCAATTTATCCTCGTACAAAACCTCCAAATCCACCAATCTATTTGAGAGAAAAAAATTCAAACACCCTTATTAAAAAATTAATCTCAATCATTGGTGAGAATAATTTTCACATCGTTCCAATTAAATATAGTAACATTGATGAAACGAAAATTTAAATTTATGAAGAAAAAGATTTTCGCAAAATGGTTACCGAATTTGAAAAAAATAAAACAAGTTTCTATACTTTCCAGCTTAAAAGTTCAAAAGGCCTGCAGATCGCATTGAGGGGCATAGATTCGTATGTTGTTCCCGAAGAAATAAAAGATGCGCTCGTCCTCTAGGGATTTAAGGTAAAAAATGTATCAAACATATTAAATAGGGAGAAGATCGCCCAACCTCTATTTCGCGTTGAACTTGAGCCAAATGATATAAAATTGATAAAAAATGAGACCCATCCAAATTATAGTTTAAAATATCTTTTATACCGAAAAATAACAGTTGAAGAACCACACAAGCGTTCAGGGCCCGTACAGTGCCATAATTGTCAAGAATATGGCCACACCAAAACTTATTGCAAATTACCTACAGTTTGTATGATCTGCGGTGAATTGCACGGTACTGCTAGCTGTACTAAGCCAAAAGATCAAGCGGATAAAAACTTTAGTAATTGTGGAGGTAATCACACCGCTAACTACAGAGGATGTCCTGTATATTCTTTCGTTGAACAGGCTATGGGTCAGAACCTAAAATAGCTCCAGTTCAATCAGCCAACCCTTACTCTGCGACTTTTCCTCAAATGACCCAACCAATTACTTAACGTGTATCGTATGCCGATGCTGTTAAGACAAATTCTATTCGACAAACACAAACTCTAGCTTTAACTTTAATCGCCTTGAAGCTACTATTGATAATCTGGTGCAAACTATAAATAACTTTACAACAAATCTGACTAGCATGATGCAAAAAATGCTGCGAATGCAGAATACTCTGCTTCAAGCATTAGTTAACAAGGCACGAACACTTTAAAAATATGTTTCTGGAACGCAAACGGCACTCGCCAACATAAAAATGAACTTGAGTACTTCCTCATGGAAAAAAATATTGATTAATAATGCTGGTCTCTAAGACTCATTTGACTTCGAGAATTCTTTTCAAAGTTAACGGCTACACCATACATTATTCAAAGGGTCCGCGAGGAAGAGCGTCGTGTGGATCAGCAATTCTAATAAAGTCAAGACTCAAGCACAATATTCTTGACAACATTTGTGAAGAATATCTACAAGCAACAAATATCGGCATTGAAAATTTTTGTACAAACTTCATGATATCAATTTACTCCCTTCCCTGATTTTCAATCACTGAGGATCAATACGAGAATTTCTGCAAATCTTTTGGACCTTGTTTCGTAGCAACTGAAGACTACAATGCAAAACATACGTTGTGCCGTTCGCGTCTTATTACATCTTGAAATCGGGCGTTGTTCAACGCAATTTTAAAAATGGGCTTGGACGTCATTACAAGTAGGGAGCCCAATTAATTTCCTACGAACATACAAAAACTTCCGGGTGTTATAGATTTTTTCGTCCTGAAAAATATCTCTAAGGATTTAACTCATGTTGAAGCTTCTCTAGATCTCTCCTCAGATCACTCTGCCACGATCGTTATAATTTGTAGCTCACTAAGAAAATATTAAGCAGGCTGAACATGCAACTACCTCCCATCCGCAGACTGGGTTTGATAGAATTTATTCTAAGGATATTGAACGTCTCGTATGTGAAAAAAGTAGAGCTAGAAGGGAATGGCAACAGCACAGATCACCCCATAAAACATAAAATCAGATTTAAGGAGTGCACTAAACGACTCCAACTGCATCTCTTATAAACTATATGGAAAATCTCGGTGTCACACCAGCATCTAATTACTCCTTGTGGCGAGAAAGCTTAAAACACCCGTTGAGTTTAAACCACCTCTGCGCACCTCTACCGGTTGTTGAGCAAGAAGTGATACTGAAAAAGGTAACTTGCAAAGCATTTAAAATCAGTATTTACACCAAACACATGTACTGGTGCTGTTGATTTACCGAGTGTAGTTGCTCTACCCCCTCGATCCTTAAAGTTTAAGATGCGTGACGTAGAAAAACTAATTACTGAACTAGTTACTAATGGAATTAGTAACAAGATGCTGATGAATTTGCCTCATATTTCAATTAGAAGCTTTCTATTTCTTTTTAATGCCATATTACGACTGAAGTATTAACCACACCACTGGAAGCTTGTCAAGGTCAAAATGATTCCAAAACAAAAATTTTTTCGAAAAACTGCTCATAGCAAAATTGTTCGCAAGTCTAATTGGTAGTGGGTGCATCCCAGACCATCAATTTGGTTTTAGAAATCTGCATAGCACAATTGAACAAACGCATAGATTGGTTGAATTTATAAAAAGAACATTTGTTGAAAAAAAGTATTTTTCTGCCCTTTTTATGGACGGTTTTCAAGCATTTGAGAAAGTGTAGCATGAAGGCCTTATTTTAAAATTAAAATCATATCTACCAATAAATTTTCTGAAGCTATTGCAAAGTTACATTACTGCCCGGAAGTTCACGGTTGTGGAAGGAGACTTCATGAGTGTGCCCGAATCTATATCATCCGGTGTGCCACAGCGGAGTATACTGGGGCCAGTTTTGTATTTGATTTATACTTGTGATATGCCTTTGAACAGCCATATCCTCACTTCTGCATTTGCCGATGATACAGCCTGCCCTAAAATGCACGAAAACTCTCACGAGGCTTTCCGATATCTACAAGAACATATTACACAGCTGGAGCTATTGTTAAACTTATGGAGAATTAAAGTAAAGGAACAAACGTGTGGTCAACATTTATCCTGCGAAGAGATACTTGTCCCCATTTCTAATCAACAATCAAGTTGTTCCTCAACATTCACATGTAAAATACCTTTGTATATACGTTGATCGATGGCTTACATGGAAGCACCACATTGACTTTAAGCTGACAAAAATTCGGCCATGTCACAGAGTTAAATTCCGTTCGGAGACGGAATTGAATCCATCTCAATAAGGCGAGCCCTAGCCGGAGTATACCCCAGCATACCAGCGCCCCCAACAGTCTGGACACAACTGACAAATTTCCGTATTTTAGTTTTCTTTTTTAGACAATATCTCCTATAAAAATGGGGTGTATTGAATTCCGATTCCGAACGGAATTGAACTCTGTGACATGGCCGATTAAGCTAAAATTAGCTCAGATACATTGACCAATTGATAAAAATTCAACACAGTCTAGATTTTAAACTGTTAATAAACAAGTCGCTTTTGAAACCAATGTGCTACGGAATTCAGCTATGGGGCACTGTTTCAGCTTCCAATGTAGAGAGATTCCAACGAAGGTAAAACAAAATTTTACGTCTGATAGCATCGGCTCCATGGTACATTAAAAATTAAAATTTACATAGTGATTTAAATATGCCACTAGTGACTGAAGAAAATGTACAATACGCTGGAAAATATTTAACAAAACTCAACCCATACTATTCCCCCTGCTCGTAACATCTTGAATTTCACTGGACACATCCGCTAGGGACACTACGGCTCTAATACTCAACACTCCAAATGAAACTGCTTGAAAATATTTTTGTGCTTAATACATTTATATATTATTGATTACTATCACTAAGTTTATGCCTTAAGATTTACATACTTATTGTAAGTTCATTTTTTTGAAGATATAATAAATAAATAAATAAATAAAAATTAATATTATTAATTAATAAATAAAACTTAATTAATAAAACTCTTTTGTGCATTGTGTTTTTTAATTCAACACAACAAGTTCCTCCATTTAGTGCTAACAAATGTTCATGTGCTCAAATGTATTTTCGTTTAATGCTTTGTGGTCTCATTTGATGTCTTCTTTTTGTAAGTTGCAGTTAAAAATTAATATATTTGAGAAAATCTTTAAAATTGAGTTTGTAATCATTTGGAAACTAACTTTAATCACTTTTATAATACTAATAATCTTTTACACATTGTATTTTTTAATTCAACACTACAAAATATTTTATTTAATTTTGTAAAAATGTTCAATTGTTTATTTAACCAAATATAAATTTTTTGTTTGTTTTCATTATTGTACTAAAAATACTCAATAACAAACACACTATATTTTCAACACTAATCAATGTAGCGGATTTGAGCTTTTTTTAGTCACTTTCTACGATTCTGGTCTACTTTGTGGGTGAGCGTCGGCAGAGTGAGTCTTGTGTGTGTCGAACAACAGAGAGAGGAAGTGCTTCAATACCACTTCTGTGAGACCAGTGTTGCCAGAAAATTATGATGAGAGAATGCTAAATCAGTCAAACAATTTTGCTAAAAGGCTCTACAGAAGAAAAGTATAGGGTGTTTTTTATTGAGGTATAGAACTTTAAGTTGGCATCACTTTTTTAACTGGCGGCCATTTTGTCAGCTGTCAAGTGATTAATATTTAGTTTGGTTTGCCATTTCATCATGAACAGGTTGACAAAAGAACAACGCTTGCAAATCGTGCAAATTTATTTCGAAAATAATGGTTCAGTTCGCGAAGTTTACCGCAAGCTCCGTCCATTTTATGGTCGACATAATCGTCCATCAGAGCAATTAATTCGGTTAACCATGGATAACCTGTCAATTGGCCACCAAGATCGTGTGATTTGACACCATTGGATTATTTTCTTTGGGGATATGTGAAGTCGCTCGTCTACGCCAACAAACCAGAAACGTTAGGGGACTTGGAAGCCAACATTCGTGGCGTTATTGCCAACATACGGCCCCATATGCTCGAAAAAGAGGTTGAAAATTGGACCTGTAGAATTGGCTTTATTCGAGCCAGCCGCGGCGGCCATATGCCCGAAATCATATTTAAACGTTAATGGCATAAAATTATCCTTCCAATAAAGCCAAATTGAGGGACATTAAAACGATTTTCTTGTGTTTTATTTCAATTCGAAGTTCTATACCTCTAAAAAAAACACCCTTTATAATGCCAGATTTAACTGTAGAAAAAATTACTGCAAAGCTCTCATGTTTATACAAACTTATTAGTATTTACAAGTATTTTTATAGCACATACAAACATAAAATAGTTAATAATTGGTTTTTTGGAAATGTTACAATTACGTTTAAAATTTTTTTAACGCACTAATAATCCTAAATTATTATTGTTTATTAAAAATACATTGAAATTGATTATTGAGGGGTTAGCTGGATCCTATCCGCTTTTCACTGTTGCTAGTGCAGACCATCATTTAGCAGAACTTTTTGAAAGTTTGATGCTTTTTAACTAATGATAATGCCAGATCTAGCAGTGAAAATGTTAAAATGCCAACAATGTGTGAGACGTGTATATACAACAGCGGAGTCACTGTTGCCAATTCAGCTACTTTTTCATCAAATCTAGCGATTTTTAAGTACATTTTGCGGGAAAAATTGTGATTTAGTTATTAGCGAAAACTCTAGAGATTTTTTTTTATTATAGAGCCCTTGAGATAACTGCTTTGTTTGCATGTTTTATTATATTAAAAAATTTAGTACTCCAAAGCGGGAACTCTACATACAAAATCACCAGTTTTGTCAGCGAACTTTTGCTCTATAATAGCACAAGTCTGCTTTATTTCAAAAAATTTTTTTTAATGGGAAAATCCCGAATTCAGTACTAAGCAAATTAGGTACCAATTCTACCTACGATAATACTAATGTTGCAGGTTGGCTTAAAATTTTTAGTTAAAAATAATATCGCTATAATTTTTTTTATAAACATATCGCTACTTTATTGCAACGCAGCATATATATAAAAAAAATGCATTTTTGGAGTTAATAATTATTATAATGGAGAAAAATTCGTTATATCATATTTAATCTTGCGTGAAAATTTCATACAAAAGGCTTTTACACTCACGTCTTGAGGAACGAAAATATTTTTATATTTTCATTGAAGTGCATATAAATTGAAAACTTTAAACTTATATATAGTTATGACTATGTTGCAAAAAAGAAGCGATATAAATATATAATGAATATGTTACATATATTTATGTATATGTTTTTTTTAAATTAAATAAGCTTTTTATTTAGTATTTTATAAAATTTGTAGGGAAATTTGGCAAGTAAGAAATTATGAAGTTACCGTAATATTTTTGAAAAAACTTAAAAATAATATTTTTTCTAGCTATTTATCGCTAAATTTTCAAATATTTTTGAAATTTAGCAATTTTCTAGCTATTTTCTTGTCTACTTCAGCGATATTTGTTGTGCAAAAGTTGGAAACAGTGAGCGGAGTAGACGTAGTGGTATCAAGTTGTGGTATACCCTCCAGTTTTAAAACTAGAAATTGATTCCAAATCGTTAGGTATTTCCCTAACGAAAAATCGACTAGCTACTACACTAGCCATAAGTAATGCAAGAGTTCGAATTTTGACTCTCTCACCAATGGATATGTTAATGCCTCTAACGTCAAAGGAATTTTTTTTGCTAGTGGAAAAAACTGTGCTGTTATTCCAAAGAAAATCAACAAGGAAAAAATTATTAAATATTATAATTTATTCAATATTTTTTATTAATTATATATACATTTTATTTCAGTTGTAGGTCTTTTGTAATCAATTTACAATTTTATTTATTTTTTATGGATATTTCGCTTCAACTTCGTCAGGAAATAAAATTATTTTAATAATAATTTTAATTTTTTTAAAGCTGAAATAAAATTTGTACACAATTATTTTGATTTTGTGATGGCGTCAGTTACAATTGGAAGTTCGTGGTCAGTGAACGTGTAATTTGTAGTGAAAACAAGTGCTTTCCTTTTTGAAAGTTAAAATGAGCAGCAGAAGTCACATAAAAAAGAAAAAGAATAATTGATTGAAAAATGCATTAATCACCCTTTTCGTTGATAAAAAGTTCACGTGAAATGTGTTCACTTTCCCTAAAATTGTGATAGCCGATGTTTGCGTTACTATTCTTTAATTTTATTCACCATTTTTTGTTCACGGAAAATATTTCACGTGAACAAAATGTTCGCCTTTTATTCCCGATAGGGATGAATAATTATTTGTTTTATCAATAGAAAAACTAATTGTATTCATTAGCGAAATCACTGACGAAGGGTTATGCATATGCATATGGTGGCATTTGACTACCGTCAATCTCATCCCCATGTTAAAATCATCAGTCTTTTGGATTGCTAGTAGTTAGGTAGTTAGTGGTAACGATTGGTAGTTAACTAAATAGTTAGACATTCGCTAGCTACGCCGACTGAAGGGTATTTAAGTAATTTAAGTTGTATGTGTGTGTCTTTAAGGTCTTGATTAGTATAAACGTATTTATTTAGTAAATAAAATAAAGTCAGTTTTAGTTCACTGGGGCCTTTTATTCATATGCAAATCTTCGAGTCCACGGAAAAGTGTTTTTAAAGCTTAAAAACGTAACAATATTTTATACCTTAGCAATATATAATAGGTGGCATCGTATTGATGTCATTCCAGCCGTAGCATTGATAATACTTTAACTGCGCATGTATGTCAAAATTCTATCATGATGTATGTCGTGTCATTGATATCTGAATTCTTATGATGCCTTGATGCATTTTTCTATGATGCAGCATCAATGCACAAGAGACCGTGCTGAAAGTTAAGCTGTTTTAAATTTAAATAAATATTTGATCTTTTAATTCTTATTATATTATGTTCTGATGATAAACAAAAATCTCAAAAGCACGTAGCCATAGACCCAGGATACCCCACGTTCTGCAGCTGCAAACGACTGATATCTTCGAATTTAAAGTAGGAGTTTCCAAGATTCACTACCAGAGTTTTTGAGATAACCATCAGTATAAATGTTACTATAAATGTTTTAACTTCGTAATGGAAAATTCCAAAATATAACTGTATGCGATACAGTTTTTTGAGATAGCTATTAACAAGTTTGAGTTGGATCCAAAACTATCAAAGCCAAACAGCACACACAAGCCTTGATCACACTTAAGAAATAATTACGATGACACGGCCATATTGACCAGAAAAGCGAAAAAACACATTCCTTTTTGGCAGTCGGGTAATAACTTAGGCCGGGTTTACATCTGTGTGCCACACATGCGTAAAAAAACGTAACAACTAATTACTAATGAAAAACTTTTTGATTCAGACACGTATTTATTAAGTTAAGTTATCAGTAAATACATGTCTGAATCAAACAGTTTTCCATTAGTAATTAGTGCTTATGCTTTTTTGGGCACATTGAACACAAGAAATGCCAGATGTAAACTCAGCCTTATATACATTTTTGTAATCATCTTTTTATTTCGTTTATTTTAAAAGCCCATTCGATAGGTTTGTTAAAATTGTTTTTTAACGTGTTACTATTTCGCGCGAAAAAACTTTCATTGAGTTTGAGGAGTTCAAACACAATCCTATCTAAGAACACTTGGGTTTTAAGACAAATATAACGATACCTTAGTTGTTGAAATCCATGCAGCCGTTTGGGAGATACGTGGTAATAAAAATATTTACACAAATATTTACAAGCTAGAAGATAATGGTAACAGCACAAAAGCAGATTTAAAGAGTGCACTAAAAGACTCCAAGAGTTGCTTGCGTATGAAAAAACTGCATCTCTTAAAAACTATCTGGAAGGTATCGATGTCACACCAGCATCTAATTACTTCTTGTGGCGCGCTGCTAGAAAGCTTAAAACTCACGTTGAGTTTAAACCACCTCTGCGTACATCTACAGAAGGTTGATCAAGAAGCGATACTGAAAAAGGTAACATATTTGCTGAGCATTTAAAATACGTATTTACCCCAGCATCTACTGGTGTTTTTGATTTGCCAAGTGTAGTTGCTCTACACCCTCGACGCATAAAGTTTAAGACGCATGATGTCTAAAAACTAATTGCTGAATTAAAGACGAAAAAACTCCGAGTATTGATTGAGTTAGTAACCACATGCTGATGAAGTTCCCTCGTATTGCAATTAGAATCCTGTTATTAATTTGTAATGCCATTTTACGACTGGAGTATTATCCACACAGCTGGAAACTTGCCAAGGTCAAAATGATTCGAAAGCCGTGAAAAGATCTTACCAAGGCTGAGTCATATAGGCCAATAAGGTCACTGTCAATAATATCAAAGCTCTTCGAAAAGCTACACATGATAAAATTGTCCCCAATTTTAACTGATAATAGATGCATATCGGACCATAAATTTGGTTTTAGAAGTCAGCACCATTAAACAAACGCTTAAATTGGTTCAATTTATATGAAGAACATTATAAGAAAAGAAGTATTGTTCTGCCCTCTTAATTGACATTTCTCAGGCATTTGATAAAGTGTAGCATGAAGGCGTGATTGAAAACATATCTACCAATAAACATTCTAAACCTTTTGGAAAGATACATTCTTGACCGGAAGTTTACTGTTGTGGAAGGAGACTTTATGAGTATGCCCGAAACTCTCTTATCCGGTGTGTCACAGGGGAGTATACTGGGGCCAGTTTTTTATTTGATATCTGTCTGTGAGCAGTAATATTCATACATCTACATTTGCCGATGATACAGCCTGCCTTAGTATGCACGAAAACCCTCACGAGGCATCCCGATATATTCAGAAACATATTAGACAGCTGTAACTATGGTTAAACTTATGGAGAATTAAAGTAAATGAACAAAAGTGTGTTTTGGTAACATTTACCTATTGTTCCTTAACATTCACATCGCCGGCTTATATTCAATACCCGCCATACGCCAAAACACAATTTTTTAGGAGAGAGAAAAAACTGTTTCATTCCAAAATTCTTAAGGTATGAATTAATCTTTCTTCTATAATATTTTTTAAATATGACTACTGAGTCACCCTTATAAAAAAATAGAACTTTTTACTCTATTCGTAGCGATATGGTTGATGTCGGGTATTGCAATTGAAATCTTCAAATATTTTTATGGCGTATAGCGGTTATTGCACTGCAATAAAAATATGTTTTTTGCTCTAATATGTAATTTTATTAAATTAAGCATTTGTTTAACGTTTTTCTAACATAACAAAAAAATAAACATAATTAAAAAAAGGTAATTCAAATTGGAAATTTATTCGGTTCGTATTCTCAATGTATGGCGTATGGCGGGTATTGCATTAAAAAAAATCGTGCGGTTGATAGCGATATCACAAATATTTAAAAAAGGACTTATATTAATTTTTTTCGGAAATTTTTGTCAGAGATTAAGCTGGCATCAGTGAACAATTTGCGATCAAGAAGTCATTTTCCAAAAATTGGTGTATGGCGGGTATTGAATATAAGCCCTCGACATGTAAAATACCTTGGTGAACAACTTGATCGACAGTTTACCTAGAAACACCACATTGACTCTAAGCTAACACAAATAAAACTAAAATTGACTCAGATACATTGGCTGATTGGTAGAAATTCAACAATCAGTCTAGATTGTAAACTTTTAATATACAATTCACTTTTGAAACCCATATGGTGCTACGGAATTCAGCTATGGGGCACTGTTTCAGCTTCCAATGTAGAGAGAATCCAACGAAGGTAAAACAAAACTTTTAGGTTAATAACATCGGCTCCATGGTACATTAAAAATTAAAATTTACATCGTGATTTAAATATGCCACTAGTGACTGAAGAAAATGTACAATACGCTGGCAAATATTTAACAAAACTCAAGTCCCATCGTAATCCCCTTGCTCGTAGCATCTTGAATTTTACTGGACACATCCACTTAAAAAAGAGGGACACTACGGCCTTAATACGCAACACTGCAGATGAAACTTCTTGAAAATATTTTGTTCTGCAAAATGCCTAAATACAGCGAAAAATACAAATATTTTGTCACCGCTGACAGTTTTAATCTGTTTAGTTTGACATTACCATATTGAAAATTACATGATTTTTATACTTTTAAATTTGCACCTCTAAGTAGTAAAATTTATTTACACACAAACAAAAACAACAAAATTGCCAACCCCTATTAAAGTACCAAAAATGAAACGTTCCAATAATAACACATATATATTAAATAAATATATTTCTAAAACCTGTTACTTGAAAAATTCAGTCGCAGTTGTGAATAGTGATTTTCAATCGCTATGAAAAACTAACAAAAACGAAAAAAAAACTTTGGTGTCATGAAAACCAATGTAGTCAGTTTTTTTCGAACTAGAATTAGGGTCGGTTTTATAAGGCATTTACCCCTGCACAAAATCTAACAGATTTTATTAGAAATCTTTATGAAAATATATACCGTTTATACCAAGTCTTTTTTGACATTTATCAAGACCTTTTTATCCAAAACAAAACCCATTAACTGAAAATTTCCCAAAACTACAACCAAACAGCTGCAATGTAGCCATTTCACACACCTTTTTAAGCATACCGTAGATAATTCACTCACCTTTTATATAAATATCTTGTACAGGGTAGTAAAAAATAAAATTAGTTCACCTGAATATAAATTATTTGGTGGGTTTTGTATCAGTTTCAGAGCCTATTGGACTTATTTTTTCTTTTGTGATTTTCAAAAATATTATTATTTGTGAATTCTCAAATAGTTTTTGAAAGTCTGTGCCTAAAGTAAGAGGTTTGTTACTGTTTAAAATTTGTGGTTGAAGTCTACTGATGATTTGATTGAAGCGCCAATGAAATACGTATATACACATGCTAAACCACCAGCAAATAAATTTCAGTTATTGTAGTAAAAAATATTTGAAAATTTTGCTTGTTTTTATGGTTAAGCGATTGTCTATATGCACAATCGAATAAAGATGCTTGTTTTGTAAAGATTTTTGTTTGAAGTTTTCAAACTTATTATGTTTGCATATTGTGATTCTCAATATAGCATTAAGAGTCTTACTATAAACATACGAAGTTTGTTAGCTAAAATCAAAAATGTTTTGGGTTGAAGTCTACTGATGAGTTTCAAAAAGCGGGAACGAAATGCATATAGACAATCGCTTAACCATAAAAACAAGCAAATTTGCAAATTAAATAAATAAAGACTTTATGTCAAATAAATATACTTCGGTATTTCATGTAGTAAAAAATAAATAAAAATATTAGATTTTGAGTAGATTCCCTAATAACATACTGACAAATTAGATTTCGGTTTGTAAAAAGCAGCTCGAAATCTCGTAAGTACTAGATTTCGGGACAATGTAAATGCCCTGTTATGTGTCATAGAAACCAATGCAGCTGTCGTTTTTTATTAGAAATAAATAAAATAATTAAATGCTCTATTTTTCATTTTGTTTCTTCAATCTAATTTTTAGCGAATATGTAAACAAATTAAAGTTGAAAATTGGTAAAAAAAATTGTATTTTCATAGTTTTATCGTCAATAGGAAAAGGCGCAAAAATAATTTTTCGTTAGCGTTCATTTAAAGTTGCACTCACTCTGCACAAATAAAGCGCTTCGTAACCTTGATTACATCATCTAGAATAGTTGATATTTCTACCCACACATATGATAGGATCCTTTCCAACAGTTCATTGCAATTTCTGCGATGTTGGCAATTTTATTTGCGATTTATCTAATTTTCTGAGTTATTCTTATTCTGTGTAGTGTAAGTGATCATCTCTTGAATGCATTTAGAAAATTTTCGCGAAATAGCGATTTTTCGGATTATTTCTAGTTTATTTTATTTTAAACAACTTAGGCGGTTTCGAATCAATTTTAAGGCTTGTTTCCAATTTTGCAACCTCTCGCGAATTTTTGCAATGTTCGCGATGAAAGCGAGTTTATGCCAGTATTCTGCTTCTTAACAGTTTTCCCGAATTTTAAACAATATTAGACTTTGCTATTATTCTGCTGTTAGCAAGCTTGTGCTAATTTTTCTCCATTTTCGCGATTTGTACCGAACTTTTTTCTTTAGCAATCCTTACAGTTTGAGCGATTTTTAATAAAAATTATGGTTTGTTCTGTTATTTTTGCGAACATTTAAAATTTTTGCCAGCTTTTGCGAATTTTCATAATGTTTTGCGCTTTTTCCCGAGTTAAGCGATAGGTGTGATTTATTCGAAATTTCTGTTTACATCTGGCACACATGTGCCCAAAAAAACGTAACCACTAACTACTAAAATTTAAATAAAAAACATATGTATAAAAGTCGCGAAAATAGAGCCCGTTTTTCGTAAACTGTCGCGATTATAGAACCTGCAATTTTAAAAATTAAGTTGTCGCAATAACCAGGACATCGCGATAATGGGTAGTCGCGAATACCGAGCTTGCACTGTATATCAAAACCACAATTTTTAAGAATATTTTAGCGCATATTCAACAAAAACTTGCACTTAAAGCAGTGAACAAATGAACAAAAACATAAAAAATCTGATTCGAACATGGGTGTTATTTGTATTGGAAAATAACAAAACCGACTTGCATATATGACACCAAATGAAACAAAAATTGGTTTACAAAACCAACAATCAGCAAAACCGACTTGGATTTTATGACACCCCCGATTAATTTAGATGTGTAATGAGGAGTATTTAAATATTTAAAATTAAAGCAGCTAGTACGGCGTATATATTTATAAATACATGTTTATGGATATAATAAGATAATAATTAGGAAATTTTTTGAAGTAAATACAATTTTAATTTGAACTAATCCTTACTACAAACGTTGTAAGAAAATATGTTCAGTACTAGATGTCCCTCAGCAAAAATGTTGCGAAATTTTGTAATGGGTAGTACTCTTTTAATGGTTTACAACGTAATGAGTGGTCCCTATTTATCTAATTATTTTATTTCAATAATAATGACTGTGGCGTTCGCTGAAGTAGTTAGCACGTTGGCTACAAAACCGAAGACCCTGGGTTCGATCCCGGTCTCCGACAGTCCATTTGTGTCAGTTGTTTGTAGGAAACATAGACACCGGTCACTGAACTTACATCGGCTTCAGCGGATACTAATCCTAATATAACATCAGAGCAGAATCATCGGCGAAGTAAAATAACCAATAAAATGGCTACTAAACACAGCTTCGAAATTTAATGCGCCTCATTGAAACGAGAGAAGCTTCAACACAGTGTTATTAAAAACGTGCAAAAAGCAGAGTTGTAAAAGAATGAAATTTACTCTGTCTCTATCTTTCACCACCTGTCTTCTCTATCACTATCCCTTTCCTAAAGAATGTAACACCTTGTAATAGTAGTAGGTTACTGAGTGGTTACTTCTCTTCAAAAATTGTAATGAATAAAATAGGAATTTATTTATATTATGAAAGTACTTTCCAGTTAATTATAGAATATATCGAGAGACAAATTTATTGATCGTGAAAACGAGCTTCGAAAACAATAAAATAACTTTTTTTTACGTTCACCTGACTATAATTTTTGTTACAAAATTTAAGCATCTTCGCATATAATTCAATATCCCAGTAAACAAAATCGGAACTAGTTCCAAATGTTTACTTCTTTCATTGCGTACCAATCACTACAGGTAGGTACTGCTTTTAATATTCTTAGCCTGTTGTTTATGTTAAAAATTGTTCTAGACAACCTTGTAAGTGCATACTACTCAGTTATTTGGATTACTTCCGTCCTATGACAACCATATGTTAAATTCATTGATGATTCACCAGAAATAGAACTACTTGGAGCTGAGTTCACCAATGTTGTAATTAATGCTTTGTATTTTCATTTTTTGCTGGGATACAATGTATTTATATATATTTTTTTTAAATTATGATTTTTAAAAATCATCAAAAAAAGGTACACGTTTTATAATTTTATTACAAAATTTTATTTATTTTTATTATAAAAAATTGCCCATTGCCTTTTGAATACTTTTAGCAAAAAATAATCTATAAAATTTTGCATAATTGTGGGCAAAAAAATACACCATTAAGTTAGAAATACTTTTAGGCAAACAGTAATCTATTAACATTTGGATATTTGTAGGCAAAAAGTAAAGGGTACCCTATACTTTTTGAACTTCTCGAACAAAAATAAGGTGTTATTCAGTCAAATTGCAAGTATATACCGGGGAGTACATACAATTTTTTGCATTCTAGTAAGCAATGTTTTTTGCTAGGCCCGTACTAAATCATGCTAAAGGTTGTTAAAAAAGGACATGACAACTATCAATTTAAAGCCACATTATTCCACTTTAGTTCAAAAGTAATTTTGTGTATACTATTTTTTATTGTTGCATTGAATTTAAGCTGGAGAAGGTATTTGTTTGCCGAATGGAATAAGTTTTAGCATTTGTAGTGAGCACATACCATTATAGAGTAGTTCAAATTTTGTTCTTACTGTTTATATTTCTAAGGATATTAGCATTTCAAAAACGTGTTATTTTTACGAGTTTTTCAATATATTTTTGGATTTTCATTGGAAAAAAGCTCTCATGGATCCAAGTGGATCCACCAGATTTCTATAAAGTGATAATGTTGGATGCTTGCCAAGAGAAATGGTATTTAATTTCCCTGCGCCCTTTTGAGATTTTTTTGTTTCATTCTGTTGTAGTACTTTTTGGATTTTTTTCACCGAGTAAATAAGGTATGTATTGTATAACTAATTCATAGAGTAGATTAAACTTGAAACGTCAAATCTTCATAAATTACACTTCTAATATAAAATTCCAAGTGACTTGCAAAACTAAACCGCTTTCTTAAAAAAAACAATAAAATATACACGATGACTCAAGAGAGTAAGTAAAACTAATTTGTCCGTACCAATGAAAAATAGTAATATGTATTGCGAAAAAGCTTTTAAAAGAAAAATTCAAAAACTTTTTGTAAAAGGCAGAGGCAATTCAGAGCCTTTTGAAGAATCTGGGATGTGTGTGCCCGCTCAAGATATTAAAATTTTTATAAAATCCTGCAATAAAAGATGGGATGACTATGGTAAAAAGTGGGAGCGTATTTGCAGTTAATCAAGTCATTGGTTGCACCAGCCTTTTCATACAGCTCTGAAAGAAAAATGCGGAGGTGTAAAAAGGACTGCTATCCAGGACCTAAGTTAGTTGCAAAAAATGAGAAGAACTGCTGAAGTCCTGTATTTTTAAATTCATGATACTTTATAAACGAATTAAGAAATTAAGACCCTGATGTCTTAAGTTTTGCGGCAGCATCCAGCTTTATTTATACAGCACTCTCCACTTGCTTAAAAATCGGCTGCGAGTGACCATATTTTGAATATCTAAAACTTGTAGTATGTGTACAAAGAACGAAAATGGCATAAGTATATCTAAGCGTCTTTAGTTTATATTACCGAAAAAATATTTTACTTCAAAAACTCAAAAATGCCATTTTCATTTTATTTGTTTGAGAAGTTCAAAAAGTATATGGTGTCCTTTACATTTTGCCTACAAATATGCAATACTTAATGGTTTATTTTTTGCCTACAAATATACATTAGTTTTTGCCTAAAAGTATTCAAAAGTTACTGGGCAATTTTTTCTAATAAAAAAATTAATTTTGTAAGAAAATTATAAAACTTGAATCTTTTTTTGAGATTGTTAAAGATCATAATTTTAAAAAGAATATAAGTTAATCTGTATGTACAGGGTGTTTTTTTTTAGGTATAGAACTTCGAATTGAAATAAAACACAAGAAAATCGTTTTAATGTCCATCAATTTGGCTTTATTGGAAGGATAATTTGATGCCATTAACATTTAAATATGATTTTGGGCATGTGGCCGCAGCGGCTGGCTCGAATAAAGCCAATTCTACAGGTCCAATTTTCAACCACTTTTTCGAGCATATGGGGCCGTATGTTGGCAATAACGCCACGAATGTTGGCTTCCAAGTCCCCTAACGTTTCTGGTTTGTTGGCGTAGACGAGCGACTTCACATATCCCCAAAGAAAATAATCCAATGGTGTCAAATCACACGATCTTGGTGGCCAATTGACAGGTTAACCGAATTAATTGCTCTGATGGACGATTATGTCGACCATAAAATGGACGGAGCTTGCGGTAAACTTCGCGAACTGAACTATTATTTTCGAAATAAATTTGCAGGATTTGCAAGCGTTGTTCTTTTGTCAACCTGTTCATGATGAAATGGCAAACCAAACTAAATATTAATCACTTGACAGCTGATAAAATGGCCGCCAGTTAAAAAAGTGATGCCAACTTAAAGTTCTATACCTCAATAAAAAACACCCTATATATTAAAAAATATGCGAAAATACTTAAATTTTATAACAAAAATTCTAGTCATGTGAACTTATAACCAAAGTTATTTGATTGTCTTCTATGCTCATTTTCACGAAAATTAAATTTTTCTATAAGTATATTTCATTATTAACTGGAAAGTACTACAAAAAGTACTTTCACATAATGATATACATAAATAAGTTCTTATTTTATTCATTACAGGATAGTCATTATTATGCACATAAAATAATTAGGTAAATATGTACCACTCATTACCTTGTAAGCCATTGAAAGAGTACTACCCATTACAAAATCTCGACATTTTTTTGCTGGGTGGTAACTGAATCTGAATTATTTTTAACTTTTGGATGATAATTTTTGACGTCAGCTAATTTTTTCTTAAAAGTTTTATTTCCCAGCATTCTTTCTCTCTAAAAGAGTTTTATGATTTTTGTAGTGCCAAATTCTTATATCCAACTCTACGCTGCACCAATAGGAACTCTTTGCACTTGTTTTAAGAGTTGCCGAACTATGTGTTCCTGTCAGCATGACCATTTTAGCAGTTTTGCAGCCAAATTCAGCATTTTTAGCAGTTAGCGTTTTCTTTAGCATTTTTCAATTATTTATTTAGCATTTTCTAGAATTTAATAATAATGTAATCTATTAAATTTTTAATAATATAATCTACGCCATTTTGGGTATATAAGTAATTTTTACGAGCAATAATGTTTCTCAAGACCTACAAATATTGTAATACAAGTAAAATAGTTGTGAAAGTATATTACTTTCATATAAATAATATATTTTTACAGCTATTTTACTTTTTCTAAGAAATTAAGTTGCTTGTTTTGTAAAGATTTTTGTTTGAGGCCTTAAAATTTATTATGTTTGTACATGTGATTCTTAATAACATATTAAAAGTCTTGCCATAAACATATGAAGTTTTTTCCCTTATTTAAAAAATAATGTGTTAAAATATACCAAGAATGAACGAAATGCATATAGAGTCTATATTATAGACGGTGGGTAGCCAACTAAACAAGCAAAAATTCTTTATATATTATAACGATAATTTGAACAATAATTCAGAATCTGACGACGAATATTCATTTGATCATGTATTTAATATGTAATAATTAATGATTCCTTTATTTGCATACAAATTTATGTACACAAATAATAATTTGAAATCTTCTTCATTTTTCATACATATTATTAATTGTGTAACAATATACAAAATACATACTTTTACATAAATACATGTATTTACAAATATATACGTACATATATACATGTGATATTTAATTTAACAATTTCTTAAAAATAACAAACTAAAACCCTGAAAATGAATAAATATTTACATACGATCTTAAAAATAACGAACGAAAACGTTTTTAATTGAATGTGTTTTTGGTTATACGAAAAAGTTCTTTTTACGTAAAATCGAAATAAATAATTGAAAAAGCTTTAAGTGTTGTTAGAAACACAAACTTTTGAACATTATTGTTTATAAACGAAACAAAAGTGAGCAAAGAACAAAGCGATATATGCATATCAGTGATGCCATTAGGATACGAAAGATAAATTTTTCATATCTTTTGATTACTTCAGGTAGCATGTGTAATCCCGACATTTGTCGTATCTTTTGAATCTATACGCAAAATGTACAGAAAATATGAACATCTTTTTTATTTTCAGGAAATTTCTATGAACTTTTTGATATAATCGCCTTAGTATAAGGGCCTTAACTCGTATATTAATTTTTACAAAAATTAATTTGTTTTGATAACATCCAAAGATACTTATGTACATATAATTAATTTTAAGGTTTGCTTAGTCCCTGAACAGACTTGCAATTTTTGTTGCAGCTTGAGTTTAGAGGTGAGAGGGGAGAGAAGATTGGGGAGGGGTACGCGGTTTCATGTGCTCTGCAATTCTCTTTTGTTTTGAAATTTGTAGTTGATAATTAAATATTGGTAGGTGTATTTGACGTTTTATTTTATTTTATTTCTTTAGTTGTATAAAACACAAAATATTACAAAAAGTAAATAGAATTGTTAATTTTTCAAGGGAATTTTTTGTGTGATATAATTCTTTTAATACATAATAACAAAACTACGATTTCATAATGTGGACACTATGCAATTTCAAAGCAGAATCTTAAAAAGTTGCAGCAACAAAAATTGCAAGTCTGACTTAAATAAATATAAAAATTAATTTATATGATATCATTTTCTTTACAATATTCAATAAATATGAAATAAAAATGTTATATTAATAAATGTTAAATGTTAAAAATGGACTTCAAAATTTTTTACAAAATGTATCTTTTTGGGAACAAATGTATCTTTTTGGAAACTAAAATGTATCTTTCTCGAAATTTCAGTGGCAACACTGATACATATGTATGTTTAAAATCCTTCATTATATTGTAAAAACTTTAGCTACACATCGTTGAAAATGTAAACCACCGTATATGAGCAGATATAAATTCGCGGTTATAAAAGGAGAACATCAAATAAAATACGACATTAAATTGTATTATCAATAGCACATCATAATTGGCATAGGGTTCTATCTTAAAAAGTGTTGAGTGCGCATATACATATGTATATACAAACACAGTATGTGCATATGTGTGTGTGTATGTAAGCTGGAAAAGGGCAAGTGTACACAGAAATTAAAGTCCATCTTACCTAAACTTGTATAGCAAAGTATAAAAATATTTCAGCAGTAATTTAATGTGGTGGCGGCCGATCTTCTTTATTCAGATCAGCATGTGCTTTTGCATTTAAGTCTTCTTTCACCGTCTCCTCCTCATGGGACCAATAACTTGATGACATCGTGAAGCCAGAAATGCTCATGGCTGAATCTTCCATGAGGGTGCTGGAGGCACAGCTTGTCACACTACCAGACATTTGAGAATTTCCAGCGCTGGTCTGATAAGTGGCCGTTGTTCCTGCTGAACTGCTAGTGGTTTGGTCAATTATGCTCATTTGATTGAGCGAGTCCGCAGAGATATCTTTAGTCATCATCTGCGGTGCAGTAGCATCAAGCGATAAACTGCTGACGCCACTGCCTGATTTTGTGATTGTTTTTGTTATAACAGTTGTATGTTCGCGTCCATCAGTATCTGTACTGTTTTTTGTATTGGTGGTAGTTGTTGTAAGGTCATCTTCCATCGTTATTTCAAATCTGGATATCACATCGTCCATATGTTCCATTTCAATTGATTCTATGCTTTTCTCGCGCGTCGGTTGCCATTTGTCAACTTCCAGAGAATCTATGTCTGATTTTGTTGCACCATCCTTCGAGATATCATAGCTATCTTCCACACTACTAGTAACCATGTCTAAGCTTGGATTCTGTTCTAAACTATCTACACTACCTTTATCCGAATCAGTCCTTGCTCCAGAAATTTCTGTTATCTGTGAGGAGCCTCCAGTACGGTCACACTTCTGCAATTTTTGCTTCAGTAAGATTTCGATATCTGGCGGCTGATCACCTGATTTTAAAACTTCGCTATGTGTTACTGTTCGCATGACTTTACTGATGACAATCTTATTGGGATCTACAATTTGCTCACGATCGCTACTATTAGATTTATTAGATTCGTCAGAACGAGATAGCAGTGCTGCTTCTTCCCTGGCTTTGATTTCAATAAGATGAGCTTCAATGCAGGCATTTTCAAGACCTTCAAATTCCTTAAGACTAGATATAGATACATCATCACCTTGAGCGCCGTTGCCAGTGCTGTTGCGCATTATGTAGCGGCGTTGAAAACTACCGTTACTCGAATCGGTTGAACCTTGTTGCGTTCGGTTCCGATTTTCTAGTGAAATAGCTTGCTCCAAGGATTCAAATTCCTGTAAACTACTCATAGAAATATCATCATGTTCACCTCGACCAGCATAGTACCGACGAGCTGCCATTACATCGTATTCTGGCGTGCTAGAAAATGAGTCCTTAAAACTGCTAATGCGGCTACTTCCAACCTCAAATTCACCGTCTTCTTCTTTTATATCTTCCAAAACACCACCAGTTAAGTCGTAAGGATATCGAAGCTGAGTATCAGTTAATTGCATTTCGACCCAGCGCTTATTGTTTGCTGCCAAATCTGATCCAGAATCACTTTCATCTTGTGGTTCACTACCTGCACCTCCGCTACTGGCAGTTGGCGGACTTTCCTCAAACTCAAAATTTAAGTCGTCACGAAATATTTGGGAACCCAATTTAGGATCAGCTGGTGCAGATTTAATTATGATTTTCTCAACTTCTTCGTCATGCTTTGATTCATATTTGGTGGGTGCGATACGTATACTTTTGCCTCCCAGATCATCTTCATTCGCTTCTTTGGCTACTTCTTCAACAATGACGAATTCATCGGAAATATCGGGCTGATCAACCATTTCGAAAGAGTCTGGGGAGTCTGGCTCTTTGTTGTAATCATAATTAGAGTTTCCGATTGCATCTTTTTTTAATTCAGCTAATTTTTGTCTGTACTGCTCTTGAACAAGTTTCTGGAAATTTTCTTCCTCGATATTTACAGTTTTTTCTTTCTGCTCATGCAAAGGTCGATCGTCTGTGGCCTTATGCAATTGTTCTTCCGTTTTTACTTTGTACAGAGTTTTCTCTTCAAAAGCATGTGCTTCTGAAGTCAGAAACTTCAGTTGCACATCTTCCGTAACGGTAATGTCCGGTATATTTGCGTAGTTAAACATATTTTGGGAAGGTTGACGCTCTTCTGGAAGTATTTCTTCGGCCTCTAATTCCTCAGTGAGACTATCTTCGACAATGACTTCTGCCACTAGTTGTGAAGGTGTAAAAGGACGTTTTTCTGTTTCAAAACTATGGTCCATTTCCGCAGCAATCTGTTTCTTTTTCTTACCTTTACGATCTGAAGGAGATCGGAATTGGCGAGCATATTCTGTTTCGTAGGGATCTGTGTCTGATTCGCTTTCCGATTCCTTTCCTTCATACTGTATTGCTACTGTGTCCTTATCTGGACTATCTTTAGGTTCATTTCCACTCATAGATGTACTTTCCGATAGCTTGTTGCCATGTTTGATGTGTGTTTTTCCAGCTGATAGATTTGCTGTTGCCGACTGGGGGGAGAAGTCTGCACTTTCTCCCTCAATTTCCATTACAAATGTTGTTTCTTCTGAAAAGCCTTCAATACCTGCCAAGGATGATGCACCAACAGAGCCCACGATTTCTTCGACATTTTCTACAACAGTATCTATGTTCGACGTACTGGACATACTAACGGAAAGAATGCTTCCCTCATCCAAGCTAGATGCATATTTAGACTCATCAACTGAACGTCTTACATCTCCGTGATACAAAAGAATATCATCTGTGTCTTTGAAATCATCTACTCCAGTTTCTCCCAAAGGATATGTTAGACCCCAAGTTTTTTCAATTTCCTTGGGTTTGGAAATTTGAACTGACTTTTCTTGCCCTTGTACGTCTTTATCAGGTTTGCAAGATATTTGCTCAGTTTTTATTTTAAAGATCATTTCTTGAGATCTTTTCATTTGGGACTGTTGTTGCATTTTACTTTCACTAACATTGTAATCGGTTGTTTCTAAGCCCAAACTGTCATCACTATCGTCTTCTCCTGCCAAATCTTGTAAGCGTTTAATTTCTTCTGCTTCTTCTGTTGACGAAGCCACTAGTGTTTCCGATAATTCTGAAATGTCTATGCTTCCTAAATTGGCTGACATTTCAGACTGCGAATCAAGACTTCGCATACTTTCATGCGAACTTATCGTTTTTCCAGAACTGCTTTCCAACATACTCAGTGCGCTAGCAAACTCTGTGGTTTCTTTATAAGTGGATGATACATCTGCTGCAGTTTGATACTCTGAGGAATTAGCCTGAGTCACAATATTTTCGATATCGGATGACAAGGGACGACTTTCACTTTTCTCAAAGCTTTTATAACAACTTTCACTTGAACTAGACTGATCAATTTCTGGCACTGACCAACGATTTTGGGCACCATCTTCACTATGAGTTTTAACATGATGAAAAACATCCGCAAAGGTTTTTATTGCTGGTTCAAAAGCATCAATATTTGCAGTAATTGATGCAGTGGGTTTCTCCTTTTCTTCCTTAACTTCAGTAACTGTATCGGCCTTGGATAATTTTTCCTGATAATATTCTTCCATTGAGCTGAAATCTTCAGCAGTTTCACTTGAAATGAAACCCAAAGACGCTCTTTCTTCTTTAACTATATTCTCTTCAGAGGAAGTGTGAGAAGAATCGTGCGAGCTTGCTGTTCCAGTAGATATAAAACCCAGGGAAGTTTCTCCCTTCTTTTCATCAAACACACTTTGGGCATAGTGCAGAATGGCAGCTTCTCTATTTAAATTGTCAATAGCCGTAGCAGTCATTACCTTTTCCGACTTTGGGCAATGAATATCCTTTATGTTCTCTGGAACTCCTATAAAGGATGAGATGTCTTCATTGTCGATAAGTTCTACAGTCTCTTCAAAACATTCTTGTGCTTTTTCGCCACCACTGGCACCATGGGCATCAGTAAGTGTTTGTGAAAATGAACGAAACTCAAATTCAGAAGGCGATTCTTTTATAGATCTACCATCCGTAATAACATATTTGAGCTCATATTTCGCAGCTTCTAAAGATTCTTGTACTTCTTCGAGAGTTTTTGTCAACATATCTTTTGTTGCAACTGCTTTGGTTAAGCTACTAAGAATAGCCTGTTGTGGAGAATGGATCACTTTTGCTATTCCAGGAGGAGGTATTTCTTTTTCTGAAGTTTCCCATTCACTTTTCTCGAGCGATAAGTCCAAGTTAGTTGGTCTTTCTGCTTCAATTTCCATGGATTCAGAGATTTCCCGAACCGAATCGTCTTCTCCCGTAGAATGAATAACCTCGAGAGGTGCTGAGCTTGTAGATGTTGTCGATGTTATAGTTGTTGTAGTGAAACTTTGTTCTGTACTAGTTTTGCGCAGACTTTCTTCATTGGCAATAACTCCTGCAGCTGTTGTTGCCGTCGTGGCAAAAACTGTTGCGGATTCAGTTTCTTTACAAATGGTGTCTTCCTCTAGCAAATCATTTCGAGTTTCTGAGCTTTGGCGACGAATTCGAGTGCCTTCTTCTGGTTCTGTTGGCTTAATTGTTACATACTCCTTGAAAACATCGCCCTCTTCATCGGAATCTACAGAGAACTCTTTCATCGAAGATATATCTTTTGCATCCAACTGATCTTTAGTCAACAGTACTGTCAGTGGCTCATCGCTGGTACTGAGTTTTGTTGGAGTAGTTTTAGTTATAATATTGCGGCTAGATTCCCCTATATAAAAACTGGTCTTGCGTTCAGTTTCAACATTGTCATCATAAATTGACAATTCACTGGGTGCGTCAACAGATTCTGTTGCGGGATCCTCTGAAGTTGTTGTCGCTGTCTGAGGACAATCGAGGAGTTGAGATTTTATTGAAAACGACATAGATACTGATGGATCATCTGTACGCGATATCTCTTCGGTGTAATCGAAGCTCCGTAAGCTAACACTATCCGACTGAGACGGTTGCTGTTGCTGAGCTTGATATTCATTAAAGGATTCCAAGTTTTTAAAAGAATCTGATGTTTTCATTTGAGAACGCGGTTTTGGTACAGGAACTACCGATACATCCAAATCATCCGACAAATCTAGGGATGCGTTCCGATCTTCAATTTCAAACTGTAATTGAGATGTGGCTTTTTCTATAATCTCTTCTTCATCTTCAGTAGGCGTAGAAATTTTTACAGATCGTGGTTTTGGTTTAGGTGCATCAGTAACTTTAACACTTGAATCAACTTCTATAGTGGCCGACGTCGCTGTTACTGTAGTCGGTGGGACGGGTGTAATGTCTGTGGATTTCGTTTCTAAAAAAAATTAATGATTGTGAGAACAGAAAAAAGAAGCATCATAAAGTGGGTCGTAGTGAAATTAAACTCAAAATAAAATTATCGATAGTTTAAGGAGAGTATATAGAAACAAATCATGATAAAATCGGCTGCAATATATACGTATTTACTCGCTTGTAGTACAACAATTGTAAAGTTTTAAAGCATAAAATAGTTATATTTCTCATTCAAAAATTAAACTACTGATTGTGCAGTAAAACCAAAAGCTTTAAATCAACTAATGCAATGAATGTGTGTATTTATAAGAAAAATAAACTGAAATAAAAATTTGGATAAGATAGGGTGTTTTGTAGAGCATTTATCGATCTAAAAATCTGGAGTCTACACGGATATACACAAAATACATATGTTAATACATTTAGATATAAAATGGAATCGTCTTTACAGAACCAAAAGAAATTTATTTGTTGTACCAATTCTGCTATAATTTTAGTTTGTAACGTGCAACTTCCTTATTTGATATTTTACATTACCGTAATATGCAGATTGAGTTCATAATGAACTCGGTAAATGCTTATTCTTTAAATTCAAAAATATATATCATTTCTCATAAATTTTTTTACAGAATTATGAACCTAGTAAAAATTTAAAATTTAAGAAAACCCCGATATGTCAATAAAAGATGTGATATCTTCTAAACGGCTAAACCAATTTTTTTCAAGCATAGCCAAGAACACTCGCGATCAAGTCATCTTTCAAACAGAAAAAATTAAATCAAAATCAGTCCAGCCGTTTGGTCTGTACGTGGCAGTGTTCAATCAGCGATGCCAACTATTTATAACCCAAACGCGCTATTCCCTTTCGCAAAACGCGCTAAGTTACAGCATTGTCAACTATTTACAGCCAAAACGCGCTATTTCCCTAGTCGCTAAATTGAATTTTAATAAAAGGCGATGAATTGTAAACCGTAGGAAAATTTTTAAATCTAAAGCAGTGGATAAATTCCAAAATAGCATTTAAGTGATACGTATAGGAATTAGTGTTGAGCGATACTGTGAATTTTTAATAATGCTGCTCCTTGTGAAAGTGATTTCTAAATCGCTGTTCTTTTAAACTGTGACTGTGATCACAGCTTAGCAGTATTTTATTTGTAGCAGTTCTGTTATTTTGACAAAATCTAATGAGAAGAGCAGCAGTGAAATTAAACAGTGACTGTGATCACGGTTTACCACACTTCAGCTCTTCTGCTTTAAGAGTAGTTATTAGTATTGGTATTTTGATAAATACTAATAAGAAGAGCGACAAGAAAAATCAATTAGCAATCAACCCCATTCAAATATTGAGAATTGTCGTATTGCAAACAGCGTTACCGTTGTAAAATTTCAAAAAGGTGATTTAAAAAAAAAGTGGCACCAAAAAGAGGATTTTAAGAAAAAAAGTGGCAGCCTTAAAAATAAGAAAAATTAAAACAAATCTGCTTAGTTTTAAAAACATCAAGAATAAAAATTAGGTTTTGCATGTTCAAAGACTAAAATATACTATTTTTATGATTAAATAAAGCCAGAAAATGTAAAAGAAATTCATATAATTTGTGCTTATAATAAAAAATTACTTACTTACTGATTAACCGAAATAACAAATTTTTAAATATTTTGTAGTATTATAGCGTAATTTTTGTGTGTTTAAGTACTTGTTTCGTCTCAAATACAAATTTTTCATACAAACAAAGAAGTATGTTCAGTGATTCTCACCTAACTAAAACTTCAAAATCTTTGGACGTGGCTATAAATAGTTTATTAAAGACTCTGCTACTCTAGTTAAACTAGAGGGAATTGTAACGTTTTAAGGATTAGATTTAATGAAAGACGAATTAAATTATTTTATACCTGCACTCTGAAATATTTTCTTCAAGCAACAGTGTTTTAAAGTATAAAAACGTAAACTAAGAAATTCAGATATACACTTTTTTGCAGAATGTTCGTCGTTGACCTCTGCCAGTATGGATCAGATTATGACCCGCCAACAGAAGCAACTATCGATAATAATACAAGGAATGTTTTAACAAAAATAATTATTAAAAAGAAAATAAATAAATAAAACAGGACTATAATGCCATAATGAAAATTTTTATATGCTTAGAGAAATCCAGGATAAAAACCAAGAAACTAAATGATCTGTATTATAGATTACTTTTAATTTCCTCAACATCTACGATTAGTTAAAGGATTTTTCTAAGTCAGGTTTTATCAAAACTAATTCACTTAAATCCTAAGCACTTAAACCAAATTATTTTTCCAAAAGATTGTGTTAGAAGATCTCTTTAAAATATTGAAGTACTAATATATTTATGATTTTTTTGCTTGATTTAGTTAAAGAATTCTTAGGTGTGTTTTTTTTTTGTTTTACTAATAAACTCAAATTAATAAATAATTTATGCACTTTTATTTGTTCAAATTACTTGATTTATGAAAAAACTTTTTTAATCGGTTAACCGGTTAATACCGAAATTAACCGATTAAGCTAGAACCTTGTTTAATTAATCGAGCGATTAGTTAGTGTCCTCAATTGATATAACAAATACCGGATCTAAATAAATACTTTAATACAATCAGTCTTTTATCGCTTCTATTAATTCTTGACTAAAACAATTTTCTGAAGTATGTACATATATAAAATTTTTAATAGGAATTTTTTTTAATATAATATAAATATATATATATATATATATATATTTATATATCCGTATAGACAGAGGTATAGGAATATAAGCATGCGTGGGCGTATTAATTATTCGAAAGATATGCATAAGCTGACCACGCATGACAAAAAAAAGATTTCGTATAAGCTTGCTTACATATTGATATATTAAAACAGCACAACTTTTATATTAATAAAATCGAAAGTACAAAAAAGTATATCTACATTCAGTAAAAAGTATCAAAAAGTGGCAAAAATTAGAAAAAGTATCAAATTTGGGTGCATTTTGTAAAGGTATCACATAGTATCCAAGCAGTCGAAAAAGTAGCAAATTGCTACTTTAGTAGCACCAACGGTAACGCTGATATCAAATAGAAAAATGTGAGAGCAATATTTAGTTACCAGAAAAGACGATTTGACGATTTTTTCTCGACAAACGGTAAAGGTATGTATAAAAAAATTCATGTGGTAGCTTTATTTACTGTACAGTAAGCATACAAGAACATTCCCAGTTTGTTTCAGCTAACTTAAAGTTGGCTTTTTTAAATCACCTGGTAGTCAGTAAATTAGAAAAAAATGTTTGGGGTTCGAACATGTATCATCACACGTTGTGTACTCAACGCGCTAACTACACAGCCAAGGTACCATTTAAAATAATAGCAGCAAAATGTTAATATAAAATTGGAATGAGTTTCAAAGTAGCTGAGAATAAATTTGTGGGCTCTCACCAAATTCGATTACGTACTCAACTTAATAATTAATTTTGGGCTTGTTCGGGATGACTTTGCAGTTAGCTTTTAGTCAGTCTAAGAAAAGTTAACTATAAGTTAACTATTTTTGTAGTCAACCACACATTCTCCAACAGGGTAGATATGTATGTATAAATATACGCTACCATGAAGACCATTCATACATATGTATGTGCATAACAGTGTTCATGTGAACAACTACAACAACAACAATATGCCACAAATAGTATTGAAAGAAGAATATCCAATTGTTTGTACGTATGTACATATGTAGTCAACTATACGCAAAGCAACAATATGCTAGCAAACGTATTAAAAGAAGAATATTAAGTTGTTTGTGCTCAGAACTGTATACAAATAAAGTATTGTGCTAATGAATGCATGTTCATACAACCCTGCAGAAAACATAGGGTTAAGTGTCCCCAAGTCACCAATTTTGTCGACTATATTGGTGACATTGTCAAACGAGCGTCTACATATTAACATTGTTTTTGATGCGTAGAAAATATTTTGTCAGATACACACAACTATGCTTCTTCTTAATGTTTTATTGGTTTGTTGAAAATACAAGTGGCTTCAAGCAAAATTCAAGTTTTTATGAAAATTAGTTTACGAAATCAATATAAAAGGCAAATAAAAAAATGTATTAAAAAATAATTCAAAAAATCAAATAAAAAGAAATTGCAAAGGACAAATAAAAAGCAATCCATTTTGTAATTATAAAAATAAAAATATTTTAAAATTAAATAATTGTGGAAATTTTTATGAGCCTGTAGGAGATTTTGGAGGATCAGGTCAAAAGTCGAGTCCAGTAAGTCCAGATTCATACGTAAGTGTTTGATTTTAATAATTCGACGGAACCTTGAATTTTTCGTTTATATTTAATACAAACAGCAAACTAAATCCTTACTTGCTGAACGAATGTTCCCTTTTTTTATGTATTTTTTTTTATTGAAACAAAAAGTTTTAATAAAATATTCAGTTTTATTATCATTAGAATTATTAAAATGTACTAGTGACTATCTCTTTCCAATGTCTCGATATGGTCCCAAAAAAAATACCTACTCAGTAGTACCAACGTCCGTAGTTGCTTTTCAATGACACGTACATACATGCTAAATGTCTATAGCAAAAATCATTGTCTGGGGTACAATTCGCCAGTGGTACTGGTGACAGAGTCACTAGTAAATCACTACAATTTCACTATTCGCATTTTCTGCAGGGAAGCCTTTGCTAAAGGTCATGGATTTCTCATAAATATTTTAAAGTGGACAAAATTGTTTGTTTGATTGGCTTGTTGTTGCTATATTCTTTCATTCATGTGGTTTTTTTTCAATAAATTTAGTAAAAAAGTACTTCTACTTAATTAAGGTGGTGTGGTTTGTATATAGGCAATCGGAAGGGATTGATTCGCTAGCTGAGTTCAATTAATGATGAAGGTACATACATACTTATGTATGTACAACAAATATAAATATTTTTTATTATGTAGAAAAAAAAACATAAATGATGAGATGAGAATATGAACTCACGTTCTTCTGTTTTCAGAACGAATGTTTGATTCACATTTTGTTTTATTGGCATTTTGCACTTATTTTAAAGATCTAAAACTTAGTTTAATTACATACATATGTACCTATGTAGGTTCTTATGTACATATGTATATATGTAAATAAATATGTATGTAATACCCAAGAATAATAAAATAATTATTTTATCATTCTTGTGTAATACCTACATGAATGTATCTTAGTATGTACATATATTATTGCAAATAATAAATTTATTGTTTTCCCCAGCAAAAAAAAATATTGCGTTCAAAATTTAATAGTGTTTCAAGCTTTCTTTATCATTTGTGTCTTCGAATGCATTCTAAAGATCATCGCAAATCGTAATAAAGCTATAGTTTTTGAACTCATAAAAAACGCATGCCATATTGCTGGGTAATTAATACATTGAAATAAATATCGGCCGAAATAGCCATGTAAAAACGGAATTAAATTATTTTGACACATTGTCATAAAACCAGTTTTATCTCCGTCAATTAATAAGTACACAGTAGCTCGGTGGTGGAGACAGTCTTAACAGCGAGGTTCGTATCCTGACTGAGACAAATGTTTTTTTCTTAGCTTTGTGAAAACGTCATCGAATAAGGGAACTTTCATGGGTTCTAAGCACTCATTTCAAAGACGAGCAGTTTGGTTAAATGTGAATCCATGGTCGTCAATGACACGCCTGTGTTAAAAAAATCTTGCGTTTTGCTCCTGAATTGAACCCATGCATTAACTATTTCTTTTGCATGTCGTTTTTGTTGGGTCCGAAAATAACTTAATTATTCGATTGCTAAATAAACTTACTTATAGAGAAGTGTTGGTTTATAAAAAATTGCTAACTTTTATATCTAAGGCCAGTTTGTATTCCTGCATTTTATTGGTGCTTATGTCTACTCATTGGTAGAACTGCTGCAGTAATGTTTAAAAAGTTTGTTTTTAAACTGTCTTAGTTATTATAAGAACTTTCAACGGAACATAGTAGGCTAGTAGGTTATTTGCAACTTAACAAAATACATACATACATAGCACTCATTTTCTAAAACAACATCACATATCAAAAAATGAGATTTTTGAGTTAATGATGCAAAATTAATCTTGTATACTAAACTATCGAGAGAAAAATTAAATTTTCATTAAGTTGTGTGTAAATTGAAAACTTTAAAGTTTCAAATAAACTAGTTTTTTTTTAATAAACGAGCGATATGTATGACATTATATTGAGGGGTAACAAAAACTTTTTTCAAGTGAGTCGCTCCAATGTACATATTTTAAAAAATTTATCGGAAGAGTAAATGAAAAAAGCTTTATGAACTAAAATATATTGTGTAAATGTATATAAAAACAGATATTTTTTAACCCTTATACCCACGCGTATTGCTGCAAAGTGCCTATATTTCAGTTTCACTTGACTTATTTCATACGGGCCTGTTCTGCAAATCGCGACATGTCAAATCACGCTGATTTTAAAAAATTAATGAAAGCTAAATAATTGCTTTTTTTAATTGCACAATTTATAGCTTTGGAAGTTGGAAGAAAATATTATATTATAAATGACAAAAACTTAAAATACAATAAAAACCCACTATCAAGTCAGCTACTATATAGTAGTTTACTTTTGAAATCACCATGTCTTTCAGAACAGGCCCGATAAATTTGAAAGTATGTATTTATACAAGTTCGCTGCTGAGCACACACAGTCTTGTTAACAAGGCAAGCGTCAGTTAAGGAATCTTTTGTTCGCAAGATGCATTTAAAATGCAGTTTTGCGCTGCATATTGCAGTTTAATTGGTAATGGATACGAAAGTTTTCTCATAAAATTACGCATGTCTACGTATCTACATATATACATACGTACATATGCACGCATGTCTTTTCTCTACATTTTATGATTTGTGAAGGGTATATAAGATTCGGCACAGCCGAATATAACACTCTTACTTGTTTATTAATAACTTTTAATGCTCTACACGACTATACTATGCCGTTTTTGATATTCGCAAAAAGTGTGAAAAAGTTATAGCCCTAATGTAAATGTGTATTAGTAAATACAATTGATTTCTTTAAGTAGCACTTTTCAGATTTTATAATATTGTTTCTTCGAAATTATACCCTAAATAACTTGAAGCATTTAATACAGAATCAGAATTGCCTTCCAAATAATCGAAATCCTTAGTTTTTATTTTTATTTTATTTGTCAAACTTTGTAACAACTTTTATAAATTGTCGAATAGTCAGTCAAGGGAATTTTAATTCCGACAGCTGAATCATTAACCATTATAAAAAATTTTATGAGTTTTGAATACTAGAAAATTGTTAAATTTATACAAAAAAGTAAAAAAAATATTGAACTGAAATGATAACTTTGTTCAAAAAGCGCGTTTGGCATAGTTAAAACGCGCTTAATCTAGCGCGAAACGCTCTAAATTGGCACAGCGATGTTCAATTTCAGACGCTCATATATCGTTGATCCGCAAAATAAAATATGTTTGTGTTGGTAAGAAAAATGAGAGTAAAATAAATTTACACTTGAAGAAAAGCTTTGTAATTTAAAAAGGGCTGCCACATAAAATTATCGAAAAATCGTCGAAATCCCGATAAAATATGAAGTTATCGTCATATCATACTCGAAAAATCGTCAGAAAAATCGGACAAATCAAAATGTACTTTTTTTAACATGTATACATATGTTTTATTTTATAAATGTTACAATTCATTTTAATACATTAATTTTACACGAAGCCATTCGCATTGTCTTTACTCCCTCATAACTTTGTTCCTCTCAGTGGTAAAATTATGAGAAATATTCCCAAGTCAGCAGGTCCTAGTTTTGGTCTTAGTACTTTTGATGGCCGAAATTTTTGATAGGAACTTGGACTTTTTTACATTTATGTTTTTTGAGGATATCAATTTACTCATTGCAATAGATTTTGTGTGAGGTATATATATGTCAAATATATTGGAATCACTGAAAAACTCAATTTGGTAAAAAAGATACGAGCTAGGGTATTTATACTTGAGACCATCGATATGTATGCATGTATCTATACATAAAATATCTTTTAATTGATCCCTAAAGCATCAACAAATAATATTTTTTTAACTAAACAATAAATTATTAAGAAAGAGTCTGCAAAACTACACCAAAATATATTATTGGTTATGCATATATGAATTTTAACTGTAGATTTTTCATAAAAAGCTGCACTATTTGAACTATTGAAAAATCGTAAATTTTAAAGAAAAAATCGTCGAATCGTCATTTTGATATTTTCGCACCAAAAATCGTCAAAATGACGATAAATCGTCACATCTGGCAGCCGTGTACATGGTGTGGTTTTTTCGCTGGTCAAATGCCACCTATTTATAACCCAAACGCGCTATTACCCTTCTCAAAAAGTTACAGCATTGTCGACTATTTATAGGCAAAACGAGCTATTTTCCTACGCGCTAAATTAAATTTTAATAAAAGTCGATGTATGTACATGTGTATTAGTAAATAAAATTGATTTTTTTAGTAGCTCTTTTCAGACTTTAATATATTGTTTCTTCAAAATTATATCCTAAATCACTAAAATCATTTAATACAGAATCAGAATTGCCTTCCAAGTAATCGAAATACTTAGTTTTTATTTTATTTGTCAAACTTTTTAACAACTTCCATATATAAATTGTCGAATAGTTTTGCGATTCAAATCCTTTTTGTATTTCAGCTAGAATAGATGCTTAATAAGTTATATAAATTTTTTTGGTCACGAGTACACGAGTACATATTTTTAGTTGTGAAATTTCAAAATATTTGCTATTTACAGTATTAAAATGCGTTTTTTACTTCTAACCACAGTCAAGAGAATTTTATTTGCGACAGCTGAGTCATTAAACAATTTAAAAATTTTTATGAGTTTTGACTACTAGAAAGATTTTAAATTTATGCAAAAAAAGTAAAAAGAAAATATTGAACTGAAATGATGATGACTTTATTCAAAACGCGCTAATTTAGCGCTTTTTTTAGTAAGCGCGCTAAGACGAAAAAAAGCGCGTTTGGGATAGTTAAAACGCGCTAAATCTAGCGCGAAACGGGAGAGAGAGAAGAAGAGAACAAATTTTGTTTGGAACATTTTCTGCTTGAATTGGTTTAATTTTAATTTTTATCCGGACAATATCGAACTGAGCTGCCAACTTTTTAATTCCAAGTCCAATTTTTTTTTTCAAATAAAAAAGGTACAAAAATTTACATATTTATGTATATAAAAATCAAATTTCTCTCATATATATATATGCAATATATAACAAGCTGATACAAACCCGTTGTCTTTATGTCATAATTGTTTAAAAGCGTCTTCAACGTGAGTTAATTTTGATCTCTTTTATCGTTCATTGTTCTCATAGTATCTTTTAATATTCTACTATCAACACTCTCAAATTTAAAAACTGTGTTCGGATTTCCCTCTATAATATTTTTATATTTAATATATGGAATTTGAAGATTTGGCTTGTTTTTATGGTTAAGCAATTGCGTATATGCATTTCGTTCCCGCTTTTGGAACTCATCAGTAGACTTCAAAAGCGGGAACTTTGGTCAAATAAATATACTTCGGTATTTCATGTAATATTTACTATTTGTTCCACACTTGTAATAAAAAATTAGTTTAATTCTTTAGCTATTTCTTGTTCGTTGGATACGACTTTTCCAGCAATTTTTAATTTTAATGTTTTCTTTATTAAGAATAAGAGATTTTATTGTTTTCCACATAGCCTTTTGGTCTGTACAATTACTAATTTTGTTATAAATAACATAATTGTTTTTTGCAATTGACATTTCTGTTTTATACCGATTTCTGAACGCTTTATAATTGTTCCAATTATTGACCCACACTGCTTTTTGATACATTTTCTTTTTTATTTCTTTCATGTGCTTCATTGTATTCCAAAACCATAGGTTTGTAGAGGGAGTTTTTACTATTTTATTGCATATCATCGGAGCAAGTGCGTTCGTTTTTTTTATACCTTTAAGAAATTCATTAGTCATTTCATGGTAGTTATAGTTATTGTATATATGGTTAATCCTTTCATATATTAGGTTGTTGCGAAATAGATTATTATCGTATTTTAACGTTTTTATTTTCTTACTACATAGTTATATCTTTAACTTTTTCTTTTATTGGAATAATAATTAATAATGATTCGTGATCACTTATTTTCATATACATCTTATTTGTACTGGTGGTATTTTCTATATTTAAATATAGTCAATTAACGACGATTGTGTAGATGAAATCCTTGTTGGATGTGTTACTATTTGTCGAAGGTAGTTATCTCCTATTATTTCTTCTAATCTGCTTTTGGAAATGCTATTCTCTAACCAGGCTATATTAAAATCACCCATTATAAAATAATTCTCATCAGCATTTATTTTTTCCATCTCCCCTTCAATAAAATCAGTACAAACACTTTCTGGCGATTTTTGTTTATCTGGCGATTTGTAAATTGCTATTAGGTAATATTTATGACATTTGTTTTTAATTTAAATTTTTATCCACAAGTACCTTGTATCAACGGAGTTACTCTCTATTATTTTTGTTTGCCAATTATTCTCGGTGTAGAAACATACACCACCTGTATGCCTTGATGTAATGTCACATCTTATCACAATTTATATATAGCTATTGATAAACATTGTAGAACAAAAAAGAAAATTGTACATACATAAATATGTATTGAAAGTAAAAATCATAATTTGCAAAATTAAAAATCATCATTCAAGAAAAAAAAAACAAGAAATAATATATTGGTCCAAAAATCATCACTCTGGCAGCACTGCGTTCGCACACAACTTCATTCGTCGCTTTCTCAGTGACGACTAAACGAAAGAGCATAAAGGCTCAGTTAAGGCTCAGTTAGCCGACTGTAATGCAATGTAACTGTAATGTAGGAAACAGCTGATCGATATTTTTATATGAAAAGTAGGTTACGTTACATTACATCTCTATAACCATTTCCATTACTTTTCACATAACAATATCGATCAGCTGTTTCCTACTGTTGCAGTTACATTTCATTACAGTCGGCTAACTGAGCCTTTAGTCGACTGTAATGGAATCTAACTGTAACGTAGGAAACAGCTGATCCGTATTTTTATATGAAAAGTAGGTTACGTTACATTACATCTCTATAACCATTTTCATTACTTTTTACATAATAATATCGATCAGCTGTTTTCTACTGTTGCAGTTACATTCCATTACAGTCGGCTAACTGAGCCTTAACTGTAGGACTGTAAATGTAAATGTGTCAGCTGATCGAATCTGTTGCATGAAAAGCTATGCCAATGCTTACCTGACTGAAATGTCACGTAGTTCTAACGTCCGAACCGGCAGAAAATAGAATTGAATTACGAGGTTACGTGACATTTGTAGACAGTGATGGAATGTATGTATAGTGATGGAATGTATGTATATTAAATGGGAGTGTGGCACAATAGCCCTATTTTGGTACTTTTATTTTTTATTTAAGCTTTTAAGTTGCTAAATTTTTATACGTACATGGCATATTTAATAAATTAAAAATATAACATATATACATATGTATACATATGTATATGTATGTATGTATGAATATGTAAAATATATATATGTGCGTATAAACATACCTACAAGAGTACAAAGAACTATTTTATTTAATACTAATACATACCAATAAAAATAATAATATGTACAATGTACATTGTACATACTAGTGTTGTCATTCGTACAAAAATTTTTCGAATATTCGCACAACTTTTTTTTCATTTTTGTTCCAACGAACAAAAATATTCAATTTAGAATAAAAAATTATTCGAATATTTTTTGTCGAATATTCGAACAATTTCCTTACTTTTACTTTGTATAAAAAGTATTTTACATTTCCAAACTTTTTAATTTGTTAAAAATAGGATGTTAAGTAATCAAAAGAGTAAAGGAGTAAAATTATAAATACTTGTGTAAGATTGTTTGTATATTTTCGCTAAACGTTTATTTTCTTGCTTTGAAAAGATAATACCTCTTTAATGGAATCAGAAGGTGTCTTACAATTCCTGGTAAAGAGTTAAAAAAATAACTGTTTTTCTACAGATCTAATCAAAAGCCCTATGGGCTCTGTTGATTATTATTACAAATAATTAATATTATTCCAAAGCTTTCTAATAACAACTTTTTCAAATATGCCACAAAAAGCGAATAAAAGAGTACGCAAATACTTTGCTTTCACGATTATTTTGTAATAAAAATTTCGCTAATAATCTCAAGTGCAATGAAGTATTAGATGAAATTTCTGAAGTAGCTGACAATGTTTTATTCAGGGACCGTAACGGTTATAATTTTTATTTTAAAAATTACTTTTTAATCATTATTACTTGTCTTTTATTTATTCCTCACAAAATAAGAGTTATTTAGAATTAATATGAACCGATTTAAAATGGATTTTATCCGATTTATCGCCAAAGTCTGTAAAAAAACTCTTATATCTTAAATTAAATTTACTTTTTTATAGTTTATTCATTTTAAAAATTAAAATTTTTTTGAGCAAAAAATGTTGTAATGTATGTATGTACGTATAAAGCTAAAATTGTAATTTAACTAAATATCAAAGTCATTACATTGTTTGTAAGTAGTTATAAAATAATGATTTGATACCATTTAAATAATTTTCGTACTTTTTCCACACAATCAAAAATAATGCGAACAATCACAATGTTTCGAACAACTGTTTTGCATTTTATTTGAATTTTGTAAATTTTGATAAACACCCAGCAAACAAGAGGGCATACATACAGGCAAATCCCGGTATAACGAACGATATAATGTCTGGCCCATTCGTTATACCGGAAAGTTCGTTGTATCGCAAATTTTTTTTTAAGTATTATGTAAGTTATTATTATTGTAGACATGATACAATACAATAAAAAGAATGAGTTAAATTTTTTTCAAATAAGCTGTCAAATACAAACTAACGGTATCACATTTTTTTTGCATTTACATGGCAGCTTTTGATTTTGTTCAACATTTTTTTTGCCGTTCGTTAAACAGAGCACATATTTATTGATATATAAAGAGAACTAAATGTTAGAAATATGTTCCTAGCCAGTTTTTTTTATTTTGCGATTTTTTCTTTATAATTCGTTATATCCAGCGAGATTCGTTATACCGAGATTTGCCTGTATTTATATTTCCTTGGGAAAATATATGCATACATATTTATACATATGTTTATTGTTTGTGATTAAAAATAAATTATTATGAGTAATTGCAAATATTATTAAGAAAAGTATAAAACAAGAAAGTGAATATGAAGTCAGACTTTTATATGATCAAGGTGCTACTGAAAGCATAGACATTCCTAAAAATTAAGAGGAGCCAAGTACTTCGTCTTTCTGATGAAGTTGCTCAAAAGCTGTTCGGGTAATATACAACGACGAATATTACGGTTAAAGGCTTGAGCTTTAGAAGTCATTTTCGTTCTACAAAGCTGTTTTATTTCAAAAACTCACAATTAGGTTTTTCCAACAGGCTGAAACTCGCCATTAAAAGAAAGTATATTCGAATAGTTACATCGAAAAGATTACAAAAATCTTGTATTAATTAACACATTACTATTTTATATATTACAAGCATATTGCCCGCTACTTTGTTAACGGATATTTTATACGCACTAACCAAGCTCTTGCATTTGAGACCCAAATATACAGGGTTCAAATATAAAAGTATGCGAAACTCGTCATTTTGATATTGTGGTCAACTGAGACCTTCTTCATATTGATTCATTAAACCTACTCATAAAGCTGTTTTATTTGGGCCCCATATTGATAGGAGTGTTTCTTGCTCTAGTCATTTGAGAAATTTGTTATATTATTTTTTATCAACCAAGTCATTTTATTTGAAATCCATTTTTATAGAGTTCAGTTCTAAGATATATACACTATTGCCTAGGACACTTTTGATGTTAATTCCTTAAATTTAATCGTCAACCCCTTTTATTTCACTGCCTCTTCCAGTATTACGAAAGAACATTGATTCGAACGACAAGTCGCAAGAAGACGTAATAGTGAATGAGTTAAAGATACATATGAGGGGTTAAAAAAAGGTACCAATACTGATTTTTTGCACATTTTATCTCTCAAAAATATATACATAAGTATGTCAGAAAATACCAGGCATTTATTTTTTAGCAGTATGTACGTTTTTGGAATTTCAGTCTGTCTGCTTTAGTTTTGGAGATATAAAGTTGCTCATTTTACACATTTTTACCCCTGTTTAACCCTTTGCATTCCAATTTTCAAAAACTCGTTCTCACACGCGCTACATCCGCTAGCTTGGGCTAGGTAACGTTCACCCAATCAGTTACATTACTCATTTATGTATACATAATAATAATAGTAATGGTTGGTTGGTTTACGTGGCTGCCCACTACACGCAGGCATTCAAGTAGAATCTAGAAGATTCCTTTTTGAAAGGACCACTACACTCATCGGTGTCAACCTATGTAGAACCGTACCTGAGTATTCTGATACGGTGATCGTTACTAGATCCAACCCGTCGCATTGAGATATCTGATAAGGTTATTCAACCCAATCTCAGATAGATCTGATAGATCATCTAGTACATGACTGCCTAAAAATTTGTGTCTCGAGAGATGCAAAGCTGGGCATTCGCAAAGAAAGTGAAAGACTGTTTCTTCTTTGCTTACTTCTTGACAACTTCGGCAGAACTCATTGTAGGATAGACCTATCCTACTAGCATGTCTGCCGACCGTCCAGTGCCCCGTCATGACTGCAACGAGTCTCGAGATGTCTCTACGGTTTCTGTTTGTTAATTGTATTGAGCGCCTATCATTGTAGCAATGCCACATTTTCTTAGCAACCTTGCATGTGACTATATTACGCCATCTACTTTCAGCCTTATAGAGATAGTGCTTGAAAATATAGTAATAATACCAATGATAAAAATAATAATAATAACTACGTATTTAGGCTTGGTTTAGGTTTTTATACATACATATATTAATTTATTAATTCGAAATGCACTTTTTCCAAAAAGTACCTCTATTAAAAAGTACTTTTTCCAACCAGTACTTTTTTCAAAAAGTATATTTTCCAAAAGGATCTTTTTCTAAAAAGTATTTTTTTCACAAAGTAATTCTTCAAAAGAGTACTTTTTTCACCAAGTAGTTTTTCAAAAAGTACTTTTGTCAAAAAGTACTTATTCCAACAAGTACATTTTTCAAAAAGTGCCTCTTCCAAAAAGTAAAATTTTCAAAGAGTATTTTATTAAAGTACCTTTTTCAAAAAGTACTTTTTCCAAAAAGTACCTTCCTCAAAAAGTACCTTTCTCATAGAGTACTTTTTTTCATAAAGTACCTTTCTCGAAAAGTACTTTTTCCAGAAAGTATCTTTTCAAAAGAGTAATTTTTTCAAAAACCACTTTTCATAGAAGGTACGTTTTTCAATAAAGTATCGTTTTAAAAAGTATCTCACTTTTTTTGTTTAAAAGTACTTTTCTTAAATAAGTGTTTTTACCAAAAAGTAACTTTAAAAAATGTTATTTTCTTAAGGCACCTTTTTAAATGTAAATATCTTTTCTTAAAAGTACTTTTTTGACGGTGTACTCTTTTATAAAATGTTATTGTCAAAAGGTACATCTCTCAAAAATTACCTTATCCAAGAGTTTTTATATTCCAAAAGTACATTTTCAAAAATTAAATATTTAAATAAGTGTCATTTCCCAAAATCACTTTATCTTTAAAGTACTTTTTTCGAAGGGTACCTTTTCCGAAAAGTATTTTTGAAAATACTAATATTGATGGCAGTGTTCAAGAATAAACTATGTGAGTTAATAAAGTTTAGCTCAAATTTTAAATGTTTCAGTTACGTATATGCATTCTCCTGAGATTAAAATTTTTAGCATCGTTTTCCGTATTTACCCATTTTGATACCTATATTCGAGATTCTATGCAGAAGAAAATAACGCGCCAAAAAGCTTTCTGCTAAGTTCAATAATCCAAAAGGTATGACAAGTCCAAAAAATGTACCAAAATTCAATGTTTACCCCCTTTTAACCCCTAATAGTGCACTTATTGAAAAAGTACCAAACACGTGTCGGTTTATTTCTTTTTAGCAGCATTCTTATGCTTTTGGAATTTTAGGTCCATCTACTGTAGTTTCTGAGGTATAAAGATACCGAATTTACCATTTTTCCCCCTTTGCACTCTTTAGGCCCTTCGATCATTCATTTTAGTATCTCATCTTCTACTGGGCGGTAGGAGGTCATTGTAAATTATTTTTACAAGTATATCATTTGTACCTTATCATTAACAAAAAAGTACCGAAAACGGGTGCGATTTTACCCCTTGTAAGTGCGAATTTTCAAAAAGTACCAAAATGCATTCGAGATTCTATACAAAAGCAAAGACCGAAAAGCTTTTTGCTACGGTCAATAATTTAGAAGATATGTCGAGTGCAAAAAAGGTACCAAAATTCAGTTTTAACCCCCTTTTTGACCCCAAAAAGTACACATATCAAAAAAGTACCAAACACAAATCAGCTTATTTTTTAGCAGCATTCGTGTGAATTTGCAATTTGGAGTCTCTCTATCGTAGTTTCCGAGATATGAAGATACCGATTTTACCCTTTTTTACCCCCTTCACATTTGAATTTCCCAAAATTCTTACTTGCATTTTAAAAGGAACCTACACACCAAATTTCAGGTCTCGTGCTGTAGTCGTTAGGGTTGGACGATGAGGAATCATTCAGTCAGTCAGTGACTCAATAACGTTACTCTTCTGTATATAACGATTTACTTATAAGCTCTTATATATACATACGTACACGCAAGTAAATATGTATATACATATGTATGTATGTATACATATCAATCAAAATGAATTCCACGAATTTAAATATTATCTATGAACTTTCACGTTTGATTTCAAATAATCCTCAATTTGAAATCAAAAATGTTTGTTTGCTGGGCACAAAGTAATTAGTACACAGCAAAAAATAAAAGAAGTACTTCCTTACGAACCACTTTTAAATTACTTCGAAAATAGCTCATGCATATTTTAATATGCCAAAGAAGTTATTTCTAACCACATATCTAATGGCATTTTAAATCACAACTTTGTTTTCAACAAATTCTTTACTTGTTTGGCTCAAGGCAAAGGCAAGTTTTTTGCCAAAAGAAATTAACCTGAAGTTGGTGGTGGTTGATTTATGTTATTAGTGTTGCGTATTGCATATGATTTATTGCACTTGTTCTCATTATTGACATCACTTTTGCATTTTTTAACATTTAATACTTAAATTTAATAATTAAACAATAAGTCAATAATAGATATGCATTTTTATAACAAAAAGTTTAGAAAATAGTTTAAGGGGCTTATATATATGATAGAAGATCACACATACTTATATGATAAAAAAAAGTACCATTCGAGCAATCATCACTAGCGAAATTGAAAGCAATGCGCTAATTTCCTAATTTTTCAATTGAAGTTTTTAAAAGTTTTCAAAAGTTCTTAGAGTTAAAAGTAGTGGGTTAAACCATCATTAAAATTAAATAAAAGACAATATAGAAAAGATAAGTAAAAAATGGCATGAAAAATAAATGTTAAGAGAGAGGTTCTCAAAGAAAGAGAACGACTGGCTGTCATTTTAAAAATTACTTGCCATTAAATGCCGGGACCAGAGTGTTCGTCCCAAACAAGTTAAAGATGATGGCCATAAGTTCGGTCAGGCTTGCCATTTTAGAATTTTTAGTGCTAGATTTAGTATTTTTTTCTTCGTTTAGCACTTTCTTAACACTATTTGGCATTTTTTTCACTTTTTTATTTCAATTAATTTATAAAGTTTTTATATACGATGTTTATACGCGCACTATTTGCAAATAAATTAACTCACTGTTTATACGGCATTGTAAATGTATGAAAACTTGGTAGCACTTCTATAGAAAAGTTAACTTATCGTCGGGTGGTTAATGGTTTGCCGCACAGATATTGAGAATACACTATTACTGCGGCAAACCAATAACCACCCGACGATATGTCTACAAAAAAATTGTGTAAATGTATAAAGTAACAAATCATCATTTGTTTTTATCGCTATTATTTTCTTCTATCAATGCTTTTTTGTGCAATATTTATAAATTTTTTGTTTTTTATTAGCAAACATTTGTAAGTGTGGCAACCTCAAACATTTTATTTGCAAATAGTGCGTTAATCGTGAATAGTTTTCTCAATTAATAAGTCGCAATAAAAACAATAATATGGCAACAATTTACAGTTTTATTTGCAAATAAGCCGTGCGTATAAACGTAGTATATATCATCGGTCTAATTCATAAAAAATATTTTAGGTTTATTACAGGTTTATTTGACAAATTTCTCATGGAAATAAGTCAAATAAACGCTTAATAAACCTGAATTATATGTTTATCAAATTTATTTATCTTCATTAAGAGTCATATAACTGAACCGCTCTGAAGTACACATACATACGTGTACAAATATATTAAAGGACATCATTTGAAATACTAAGTTAGGTAAGGAAGGGTGATGTTATACCTCACCTCCACTCGGAGACCCAATTGGGTCCATTGTGATTTGAAATACTAAATTAACGAAACTTTTTTTAAGTTTTATTATTTTTAAGAGCTTATAGTGTTACTTAGGTTATTGATTAGCTTGACAAAAATCACAGTCAAAGCTTATGTGAACCCAAGGCTTTAGTTATAGGTTATACGATTATATTTCAGTAAAACTATACAAAGTGTGCAATTGGTATATATTTTAATTAAATCGGTTCATCTGTCTTATTAATGTAGAAAATAAATATATTTTTACTTAACTATTCTATTTAACACTCTTAAAGGTTTTGTCTTTCTTGGTATTTCATTCGCAGCTGGACTCAAAATTTATAAATTAAATATTTCAAGCGATCTATACATACACTATTATTGAATATGGTATTGTTCACATCGTTGGGGTTACGTAAAAAGGTCAAATCTCGCACAATTTACGCAACACCATCGATATTATTGTCGGTTTGACCTATACTATCGAATGATTGATAAAAATCTTTCAAAAAATATGGCGAAATTTTTCTCATAGTAAAACCTTAACCAAATATTATATAATTTTGCCAAAATATTACACAATTAATTCTATTTTCTTTGTCATGAAAAAATGCATTGTGCCACCTTTAAATATAATATACACGTTAGCGATGATATAGAATACAAATATTCACAATTTTATTGCAAGTGTATGGGCCCCTTAAAAAATAAGAGAAACTAAAAATTTTAACTGATTTTAGCACTTTGTTGTGTGTGCTGTAGAACATTTTAGCACTTTTACTCTGCAATCTAGCACTTTTCCCTTACATCTTATAGCAACACTGATTTCGGTGAAGAATAAAAAAAAACTCTGCGGCAAAAGCTAAGAGAATGGTACATTCATCATAGCTTAACAGTACAATGCTGTAATAGCCTCCTGAAAATTCTAAAAGAGGAAAATATGGATGAAACTGCTAGTGTTGGCTGACTCATAGATCGAAAAGAATAATGTATAGGCATTGTTGCCATTTTAGCATTTTCACTGCCAGATCTGGCATTTTCATTAGCTAAAAAGCATTCAACTTCCAAAAAATTCTGCTAGATGCTTTCTGGCAGAATTTGTTGAAAATAAAAAATTGTTAAAAAATTCTTCTGTATAGAGAATTTTTCTCATAAATGTACATGTATTGCAGGCTAAAGGTTCCCTGATGATCTGCACTAGCAACAGTGAAATGCGTATATGACCCAGATAACCCCTCAATAATCAATTTCAATGTATTTTGAATTAAAAAAAATATTTTACTGAATAAATAAAATAATATTTTGGAATTATAGTGCGTAAAAAATTTTAAACGTAATTGTAACATTTCCAAAAAACACCAATTATTAACTTTTATATATGTATGTGCTCTAAAAATACCTGCAAATACTAATAATTTTGTATAAACATGAAATTCAAAGCTATTTCAATAACTTTTTCTACATTTAAATCTGGCATTATACTTTTCTTCTGTAGAACATTTTAGCAGAATTTTTTGACCGATTTAGCATTCTCTCATCATAATTTTCTGGCAACACTGTGTATAGGAGAACCGTCGCACCTGGAGACTATATCCATATTGGACTTGAAACCCAACTAAGAAAAATGGAGGAATTGTTATTACAGTATTCTACTGATGAAATTGTGCTAGACATTGGTATTGATGGGTTGCTACTTTTTTAAAGCTCTGCCGAATGGTTGCAGCCAATCCTTGCAAAAATTGTGGACGAGCCTCTCGTGACGTGATTTTAATAGGAATTTATTTAGGAAAAGGAATGCCTATTAACGTAAACAATTACCTTCACGATTTCATTGAAGAAATGAAATTGTTGAAGACGGGATTATAAATAGGAGAGAGATTATTTACTTTTAAAATTCGGGCTTTATTTGCAACACTCCTGCCAAATCATTTCTTTATGGCCCAAAAGGCCACAATGCGTTGAATAGATGTCAGAAGTGTCAGCAAATAGGAGTCTGCATTCGGCACAGAACTGTAAAATAGAAGTGATGTTAGCTTCCACAAAAATGTAGATATTGAAATCAGGACTAGTTGAGAAAGCTTAGGAATTCGAATGGTCGCACAGTTTCTCTTAAACAAAAATTTTAAATCTCTTATTTTGCTCTACAAATGCAAACAAAAAATGCAGCCTTTATTAAAAGTTTCTATTTCAAACATGTTGGTTTCATTTGCGTCGTTTATACCTATGGAATTTGCAAGAAAGCCAAGATCACTTAATGAAATAGCAAGCTGGAAAGCTGCAGAGTACAGGCAAGTTGCTTTTTACACGGCAATGGTGTTGTTAAAAAATTTTGTGGACTTAGATTTCTATGAGCATTTCTTATTATTTGTTGTGGGATACAGAACATTTGTTGGGTCTGAAATGTTTGACCTAGGCTTGTCTCATGCCAATGTCAAACAAATGTTTGAACTATATATGTATTTGTAAAAAAATATTCAGTTTTTTACGGCAACCAGGAAGTGCTCCTAAGTTCGGCATGTACCAGTAGTCGGTAGTTTTTTTATTTAATATCAAATAAATAAGGATAACGGCAACTATGTATTAAAATGAGACCAAATAAACCTTATATATACTCTCAACTCTCTATATGTAAAGAAAAATTTTAATTAAATGAGTAAGTTTTACTATGTTTGCCTCTATTGGGTGACTGCCTTTCCATACGCTCGGCATTGATAGCTTTTCTTAGTGGAAAATTAGTGGCGAAGCCAACTTTGTTAACTAAGTAATTGCAGTAAATTAAGTATTTTCTTAATGGGGAATGGTTTCTAAAGTTAGAAAACTGTCTTAATAATGCTATAAATGTGAATTTAGCTCAAATTTGAGATAATTGTTCACTAACTACTTTGAATTCCATTGAATCAATAAAAAATTAGTTTAAAACAACTTTACCCAGTAGTCGGCATAGCTTATAATGAGTTCTTTACGACGTGCCGAGAATAGGACAATTGTTGCCCTAAAGTCGGCAGTGGTATTTATTGCTAGTTTTTGCTTAACTAGAGTTTCCAAAACATGATAAGATTTCTATAAACAACGTTTTCGAAGTTCCAGGCATTTTTTCAATCAAAACATGACCACCACAAGAAACAGACCCTTTCATAAATACTCAGAACCGCTACCAAAAGACACACTAAGCAAAATAATTAAAGAGGGGATATTCATACTAGGTGCCAGTGTAAAATATGGTGTTCCACGTTCCACCCTACAAGATAGGATCTATGTTCGTGTCCTGGAAGGTCCATAAAGAATGAGGCCACAAGCAATTTAAACAAAAGCCGAAGATCAACGTTTGGAAAAGTGGTGCACGACTTGGCATAATGTGGTTTTCCACTTAAAATTGATGACGTACTGAACATAGTTATGCAGAAAGTGACTACAGTTTTTTGAAGCGGCATTTTGCCTTATCCCTTAGAGGAGCTGAAGGGATAAGTAAGGGGTTAGCAATAGTTACAGAAGAAAATATTAGAAAATGGTTTGTCGAATTGAATAACTTGTTAATCCATGTATTGCACGATCGTGGGCGTATTTTTACTGGTGTTGAAGCAAGTCCTAAAACTGGAATAGTGTTAGCGCCTAGGGGATGTAGCAATGTATATGCCAACCAAGGCAATGAAAAGAAAACAGTGACGGTATTACTACTTTTTCAGCAAACGGTAAGACAGTCGATCCAATGGTTGTCTTTCCGTTTGTTAGAGTAATTAAAGGATTGCAATATCCTAACAGCCTTCCTGACAAATGAATTCTTCAAAAATCAGAGAGTGGGTGGATTGTGAGTTAAACATTCTATGAGTGTGTTAGAAGTTGCATCTATAAATAGCGTATTGCACACAATGTTCCACGGGAAATTCTACTGTCTGTCCATTAACATTTGTCATGACTCAAGCTGTAAGTACTTGACAGATGACAAAAACTACGCAGTTAATTATTAGAACTCATTACAAAAATTGTGAAAACTTTGCGATCAAAGTTCGCAAAGCTAAAGCATTTTTGGGTCGCCGTGAATCACCTTCTCGGCCAGCAATTGTGAAACTGGTGGAAAAATCTGAGCTGTTGGAATAAGTAAATGGTGTGAAGAATCGATTTCGTGCGTGTTGCTCAAGAACCACTGCTGCTGTGTTGAGGTGCACAACGTCTATTTTAAGCAATAGGGCGTTAAATGCCACACATATAACGATACCATCGCTCTTTTAAGGGAAAAGTTTCCTGACCGTGTGATTTGTCGAAGAGGCAACCACAATTGACCACCGAGATTTAACACTCTGAGACCTTTTTCTTTGGGCTACGTGAAAAACAACGTCTCTGTCAATAGACCACAATCGATTCAAGACCTCAACGACAGAATTCTTGAAGTTAAGGAGGACATAAAGCCGCAAATTCGCGATTTGCGGATAGAAAGTATCATGAAAAGAATTTCGACCTACAAGTGTAGGTGTGGCGGCCATTTTACTAATATCGTTTTTTTATTAAAGACATACCCTCTTCTTTCCAATTAAATAAATATCCGATGATTTCGCTTAAAAATACTCGTACTCGTTTTTTACATATCAAAAGAAACCCTCTTATTGAAAGACACTTTGTTATTTTTTTTTTATTATATATTAAATAATATTTTATAGTTACATTACCTCATTAGACATATAAAAACAGTTTGAATTCTTTCTCATTTTTTTATTTTCTTCACTCAAATATAATATGCCGACCATAGGATCATAACATACCGAAAACTGGAAAATTGGTGCCGACTATAGGCAAAAGTGCTCTTTTCCAAAAAATCTGTAATTTTTTATTTTTAATGAAAAAGTATTTAAATTTTAATAAGTAGAATTCTAATAAATAGCCAGCAATATAATAGCAAATTCACACACTCAAGGGCGGTAGTTAAAAAAAAACAAAAGTCTTAAACTGCCGACTACTGGTACACTTACCCCATAATCTTTCATAATTTTTCTGCATATGCATTTGAAAACTTTTTACAAAACATCAAGCGAAGTGTAAAAATGCCAAAACATATTCATAAGCAAGTTTTTAACAAATTTTCTGTAAAGCCTATAACTTAGCAATCAGATAGTAATAAAAGATTAAAAAGAAATATAAGTGGGGAAATTTTATTTTCGTGTAAACGGATTTACTTATAAAACAAAGTCACCGGACAACGTTTGTTGTATAAAGAATAACATTTATATTACAATACTTAAGATTTATAAAATGGATATTTTACTGGTAAAAAGTTTGTGAACTTAATAATTTTTTTTTAATATCCACCGAATTCTTTAAGCGAAAACCGGCAGTTGGACGAACATGAGAACACATTTTGCTTAAAGGATTGTAGGAAAATACAGTTACTTCCTTATAGAGAAGGTATCAAACTACTCATATATTAAATTAATATGTTTTATATTTTTTAAGCAAAATGTACAAAGTAAAGCAAAGCAGCGAACTACAAAATCTCAAGGAAGTGGTGGAAAAAATTAGCAAGAAATTGAATTTTTTAACAGGTTTGGGGTTTATTATACTTTCATTTATAAAATTCTTTTTTTTTTGTTGCAGAAAGTAATTAAATGTGAAAAAAAATAAAAGGTAAGTTTGCATATACCATAAACATTTTTAACATCGATTGAATATTCCTTTTTTTCAGATAACCATGAAATATTTAAATCTCAACTAAGAGGTATTAGTTTTGATTCCAATTTCAGTCAACAACTCGTAATTTTTTTTAACTTTTTCAGAAATCAAGAATCAAAACTCTTTGGTGTTAGATACACTTGGTGAAAACAACATCACCTTAAAAAATCATTTGAAGGACAAAAATCCCAAGCACGTCAGAAGGTTTCCGTTGACAACCATGGAAGAGCTGAAAGAATTGGAGGACGACATAAGCGAAAAAAAAACGATAAAGAATATGTAAGCAGAGATAATAAAATCTACTACCTATTTTATATTTTAAATCGTATTCAACTTTATTTAGATTTCATCTGTTAAATCATTTGCGGGAAACCATCGGTTGAGAAAAGGGCTGTCCGATATAATAGCTCCGAAATTATAAGTGCACTTCAATCTAGATGGAAGTCACAATAAAAGCAGGCTGCTGAACTATCCAAAACTTATCAATATTTTATTTCGTAAGTACATAACATTTACAAACATATATCTATATACGAGTATATATAGACATATTGTTACGTAAAAATATTCGAACAGAGCTAATGTAAATGGTTTTATAAATAAAAAGAACTATCTAGAAAACTAAACGTACAAATGTATACATAAAAGTGTAGACCAGTGATGCCATTAGATTACGAAAGATACATTTTTCGTATCTTTTGATGACTTCAGGTACCATGTGTAATCCCGACATTTTTCGTATCTTTTCAATCTATACGCAAAATGTACAGAAAATATGATCATCTTTTTTTTAGGAAATATGAACATCTTTTTTATTTTCAGGAAATTTATATGAACTTTTTGATATAATCGCCTTAGTATAAGGGCCTTAACTCGTATATTAATTTTTACAAAAATGAATTTGTTTTGATAACATCCAAAGATAGTTATGTACATATAATTAATTTTCAAGTTTACTTAGTCTGGACGAGGACTTACAATACTTATTGCATATTTTGGTATATTAATTTTTGTACATATTTATTTAAATTTTATTTAAATTGAAGTTTTATTAAAATATATGGATTTTGTTTCCGTAAATTATAATTATTTGATTATTTATTGTCAAAAAATTTACTTTGTATATGAATAGGCTTTGCAAATTTTGGGGATTATTAGAAAAAAAAACGTATTGAACAAAAATTTTTGCTAGTGGCAGTTCAGGCAAATATTGCATTAGTTGTTTCACTCTAACATATATGTTAGAGTGAAACATCTAATGCATATATGCGAAAATTTTTGCAAATAAAACAACGCGTCGAAGTATTAAGTGTAAAAAAATTAAAAGTTTAAAAGTTTTCAATAATAGTGAAATAAAAAAGATAAGTGAAATGAGTAAAAGACACATTCAAAATTTAATGTCAAAAGAAAAAAAGACATATGAATTGAATGTAAAAAAATATAGAAATTTGTTGTTTGGTGAAAATAACAAAAAAACAACATTGCAAAATGTGCCAGTTCTAATTGGAGTGGAGGAATTAAATGAAGAAATTTCAGATTCCATTGCATCCACATCAGGTGAGTATATAGGCCCTGAAAGAAATCCTGTAACTTTTGAGGGAAGAAGTAAATGTGATGAGATTAAATCATGGGCCGTAAGAAATAAAATTTCCCATACGGCTTTGGAAGATTTGCTCCATACATTAAAAAGGGTAGGAGTCGAAGATTTACCATTATCGACAAAAAGCTCGATGCAGTGGACAAAAAGCTTGACATATCGGACCACAACCAAGTGATGATAAGCAAGGCCGAGGAAATAATTGTGGTCAATCAGCAGGAAATTGGAGGGAGATTGGACGAGATAGGAGAAAATTTAAGTATTTATATCTTTTATTGTTATTCATACGTTAATTGCATTTTTTATAGATCTCGTTAAAACCGGAAATGGTGGCACAGACGAAGGCTTTGATGGAATGCAAGGTGTCTATCAAAAGGGTTGAGGGGTCGGTATGCCGAATTACCGGAGAAAACAAAGATGTGATGTTGGACGCAGTGGCAGCCATGCTCCCCTTGCGTACAGCGATTGCTGTGGAGGAGATGGAGGAGAAGCTGAAGGCTGACGATTTTGCCCAGGCAACGGTAATAAAATCTGCTTTAGCAAACAGTAACTTTTTAATATTTATATTTCGTTTACAGCTTATGTACCTCACTAAAATGAAGGGAGCATCTGATGATGTGAACGGTGTCATCCGTGATGTGTTCACAGATGACCTGTTAAAAGCTTACAATTGGGAAGGGAGGTGGGAAAAAAAGCGTTGGGAAAATTAATAATTTGCCAAAAAATTTTGAGAGGTACGTATACGCTTCTATGATATAAGAATATATTTTTATCTTTTCTTCAAATTTCAGACGTTTTTCAAAAGCTGCCTGCGCTCGATTTCGAAAACAATTGCAGAAAAGCCATAGAGCGCAGCCACAACAGGCTAAAACAGAAAAAGTATAGCAAAAAATAAATAGATTTAAGTATATATATGTTATGGGCCAAACCCACGATATCGACAAGGTTCGACTTGTCGCACACTTCCATTCAAAACAAAAACAAATTTTAATATTTGTTGTTTCAAACAAATACCAATTTTAATATTTTGTTGTTGTTTCGATATCGTGGGTCAGCCCCTATTTGTTTTTTGTATTATTTTCTGTTTCGTGATATGAATTGTTTTCTTTTGTGTTTTTTGTTTGTTATATAATTAAGTTAGGTTTAAGAATTTCTTTAATAAAAAGATTTAAGAATTTATTTAATAAAAATGGAAATGAAAAGAAATTTAAATATACCAATATTTACGTTTGCCTGACTAGTTAGAGCTAACCAATATTTTCGTTCCCCTAACTAGTTAGAGGTAACCCATATTTTGGTATTCATAACCTATAAAAGGAATCAGAGTGAGCAGCACAGATATATGTTACGTAGTCGGATGGAATTAATGAGATAGAGAGAGATGCAAAATCACATGTACACAAGAGTTTCGGTCAGGTTTTTCATTTTGCTCTTAATAAACTAATAGAAACTTTAACAGACATATCAGTAAGCACAACTGGTTAAATGAGCGGTCAGTTAACCTGTAGTGTTCTTGTAGGGATGGTAACAACTCTGTATTACCAGCAACACACGGTACTACCAACATAAAAGTCGTTGTACACTATTTGGAACTTCAAAATAACGCCTAGAAACAGCAACATGAATTTTCCAAATTGTGTTAAAATACTGTTTGATCATTTGGCTACCAATAGTAAACGATAGCACATATGGTAACTTGTGCATAGCAGCAACATCTTTATGCAGTAATACAGCTTCCTCCATTTGGCTTTACACTTAATTACGCCACACATAGGTTGAAGAGTGGCCGAAATTAATTTTTTCATGTTCGCCGATTTGGATAATTTTTTGGTATTTTTTTGTCAGATATCTCAATATTATGATTCCGTAATATTAGGCTGATATGTTTATTATTTGTTTCGACAGACACGCTCGACGATCATATATATTCGCTTGATTAAAATGGCATGCAAATTTACTGTAAGATTGAATATCTTTTGGTACAAGCACAGTAAACTTATCATTTGACTTTGTTGTATCTTTTCGTAAATGACAATTGTCATAGATGAGATTTGCATTAAAAAAAGTTGGAAAAAGTACCATATAAAAAATTTCGTAGAACAAAATATAAACAACATCAAAATTTTAATGTTCATCAACTTCAGTGGACTGCACCTTTTTGGTGCTGTGGAGCGCTGTTTAACGAAACATGTCAAATTACAGCTTGAAGTCTCAGCTAAAATTTAAAAAAAAATTCAGCTGCTCCTATCCGCTCCTTTCAAAAAAAAAACAGTAAAAACTATAAAGTGATAAAGTAACAAAACATGAATTTTTGTTCATGCTTGTTGTTATTGCCATAATTCTTTATTGTTTAAAATTAGTACATAATTTAATATACATACTAGTCAATAGTGTTAATTGTTATATACATATTTCATTGTTGAAAAAAGCATAAGCTTCAATTGAATTTGAATTGTTGTTTACTGACACTGTTTGATAACAACAATAGAAGATCAAGCACGATTATATGCGATAGACTATTAGGTGCTGTGTTATCATTCATTTATTATGTTGTTGCATGCAATAACAACTACACATTATGTCTTGCTCTCTTTATTGCCCTAAATCTTTTCCGTTAGTGCTTAATAAGTAATACATTAAGTACCAACAATAATATACAGTTTTTGATTTAATTACTTATTCATGTTTTTTCTATAGGAGATGCCACTTTTTCAATACAAGTTGTATGGGAAGTAGGCGTAAAAGTGGGCGGATATTTTTCAAATTTCACACAAATGATTCTGAGTGTTTAAAAATGCTACGTGCCAAAAACAATGCCATAGGTTAAAATTTAGTTTTCACTTTGTATGGCTTCTTGGTTCAATAAAAAAATGCCTATGTGCCAAGTTTCATTGTCCTTCGACAATGTCTTCTATTTTTAGCCGCTCGTTCTATGAACCTCAAATAATGTGCGCCATCTACAAGTACATGGCGAACATTCTAGATCCGCTTCCTGTAGTATAAAAGGAGGCACCCTGCGTGGCAGTCAGTGAGTGTAAGTCAAAGAGTAGTAGAGTCAACATGAGTGGAAAGTAAAGACGTCGTGCGGTGTATAATTACGTTAAGAAATAATTAAGTAGAGGCAGTTTGTAATTGCGTTTAGTCAAGAATAAACGGAAGTAATAAAGCAAAAGAAATATTTGTGCGTTATTTATTTTTATTTTTGAGCAATCAAAAGAACTCACACGTTTAAAAATTTTAAACGTAACATTGGTGTCAGAAGTGGGAATACAAAATTAAAATAAAAATAATAAATTAATTGGAAAATAATTAATTTATAATACAAAAAAAAAAAATAAAATTAAGTTCGAAGACTTAAAAGTGGAGCAACTCAAAAAAGAATTGAGTAAATGTGACCTGCCGACGGCAGGTAATAAGGCTGATTTTCAAAAGAGGTTAATAGACGAGTTCCAGCGGCGCAACATCGACATATAAAGTTATGAGTTCGATGAAAAGGAAGAAAAAGACTTATGTTCCCGTGCAGAAACTAGAAGCATGTACATTAGTGTGTTGCTAGCTGCTATGATGAGCGAAATGAAGGCAAATAATGAGAAAATGGAAACTAGGTTCAGGAGTCTTCTAGAGCGAATAGCGAAAAACTTGCCGAATTGAAACTGAAATGACGGCTGATTTTCAGGAAACTTTTAAGGCCACGAACGAGAAACTTCTAGATAAAATGGATGCGAGACTTGTAGAAATTTCAGAGGCCATAAACAAAAGAGTAGATGAGTAGCATTGAAGTACAAGTCAGCAAGTTTGACGAGAAAATTTCTGAGCTAGAGAATAAAGTCCATAGCCTAGAAATTGGTGGAGTCGAAGTACAGGTAAAAGATGTAGACGAGAAATTACACGCATTGGAAGCAAAAATCGTCAATCTTCAGTGCCAAAGCGGACCAGTGCGAATTGTTCCAGAGGTTTCAAGTAGAATAAAGAATCTTTGTTTCGATGGCAGCACACCATTGAACATCTTTAAATTTCAATTCGATACAGTGGCCAGCAGAAATTGATGGGACAATAAAGAAAAGGCCATAGAGCTAGTTTTGACCTTAAAAGGTGCGGCAGCAGAAGTACTCGAAACTGTACCAGTAGGCTGCAGAAACAGTTTTGATGACATAATGGCGGCACTGTAGCGCAAATATGGCGGTGAGAACAAGCGTGACCTACAAGATTTCGCAATGGAAATCGAGCGGTTGGTGCAGCATACGTATCCAGGCGAAAACCATCCATTTCTGGATCATGTCAAATAAGAGGCTTTCGTTAACGGCGTCCGTGATCCTGATAACAAACTTTTAGTGTGTGTGATAAGCAAAAGGCCACCTTCGCAGAAATGGTTTCATTTGCACTAGCTCAGGAGACTGCTAGGGTGATTTTGATGCCGCAGGTATGCAAGGTGCGGAACGCGGAAGTCCTTGCGGAAAATGAGAGTAGTCTAGTCTCTAGCATTAAAGAGGCCGTGAGACAAGCATTGCCGAAGAAAGAGGACAAAGGTAAAACTAAGTGCTATAACTGCGACAAAGTTGGCCATTACCAGCGCACCTACAAAGCACCAAGAAAGAGGGCCAGAACTGTTTCGCTACCAAGAAACAGTAGACGGATGTACAAACAAACAACACAAGAGGCAAGAGCTAGCGCCCACAAACGACGGCCCCACAATCTCCATATCAGTGATGCAGCAGAAAAATAGCAACCTTACTGTATGTGGATAAATCAACGGCGGAAAGCACATCCTTACCATGGACACAGGCGCGTCGCAGTCAATAATCAGGCCCGATGTATTCAAAGGGAGATGTGAAGCTGTAAGTAATATACGACTCCGTACAGTACTGGAGACCCTGCTACTATCTATAGTAAGACTGAGGCAAAGGTGACTATTGCCAATATCAGCGTGAAACACTTACTTTTATGTTGGTAACACCGTGTGTTGCTTGTAATACAGAGTTGTTACCATGTGTTTGCACTTTTATGTATACGTGTGTACGCTTAATTTTCTAGATAGTTCTTTTTATTTATAAAAACATTGACATTAGCTCTGTTGGAATATTTTTACGTAACAATATTATACAGAGTAAATTTTCATAATATGGTTGCACAAATATGGGCGGAGTAACTAGACCATATGCCCAAGATGTTATTAACAGTATTTTAAAAAAGTTTTGTGACTGACTGTACACGACCTATGCCTTCACATAGGAAGTAGCAACGTGGTTATTACAGAAATTCTACAAAAGACCCGCAAGATTAGACGGTTATCCGTGACAGATCAGTCAAGCAGTGCGAGCGAGATGAAAAACTCTCGAAGGCCAAACAACACACACAAGCCTGACCGCACTTAAGAAATAATTACGATGACGCGAGAGCTGTTCTTCAGCCCAGAGCTGCTTAACGACTGATTTTAGCATTAAGGCTGGAACAGAATAAAGTAGTTAAGGGGCCATCCACATATTACGTAACGCCATTTTTTCCGATTTTTGACCCCCCCCTCCCCCCCAGTAACAGATCGTAACAATTCTTAGACCCCCCCCCCCCTCACACAATAACGTAACAAGAACTTTAAAAAAATTTAAATTGTTTTAAGTTTTTATTTAAAAAAAAATTAAATTTAATTCATACACATACATATGTATGGATTTTTAAATAACTTTTTGTTTGAATTGAAGTAAATTTCTTTATTTAGTTATTACAAACTAATATACAAATATTTTTATGGCATTTTCTTAAGTTTCGTTTAGGATTTATTCATTTATTTATTTTATTTATGGGAAAATGCAAGTAATTGAGAATGGACGAATATTCGGGAATTCGAATACTTTATTTTTATTTTCTGTTAGACTAACACAGTGCGTAGACAAAAATCAAATAAGCTTGCAAAATATAAATAATAACAATTATGTATTTATGTACATATGTACATATGTATATGCATATATTTATATCCATTTAACACTCATGATTCTTGATTTATTATGTATTTATTTGATAAATTAAATACATAAATAAATGAAAAATCTAAGTGTTTTTGTACGAAATTAGTAAAATTTATGTTACGTAACAATTTTACAGACCCCCCCTACCCCCCCCCCCCCCCGTAACAAATCATAACAAAACTCGAACCCCCCCTCCACCACCCAGGGCGTTACGTAATATATGGATGGCCCCTAAGTAGTAGTAGCTGAAGCTGACGATAAAAATCGGAACATTAGAAAGAAACACTAAAATTTATTAAAACTCGCTAAAACTGTAAAGCAAGCAAACATTCCGGAAAGTCACGAAAACTATGAAAATTTGCAAAAACTTGCTCAAATTTTAACGATTGCAAAGCACAATATTGATTAAAGGTCCCTAAAAATATAAAATAGCAAAAAAAAAAATTGGGAAAATTACGCCTGTCCTGAAAAAAGCAATAATTCGCGAAAAGTTGCAAAATTTTAAACACGATGTAATATTGATTACAAATCGTTAAAACTGTAAGAAATGCCAAAAATTTGGTAAAAATCGTGGAAAAGACGAAAATTCGTAAAAAGTTACTAACAGAGGTATGAGAACAAAGTCTAATATTGTTTAAAAATCGGCAAAAATGTTAGGACTCTGAAAACATACAAAAAGTCGCTCTTATTGCGAACTCTGCAAAAAATTGCGAAAAGTTGCAAAATTTTAAATAAGCCATAATATTGATTACAAATCTCTAAATATATAAGGAATACAAAAAAAATCGCTAAAATGAAGAAAATTTGCAAAAGCTTACTAACAGCGGGATGATAACGAAGTTTAATATTGTTTAAAAATCGGCGAAACTGTCTGAAAGGTGAAAACAGCAAAAGTCAGTAATATCGTGAACATTGCAAATATTCGAGACAAGTTGCAAAATCGGAATCAAGCTGTAAAATTGATTAGAAATCGCCAAAGTCGTTAAAAATAAAAAAAAATTTGGAAAAAATGCGAAAAAATCGCAAGTTAGCGAAAAATTGCTAAATGTATTAAAGAATTCACTAATAATAATTGACTACATAATATTTTACTCAAAAGCATGGTAATACTTATTAACATATACAAACATTTGTTTTTTGTCGAGCAACAAAGTTCAAAATTTCGAATCTTTCGCTTCAATTTCCACGCAACTACTACCACAACTACGCATTCTGTTTACTTCCCTTTAAAACAACAGTTTTTAACTTTTGACAGCTTGAAGCGCTACTCGTTACGTTGTACTACAGATACTATTCTATTCCAGCCCATGGTAAAATTATACAAGGTACTTGCACGACTACAACAAAATTACAACACCAAAAAACACACGCATTTTGTTGGTAGAAACAAACTAATAATTGTCAGAAACAGATGTCTTTTGTTTTTAAAAATATCAATCACAGGGTAACTAAAGTATAATTGCAGACGCGGCATTCATGGATGATTATAGTCATTCAGTGTTGCCAATATGTGTGTAATACACAGTGTGTAATTTCTACTCTCATGTGTAGGCCATGTAATGGGATTCATGTATAATCTGTGTGTAATAATACTTTGGATTCTATTTTTATTTATTTTTGTTTTAATTTTAACCTACACAAAAGATGTGTAGTGTAATTTTCTTCAATGTGTAATTGGAGACACATCCATGTGCAAATTTATTGGCAACACTGTAATCATTTAATTCATACACATACACTAACATTTTTGCAGCTTGTAAACAAACTTTCTGCATTGTATACATTAACAGGCTGGCCTTGTGCATGTACCTTGTATAATTTTACCATCTTCCAGCCTTTATGTTTTAGCATTTTTCTTAAGTCAATTTTGTTGCACAAATTTTTAGGACCTGGTCACACTGGCTTTCACACCGACGAGAGCACAACAACCAATCAGATGTCGGCGACCAAAGTAAATTTATATCAAGTATATGCAACTACTCAGGTGATTCATTTTTTTCTCGTTTCGTGGCAATGCATGAATGTCAAAAGTTGTTTACAATGTTCGTACGCCATTTTGTTTTGTTTTGCTTTGTTATACACAATTGGGTATACTGACAACGTATGTGAAAGTTTAAATAAACTTTTACTTAAAAAATGAGTTACAAAACATTTAAAAATAATTATATTTAATTTTTAAGGTACATATGTATCTTTTATTATACTTATTTCACATATTAAAGGTTTATCAATTAATAAATTTACTTTGGTTTTGTCTATCCATACATTTTCTTTTTGTTGTATGCAGATCTGGGACTATTTCATTAAATAAGCAAATGCATTGACCATTTTCCCACAATAAACCAAATCAATGCAAATGCAAATTTATTACATTAGCACTAATTTTAAAAATATTAGTGCAATTTTTTTTTTGCATTTTACTAAAATCCCTTCAAAGACATTCATCAACATTGCATTGTTACTTTTAGTGCACTATTTTTTGCACCACTAAACACATTATGAATAGTATTATTGCATTATCAGTGAAACATATAGTGCAAAATACAACGTAAATGTGTACATACATAAAAACATACGTACATACACAAATATGTAAATTTTTTCCTATGTACATATCGTCATCCATGACGAAAAATCATATCACTACGTTTTTTATAATTTTTCGAGAGAAAGACAAAACTTGATGAAATTGTTCCAAGCGGTAGTATTTTTCGTTTATAAAATCACCATTTTTTAAGATATAACTTTACAATAAACGAAAACCTAAGTTCTGATCTTTTTTCAATTGCACGGTTTTTCATATAAGCTCGAGATGCAACGTACTTGAAGTATGAAACTTTTTAATTTTTTTCAATTGATTCTGAAATCTAGTTTGTATTTATATTGAAAGTTTTTTTCGTTAATTTGTATGTACGTACTTGTAAAAGTGCCCTCAATGAACTTTAGTGTATATATTTTTTTTTTTATATTTTTTATTTGTGCTATCTCCAAAAAATATTTTCACGTTTTATTCAATTTTACTGTGTACAATATGTGATAGTGCAATAATATTGCATTACTTCATGATGTGCTTAGTGACAACACAAAATTAGTGTATTTTTTGTCATGCGATTAGCTGCTAATGCAATATTAATCCCTTGCTTTTAAGAGATTTTATTTAAGTGCAAAAAATAGTGCACTACAAGCATCAAATTTAAATTTGCACTAAAATTTTTGTTTTTCAATCAGTGCTTATGCAAAAGTAATGCAAGTTGCCCAGGTCTGGTTGTATCCATCTGTTTTTGACATTCATCCATTCTTCTTACACAAACAAATCGCCTGTTGTTTTTGTACTTTCTTAGTTGTTGTAGACCTGCATATACTTTATATAAATATGCTTTGTCGGCGACAACAATCCTTTCTCTTATTTTGCAACAGTGTTGCCACTTTTTTCTTAGAGCTTATCTCCAATTTTTGATTTGTCATTTCCGAAAATCCCCAAATTGAGTTTTGCTTAATCAAATTTTTCTTTTGTGAAAAAATAAAATTTTTTTAATCATATTTAAAAAAAAAAAATTATAAAAATCAGAGAAAAAATTAAATAGTGTAAAGGTACAAAATATTTATTTTAAGCAATTAAATTATTTCGTAACAGAAAAATAATTTTCTAGTTTTCAGTGAAAATTATTTATAATTTTGAAAATTTCTAGTAAATATATTAGTTTTTTTAAATACATTAAGTTTTTTCGACATATAGAGCTTCAAATTAAAATAAATATTTTAGCAAGTCGATGACGCGTCTCCTTCTCTTTCAACGGCATTAAAATGTCATATGTTATAAAAAGTGGTTTTAGCAGGTTTTCACTCTAAGCCGACGATATGTAGTTTAATATACACAAGAATAAACAAATTTTTAACCAAAGTTTACCATTTCAAAATCTTCAAAACGGAAATCTTCTGATTCATCAGCCTCAGAAATTTTGTTGTACATAGTACTTGTATTAAAAAGCTGTAGCATTTCAGCACAACAAATTGAATTATTTTTAAAATGTGTGTTTATTCTAAGAAATGCTTCCAACAAGTAATATTGCATTTTGTTATGTACATACATACATTTGTTTCGCATTGCTCATTATTGGTTAATCTGCCTTGATACTTCTTTATTAGAAACCATTCACTAAGAATAATAACAAACATTTTTAAACTTGCGAGACGCACATTTCTTAGCTCAAAAATCATTCTTGTTACCATCAGTTATAAAAAAATACCCCCAAACAATCCCATAAAATTTGTTTATCATCCCCAACAAATCCCAATGTCCGCAACACGAAATTTTTATCCATAATTTAAAAAAAAACTAAGCTGGCAACGCTCTTTTGCAAAGAATCAAGAGCAAATTTAAGAGCTTTCAAAGCTGTTTACCTCAAATGCAAATATCAAGGCCTCATTACATAGGGTCTACACCTAACATAATATGTAAGATGAGATCGTCAAATTCAATCGCAGAGCGAGTTATGTTACGTGTAGACTTCATATTAGTGTTATCTCAATCTTATAAGATTTTTTATGAGAGAGTTGTTATAAGAAATCCCATAACAACAATCTTATGAGATGAATTGTCAAAAAACACACGTACATGAAAATAAATTCGTATGCATGTGTGAGTGTTTCTTAAAATAAATGAAAAACAATGTTTTGGACAATATTTCTGGGATTTTATATGTTCAAATGTGTTAAATTTAATTTGTGAATTAAAGTTTGTGCGAAAAAGTGAAAACAAAATATATAATTATACAAAAATAATACATGTTAACTCGATGAGAATTTGCATAAAATGAAATGTTATAAGAAAAGTAGAATTACGTTGTCCTGTTGTATGAGATGAAGAGAAATATCGGCATTTTATTTTTGTTATTCTGCCGACGTTCTCTCACATATTATGTCAGAGTTAATCGCAGTTATAGACGCTATGTTAGCTGACTGTAGAAATCGCAGATGTAATGTAAATGTAAACGTTTGTGCGCTTATAGAATCAGTGTGACCAGATCTTAAAAATTTTTGCAGCTAAATTGACTTTAAAAAAAAGCTAAAAAATGCTAAAGATTAATTAAAATGCTAAAATTTAAGAATTCTTTTTAAGCAAATATTTTCTTCAAAAGTTTTTTTTTTGCAATTTCTGCACATATTGCCTTACAAATATTTACTTCCTGTGAACGAAACTAAATTTCTTAAACAATAACGAATTATTTATTGAGCGTAAAAAGTATTATGCCCTAATTCTGTTCGACGATTGTTTCGTCTTGTCTATGGACGAAAATAAGCCGCAATTGTGATTCTTTAAAACAATTATTATTTATTGTCCATGCTAGAAGGTTCGTGTATTTGCTTTATGATTTTGTTATAAACATTATATCCAACACATATTTTTTTAAATATTTTTCAAACTATTGTATAATAATTTCAATATTATTTTTGTTTTAAGAACATGGTAATAATATTTTTATTTTTCATTATCAAAGACAACAACTAGTTTTGAAGAAAATATTTCAGAGAATTCAAAAACAAGAACTCAAAAGTATTTTCAAACAAAAACGTTCTAAATCTTCGTACTGAATTAGGGCATTAAAAACAAAATAATAAAATTAAGTCACGGACGGTTCTTGGAAAACATAAGCCTTTTCTCGCTTTTGTTTCGTTTATATATAACGTTCAAAAAGTGGTGATTATAAGAAAAATTTAAGGCTTTCATCTATTCCAATTTGACGTGAACGGAGTTTTTTTCGTATAATCAAAAACACATAACAAAACACACATGTTACAATACTCGTAACGTACACATTTTTCGTTCGTTATTTTTAAGATCATTACATTTATTAATTTTCGAAAAACAGCCTTTCAGATCTTTGATTGATTTCTTCAAGCCTGGCATAACTAAAACGTTTAAAAGCTAATTTGTTTGTTATTTTAAAAAAATCGGTAAATTAAATATCACATACATGAATACATGTATTTAAGTAAAATTATGTTCTTTGTAATATGAAAAATATTCATAAATTTTTATGTATCATCAATTATTACACATCATCAAATGAATATTCATCATCAGAATAGTTGTTCAATTTTTTGGTTGTTAGATCCTACTTAAAGGAATCATCAATAGACTTATAACCAAAACTTTTGAAATAAGCTAAACAAAAATACTTCATATGTTTATAGTAAGATTCTTAATATGTTATTGAGAATCGCATATAAAAACATAATAAGTCGAGGCTTTTATCACACAAAACAAACAACTTTATTCGATTTTGCATCCATTTTAGTTTTTTAGAACCTTTTAAAATTAGAGTCATTTTCTTTTCGTCTTTTGAATACTTTTATTGTTATTGTTTTATTGTTATACTTCAACTAATTGTAGAACGGTTATGAAAAACGGATGAACGAATAAAGTTCATTGTTTGCTAATACAAGTAAAGTAGTTGTGAAAAGATATGAAAAAATAATATACTTTCACTTTAATTGAAATTTATTTGATGGTATTGTCTTTATATTTCATTGGTCCTTAACCAAATCATCAGTAGACTTCAACCACCTTTTGAACAGTTACAAACCTCTTATCTTAAGCACAGACTTTAAAAAACTATTTGAGAATTCACAAATAATAATATTTTTGAAAATCACAAATGAAACATAAGCGTAGTAGGCTTAAAAACTTTAACAAGCCCCAGCAAATAATTTATATTCGATATGAATCTGTTTTATTTTTCTACACCTTTATACAATTAAAAATCCATTGGATAACAATAAAAGTATTTATAAGGCAAAATGAAAATTAAAATCTAAATTTAACATTTAAGAAATTTATTATATTATATTATATTATTTTACTTGTATTACAACATCACGCAGATTGAAGCTAACATTATTACACGTGAAAATTAATAATATAGCCGAAATGGCATAGATTTGATTACTAAAAATTTAATAGGTTATATTTTAAAAAAATTCTAGAAAATGCAAAATAAAGAATTGAAAAATGCTAAAGAAACTGCTAACTGCTAAAATGGTCACGCTGTATAGAATGCTTAAAAACGTGTCATGTGTTTTCGGCATAAACGAAAAAAATTTCCTATAGAAATACCTCAAATAAGCGCTTAATAAACTAGAAATATTTTTTATTTATTTATTTATTTATTTAAGAAATACTTTACAAACTAAATTTGCAAAGTATTGTTGCACAAATATGGGCGGGGTAGCTAGACCATATGCCCAAGATGTTATTAACAGTTTTTTAAAAAGGCTTTGTGACTGACTGTACACGACCTATGCCTTCACATAGGAAGTAGCAACGTGGTTGTTAAAGAAATTCCACAAAAGAACCGCAAGAATATACGGTTATCCGTGGCAGATCAGTCAACCAGTGCGAGTGAGACGCAAAACTCTCGAAGGCCAATAAACAACAGTGGCCTGGTTGCACTTAAGAGATAATTGCCAACGACGCTTGATGTTGACTCGCCCAGAGCTGCTTTACGACTGAAATATTTTTTATTTTAGGTTTATTTGACAAATTTCCTAAGAAATACGTCAAATAAGCGCTTATAAACCTGGAATATTTTTTATGAGTATGACAGATAATATTTAAATTCGTTAAGCTCATTTTGATTGATATGTATACATATGTATGTATGTATGTACATACATATATGTGCCCTTAATTATGAAAGTGGTATAATTCATGTGCATTTTTGCTTCGAAATACTAAATAAATCTTTAAAAAACTTCAATAAATATTTACGGTCTAATTCATAAAAAATATTTTATGTTTATTATAGGTTTATTTGACAAATTTCCCATAGAAATATGTCAAATAAGCGCTTAATAACCTGAAATATTTTTTATGAATAAGGCAGTTAATAAATATTAAATTAATTTATATTAATTGAGACTAGTACAACTGTAAATTAAAATGTTGCATAAAATAAAAATAATTTTTGATTTATTCAAACGTAATATACTAAATGTCTCGACACGAGAAATATATGACTTAGACCACTTTCATAATTAAGGGCGCATATATGTACTTGTGTGTACATACATACATATGTATTTATGAGAGCTTATAAGTAAATAATATATAAAATAGTAATTTATTAATTAATTGTTGTAACTATTCTAATCTACTTTCTTTTGATGGCGAATTTCAGCCTGTTGAAAAAAGTAATTGTGAATTGTTGAAATAAAACATCTTTGTAGAACGAAAATGATCATAGTGGTCTTAAAAAATATTGGTGGTTATTCGGGAATACGCGTCGACTTTGTGAAAGTTACACGAAAAAAAAAAACAAAATTGTGTAAATGTAAAAAATTTGTTTTTGTTTCTCATGCAAAATCAACCATTTTTAAAAGAGAGAGAAACGCCTTGAAATTCTCACGTTTATATCGTTTTAGAAATGTATGGCAAACAAAAACATTTTTGAAAATTTGTTTTTGTTTTAATGTAAAGTTTCACTTCTTCGACGCGTTTTCCAGAATAGCCACCATTATTATTTTGCTCAATGCTTCTAACCGTAATATTTGTCGTTGTATATTAAAAGAACAGAATTTGAGCAACTTCATCAGAACGACGAAGTACTTGGCTCATCTTAATGTCTATGCTTTCAGTAGCACCTTGATCATATAAAAGTCTGACTTCATATTCACTTTCTTTTGTTATATTTTTCTTAATAATATTTGCAACTACCAGTGTTTTTCATACGAGATTTCCCGGGAAAAATTTCACGGGATCCCGCACAATTTCCGGGAAGAAAATCCCGGGATATATTTGCGGGAATTCCCGGGATTTTTTAGTTTTGATTTTATTATGGCAACTTTAGTTCATAAGTACACATTCCTTGATGAGTGTCGTTATTCACTTATGAAGGTGATGGTGCAATAATAAGGTGATGGTATTAGCCATGTTAAAATTATACAAGGTACTTGCACGACTACAACACATTTTGTTGGTAGGAACAAACGAATAATTGTCAGAAACAGGGGGCAAATTACGGCATTCGATACGATTCGAAATTTAAAAATATTTCCATATAAACTCTGTTGAAATATTTCGTAATTTCGTTCGATAATGTGTGCCGTAATTTGCCCCCTGATGTCTTTTGTTTTAAAAAATAACAATCATAGGGTAACTAAAGTACAATTGCAGACGCGGAATTCATGCATGATTATAGTCATTCAGTGTTGCCAATATGTGTGTAATTCACAGTGTGTAATTTCTACTCTCATGTGTAGGCCATGTAATGAGATTCATATATAATCTGTGTGTAATTATACTTTGGGTTCTATTTTTTTTATTTATTTTTGTTTTAATTTTAACCTACACAAAAGATGTGTAGTGTGATTTTCTTCAATGCGTAATTGGAGACACAGCTATGTGCAAATTCATTGGCAACACTGTAATCATTTAATTCACACATACACTAACATTTTTGCAGCTTGTAAACAAACTTTCTGCTTTCCATGCATTAACAGGCTGGGCTTGTGCATGTACCTTGTATAATTTTATCATTGTATATTACTTGGTACTTATATTGTGTTGATTTTGTAGTAAAGAAAACGCTGTTTCGATTCAAATAAAATCATTTTCATTAAAAAAGGAATTGCAATTTTTTGAAGTAAGTGGTGAAAAAACTGAAAGTGTCCAGAGATTATATAATGCTCTTCTGACTATAAGGCCAACATCCGTAGAAAGTGAACGTATTTTTTCATTAACAGGAGTTTTTTTTTAAATAAAATTAGAAATAGACTGTAGAACGATTCTATTAATGCTTATTCTGTGCTAAAGTCCTATTTTCAAAGCAAGATTTTGTAATATTTTTTTAATAATGTAATTTGTTTTTTTTTTGTTTGCGTTATATCAATGCACTTGGCTTTCCATTTACATATAATATTGGTATTTATGCATTACTTTGTAGAAAGAACTGAAATTATATTAGTTTTTCGACTAATTGGTTTATAAAACGTTATTGTTATTTGTCGAATTAAATTAAATTAAAAAATATTTTGTATAGTTTTGCACTTGGCGGGAATTCCCGGGAAACTAAAAAGTCGTTCCCGCTTTTCCGGGAAATGAAAAAGTCCGGGAAAAGAAAAACTCTAGCAACTACTCATAATAATTTGTTTTTAATCACAAACAATAAACATATGTATAAATATGTATGCATGTATTTTCACTAAAAAACATAAATATGTATGACTTCTTGTTTATGGGTATCTATCTATATATGTATAAAAGAGTAACGTTACTGGCTCACTGGTTGTTAAATTAAACTATTTAACAGGTTGAATGTTTGTAAGACACTGTTTTATTTTCAAAATATTTCTGCTTAAATACTAACGATGAAAATCTTAAATCTAATATAGAACTCATTTCTTATCTAATTGCTTTCATATATATATTTTTCAGGGTTATTTTCATATTATTTTTGAATATTTATAACTAGCCTAAGTAAATACAAAACATACACAAGAATAAAATATTACAGTTCTAAAATTGGTAGAGATAAAACTATTTGATCTCTTGAATATTTATAGCTAGCCTAAGTAAATACAAAACATACATTAGTTTGATCATTAGTTTAAGTAACACAAGAAATTGGTGGAGATAAAACTATGCTTAAGCATGTGTGCATATAATGTGTATCATAAAATGTATGTAGCCTAAACAAATAAGATGTGTATAGACTGATAAAATAAAACCTAAACGAAATTATATTTGTAAACCGTAATTTAGACTTAGCACTTAGAACGAAACTTATTTTTATTTCTATGAACTAAAAGAATCTTAAAATTATGTTCAATTACATTTGAACACTGGTTGACTGGCTGGCTGACAGACTGACTGATGTATCAACGCACAGCCCAAACGCCAATAGCTAGAGAGCTGAAATTTGGTGTGTACGTTCCCCTTCCAATATATAGATCCATTAAGAAGGGATTTTTTTAAAATCTAATGCTAAGGGGGTAAAAAAGGGCAAAAACTGGTAAAATCGGTATCTTAATATCTCGAAAACTACATTAGATAGACTTTAAATTCTAAAAGCACACGAATGCTGTTAAAAAATAAGCCGACACGTAATTGGTACTTTTTCGATGTGTGTACTCTTAGGGCTTGAAACGGGGTAAAAACTGAATTTTGGTACCTTTTTTGCACTCGACATATCTTCTAAATTATTGAACGTAGCAAAAAGCTTTTTGGCGCATTCTTTTCTTCTAGACAGAGTCTCGATTGCATTTTGGTACTTTTTTAAAAATAGCACTTATAAGGGGTAAAATCGCACCCGTTTTCGGTATTTTTTTTTCCTAATTATTAGGTACGTATAACATACATGTAAAAATAAGGTAGATAGCTGAAATTTGGTGTGTATGTTCCACCTTCGGTGTTTAGATACACTAAGAAGTGGTTTTTGGAAACTCGAATGCTAAGGGGGTAAAAAGGGTAAAATCTCTATCTTTATACCTCGGAAACCACATTAAATAGAATGAAAATTCTAAAAGCATACAAATGTTGCTAAGAAAGAAGCCGACATGATTTTGGTAGTTTTGCAATATGTGTACTTTTGGGGGATAAAACGGGTTAAAAACTGAATTTTTATACTTTTTTTGTACTGGTTCTTTTTTGGAAATTTACTTTTGGAATATAAAAACATTTGGATAAAGTAATTTTCGAGATATATAAATTTTATCAATGGTATTTTATAAAAGAGTAGATTTTCAAAAAAAGTACTTTAAGCAAAGTTATTTGCACTTAAAAATGTTCTCTAAGAAAAATACATAAAAAAAACATCTTTTGTGAAAATTACTTACACATGTATAAAAGAAGAGTATGTTTAAAGAAAAAAAATACTTTTCAGGTGAGATACTTTTTTGAAACGATACTTTATTGAAAAACGTACTCTCTATAAAAAGTGGTTTTTGAAAAAGATACTTTTTGAAAAAGGTACTTCTTGGAAAAAGTACTTTATGAAAAAATGTTAAAAAAGGTCCTTTCTGAAAAAGGACTTTTTCGATTAATTAATTAATATGTAAAAAAATTAAACCCAGTCTAAATACGTAATTATTATTGCTATTTTTATTATTGGTATTATTACTATTATTAGTATATTATATAAAAGCGAAACGTGATTGACTGGGTGATCATCACCTAGCCCAAGCCAGTGGCGGTAGAGCGTGTGTGAATCCACTGAGACAAGTTTTTTTTAAGTTCAAATGCAAAGGATTAAAAAGGTGCAAAAATTAGTAAAATCTGTAACCCAATTTTTCCGAAACTAAAGCGAATACATACACTCAAATTCCAAAAACATGTAAATACTGCTAAAAAAAATTTTCAAGAAGATAACAAGTAATGAAATCGGTTAAAACACAATGTGGCAGACCATTCCTTTTTATCTACTCCCTTGATATAGGATCAAATAAAAGGAACTTCTGAGAAGGAAACATAACATGTGGTGAAAATATTTGGGCAAAAATATACAGTTAGTAACGTAAGCATATCACATATATATAACGTAACGTAATATCACAGTTTGAAGCAAAGCATCGAACAGTTGCTTGGTACTTTTTTGATAATTGTACTTTTAGATGACAAAAACGATGAAAACTGACTTTGATACTTTTATTTTGTAATTCGTATATCTTTTGAATTACAGAACACAAAAAGAAAAGTTTATTTATGTACAAATTTCCTTGGAAAAATTTCGAATATACATACATACATATGTTTGCACTTTTTTCAAATTTGAACAAAGAAAAATTTTGGTAAAAATAAAAATTGGTAAAATTTTCTATTACATTAGTAATTCAATTTTATTTTTATCTTTCTCTGCGGATGTATTAAGAATTGACTTTTGGAAATTTTAATGTTTAAGGTCTAAAAAATAGAAAAACACGAGTAAGACCAGTAACGCGATATCAATGTAGAATAAATATTCCTGAATAACTGAATTAAATATGATTAAAAAAGGGGATAGCTTCCAAAGTAAAATCAATAGAATCAGTTATTATTTGATCTTATATGTATGGTTTGATTAGGCTAAAGTTCGTATCGCTATGCAAGCCAAATGAGTGGAAATTTACATAAATAAGTGGTGAAAATAGTGCCACTTTTGGCTACTTTTCCTATACAAATCTCATTTCATAAATAAATTAATTCAAAACGCAACTAAACGAAAAGAGCCAAAGCAGAAAACTGTGACAAATCAAGAAAAATGTAAAACGAAAAAATTACAAAACTACAAAAATTGTCAACATGAAAGAAATCGCTTCTAGGTATTACAACAACAAAATGACAAAGGATAATTATTATTTTTGGAGAAAAAGATTCCTATCAATATGGGTCTTAAAAAAAAGATTTGGTAAGTGCATCATTACAAATATTTTTTAAAAAAATCTGAGACGACCTCAACAAGAAAATGGAGAGTGAAACTTGATATGTTTGGGCAAAAAACAAGCCTACAAATACAAGTCTCAAATAAACGGTGTGAACGATTAAATTTGAGGAATTAACATCAAAAGTATCCCAGGAAATAGTATGCTTATCTTAGAAGTGCACTCTATCAATATGGATTTCAAATAAAAGGACTTGGTTGGTTTTTTATAAAAATTATATAACGAATTTCTTAAATGACTAGAAGAAAATGGCCTGTCAAAATAGGTTTCTTTTGGACAAGAAAAACACTTATCAATTTTGGTCACACATAAAAGGGCTTTATGAGTAGGTTTAATGAATCAACATGACGAAGGACTCAGTTGAACCCAATATCAAAATGACGAGTTTCGCGTATATTTATTTGAACCCTATCTATTTGATTCTCAAATGAAAGAGTTTGGTTAATACAACAAAATATCCGCTAACAAAGTAGCGGGCAATATGCTAGTTATTTAATAAAAATTAAATAAAATGCAAAACAGCTGTTCGAAACATCGATGGGAGTTCAATATCTTCACATTATTTTTGATTGTGAAAAAGTAAGAAAATTATTTAAGTATATGGTATCAAATCATTTTTTCATAGTTATAAACAAGGTAATGACTTTAATATTCAGTTAAATTACAATTTCAGCTTTATATGTACATTTAAAAATATGTATATTCTTACCATCATTATTATTGTTATAATTATACGTACATGTTATTATTTTATTTTTGTTTGTACGCACATAGTATGTATGTATATTTTACATATTCACACATATCGTCGCTGTTTTAACCAACTGACCTAACTAACATTTTAAACATTTAACAGGAGAGCAGCTTTTATTGTTGTTTTATACATTCATTCTTAAGGCTGCGTCTGAAATCTTTTTACTTATAAAGTCCTAGTTTACACTATGCAAGTCTTATTGCTAAGCTGATTAGTTTATTAGGAGAGAGAGACGAGGGGAAAAGAAACGTTTCTGTTCCCCTCGTCTCTCTTTTCCGCAAACTAATCAGCTTAGCAATAAGACTTGCATAGTGTAAATTCGGACAAAGGCACAACAGTAATGCTTACAGTTATAAAATTGTAGACAAGGTGTATTATGGCTTATAAAGTCTAGTAAAAGACTTAGTCATTTTTCAAAAAAATGTCAGTTAGGTCGGTTAGTTAAAACAGCGACGATATGTACATACAAGTGTTGTTAATTATTCGTGTTTTATATTTTTCGAATGAAATTTTATTATTTTTTTCTTGTTCGAACAGACGAATAATTTCGAACTTTTGTTCGAATATTCGAACGAACAAAGAACAAAAAAAAAATGTATTCGAATAATCTTAAAAAAGTTTGCAAAAAATGACACGCATGTGTATGAGTTAAATTTTTTTTTTTTAACATACAAATAATAGTTCATCGCACAAGGAAAAAAAATAGTTTTAATAACAAACTTAGAAATATTATGAAAAACCGAAAGGAAGTTAATTAAAAAAGTTATGTTCTATACACATTTACAAAAATATTTAACGTCATTGATTTCTTTTAAAATATTCATTTAAAAAACAGCAGATAACTCCACTTTTTTACTTTTGATAAAAGAACAAGTAGTAAAATATTTTTTATCTTTATCTGTTAGTGACACCGTTGAAAACGGATTAAAAAGCATATCCAGTTTGTGTGTTCTTTTCTTTGATATTTCCAAATAATCTAAATCAACTTCAAAATTGTTGAAGATTTTTATATTAGTACAATTTCTTACTTTGTTGATATTTTTTTTAGATCAGCTAATAAAATCAGGGATCGCAAATAAGATTATTTTCCAAATTTAAACTGAAAAAATCACAATAATAGTAAAAGTCCATGTTACATGGACTTCCTATAGATGCAATGATTTTTATTTTTTTAATTTTTATTAAAAAACTCAACTTTACCGATTATTTCTTGATTTTTATTTATTCCTCACAAAATAAAAGTTATTTTGTGACTTTTATTTATTCCTCACAAAATAAGTTACTTTTTGATTCTTATTTTTTTTTGCTCAAAAAAATTTTAATTTTTAAAATTAATAAACTATAAAAAAGTAAATTTAATTTAAGATACGCGAGTTTTTTTACAGACTTTGGCGATAAATCGGATAAAATCCATTTTAAATCGGTTCATATTAATTCTAAATAACTCTTATTTTGTGAGGAATAAATAAAAGTCAAGAAATAATGATTAAAAAGTAATTTTTAAAATAAAAATTATAACCGTTACGGTCCCTGAATAAAACATTGTCAGCTACTTCAGAAATTTCATCTAATACTTCATTGCACTTGAGATTATTAGCGAAATTTTTATTACAAAATAATCGTGAAAGCAAAGTATTTGCGTACTCTTTTATTCGCTTTTTGTGGCATATTTGAAAAAGTTGTTATTAGAAAGCTTTGGAATAATATTAATTATTTGTAATAATAATCAACAGAGCCCATAGGGCTTTTGATTAGATCTGTAGAAAAACAGTTATTTTTTTAACTCTTTACCAGGAATTGTAAGACACCTTCTGATTCCATTAAAGAGGTATTATCTTTTCAAAGCAAGAAAATAAACGTTTAGCGAAAATATACAAACGAGCTTACACAAACAAGTATTTATAATTTGGAGTAATTTGATTACTTAACATCCTATTTTTAACAAATTAAAAAGTTTGGAAATGTAAAATACTTTTTATACAAAGTAAAAGTAAGGAAATTGTTCGAATATTCGACAAAAAATATTCGAATAATTTTTTATTCTAAATTGAAAATTTTTGTTCGTTCGAACAAAAATTAAAAAAAATTTGTTTGAATATTCGAATAATTTTTGTTCGAATGACAACACTAGTACATACATATAAATGTGTGTATACATACATATGTATATATAAGCTTAAATTATCAAAATAAACAAAAGTACCAAAATAGGGCTATTATGCCATACTCCCATTCAATATATGTACATACATACCATCACTGTCTAAAATGTCACGTAACCTCGTCATGAAATTTTATGTTTTGCAGGTTCGGACGTTACAGTTACGTGACAGTTTAGTCAAGTAAGCAATGGCATACCTTTTCATGCAACAGATTCGATCAGCTGACACATTTACATTTAAAGTCGGGTAATTCTGCCTTCAGAGTATGTGCGTTTGGACGTAGCAGAAGTATACCAATACTGGCCACCGAGAGAAATGTTTTAGCGTATGTGCATTCATTTGTATAAGAAGCCGATTTATCTATGTTCGGCACTCTGTTGTGGGTTCCCCGCCCACTATTTTAGTGGTCAGGGTGTGTTCCAAGTTCCGTAAGAATCTGTTAAGTAGAAGCACGTGAAATATAATATTAAAGGTTAATGGGCTTTTCTCCACCCATCTTTTAAGTTCGAGATTGTGTCATTGCGAAAAACCAAGGAGTGCTATGTTTCGAGGCGCCCAAAATCAGTAAAATTAAATAACGTGCATGTCAGCTAAACACGAGCAATAGTAAATTAGATTTTGTTTATTTTTTCCAGCAAATAAATTGTACCTCAAAGCGATCTGATGCTGATTAGTAGCCCTTTTTGAGCAAGTACGAAGGCAAAAAGGTAGTAATTAAAAGGCGGAAAGATCGAAAGAGCAAAACAATTTTTGTGCCTAACGAATTGAAATAAAAACACAAAGGCTTGGAAACTATTCATGTATATTAAGTGTCCAATTGCTTTGTTGTTATTTGTTCTTTTTTGTTGTTTTGATAGTCGAGTTAGTATTTTAAATATGAGTGAAAGTTAACGCATAGTCTTTGTGAATGTGTCTCCTTGATAGCCGCCTGTAAAACGTAAATATCATTACAGGGTTTGTAGTATCAGGAAATGCTGCATAGGGAAAATTCTCGTAATCTCATGTCAAGAAAGGTAGAAACGTGATCGTATGAGAATATGCATTAATGTAATAATGAATTTTTTCCGCGTTTTATGCCATATTACAAATAATATTTAGAAATTATTTAAAAAAAAAAAAAAAAAACCACTTTGACAACCGCTACTCATGTTCATACCAAAACCTGCGAGTATATAAAAAAAGAAGATAAATTAGAACAATAATATATTTATAGATGTTGAACGTTTTTTTTTGCGTGAAATTAAAAGTTCAGGGTAAATTATAAAAACAAAAAAAACAGGGATTCGTATACATATAAAATAATACATATAAAATAAAATATTAAATATACCTAAAGAAATCAGAATTAAATAATTAAAGATAAAACAAATATTGCCAATTTTCCAAAGAGTTATTCTTCCTCAATAGACAGGATAGAAGTGAATTAGGTCGTGAATAGGATATGTTTCAATCGCCAAAAGAGAAAAAAGATAGAAAAAGAACTAGAGCTGTCCAATTTGACTTAAATAGGTCTACCCCGGTTGCTTTTGGAAAGACATATAAAACAAATACACCTAGTCAAAGAGTAGTAAAAGAACTTAGTAGAGAGATGGAACAGGGTGAAGATAATTTAGGGCCTCAGATAATAGATAAGTCGCGAACTATTATCACCGATAAGCCGTCTACCAGCGCTTCATTACGTGCGGAATTGAGGGAAAAAGAGCTGAGAGCACAAGAAACACACCGGCCTAGTCAAATCCCAATGGAAACTTCAATGACCAACAATAGTCAAGAAGAGTCTGCCGACTTGAGGGATATACGGAGGCAGATGGCGGAGTTGACAGCGACAATGGGAAAAATGAGTTTGTTGTTACAACACACACAGCAGGAGAACAAACGGCTGAGAGAAGAAATTGTGCCTAATTTAGGAAAAAATAGCAACAGCACTATTCTCAATTTTCCACCGCAGCAGGAAAATTTTACACTGTCGCCAAGATCATCCAGGGGCAGCAATGTGTCAGGGGGTACAGTAGGATACCATAAGATGAGAATAGACAAATGGGGCTGGAGTTCGACGGCAACACAAATAAATTGGCAGTCGAGGATTTTGTTTTTAGAGTGGAAAGATTGCAGCGGCAATATGCTGTGTCGTGGGATGAGGTATTAGATAATTTCCATTTGTTTGTAAAGGGGGTGGCCGAAAAATGGTATTGGCTCTTTATTCAGACGAATTTTGTGTCTGAATGGAGTACACTAAAAGAGGCACTTCTTAGGCAATACCAATCAACCCGATCACGCTTTGAGTTAATGAGCGATATGGTTGAGAGGAGGCAACAACCTGGGGAAGGGAGAGACGCATATTTCTTTTCCATGACACAAATGCGATCGCGTTTGTATGTATCAGTACCTGAAAAGGAAATGATAAAAATGTTAAAGAAGAATTTAAGGGATGATATACGAAATAGAGTTTACCCAATTCCAGTAAATTCAGTGGATCATGGGTTCACGAAAGAAAACTGAAGAGGACAAGTCGTGACATGGTTGGGAGGGCAAGTAATGGAACAAAACATCCTTCCATTCCAAACTGAATAATATTTGTAATATGGTGCGTTTATTGTGTGGTTTTTTTTGTATGGTAACGTTTTTTTTTGTTTCCCCTAATTTTGAATTACAATATATAATTTTTATGTGCAACGTACCCAATGGGAGGGTTGGAACCCGCTGAGGTAAAAATGCACCGCCAAGAGCTAGCTGGAAACCTCATTGGTCACTACGGTTGTAACATAAATCGTGGTGGTTCTTCCGAGAGGATGGTGGAGGGATCGATGCCCGGGCAGCATTATTAAAATTATTTTATTTTATTTTATTATTAAGTAAACTGACAATATAGTGACTTCCAACTATCTTTGGTTGATGGTGGGGGCGGTGGAGGAGAGGATGGTCGGACCGTCACGTGTATCATACGGAAGTTCAAATATTGTTTTTGCAACATTTTTTATTTGTTTTTTGGTGTTTTTAGTGTGATGTTTTGTGTCTTTTATGTAGATATATATAGGTGGCTGTTGTACATATTTGGTACATACTTACGGTTAATATCGATTTAGTGATAAGCACATGTATGTATGTATGTAAAGTAAAAGTAAAAATAAGTAAAATTAAAAAATAAAATAATAATAATTATGAAGTTATATACATACATACATACATGTATAAAAAAACATACAGACAAATTGAGAACGTCCTTTTTTTAAGAATGGTTGAAATAAAAATAGGTCCCTATATTTAATGAATTGAACAGGCTAATGTTCGTATCGCCTTTTAAGCCAAATTACATGTGATAATTATTAATGAACAAATAACATCAAAGTTAGTTGTAAATATTCTGACAACACATAGTTGAACGGAACAGCCAGCCGTTTTCGAAGGCCACTAAACCTTCATCATCAGCGTTCTTCTGTGTTTGGTCCACTGTGTGTGGTGTCAGCTGATGTAGATTTCTGCCTTATATACGAAACTTTTCTGCAAATGGAATATGTGAATTGGTTTGATTCATCGTATTTCAATTTGCTGAAATGTGTTTTGTAATGAAGGCCCCAAATTTACCATCACTATATTTACAACAGTCTTACCATTGCCGTTTTTTCATTACTAATTATGCACATGTTAGTTAATTTGCTTATTTTTGTTCTACTTAAGACAAACTTTTTTGGTTTGTTACTATTAAGTATATTTTTATTTAATTTTTTGCCACAAGCCCATGACTATTAATTTTAGTTAATTTAATTATTATTATTCGAACTGCATTTGTTTCTATATTTAATGAATTGAACAGGCTAATGTTCGTATCGCCTTTTAAGCCAAATTACATGTGATAATCAGGTCAGCTGTGTTATCAACACCACTAGTAAGCGAATTAGCGCTGAGTAGAATGTGCTAGCACTAAATAGCTTGCATTTCCTTGCATCAAAAATAAATTCCATAAGAGGGTGGTGGGTGCATTTATAAATAGCACAGTAAATAGGAGAAATAATAGCAAATTCTAAGAAAGAAAATTAATTATGGAATAACATGGCTACAATAAGTATGTTCCGTGACTAATAAGGCCATGTCAGATAAAACTTTTGCATCGCGTTGCGTTGAAGATTCGCTTTGATATCTATGATGAATTGTACGTGCTTATATGAAACATGTCACATAAAATACTTTTAACGCAAAGTGAAGTGAAAAGTTAGGCAACTCTCAACTTTCTGCGTGCTTTGACAATCAGTTGGTATAATTATCTTATTTTGTTTGGTCAAACTCGCATGAAAATATGAAGTTTTATTAAACTTTTGGTAAATTTAAATAAAAAAAACGAGTTAATAGCATTAGAGTAATTAATTTGTGCTGTATTTTATGCATTAAACAAAGCAGTAAGACAAAAAGTGAGTGTTGTCAAATTTTTTTATTGTGTCATGTACATTTTGCTTTACGCTTTTCTGCCAACGCTAGAAATGTCACGCAAAGCATTGAATTTGTATCTGACACCGCCTTTAAATTTTCAAAATTAGCTGTTTCAGACGATATGTCTACACAACGTATCCGGGCTTACATGTCTGGATTTGTAGCTCTCTGTGTGTTCCGTGTTTGCTTGTACTCTGTTTGTGTGGTGTGTCTGAATGTAATTGTGTAAATCAAATGGATTCAAATTTACCGTATATCAGTTATAACAAGTTGTATTTTTACCTTGGGGCATAGATGTTTGTAGGGTTGGCTTAATTCCACACGTATTATCATCGTCTTGTGGTAAAATTTGAATTCGCTCTTGAAGAAATGTTGTTGAGCTTGTTGCAGCAACTGCTGCAATGTGTTCATCGGTAAAGCTTAAATTATCATCAAACGATTTTCCAGACATTGACTCAATTGTTGGTGACTTAATGACATCCAAACCATCAACGTCGTCGCATGTAATTGCATAATTTTCACTTTCAGAATTATATTCTGCCTTAGTGCTACTATCAACAACAACATTATTATACGTCTCAATATGATTACGATCATGTTGTTCATTAACAAATTGAAAACTTTCCTCAAGAATATTGTCAACTAATACGGCAGCCTCGTGACGTACACTTTCAATATTCGATGGCAGTAATTTAGCAAAATTTGAATCAGTATCTATTACAGATTTGTCATGCTCATGTTCATAATCATATTCGTCATCCTCCTCTTCTTCGCCGGCTTTATCTTCACCATCTTCGCCATCTTTAAAATTTTTCTCATTTTCTATACCAAAATTTAAAAGGCCTGGAAAATAATTGCACAATTTTGTTTATTGTTTCGCTTGCGCGATTTCAAAGTTTAATTTATTAAATTTATTTAATGGAAACAACATGGATAAAACGCAACAATGCAACTTTTTGAGCGGTTTTAGTGAGAAATTTAGTAAATGAAATGTGCAATTAAATTATAATCAATAAACATTTAAAATAAATCCTCTTTTTATCACACCGCAAGATGCTACTAAAAATAAGAATGAAATCGTAAACACGACATACATACATATTTAAAAATATTGAAAAGTTTCAAAAATCAAATCGAAGATCTGACAAATAAAATTCTTTCAAGATTGCAGATTTTGTTAAAATATTTTTAATTATTAAAAATGCCCCTTATCTTCTCACTCTCTGTTCGAGGATAGGTTTTACTTAACGTGACCAGATGTTTTTTTGCAAAAAAAAAAAAAGGGACGACCGATCAAAAAGCGGGATTTTGAAGAAAATACCACCAAAAAGTGGGATTTGAAAAAACATCAAACAAAACATAGAAAGCAGGATGTGTAATATTCACATACACAGTTTCGTATGTACTTCGGAAACCCAGTTTTCAACTCAAAATAAACGTTTTTAACAGTTTTTTTTACAATGTATGATTATTTTATTTTTAACAAAAAATTAACTAATCCCCGATTTGTTTAACAGAAACCATTTAACCGACGGTTAATGATTTCGCTTTCACCATCCAGAAAATACTTTCTAATTCTGTCTTTTACCAGCTGAATAAAGACTTTGCAAAGTAAACTTTTCGTGTGGGAAAGGCGTCTCACTTAACAAAAACTTACAAAAGAAAATATGGCAATGAATGCTGCCTCTATTTGCTTACTAAAATGTTTAATTTAACAATTTTCAAAAAATATTTAAATCAACAACCAATGTACTTGTATCTAGACTTCGATACAATGAAATCATTGTCTCAAATCCTCATCTAACAGAGAAAAGTGGTCGCGTGGAGCGAAAATTCTTAATTTTTTGCCCCTCCGAAACGTTCAAACCGATTTTAATATAATTAAGAACATAGATAGGTCTGCTTCTAAAAATTCACATAGGCTATGCACATTTTCAAAACAGGATGAGAACGCGGTAGGATGGAATTTCTGTCCCTCCGAAATGCTCAAAACTATTTTGTGTCTAAAAAGTATCAAAATGACCATAGACATTTTCTTAACTAGGACCAGGAGGAAGTAAGGGGGAGAATTTCTGAGTCTCAACGCGATTTTAGTGAAATTTAAAATATAGATACCCTTGCATTTAGAAGGAGACATACCCTATGTACTTTCTCAAAACGTAAGACAAGCAAGAGGCAAGGGATGACTCCTGCTACTCCAAAACTTTGAAATCGATTTTAATGAAATTTAAAGCGTAGGTATCCCTTCATTTAGAAAAAAACATAGACAATTTACTTCATTTCTGCCCCTCCGACACTTTCAAATCGATGTAAATGAAATTTAAACCATCAGTAAATTTTAAGGACGATGGGGTAGCGAAGCGAAGCACACCTCGTATAGCTAGCACAAAGTATAACAGAGTTGAAGAAAGTGACTTATGAAAAGCTAAAACCATTTCTGGCGCAGGTTTTGCGACAAAGGGACAACTATAGTATATACATATGTTATTAAGACTTTAACAAAATAATCAAGACAAGAGAAAATGTGCATTTTGTGAAATGGATATATATATACGAACATACATACATACATATTTACAAAATTAAATGAAAGAATTTGTTGCAATGAATTAAAAGAACAGAATGTGAAAAATATTATTGGTACTAATAAGTGAAACAAACAATTTTACAAAACTAAATGAAAGAATTTGTTGTGTTGAATTAAAAACCATAATGCGAATAAGCTTATTACTATTAAGAAGGTGATTAAAAATTGTTTTCAAATGATTACAGAAGTCATTTGATTTCATTTCATTCAAAAATATTAATTTTCCCCATTTATTTACAAAAATCGTACAGCGAATGAGGGTACAAAGTATAAAACGAAAATACCATAAAAAATGCTACCACGAAAGAAACTTTAAAGAAGACGCAGTGACAGAGTGACCGAGACCTCCGAAAACACCAATTATCTTCCGTCTCGTGAAATATCTGCAAGTACTTTGTGATAGCTAGTATGTAAATAAAAATCAAATGTTTTTCGTTAATAATCGCATAAACGAAGAACGGCTGCACCGATTTCGTATTTTTGTTTTTAATGTTTGTCATAACCTAGCTTAGGTTTTTACGGCAAAAAGTTTTACCACGGCCACTTTTTTAATTTATCTAAAATTAGAGAGCGGCTGGACCGATCTGTCCAATTTTTTATTTTAAATATTCGCAGTAATTTAAAGAAATAGTATTAAGGAGTCTTGTCCTCTCGGCCTGGTACCTCCCATATACATTCATTGAAGTATCTTGAGAGCTAATACGGTAAAACACCTGAGATTTTGCAGGAGTTACTCCATTGTGCTTATAAGTTGTAAAAAAGAAAAAGTTTAAATAAAACAAATGAGCGTTGTACCTCCGATATATTTTATTTTTTATTTTGGAACATCTTTTTATCTTATGCAGCAAAAAACGTGAAATATTGTGTAAGTACCCTACAATAAATGAATGACTGAAACTAACACAAACATAATTTTTTCACTATCACATTTGCAACAATTTTATATATGTATATATGTATAGCGTCAATTGCTCTAGTGGCTCTACTCCAACATATATAGGGTGTTTTTTAGAGGTATAGAACTTCGAATTGAAATAAAACACAAGAAAATCGTTTTAATGTCCATCAATTTGGCTTTATTGGAAGGATAATTTTATGCCATTAACGTTTAAATATGATTTCGGGCATGTGGCCGCCGCGGCTGGCTCGAATAAAGCCAATTCTACAGGTCCAATTTTCAACCACTTTTTCGAGCATATGGGGCCGTATGTTGGCAATAACGCCACGAATGTTGGCTTACAAATCCCCTAACGTTTCTGGTTTGTTGGCGTAGACGAACGACTTCACATATCCCCAAAGAAAATAATCCAGTGGTGTCAAATCACAAACGTAGTGCGAAAACGATCCATGGTTAACCGAATTAATTGCTCTGATGGACGATTATGTCGACCATAAAATGGACGGAGCTTGCGGTAAACTTCGTGAACTGAACCATTATTTTCGAAATAAATTTGCACGATTTGCAAGCGTTGTTCTTTTGTCAACCTGTTCATGATGAAATGGCAAACCAAACTAAATATTAATCACTTGACAGCTGACAAAATGGCCGCCAGTTAAAAAAGTGATGCCAACTTAAAGTTCAATACCTCAATAAAAAACACCCATTATGTAAGAGTGGAACATCTAATGTACACATACCAAAAATTTTAAAACATCGCATTTACTGTGAAATTAAAATTTATAGAAGTGTAAAAAAACTTAAGTAAAAACAATAGTGAATGAAAAAAATTTACATTATTTGATTTAATATATATGTACATATATATGCGTTCTTTTTCAAATTTTAGATATTTATAAAAAGCAAGGTGTCCTGGAGGTTGAAAACCGCATCACCTATGTTATTTTGTGTTTTTGGTTATTTTTGTTAGTTTTAAATATTTTACTTATTTATCTATTTTTTTATAATAAGAAACGTTTAGAACAATATGAAAATTGTGTTTATTAATGTAATTATGCAGGTTTGACTACTTTACTATGACAGTTATATAAATCAAGTGTGATTAGTCAGACGTGACTACAGCATGCATCGTTCATGATAAGTAAAGTTAAGGCAGAGTAAGCAGGTCCTATATATGTATATGTTTCATAGTAGATATTTTTAATTAATTAGACAAAGATGCAAAATCACACGTACACTAAAATTTATATCACTTTTATCACATTGCCTTTAACAAAAGGCGGTGTCAGATAGAACTTCAACGCTTCGCTTGACGTTTCTAGCGATGGTAGAAAAGCGTAAAGCAAAATGTGTTTGACACAATAAAAACTTTGACAACACCCACATTTTGTTTTACTGCTTCGTTTAATGCATAAAATACAGCACAAATTAATTACTCTAATGCCACTAACTCGTTTTGTGTGTAAATTTACCAAAAGTTTAATAAAAGTTCATGTTTACATGTGAGTTTGGCCAATCAAATTAAAATAATTATACCAACTGATTGTCAAAGCACGCAATCAGTTGGGAGTTGCATAATTTCTCGCTTCGCTTTGCGTTAAAAGTTTTTTATGTGACATGTTTCATATAAGCATGAACTCGTACATTTCATCTTAGATGTCAAAGCGAATCTTCAACGCAACGCAACGAAGCAAAGGTTGTATCTGACATGGCCTAAACGAATAAAACGGATGGATAGATACATCCATCACCATTGTCGGTCAAATGACTGGTCATTTCACTGTGAGTGTTTTTGCAGGGTAGTAGTGTTGTTAATTATTCGTGTTTAATATTTGTTCGAATGAAATTTCATCATTTTTTTCTTGTTCGAACGGACGAATAATTTTGAACTTTTGTTCGAATACTCGAACAAACAAAGACACGCATGTGTTTGAATTTAATTTTTTTATTAACAAACACAAAAATTAATTCATTACACAAGAAAAACAAATAGTTATAATAACAAGCTTAGAAATATTATCAAAAAGCGAAAGGAAATTAGTTAAAAAAGTTAAATTTTTATACACATTTAAAAAAATTTTAATATGTCATTGATTTCTTTTTAATAAGTCATTTCAAACCAGCGGATAATCTTACTTTTTAGCTTGTAGACGATTCTCTATTTATTTTTGATAAAAGGGGTAGAAAAGTATATTTCGGAAATTGTTGCTGTTAGTGATACCGTTAAAAAAGGATTAAAAAGCATATACAATTTGTGTGTTCTTTTCTTTGATATTTCTAAATAATTTAAATCAATCTCGAAATTTTTGACGATTTTTATATTAGTACCATTTCTTACTTTATTGATAAACTTTTTTGATCAGCTAATAAAACACTATCAGTTACATCAGAAATTTCATTTTTACTTCATCGTACTTGAGATTATTTGCGAAATTTTTATTACAAAATAATCGTGAAATTAAAGTATTTGCATACTCTTTTTTCGCTATGTGTGGCATATTTTAAAATGTTCTTATTGGAAAGCTTAGGAATAATATTATTTGTTTATATATTTATTGATAATAATAACCAACCGACCACATAGAACTTTTGATTAGATCTATAGAAAAGCAGTTATTTTTTAAACTCTTACCAGGAATTGTATGACAGATTCGATTTCATTAAAGAGACATTATCTTTTGAAAGCAAAAAAAAGATGCGTTTAGCGAACATATACATATCTACAAACAAGGTTACGTAAATACTTATAATTTGGAGTAATTTGATTATGTACTTAACATCCTATTGTTAACAAATTAAAAAGTTAAAAATGTAATATACTTTTTATAATATTCGAATATTCGAAAAAAGATATTCGAATAATTTTTTATTCTAAATTGAAAATTTTTGTTCGTGAGAACAAAAATGAAACAAAGTTGTTCGAATATTCGAATAATTGTTGTTCGAATGACAATACTAGTAAGTAGCGAATTGTCCTAGAAAAAAAATTCGAGTTGGACATGTGGGTGTGAGAATTGCATTTTATAAAATAGTGAAGGTTCAACCGCAAGCGTGGCACTTCTAATACAAAATTTTTTCCTTTCATCTCAAAACGTACATATGTATGTATACGAGTATGGGGTGTAGCAAAGCAGACAGGGTTTTAGCTAGTTAAGCAATAACTGCACTTACATATTATTTGGAATGAATTTTATCAGTACATTTTAATAAAAATGGGAATAAAAGATTGAAAACTCCTAAAAGGGGGATAGTAATTCGAGGCGGGATCGACCTATGAAAATCGGGATTAAGCGTAGTAGATAACACTTTTAAATGATCTCGTAACAATACACGCTTTAATTATAAACTAACTTGCCATTAGATGCGAGTTAAGGTTAACCCAGGCATACTAAGGTCCAATAATTGAGTTCTCAATAATATGTCATTTCGCAGATTGCCACTTAAATTTAAGTTGCACTTAAATGCAGTTTAATTTTTTCAGTCATAAAATTAAATGCTTACTTAAGAACTGTGAAAGTATGGTAGCACTGTGAAATGTCGACAGTTCTAAACGAAAACTGATGTTTAATGTAAATAACAAAATTAGGTTATCAAAATGTAGAAAGTTAAAATTGCATAAAAACTGATTTTATGAAACCTAAAGAGCATCCCAACGCATTTTTCTATTTATTTATTAATAAAATGAAACTATTTACTGCATATGTTTTATATTTATAAAAATTAAACGAAATTTTTTTAATACGACAACATGATGTTCATGTTCATGTTTTCAATAAACACACACAAACTTAAAAACACATGGTATGCACGAAAAACTTAAATAGAACTTATGTATATACGCAAGGTTGCGCATTTAAGTATTATTTAAATGTCACTCAACTTTGCACTGAAAAAATTAATTTGTTACTTAAATGACACTTAAAGATAAATGACACATAATTGATAAGTCAATTATTGGGCCTAACATAAGTAATAAAGCAATTGATCATGTAAACAACCTTTAGCCATAAGTAATAAATATAAGAAACAAATCATCAATAAGATAGTTATTGTAAGAACAAAGAATACTAAGGTAATATAATAAACAAAGAATACATGTGACCTGCTCCACGAAAAGGGAATTTTTTTAAATTTAAAATATTATATATATTATCTGTTTATATCACATTTTTAAATTTTTTCATTAATTATGTTCATCTTTACAGGTGATTTGTAAAAAAAATAAAAGACATAGAAACTTGCGGTTTGCGGCATTTGAAAGAGCGTTTTTTTTCCTATAAGAATCACCCTTTTCGTGGAGGAGGTCACACATGTTTATAATAACATTTTTTTTGGGAAAGTTTTATGGGTTGTCCCTTTAAAACATTTGATCGTAAACAAACTCTGAATGTAAACACTAAAATATAAAAGATACTAAAGAAGAAACACATATGCCAGGAGTAGCATATATTTTGTTACTCTAGAAGCGAACCGGTCGCACCAAGGATTCAACAAAATTTTTTTTATAGGAAAAAAAAACTAAACCAATTCTTCATATAGAAGATATAAATTTTTTATGTTTAAAAAAAAGCGGGAAGTGAGTGAAGTGAAGTTAATAAGTAAAAACAACGAATTTTATACACATAGTGAAAAAAATATATACGTATATGAAATTCACAAGTAAAAATATCTTTGATAAAAATAGATACTTGAACGACTCAACACAAGAAAGCATGGAACAAATAATTTAGCAACTGGCTGGTATACATAACGTGACCAGATGGTTTCTTCAAAAAGCGGGACATGATCAATCAAAAAGCGGGATTTTGAAAAAAATACCGCCAAAACGCGGGATTTAAAAATAGATATTTTTTAAAAAGCGGGATGTGTAATATGCACACACACATTTTCGTATGTACTTAGGAAACCCAGTTTTCAACTCAAAAGAAATGCTCTTCAATAAACACAAACATTTATAAACAAAAATATTTGTCTATATAAATAAAAATCAAATGTCGTTCGTTTGTAATCGCATCAATTCAGAGTGGCTGCACCGATTTCACTTTTTTGTAAGTGGTACCTCTCATACAAAATTTTTGTATTTTGGAATATCTTTGCATCTAAATGATCAAACAACTGTCTGCAGTCTGCAACTTCAGGAACAATCGAAGTGAAATTACCAAAGCCCATAATAAAACCTACGACCGTAACTTCAACTTCTCTCTAAATGTTGTTATATTTTCCTTTGTGCTTATTTTGCTTTGTAGTTTTGTTTAAAAATTTTTATGGAAAATGTGTTCACAAGGCAATTCTGTTTGATTTTTTGTGTATGTAACGATTTGTATAATAGACCTTGAAATTTTGTGGGGATAACTCTGTTGATATAAATTTAAGAATTTAACAAGTAGGCGTGGTGCGTCTGTATAGTGCATCATATTTTTTTATTCAAAAATAATACCAGCGTACCGATCTTGCTAATTTGCTTCCAGTGTGTTACTAATGATGATGATGATATTTTAATGGAGTGAGAATTTTGAAACTCTTCATGACTATTTATGTTTATAATAAGAATTGTATTCTACAAAATAGTGAAGATTGAACCGCAAGATTTTTCTTTTCATCTCAAAATGAAAATGGAATGAATTTTTGCCAATTACATATTAATAAAAATTTAATAAGAGATTGAAAATTTCAAAAGTCTAAAAAGCGGGACATAAATTCAAGGCGGGATCGACCTATGAAAAGCGGGATAATCCCGCCTAAAGCGGGATGTCTGGTCAGGTTAGGTATACAGCTAGCACTACAGAACCTACAACAGGAGAATGCATCTTTAAAGAATACATTGGACCAAATTCCAACAAGTTCTTCGGCAATTCAACCACAAGTATTATTGGAACCCAGGGTAGCCAATTATAATAACCCTAATGAAATAAACTTGGAGATATTTAAAGCATTAACTATTTTTGATACAAAAAAAAGTAATTATTGGCTTTGGCGAGAAGACGCAACAAGGCTAATGAACAGCATTAACCAACATACCAATTCCAACAAATACTTGGAAGCTTTAATAATCGTAAAATCAAAAAATAACGGGTGCAGCAGCTAAACCATAAAACAATAATCAACTTTGAGGCAATCATTAATCGACTGGACTACACATATTGTAACCAGCGCCTATTATACGTCCTGAAGCACGAATTAACTAAACTAACCCAAGGGAAATTATCATTATCAGAATTCCACGATGAGGTTAGTAAAGCACTAACAGTGGTAACATCAATAATAGCGATGTCCGGAGACCCACCAGAATCAATTAAATGTATGACAGCACATGCAATGGAAGATGCAGTTCGAACATTCAAAAATGGAATACACAGTAGTTTTACTCTCTCAATACTCTATGGGAATCCTATCAAGGACTTAGAAAATGCCTATGCAGTCGTACAAACCATAGAACATGACAACAATTACAAAAATATACACTGTGGTAATAACAACATAAATCTTGAAGATAACAGGAAGAATCAATACAGAAATCCATCATCAAAACACCAACAGAGGGAGTACCCACAGCAACTTCAACATTTTAGACGGCCATCATATCGCCCATTTAATCAACATCAACATAATTGGCAACAACAAAATAATTTTCCAAAGTCAGAACCAATGGACACCTGTTCAGGGAACACCAGAAACTGGAAAATAATTCATGAACCTGGAAAAGAATTCGTGACCAAAGTGGAAATTTTCAACAAACACACAAAGACCATAAACACAACCAGATAAAAACTCAACAAGAAGACAAGATTAGTATCACCACAGAGAAAACTAGTAAACGCTATAAAAATAAGTCTATTATTAAAAATTTAAACTCATAGGTGGGTTGTACTTTATTTTTATGAAGGATGAAGAAAATAAAGAATATAAAATTTTCATAGATTGCGGTGCAACCCACAATTACATAAACAAAAATTTAGAAATAAGCAATAGAATTAGGACAAAACCTTTAAGAATGATCTCTATCCATGGATAATCAATATTAAATTACAAACAGAAAATAAAACTGTTTAATATAGAATTATAATTTTATGAAATTAAAAATGATAATGACTATGATTTGATGTTAGCAGTTGAGGGCATAACACAATAAGGCGCAGTCATAGACATAGAAAAAAATTTGTATAGTCCCTGAGAAAGCACAAAAAATTAACTACTCGATAGGGGATAAAAAATATGAATTAGAGAAATGAACTAATGAAACAAAATAATAAAATAGGACCGTTACCATTTACAACAACCATAGAAGCTAGTATTAGAACTACGACAAATGAACCAATCTGGACAAAACAATATCCAGGCAATCTTAATGATACAGAGTTCGTGAATAAAGAAATAAAAAATTTATTGGAACACGGTATTATACAAAAAAGCTATAGCCCATATAATTCACTAATGTTGACCGTACACAAGAAAAGATTAGACAAAAACGGGAAGCCAAAGCGACGAATTGTTATAGATTTTAGAAAACATAATGAGCATACTATAACCGATAGATACATCATACCTGATGTCAATGTTACATTACAACACTTAGGAAATACTACACCACACCAGATTTAGAATCCGGTTTCCACCAGATAAAGATAAAAAAGAAGACAGAGAAAAACAGCTTTTTGTGTTAACGGAGGCAAATACGAATTTGTACGTATGCCTTTCGGTTTAAAAAATGCACCGTCCATTTTTCAACGTTGTGTACATGACATACTGAGATAATTCATAGGAAAATTCGTGTACCTTTACATTGACGATGTTGTAATTCGTTCATCTTCTCTAGAAGAACATATGAAACACATACACATAGTGTTTAAAGCTTTAAATAAAGATACTCTTAAAATTTCGGATGAGAAGTCTAAATTTTTTATGACTGAAATGGAGTATTTAGGTCATATTATTAATAAAAACTATTGTGAAATTTGCGAGGTTTTCTAGGTTTAACAGGTTACTATATGAGATTAGTACAAAACTATATACAAATTACGAAACCATTAACGCTCCATTTAAAAGGAGAAAATGCCCATATGGGAAAAAACAAGAGTAGTAATACAAAAATTAATATAGACAACATAGCCATAGAAGCTGTAAATGTAAAACTTAAATTAAAGGAACGGGTTGAATTATTTGAACCCAATTTTGACAAACCTTTTGAACTTACCACAGATGAATCCAACATATCTATTGGTGCAGTGTTAAGTCAAAATAAAAAGCCAATTTATTTTCTATCCCGTACACTTAGTACTTCGAAATTATATATAATCAATCACTGACATATGCTATCTCCGAAAAAAACCCCAACCCTAAATTGAAACGTTGAAAAGCCATAATAGAGGACTATGGTGCTAAAATTAAATACAAACCAGGTACTGAAAATGTTGTAGCAGACGCGCTATCACGAAAAGTTATTAATACAGCTTCTATAGACACCGAACACTCAGCCGAAAGTTCCGCAAGTAATATAATAAAAACTGTTACACAGCCATTTAATACATATGGTATACAATTTAAACTCGTACCTACTCCAAATTTCACCGAAACACGAACACGCACAATTTCTCTTAGTAAAGTACACCACACTATTAATTTTTCAAATAATAATGACCTGATAAGCGAATTAAAAAATATATTGGTCCCAAACCGAATCGTAGCTATACATATGAATATAGAAGATTTGTACCATTACCCAGTATTAATTAAAGAAACATTTAGGGCCATTATTACAACTTGCCGATAGTTAAAGGCAAGATTTTGTCGGACGGATAAATAGCTTAGCATTATAAAATCTTCATTTATTATTTTCTATCCATTAAATATTATTATTATTTATAAGAATAACAAACAAAAATTTAAGTTGTAATAATGCAAAGCTTTTTATCGGGCAGACAAAATACTGCCTTTAATTATCGGCAAGTTGTAATAATGGCTCTTATTGGTACAAATTTTGTACATACACCAAGAAAATTAAAAGATATACATATGTAATTGATAGAAACAATCAACTTCGAATTGTTAAGGAAACACATTTAAGAGCTCATAGAAGCTACGTCAATACAACAAAAGAAATTTTAGAAAAATATTATTGGCCAACCATAAAAAAAGATAGCAAACAATTTAACAATCACTGTTCTGCATGTTTATTTGGACGATATGAGAGAAATCCAACTAATGAGCCTCTCCGAGAATCAGACATACCATCACAGCCAAGAGAATACATACATGCGGATATTTACTTTAATGATAAATTCTCCAAATACATAGTCGCCTAAGAAATAAATACAAGAGCAAAACTAGAAGATAAAATGGAAGAAATAATTATCAAGAACTTTCCCGAATGCAAACGACTCATGACCTATAATGAGGCAAGTTTCATTACACTAGCATTTAAATAAATGTTCATAAAACATGGCATACAGAAGATAGAAACGCCAGTGCATCGATCAAAAGCAAACGGGCAAGTAGAAAGAGCCCATAATTCTATTAGTGAGTTAACACGAATATTTAAAATACAAAACTCTTCCACGGTAAAGGAAGAAATCTTTAGAGCTGTTAAGGAATTAAACAACTCAATACATACTGTAACAGGATACAGACCAAGGCAAATACATTTCGGTACAATAAGTTACAATAAAGAGGAATTTACAAAAAAATTACGTAAAGCATCAACTAAAGTACTAGAAAGATTGAAAACACACGCAAAACATCGAACATTCGAAAAAGGTACCCAAATTTTGGTAAGAATCACAGGTGTTAGAAAGAAAAGCCAACCCAGGTTTAAAAAAGAAATTGTACAAGAAGACCGTGGGGATACGATCTTAACCCGAGGAGGAAAAACTGTTCATAAAAACAATATTAAGAACATCACAATTCAAGAACATGATACAAATATACCTGATATTAGCCGTGCTGGCAATGTCATTCCAGACACAGGAAGCAATAATTGAAATCAAAAAAGTAGAAAACAAGAAGTTTATTCTGACAAAAACTGATGACGTCCTCCTTTTCAAGGAATACTCATATCTCTTCCATGTCACTAATATAACGAAAATACTTATACCTTATAGAGAAATTGTTACAGAAGAATATAAGCCCACTACTCAAGAAATGATATTGATAAAGAAAATTGAAGTATTGGCAAGCCAATTAAACGAATATAAAAGATACACTAGATCATTAAACTTTCTCGGGTCAGCATTAAAATTCGTCACAGGGATTCCAGATCACGACGACCTCATTACAATGGAAACAGCTATTAATGCACTAAGAAACAATAACGAAAAAAAACTTTTGATTAACTCAAGATTCGAGAAATTAATTGATGCACTTCGAGAACAGCCATTAAAAAATCACTTCGTTATCCAGGAACTATATATCGCCAACTACTAATACTCATTAGGACAATTAATGCCACGAATAATAACGAATACCTTACCGAATCCTTTAATTTAAATGACATCAGACAAATCATAAAACATGAATTAATCTCAGTACCTATAATAAACATCCTAAAATACTCAGATGTACAAATCGTCAGAACAGGAGAACTATTCATAGCTATTTATAAATACCCTGTACTTAAGAAACAGTGCGAATTTTTTACATTTACGCATATAAGTTTTAGGCATGGGAAAGATGTAACAGATGAGCAAATTGCCCAATCCGACAAATTTATTAGAGTAGATCACTGTCAGAACCATTTAGGAAGAAACATTTGCCGAAAAAACAGTGACACGGACACATACATAATCTCACTACTCGAGAATAGGAACAGTAAGTGTAAAATAATACAGAAATATAACAGGAACTTAGAACAAATAGAAACAAATAGAAGTAAACAACCAAACCATAGACGGAATTAATTTTATAAAATATACAGATACTGTAAGAAAAGACAGTAAAATTTATAAAAATTACCAGAATCAGATCAGAAAAGCTATACTTATGAAATATTATGAAGATTTTTAGATATTAGAAATAATAAAATCTAATACACCATGGGCTTTTAAAGAGGGTGGCGTTGGCTGAAGTAGTTAGCACGTTGACTACAAAACCCAAGGTCCTAGGTTCGAGCCCGGTCTCCGACAATCATTAAAAATAATAACACTACGCATTTTTCTGATGTGCATTAGTGTCATTTGTATCAGTTGATGTGGTCACTAAAAACTACACCGACTACAACAGATACTAATCCTAATGTAACATCAGAGCCGCCCTCCTTCGTTGTGTGTCGAAGTAAAATAACAAATAAAATAAAATGGCTACTAAACACAGCTTCAAAATTTAATACGCCTCATTTAACAAGAAGGCGCTGCAACACTGCGTTATCAAAAAGCGTGCAAAAAAAGCAGAGTTGTAAAAGAATGAAGCTTTCCTCCATCTCTTCCTTCACCACCTGTCTTCTTTATCACTATCCCTTCCCTATCACCCTCCCTCACTATCTTCTCTTCAACTAACAGGTAGCACAAAGGGATCATTATATTGGACCCAAGTGAGCTGGATTTCAAATTTCACCCTTCCTTACCAGCAGCCCGCTAACCTAACCTAACCTATGTGCTTTTAAAAACATAGATTCATTAAAAAGAATCAGTATACCTTTTGAAGAACACCTAGGCCTACATTATGAAAAAAAGGCAGTACAATTAAAGAAAAAAAGTACACTTTATTAAGTTCAAAATCAATACATAATATAAATAATTTATGTAATAAAAACTCAAAATATAAAATTCACTGCATAACAATAACAATTTATAAGGTAAGGAGCACAAAATAAGAGATCATAAATACTATTTATACATAATATTATACAAGCTTAAGAATAGTGAAAAAATTTTTGAATTAAAAACCAGACAGTTGGACTAAATCATAACAAATATTTATAATTTTTTTGTACTTCATTAACAGTTGGCATATTTACCTCTTTCGGTTTTTAAAAGATTTAAAAATCGTTACATGTGTAATCAAAATTAGTTCTTATTATTAACCCACTTTCTAACTTTTCAATCAAAAGTTTACTTCGTTCTTTTCTCCAAATAGAAAACATAGAACTGAAAATTCTTTCCGTTGCTGCATTTGAATGAGGAAGTGAAAATATGAACATACATATATTTTCGAAATTAAGAAAAAATCCGCTTTGTAGGAACGATTTGTAAATATGGCTGTGCATCACAGTATGATAAAAAGGGCTAAACTGAAAAAATACACGTTTAGCGCTAGCTTTAAAATTTTTCTGCTAAAAATCAATCCACAAATATATGTATGTATTTGTAAAGTAATTTATTACAAAATAAATAACTACCATGAGATGAATATACATATAACATGAGCTTGATATATAACATATCAATTAGGTACATACATATTTAATTTACATTTCATCGTTATTAAATAAAATTTTGATTTCGTGTTCTTCTAAAGGTGTAAATTATCTGTTTTTAGGCTATACCTATCGAATATCTCTGAAAGAACAAAAAAATTTGAAAAAATAGAACAATTATTCTATATTGTTTCTTCTTTTTTAAATTGGCAAAGCAAACTAACAAAATGAAATGGCAATGCATGCCACGTTATTTCATAAGTCGATATTGCTAGATAGAAGGAAGAATAATGCCCCTATTACTACGGTTTACAACTCAATTAAGTTTAGTTGGAATTGTAAGAACTTAACTTTAAAACAACTTTACTGTTTTGTTTACTGGTATTCTCAATTACAACTTATTTTAGTTGTATTCGAAACAATGCTCGAAAAGAAAAGATTTTTATCTGTGCTATGTTTTTTGAAACCATAGTAGCCACCTCAAAACATTTTAAATATTTTCAGTTTTGGCCTTTTAGTTTTAGATTTCATGTTTTATGAACATGGCAACAATAGTGGTTGTCAAATGGGATTAGTTGGCGTCAGGAATAAAGAAGAAAAACTAATACAACACTCGAAATACAACTGATAAAATGATGATGAAAAATTTGTAATCCATAATAAAAATTTGACAACTACAACTAAACTATCCATATAGTTGTAAATCATAATAGGGGCCTAAGTTCGCAAATATTAAAATGTACTCGTAGCCATATCGAGCAAAAAGTAAAAAGGGCTGAAAGATAATTGTAAAAAGTGCTAGATTAGCCCTTTTTTTAGTTTGGAGCCCAAAATTTTTTTTCGCGTTTTGAGTGACTTCAAACGGGCTAAATCTAGCCCGAAAAGAGCTAAGTTGGCATCACTGTATATATGTGTTCATTTGTATAAGAAGACGATTGATGTTCGGCACCCTGGTGCTACTTTGGGCAGCGCAGCTTTAAATCGTGTATAAGAGTTAGTATTTTGAAATACTCATCAGTTTTAAAATTAGACTCAAAATCGCTAGGTATTTCCCTAACGAAAAATCGACTGCCTACTACAATAGCCACAAGTAATGCAAGAGTTCACCTTTTGACTCTCTCAATTATGGATAATGTTAATGCCTTTAACCTAAAAAAAAAATTTTTGCGAGTGGAAAACAACTGTGCTGATATTCCAAAGAAAATCAAGAAGAAGAAAATTATTTTAAGTACATAATTATTTTGATTTTGTGTTGGCGTCAGTTACAATTGGAAGTTCGTGGGCAGTGAACGTGTAATTTTTACTGAAGAAAGTGGTTTTCTCTTAGAAAGTTAAAATGGGTAGCAAAAGTCAATTAAAACGTTGCATAAAATAACAAAAAGAACAATTAATTGAATAAAAGTTCACGTTAAATGTGTTCGCTTTCCCCAAAAATTCTGATCACCAATGTTTGCGTTGTTGTGCCAGTACTCTGTTCTTTAATTTTGTTCACGAAAAATATTCCACGTGAACAAAATGTTTGCATTTTATTCCCGATAAGGGTGAACAATTAATTTTTTTTTATTTCGAGTAATTTGATTACTTAACATCCTATTGTTAACAAATTAAAAAGTTATGAATACTTTTTTACAAAGTAATTACAGAAATTGTTCGAATATTCAAATATTCGACAAAAAATATTTCAATAATTTTTTATTTTAAATTGGAAATTTTTGTTCGTTCGAACAAAAATGGGAAAAAGTTGTTCGAATATTCGAATAATTTTTGTTCGAATGCCCACACTAGTTGGTACTCATTTCTCTCACTTATGCCGACAATTTCGGCCATTCTTAATGTTCTGCTAATTGTTGACAGCTGCTTTGCTTGCACGTGTTTTGGCTCGTCTTCGATTATTACCTTGGTTCGTGCGGCGGCTTCCATTGAGGTGATTGAGCTTTGGTTTCCACGTCATAACCATAAACCCACGATTCGTCAACAGTTATGACCCTCTGGAGCAAATTTGGGTCGTCGCGAAAAGATTCCAACAGCTCATTAGCAATGTTCATGCAATGCTGTTTTTGGTCGAAATTGAGCAATTTTGGTACGAATTTCGCGGCGGCTCGTCTCATGCCCAAATAATTGATAAAAAATCGAATGGCACGAGCCAATCGATATGTCTACATAGGTCCTCAGCAACTTCTCTAATGGTGATTCGACTATTGGTCAATACCATTTTCACTTCATAAATTTTTTCGGTCTGTTGTTGAAGTGCTCGGGCGTCCGGCACGCTCTTCGTCGTTCACAGCTTCTCGGCCTTCTGAGAACATTTTGTACCACCGATAAACGTTCCAAGGTAGCTTGTCCGTATGTCACAGTCAACATTCGGAATGCACCCGCGCACTTAATTTCGTTTTTCACACAAAATTTGATACAGGTTCTTTGTTTTATTTTTTTTTTAAATAGGTAAAAATCGAAGACGAGCCAAAATATGTGCAAGTAAAGCAGCTATCAACAATTAACTGAACATTCAAAATGGCTGAAATTGTCGGCATAAGTGAGACACATGAGTACCAACATAACGCCACAAAAAAAATCAAAATTCGAGTATACGCACATAAATGAGATACCATTATAAAACAATATCTATAGCTGAGTTTACATCTGGCATTTTTTGTGTGACATGTGCCCAAAAAAACGTAACCACTAATTACTAATGAAAAACTGTTTGATTCAGACATGTATTTATTGATTTTCACTGTTTCTAATCATCTTGGATTCTATAAAACTGTCTATTAGTTATGTATGAAACTGTTTAACTTAATAAATACGTGTGTGAATCAAACCGTTTCTTATTATTAATTAGTGGTTACGTTTTTTTACGCATGGTGGCACATGGCACACAGATGTAAACCCGGCCTATGTAATTAAAAATAGTTACAACATAAGAGAAAATTTTAAAAGATTGCACGAAAAATTTCAGGTGTAAGTAGGAGTTATGAACTTCAGCGCAATCGGATGAAATTTCCATTGCTTTGGCGGGGCAGTAACTTGATATGTAGTTATGCTGTTAACAAAAAATATGTACCTACATAGATGGCGGTTGATATCAACAGTGGTTACATTTATATTATTCTATAACACTGTGACAAATTTTAATGAAATCGAAATACTTGGGAAGTGTTACTATTTGTCTGCTCGACAATACGAATATAACAACAATCTGTATTTTAGTTTTTCCAAACACCCACAAAACCTTGAGTAATGAGTAAAAACCAGGTTTTTCGTACGCGTATGCACTTATCATCCTCTAACTAACTTAAATATAAACCGATTTTAAATTTATAAACGGATTTAGAAAGAAGAAGTAAGGCCCAATAATTAAGTTCTCAATTATATGTCATTTAGCTAATTGCCACTTAAATTTAAGTTGAACTTAAATGCAGTTTAATTTTTTCAGTCATAAAATTAAATGCTCATTTAAATAATATGAAAGTATGGTAGCACTGTGAAATGTGAAAGAATTATCGATACATGGTAAATTATACAAGGTACATGCAGAAAGTTGTCAAACTTTGTTTACAAGCCGCAAAAATGTTAGTGTATGTGTGTGAATAAAATGATTACAGTGTTGCCAATGAATTTGCACATAGCTGTGTCTCCAATTACACATTGAGAAAAAATACACTACACATCCTCTTTGTAGGTTAAAATTAAACAAAAATAGAACCCAAAGTAGAATTACACACAGATTATACATGAATCTAATTACATGGCCTACACATGAGAGTAGAAATTACACAATCTGTGTATTACACACATATTGGCAACACTGAATGACTATAATAATGCATGAATGCCGCGTCTGCAATTGTACTTTAGTTACCCTGTAATTGTTATTTTTAACAACAAAAGACATCTTTTTTTTGACTAAATTCTGTTTGTTTCTACCAACAAAATGCGTGTGTTTTTTTTGTTGTAATTTTGTTGTAGTTGTGCAAGTACCTTGTATAATTTTACCATGTATCGATAGTTCTAAAAGAAAACAGATGTTTAATGTACATAAATAAGAAAAGCGGTAGTGAAATTATTTAAATGGAATAAAGAAGCCTAAATTTTACTTCAATTTAAGTAAACTTTTTATTAAAAGCTGTTAAAAAATATAAAAGTGTAATTGAGAACAACAAAAAACGGACAGTGTGCGCTGAGAAAAAAATTCATGCCTGGAAGAATATAGAACGTGAGTTTAATAGCACGTTTACTCACACTTTCCGCGCAACCATAAAAAAATGCGAAAATGTTAAGGCGACTGCAAAACAGAACTTTGCCTCGGACAAAAGCCAGACATATGCTACTAGTGGTGGACCTCCACACCACAGTGTAACTACCAAAACGGACCAAACAATTTTGGAAATTTACCAGGAGGCGCAAATTTTGGGAAAGCAGTCCATATATGATTGCGATGCAGACGAAAATGGTAAGTAGGCCCTTTCATTTATATTTAAATTTATATTTCTCAAATTGATTAATATGTATTTCATTAATCGTAACTACATATGTATATTTGCAATATTTAATTTATAGCTACTGCATCCTGGGAAAAGTACACGTCAACAATGCTAAAGAAGCCTGTACACAAAAAACTTAAATACAAAAAAACTACTAAAGGTTCGTGAACAAATGTTGCAGAAGCTAAGTTTGAGAGGCAAAAGCTTGAAATGGAGATTGTTTATGCGCATAGTGTAAAGGTCCCTTGATTAATTATTGTTCATTGGACCTTTCTATGTTTGTTTTCTCTTTTCGTTAAGTTGTTGTGATTTTGTATATATGTTTTTTCATGTACTTACTTACATATTGTAAACCCCAGCGAACGGTACGTAACAATAAAACCCCTTGTTATTATAAAAATTGAAAAATTTGTAAAACCCCTTTTTTATTTATAAAAATATTTTCGAGAAATATTTCGAGGAAACATTTTGGTCCTTCGAGCCGGATAAACCTCCCGAGTCCTTGAAATATTTTCAAGAAAATATATGTAATTCCAGGATCCATCCCGTGCATCTTTTGGAACACAAAAAAAAGTGGATAAAAACCCCAAAACCCCCGTAGCCCAAATAAAGTTAATAAGAAAAGGTTAGTTGTGTGCTTTATTTTGAATTTTTGTGCAATAAAGACATAAGTGTGTAACATATAAAAGAAGTGAGACAATTTCAAATTATTCAATTTGCCGTCTGTAAAACATAGTTGCAAAGCAAAAGTGCATTGTACCCATTTTTTTTATATCCCAATTTGTATGTGTGTACATACAGTAAATTTTTTAAAGATAAAAAAAAAGTTGAAAAGCACAAACATATGTACATGTATGTATTATATATAAATATATATGTTTGTTAATACAGTTTTTAACATTTCTTGAAATTGAAACATATTTACATATATATATGTATTATATACATACATACATATGTACGCGCCTAATTTGTGCATATTTCTTTTTTGATAAATTGTTTCACTAAAAGGAGAACAAAAATAATTTTTACTCGTTACTTTTAATAGTTACAAATTATAAAAAAAAAAGAAAAGAGACAAAAACAGCAAAAGCCAACGAACGCGAGAAATAAATACATATTTAAATTTGTGGTATGAATTTTTATTTTCTGGATGCAGTGGCATAATTAAAAAATAAAAATAACAAGGTTGTGTTATTATTTTATAAAAGTGAAACCCAGTGGTTAATAACTAAATTTTAGTTAGTGATTGTACCTATATGCTCTTTTACAAGAGAAACAACCACTAAATTACCCAGTGTTTGTTGGTTTTGGTTTGTTTTGTTTTATTTCTATTTTATATTGTCACACACACACACAACCTATACTAGTGCTGCAACATTTTTTATTCGGATAAAAAACCGATTGATAATTTTATTTACCTTTCTATAGTGAAATTTTACTCGTGTTTTTTAATTACATTCTTTTTAATAAATAATTAGTACCATTTTATTAGTAATTTTTCCTCGAGTGAACAATTTTTCTAACGAATATAACATATTCGATTAACCCGTTGTGGATACCCGTGATTAAATCAGTGCAGTACTAGTGTTTAAAAGAATTGGATACCTTTTTGTTAAAAAAAGCGTTTTCACACTTTAGATTAATCCTTATTTAATTAGTTTTTTACCGAGTTCTCAAATTGTAACCCGAATTTTTCTTGATATTTTACACAAATTATTGAAAGAGGAATCTAAGTGTGAAAATACTTTGTTGTATATTAATTTTACCCTAAATATAAATATATCTCTTTTGATTTCATATAAATTTATTTCAAAAAGTTTTGAACCCATTACCCCCACCCAAGAAATTTTATCTCGTTTTAAAATTTACTCATTCGGATTTCGCAAATTTTCTCGTGGTAATTATTTTTGAAAAATCTTCATCGTTCCTTTTATTCGGAAACTGAAATTTATCGGTTTACTCCATCTCAAAGAATTTTCACTTGTACGTTTTTTTTAAATAAACGCTTTTAAAATTTCCCAATACAACTTGAGATCAAAAATGGACATGACTACGTTGATTCGCAATGCCGACCGTTTGGAAAATTTGAAGCATATATTGCTTCTATACCACTAGCGGAACACAAACTCGGCTCTGTGAATAGTCATGAAAAGGAGCTCAATCGGTTATGGGAAGCTGTTCGGTCAACATACGACTCTTTATTGATTGAAGCCGCAAATGTTAAAGACCCCCAAGTTAAAGAATTGAAAGCTAAGTATCTTAATTCTTATGGTACTTACACTCGGGGATGTCTCTTATAACTGGTCTCCTAGAACAACTTAAAGTGGCGGTGCAGGTCGAGAGGTCGATAGCGCAATCCGCGCCTATGATTAATTTACCCCCTTGTGATACGCCCATATTCTATGGAGATTATAAGAGCTGACCCTCATTTCGGGATATGTTCTCCGCTTTGTATGGTGATAACCCCCGATTGACCCCAGTACAGAAATTGTACTATCATTTGCAAAAAACCGCTAAAGATGCACATGATACCATACAAACGGTGCCACTGACTAACGATGGCTATGAAGTCGCATGGAAAAAGTTGGTCGACACATATGAAAATAAAGATGCCCTTATAAACGAACAGCTTCGAGCTTTATTAAATATTAAACCGATTTCGCAAGAATCTAGCGCCAATATTAAAAATTTGCAACGAACGATAAATGATTGCATTACGAATCTTCCTCTCCTTGAAGTAACCCCTGAAATATTCTACCACGTAATGCTGGTGTATATTTGTGCTACAAAGTTACCCGAAAACACTCTGAGTCTTTGGGAACAATCTAAAAAACTTAAAACACCCCCTAAATGGACTGATATGGATGCTTTTTTAACAGCACATTTCAAAACCTTTGAATCAATTTCTGACATAAGGCAGTCCCATTCAAACCCTGTTCAAAACCCGAACAAATACCCCACCACTGCCAACGTACGAAATAACCCCATTTTTAACGCTGCTAAAAAACAATCTAATGATAGTAGAAAAATTCAAAGTTTTGCGACAAAAACCAATTCTACTCCAACGGTTGTCGTTGTTTCCTTTGCCAAGGGTCTCAGCCTATTAGACTTTGTCCCAGATTTTTGAGTCAGAGTGTTGATGAACGTATGTCAACAGTGAAGCGGCTAAAATGTTGTTCGAACTGTTTGGCAACATCACATGAGTTCAAAAATTGTAAAAGTGTTCATGTGTGCTCACTTTGTAAACAAAAGCATCATTCTTTGCTTCATAGAGATGTAAGATCATATATATCTGCCAGTAACTCACCCCAGCTCCCTATAGCTTCTAGTACGACTGCAGTGTCATCTCAACCCACAATTAACACAATTGTAACTCCAGGTAGCAGTCATTCTCAACCCCCACTCGATTTCAACCCTTCAACTTCTGCCGCGGCTCGGAATTTACATACTTATACTGGACATCTGAATTCCAATACAAATCAAACAGTGATTTTAGGCTCGGCAGTTTGCATAGTGCATATAAATGACCTTAGATGCGCAGCCCGAGCCCTAGTTGACCCTGGTTCACAAGGTACCTTCATTTCAAGAAGGTTACAAAGGAAGCTCGCTATTCCCACATTTTCTGTACCATTGACAAGTGTCACCGGAATGATGAACTGTTTAGCTGGTAAATCCTCTACCATGTGCAATCTAACAGTCAGTTCGCCGATTGACCCCAGCTTCAAACTAAAAGTATCTGCCTATGTCGTAGAAAAAATCACTGGTCAGTTGCCTTCATATAATATATCTGACATTGTAACTTCATCCTTCCCCGATATTACACTGACCGATGTCATGTGTACCCGTATGGATATACTTTTTGGAGGAAATGTGTATCCCAAAATTTTAACTACGGATGTTAAAATACATCCAAATGGCAACTTGATCGCACAGAAAACCGTGTTCGGGTGGATCGTCACAGGCGAAGTTTCTCAGCCTCACCCCTTACACTCAATAGCATCGTTTTGCACCCATCTCGAGTTAAATACTCAACTCGCTCGTTTTTGGGAACTTGAAGAAGTTCCACAAGCGACCCACTTATCGGAAGATGATGAATATTGTGAGAAACTTTACCAGGCTACGACTTATAAAAATCTTGATGGCCGGTATGTAGTCTCTCTCCCATTTCGTCGAGAATTCTCAAATGAATTGACATTAGGGGATTCTCGGAAAAGCGCCTTTTCTCAGTTTGTGCGAAATGAGGCACGTTTATTGAAAAACCCCGAATTAAAGTCACAATATGACAATGTAGTTCGCGAATACTTCACAATGGGACACATTAAAGCCGTCAATCACCCCGATTGCATGGTAGATAAGTATTATTTACCTCATCATGCAGTGTTTAAACCCGACAGTGTAACCACGAAACTCCGAGTAGTATTTAATGCTTCAAACCCCTCCTCCAATGGCGTGAGCCTGAATAGTGTGTTGTACCCAGGTCCTGTCTTACAGACAGACCTTACCATTTTGCTGCTGCGGTGGCGTTTCTTCCGATATGTTTTTAATGCGGATATTGAAAAAATGTATCGCCAGATACTAGTTCATCCCAATCAAACCCAATACCAGCGGATTTTGTTTCGTGATAATCCTGAAGCTGAAGTTAAGGACTATGAGCTTAGCACGGTCACGTTCGGAGTGAACTGCGCGCCGTACTTAGCGATTCGTACTCTTTTGCAATTGGCTGACGATTGTAAACCCATAAGTCCTGCGGCGTCCGAAATTTAGAGAACTCAAATGTATGTTGACGATGTTCTTGCTGGAGCACATGAACTAGAAGACGCTTTTAAGAGGCGTAATGAACTAACCCATGTTCTTGGTTCGGCTGGTTTTGTTTTACGGAAGTGGACCGCCAATCATTTACGACTCTTAGAAGACTTACCCCGGGAGAATCTGCTTGATGCAGACTTTTTAAAATTTTCGGATGCCAGTACTACAAAAACCCTAGGCTTGCGATGGGATGCTAATAAGGATAGCTTCTATTTTAAACTCAAGTCGCAGCCACGCCAGGACATTGTCACGAAACGGTCTGTCTTGTCTGAGATAGCGAAATTGTTTGACCCTGCAGGATGGTTCTCACCTAAAATTATTGTAGCTAAAATCATAATGCAACAAATTTGGAAGGACAAGACAGACTGGGATGAAAGTTTGCACCCCCTAACCCTATCTCAATGGCGCGCATTTTTAAACGATTACAGTAATGTTGAGAAAATTAATATTCCAAGATGGGTTAATTTTCTTCCAGAAAATGAATTTGAACTTCATGCGTTTTGCGACGCCTCTGAAAAGGCATACGGCGCTGCTCTTTATATTCGAAATATATCACCCCATTCAATTACGGCGCATTTACTCGCGTCAAAAACGAAGGTAGCTCCCGTAAAAGCTGAAACATTACCCCGTTTAGAGCTATGCGGAGCGGCTTTGATGGCAAAAATGGTAGAATCATTATGTACCCAATTAAATCTAGACATGAGTAAGGTTTATCTATGGACTGATTCTACTATTGTTTTATCCTGGCTTAACAAACCCCTGTGCCATTGGCCCACCTTTGTTAAAAACAGAGTAGCGTTAATCGTGAATAAAGTTGGTAATGAGAATTGGTCACATGTAGATTCCAAGGACAACCCCGCCGATTTGGCAAGTCGTGGAACTCTTGCACGAGATCTAATTGAGAATCCCCTTTGGTGGCATGGCCCTTCATGGTTAAGACAACCGCGAGAGTGCTGGCCACAATATACCCCTATTGAACACCAACACCTTGAAGTTCAATCGTTTTCAGTTCAGCTCGAAACCCCGTACGACATACTGGAACGTTTTTCAGATTTACCCCGCGCAATGCGAATTATTTCGTATATGTTCAGGTGCTTAACGTATTTGAAGACCCGAAATTGCTTATATGACACTCTAGATTTAACCCAGTCTGAAGTAAAATTCACTCGAAATCGCTTGATTTTAATGTGTCAGCAAAATTGTATACCCGAATATACCCCACTTTCAAAGGGTATACCATTATCTACAAAGAGCAATTTACTAATGTTAAACCCCTTTATCGATTCAAATGGCTTTGTTAGAATTAATGGTCGATTGGCTAGATCACATGGCTTAACATATGATGAGCGATATCCTAAAATTTTACCATATTCTGCCCGCTTTACTCGCTTATTTGTTGAACATGTGCACAAGTGCTCTACTCATGGCGGCCATTCATTAATGCTCCGTTTAATTAGAAATGAATTCCGGGTTCCTAAGTTAAAAAATCTGATCCGTACTGTAATTCATAACTGTAAGGAATGCACGATTTACCGAAAGAAGTCCGGTCAGCAAATTATGGCTGCCTTACCCCCTGAACGATGCTCTATGTCGAGACCGTTCACCCATACCGGCTTAGATTTCGCAGGCCCATTCGACATAAAATCCTACATTGGTAGGGGTTGCCGAATAACAAAAGGCTATGTTTTAGTTTTTGTTTGCTTCGCTACAAAAGCTATTCATTTGGAGGCAACTGGTGATATGTCGACGGAAACATTCCTAGCAGCCTTTGCTCGCTTTTTCTCACGTCGTGGATGCCCTTCTCGTTTATATTCTGACAACGGAACTGCATTTGTCGGTGCTGCTAATTTACTCGAGGTTGACCGAAAACAGTTTTTATCTGAAATTAAGCGAAAGGTACTTGTACGGAACAGTTTTCAGCCTGTTGAATGGCATTTCATTCCCCCCGGTGCTCCTCATATGGGCGGCTTATGGGAAGCCGGCGTAAAGAGCGTCAAAACTCATTTACGTAAAATCTCTGGTGTTCAGAAATTTACCTTTGAGGAATTTACAACTATGCTGACGCGCATAGAAGCTTGTCTGAATTCCAGACCGTTAACTGCCATGACCGATGATCCCTCTGACATGGTTCCATTAACGCCAGGTCATTTCTTAATTGGTGCGCCTATTCTGTCACCCCCTGAACCCGATCATTCTAATCTCTCTTTGAGTGTTGCCAATAGGTGGCAAAAGCTTAAAATTCTTCACCATCAATTTGCCCAGAGGTGGAAAGAAGAATACCTCAAAGAACTTCATCGTCGAGTGAAATGGAAATACCCCCAGAAAGATTTTGAAGTAGGCGACTTGGTAGTTGTCCGTCAGGATAATTTACCCCCTAATGAATGGCGACTCGGACGAATAGAAAAGACTTACGTGGGACATGATTCTAAGGTCCGTACAGCGGACGTGAGAACAGCTTCAGGCGTTTTCACCCGGCCTATTGTGAAGCTTGTTCTCTTACCCAAATCAGAAACTCACTAATTACCTTTTTTCTCTTTTTTATCTATTTCGCCCGTTTTTTTTTAGAACAATGTCTAGTGCATCCCGTCGCCTTAAAGTCCACCGCGAACCCGTTGAAGGCCCTCCGACCTCTACTTCTTCTGAGAAAAAGACCCCACGAGCTGAAAAATTGCGAGACTGCCGCTTGTGCAAAAGCGATCATGCATTACGAAAATTCATGAAATTTCGCAAGATGTCGGTCAAAGAACGATGGGAAACGGTGACGAAGTTTCGATATTGTTTTAACTGCCTGGCTCATTCACACATGCGGGACAAGTGCACGAGTCGGGAACGATGCCTTGAGTGCAAAGCCGAGCACCACACCTTGCTCCATCGCTACAAAACGAAAGGCGCCGACCTACAAACAGCGGTAAAAACGACAACATTAAATAAAAGGAGATCGAAAAAACGCAGTAAAGTCAAGACCACCCAGCAATGCCATCAGTGTTCTCAACACCAACAACCTCAACGCCCTTCAAACCAAGGTCAACAGCACCAACTTCCTGCTGTGAATCATCCGGCGACTATCGTCATCAAAGTGATGTCCGGACGAATTGTTTAGTTTTTTTTCACTATTTTTTATTTTTATTAATTTTTATATTTTTATACTATTATATTTTATAGTTTTTTTTATCATATTTTATTATTTTTTGCCTGAATTCATCTCCATAAATGTAAACATTTCTAATGAATTATTTTTTTTGAAGAAACCTTTATTTTTATTATTAAATCCCCCTATGATAGGCCCGCACTATAATTAGTCCTCTTTGTTGCAGTCTAGCAAGGGGGGCGGGATGTTTATGCGCATAGTGTAAAGGTCCCTTGATTAATTATTGTTCATTGGACCTTTCTATGTTTGTTTTCTCTTTTCGTTAAGTTGTTGTGATTTTGTATATATGTTTTTTCATGTACTTACTTACATATTGTAAACCCCAGCGAACGGTACGTAACAATAAAACCCCTTGTTATTATAAAAATTGAAAAATTTGTAAAACCCCTTTTTTATTTATAAAAATATTTTCGAGAAATATTTCGAGGAAACAGAGATGCTTGAACAGAAACTGGAAATTGATTTCATTAAAATGAAAATGAATCACTTTAAAACGACGTCGCCTTAATATTTCCGTACTTTGTTTTATTCTCAATTACACTTTTATATTTTTTAACAGCCTCTAATAAGCAGGGTACATCAATTGATTGAATTGCCACATTTTTCATTCCATTCGGTATTTGTTTTTTTGTTGTTAAGTATTGGTTTTTGTTTCTTTTGTTATATGTTGTTTAATTATGCGTTATTTTTCCTTTTATAATTTATTTTTTAAGAAAAAGAACTTTTATTAATAAAATTCTTAATTTTAAAAATGTATTTCGGACTGGTGCCTTTTATTTGCAGTTTATAGTAAATTTTTAAAATAGTTGTTTATCAAATTGCGTCGGGTAGTATTTTTATTTGAATTACTTGCTTTAATTTTTTTGGTACATTGGTGGCTATTCTGGAAAACGCGTCGAAGAAGTGAAACTTTACATTAAAACAAAAACAAATTTTCAAAAATTGTTTTTGTTTGCCATACATTTCTAAAATGAAATATACGTGAGCAAAGTATATTTATATAAAGTATATGCAGGTCTACAACAACTAAGAAAGTACAAAAACAACAGGCGATTTGTTTGTGTAAGAATAATGGATGAATGTCAAAAACAGATGAATACAATCAGACCTGGGAAACTTGCATTACTTTTGCATAAGCACTGATTGAAAAACAAACATTTTAGTGCAAATTTAAATTTGATGCTTGTAGTGCACTATTTTTTGCACTTAAATAAAATCTCTTAAAAGTAATGGATTAATATTGCATTAGCAGCTAATCGCATGACAAAAAATACACTAATTTTGTGTTGCCACTAAGCACATCATGAAGTACACAGTAAAATTGAATAAAACGTGAAAATATTTTTAGGAGATAGCACAAATAAAAAATATAAAATACACTAAAGTTCATTGAGGGCACTTTTATAAGTACGTACATACAAATTAACGAAAAAAAACTGTCAATATAAATACAAACTAGATTACAGAACCAATTTAAAAAAAATTAAAAAGTTTCATACTTCAAGTACGTTGCATCTCGAGCTTATTTGAAAAATCGTGCAATTGACAAAAGATCAGAACTTAGGTTTTCGTTTATTGTAAAGTTATATCTTAAAAAATGGTGATTTTATAAACGAAAAATTCTACCGCTTGAAACAATTTCATCAAGTTTTGTCTTTCTATCGAAAAATTATAAAAAACGTAGTGATATGATTTTTCGTCTTGGATGACGATATGTACAGAGGAAAAAATTTACATATTTATGTATGTACGTATGTTTTTATGTATGTACACATTTACGTTATATTTTGCACTATATGTTTCAGTGATAATGCAATAATACTATTCATAATGTGTTTAGTGGTGCAAAAAATAGTACACTAAAAATAACAATGCAATGTTGATGAATTACTTTGAAGGGATTTTAGTAATATGCAAGAAAAATTGCACTAATATTATTAAAGTTAGTGCTAATGTAATAAATTTGCATTTGCATTGATTTGGTTTATTGTGGAAAAATGGTCAATACATTTGCTTATTTAATGCAATAGTCCCAGATCTGCATACAACAAAAAGAAAATGTATGGATAGACAAAACCAAAGTAAATTTATTAATTGATAAACCTTTAATATGTGAAATAAGTATAATAAAAGATACATATGTACTTTAATAATTAAATATAATTATTTTTAAATGTTTTGTAACACATCTTTTAAGTAAAAATTTATTTAAACTTTTTCACATACATTTTCAGTATACACAATTGTGTATAACAAAGCAAAACAAAACAAAATGGCGTACAAAAATTGTAAACAACTTTTGACATTCAGGCATTCACACTACACGAGAAAAAAATTAATCACCTGAGTACTTGCATATACTTTATATAAATTTACTTTGTACGTGAGAATTTCAACGCGTCTCTCTCTCTTTTAAAAACGGTTGATTTGGCATGAGAAACAAAAACAAATTTTTTACATTTACACAATTTTGTTTTTGTTTTCCATGTAACTTTCACCAAGTCGACGCGTATTCCAGAATAGACACCATTATTTACGAAATTTATAGCCGATTCCATATCTTCAGTCAGAGAGTGAAGTTCGTTTTTCTTATTTATGCAGCATATATTATACTGAAAATGTATGTGAAAAAGATTAGATAAATTTTTACTTAAAAAATGTGTTACAAAACATTTACAAATAATTATATTTAATTATTAAAGTACATATGTATTTTTATTATACTTATTTCACATATTAAAGGTTTATCAATTAATAAATTTACTTTGGTTTTGTCTATCTATACATTTCCTTTTTGTTGTATGCAAATCTGGGACTATTGCATTATATAACCAAATGCATTGACCATTTTCCCACACTAAATCAAATCAATGCAAATGCAAATTTATTATATTAGCACCAACTTTAATAATATTAGTGCAATTTGTTTTGCATTAAACTAAAATCCCTTCAAAGTAATGCATGAATATTGCATTGTTACTCTTAGTTCACTATTTTTTTCATCACTACACACATTGGCGGTATTCGATGTTTGATGCAAATTTTCGTGCGTTAGTGCAAATGCAAAATATCGTAGCTTTTCTTTAAAATCCAACAACAAAATATATACATACACAATCCAAAGAAAAGCTACGATATTTTGCATTTGCACTAACGCACGAAAATTTGCATTAAACATCGTATACCGCCGTTATGAAGAGTATTATTTCATTTTAGTGCAAAAAACACAGTATATTTGTACATACATAAAAACATATGTAAATAAATATGTAAATTTTTTCCTATGTACATATCGTCACCCATGACGAAAAATCATATCACTACGTTTTTTGTAATTTTTTCGAGAGAAAGACAAAACTGGATGAAATTGTTCCAAACGGTAGTATTTTTCGTTTATAAAATCACCATTTTCTAAGATATAACTTTACAATAAACGAAAACATAAGTTCCGATCTTTTGTCAATTGCACGGTTTTTCAAATAAGCTCGAGATGCAACGTACTTGAAGTATGAAACTTTTTAATTTTTTTTCAATTGGTTCTGAAATCTATTTTGTATTTATATTGACAGTTTTTCTTTTCGTTAATTTGATTTGATAAAATAGGTTAACGTTTTATTCAATATTACTGTGTACAATATTTGATAATGTAATAATATTGATTTACTTCATGATGACTAAGCACATCAATACAAAATCAGTGCATTTTTCGCCATGCAATTAGCTGCTAATGCAATATTAATCCATTACTTTTAAGAGATTTTATTGAAGTGAAAAAATAGTGCACTACAAGCATCAAATTTAAATTTGTTTTTCAATCAGTGCTTATGCAAAAGTAATGCAAGTTGCCCAGGTCTGATTGTATTCATCTGTTTTTGACATTCATCCATTATTCTTACACAAACAAATCGCCTGTTGTTTTTGTACTTTCTTAGTTGTTGTAGACCTGCATATACTTTATATAAATATGCTTTCTTACCTATAATTTACACATGAAACTAATTGCATAAAAATAGCAATTCACTCACATTTTTTCACTACAACACTCACATTGTTTTTAATTTCTACTCAGATTTCAACGAAATTTTCCAGAAAGTAATATTTTGACGTTTTCAGAATGTAAAATAAAAAAGATGTTAACAGTGTTATCCCCTTTAAAGATTTGTACAAATATGCAGGATTGGGGCAAATAGTTATTATAAATTATGCTTATTTTGTATAAATATTTAAATAATTATAATATTGTATCTTCAAATGTACATGAAGAACACAAATTATGACCTTTTAAAACAATAATATTATTAATATATTTACAATAATACTTATTCCCAACTTATTGCCCTATAAATTTGTGTATGTGAATATTCTGTTTAACTCTAATTAAGTTGTAAACAAAACAATTTCTAGCAACTTTACGTTTCGACGACATTTTAAAAATGAGCTTTCACTTTCTTATGAAAATGAACAAGAAATTTTTATGAAAGTCATTTATTTCATTAAAATTTTTGTTCATAATAGGTATTCAGAAATTCCAAGAAAGTACTTTCATGTGTAAATGTAGCGTTATGTTAAACAGCAGTAGACACAATAATAGCTTCTACTTTTGTTAAACTTAAGCGAATTCCTAAGGAGAAAATAGGGAAACTTCTCTCTTAAACACCAAACACCTTTCTATACAGTTACGCGACCGTATTTGGGATTCATTATACAGATTTTCTTCTGAGTTGTGCACATTTGCTAATGGAGTCATTAAAAAATTTTTGTTGGGGTACCCACTCTCAGCTACGATAAGACTACATATGTATCTGCAAATTCATTATTACAAAATCTGTAGTATATTTTCGAATTGAGTAGAATGTTTGAGTCGTGTGAAGAACCTGGCCATCTAGCAACTATATCGATTATCTTTAATTGTGCGTCACACATCGTCTGAACATTTATAGAAAAAAAAACCTTTTGGGTTTCTGTACAATTCAGCATCTTCTCCACCTACAAAATAAATAGTTTTGTATGTTGGATTACTTCAAGTAGTCACTATGTTATTCGGATATAAATTTATATGGAGATATTTTCCTAACATGAGTGCAAGAAAATTTCAAATATAGATTGTTGTTATACTCGTATTGTCGAGCTGAAAAATAGTAGCACGTCACAGGTATTTTTTTTTGTCACACCGTGTAATAAGTAAGGCCCGCTTGTCACTTGGCGGTGAATAATCTTAATTTGAATGATATTAGCTTGAACATATCGCTCCTTTATTGCAGCATAATCATATCTCAAATAGAGTTTTTGGAGTTACAGAATACAGAAAATTCTTTTACATATATCATATTTAACCTTGTGTAAAAATTCATACAAAAGCCATTCATTGAATTGTATGTATGTAAATTTAAAACTTTAAACCTACTTTCTGCAATCTACTTTTTTTGAGTTATGCCTATGTTGCAATAAGAGAGCGATGTACATGTATTTATTATATTATTATTAATGTAATATAAAGCTGTAAGATTTTTATATTTTTATGTTTATATGAATGTTTGTATATTTTTAAGAGGTGATCTCCGGAACTAACGATCTGATCTTTAAAATTTTTCAACAAAATGAAGAATAGAACCTGTTCACGGACATAGGCTATATAAGGTTCTGTTAAAGTGCTTAGGATAGCGTTCTGGGGGATAACCTCATATACTCACAAAATATTAATTACACTGTGCTAGCTCAAAAACGTCACAAGCCGGAAACCCGGTGGGTAAACCTAAATCGAGTACGCAGAATCCAGTGGTGCTAGCCATTTTTTTAAATAACCTTTTGTTTAAAAAATAACTGAGATTGAAAATTTCGTTAAAAGTACCTAAACATCGCAATTTTCCCCAGCGGAAACGAAAAGCGCTGAACCGATAGTGGGATATCGGCTTAATACTATTATTAGTGCATATGCAAGTAAGTTGTTCCTTAAGAACAGTGAAGTAAACGTGGTGCTTTTCTTAAACTTTGTAAAGGTAAAGCAACATTTAGGGAGTTCACAATAGCATTTTAAAATTTGTCTTAATATTGTAACGTTTCAACTTTAATACTTTAATATGGTCTGGCTTTGTTTTTTTTTGTGTGTTTGTTTTTGTTTGTCTTTTTTTGTGTGTTAATCAAATTTACTACCAGGTGGCAAATTTAAAAGTATAAAAAGCATGTCATTTTCTATATGGCAATATGGTAATGTTAAACTAAACATTTTAAAACTGTCAGCGCAGCTGTAGTTGATGAAAAAATATTTGTATTTTTAGCAGAGCAAAAGTTATTTTGGAAAATTTATCCAACAATAATTTCTAATTTAACAAATTTTGTTATTTTAATACGTAAGGAAAAAAATAATTCAGTCTCTCATAAGCGTTCGTACAAACATGCATTTTATTCTCCCTCTCTCATATTATAAACTAATATGTAAGTAATATAAAGATGTATGTGTGTTTGCCTGGCTTTGATATACACAGTATGTGCATTTATATCGTTGCCTGCTTACAATAAAAAATTAAGATGGCCCAATGTTGCCACATTAAAATTTTAATATACTCATTGTGAATACCCTAATTATTTTTTTTGCTTTGCACGACTCTTATGTATTATTAACTACTATCATTATAATATAATAATTATATTTAGACTTAAGATTTAAGTATTCAAATCTTTCTTGTTAGTTAATTTTTGAAGGTACAATAAATAAATATACGTATTAAAAAATTAAATCACTTCATTCAATCTTTGCTCTGTTTATTTTTATTAAAAAATATGTACATACCCACGCAGAAAAATACAATGGGGTTAACGTTGGCAAAGCGTTTCCTAAGGTGGTTCAAACGTTGGCAAAACATCACAGATTCTACTTTTGGAGTGTTGTGCCAACACACAAATGATAACCTCATGATGGGGTTGCCCAACTATTTTTTAAGTCGTTGGCTAAACACTATGAAAACCACAATTTAAGTGCTTTGCCAACATAATTTTTTTGTTAAGTGTAATATATTCCCAATACTTCAAACTCAAAAATGAATATGTTATCCAAAAATGTTAAGCTTTTTTCAGCTAGGCAGTTTTAAGCAGAATTAGTTTTAGAAGCCAATAATTTCATTAGCACAGGTATAAAGAAAAACTTTCAAATGTTAAACCTGCTATGTATATATTTTTTTTATTATTCTTACATAGGTATACAACTGAACGAAAAACTTTAAAATTTGAAATTTTGCTTTTTGTTGCGATAATCTAGCCCCAGGTTTTGTTAAATGCTACAGAGGTCACACTGGATTTTTTCCTGCGAAAGGTGTATCGTTAAGGGGAGACAGTCAATAAGAATTTAATTAAACAAATTGCGAGGAACGCTCATATTCATTTAAAAATAAATCAAACCCGCAACATCACTTATCAAAAAAAGATATCCCACTACTGGACATTATTAATTTCGATCCCATAAAACACGTCGTTATTGATGAAATGCACATGCTTTATCTCGGAATTAGTAAACAATTACTTCCAAACCTAACTGTAAAATAAATTCATTCTCTTATATTTCACAAGAAAATGTACCAGCACTTCAACAGAACTTACTAATGGTATCTAACAATATACCTTTTCAGTTTGAGGAAAGCTACAGAATTCCGTTTCTTCTTGTTATATGCTGTTGCAATTACTTTAAAAAAGGTATTAGATGTTGAAATGTACAAAAAAAATTTTATTTTATTTACTTCGTATTTTGTCGTAAACCAAGTTAGGCATATTAAATTCAAAATACGTTGAAGAATTGTTAAAATCATTTGATGAACTTATGCCACGATATTACGGCCCTAATTTGCAAACTATGAATATACATAATGTAATCCATATACCAGATGATGTAATTAACTTAGGAGCTCCTTTATCACAATTTTCAGCTTTGACTTTGAAAATAGTGTGGGGCATTTAAAGTCAATTGTTAAATCAACTACAAATCCAATTTGTATGGAAATTGCACATTTTCAATACTAACAGTTTCTCCAATAATATACTATTAGTAGGTATTTCCTTTTGTTAAAAATAGAAAACAATCAATACGAAAAATTATAGACACAGTTAACTCGAAAACACTATTTTCTTTTGTCAACATTTATGGCTATAAAATTACAAGCGTTCCTCCCGATAATATCTGTTGACTAAGTAATGGAAATATCATGGTTATATCAAAAATTTTTATTAGCAAACTTTCTGTAAACAAATGTGATATTAACTCAAAAGGCAATATATTTAACGATACTCTTAATTTTTTACGTATCCAATGTCATCCAGGGACCTACGATTATGTATCGTTGAAGATTTAGACCAGAAAAAAGTTGAAATAGAGCTAAACATGGAAGATGTGACGTGTATTTTTACCAAATGCCAAAATGAGACAGTTGCTATCACCCTTTTACATATAGAACTTAATGTACATTAATATAAAAATAAAAAAAAATAAAAAAATACAATTTTTTTTAAAAGCACTGGCAAATAATTTTTCAGATTGCAAACCGTAACGTTGGCAAACCGTTCTGGTTTCTTGAGTAAAAGTACTTTCCCAGTGCTAAAATTTTTGTACGGTTGGCAATTTCTGCCTGGGTAATTACGTGGTTTTGCTTTTAAGCTAACGATATACAATAATTGAAATATTTCAAGCTTTAGAGTAAAGTTTTGTGGAGCCGCGTTTCAAAGAAAACTTAAAGAAATAATTATACTACAAGCAAATTGAACATACATAACTAAAGCAACCAATAAATAAATATGATTTTTTAATTGAAACTTACCTTGTGTTGCAATCGTTTCGATGGATACAATTTGTTGTGGTTCCGGTACGTATGTTTGCAGTGTTTCTGTTGCACGTAATAAGATTTCCAGTGATAGCGTGAGTGAGTGATGGATAGAGAGGGGGAGAGAAAAAAGGAGATAAAGTCATTTGTGAAAGTATTTTTATGTCCAATCTGACAACATTTAAAACGACACTAATAAATAATTATTAATAAATGATTTTGATGGATTTCTAACAAAGTATTAACATAAAACTAAAACATCGATTAAATACTTAAATAAAATCAAACAGGGTATCGGTTAATGAAGTGAATCCAAAGGCATTTATTTTAGTAGTAAAACATATACATATATGTAGGTGTGAGTAGGTACTATATGTAAATATATTTATTAGTATCATAAAAAAACATGTGTTTTAAGTATAACTGCAGGTGTTAGTAGAAGTTGTAACATTATCGATAAACTAAACAATAGACAAGAGAACGAGAATAATAGCAAATGGATTTTCTGGCTTATTAGTTAATCGGTAATAATAAGATGATGCGCATTAATCTTTCGCTTTATATTACGTTACGTTACGTTGTAATTTTACTTACGAATTGATGTTGTGATTAACATAAATATCTCTAGTGTTTAACAAAAGAATGAATTTTTTTTAAATGGTTGGTTGAAAGTTGCGGTTGACTGCATTGAAACTATTTGCTGCCTCTAGCAGCCGATTCGTCGGACTCTACATATTCAATGTCAGTATGAGATTCGCGTAGCATACCCTTGATATGTAGTTTTTCGGCATCGATATTGAAACTGTTCTTACATTTTTCATGGACAATTGTACAGCTCTCGTTTAGTATTTCGTTAAGTTCTTGGCAAACACAATCAACAGTTGACACATTGATATTGATGCATTCCTCTGTATCAGATGGAAACTGTATATCTTCGACGTCCGTGTGCTGTTGCTTTAAATCGTGATTTGCGGCGAGATAACTTTCCCGTAGCAATTCGGAGGAATTTCGTTTTTTTGGCTTATCTTTTTTGGTTGAACCACAGGATTCCAATGTTACCACAATATTTTTGCTGTTGGCATCGTACTCTTTCAAGTTGGAGGTAATAGTGTCTATAAAAGGGAAGTCAATTTCATATACGGATGATACGTCATCGGCAGTTAGGTCTTCTACGTCGGTTAGTTTTTCCGATTGAGAATGAACTGACTGTTGGGTTGTTTCAACTTTTGTCGCACACCTAAATGGAGTCAACAGCTCACTTTCACTTAGATCCATATCTTCAATGTCAGTACCACAGCTGTCCTCTCTTGTATTTGACTTTGGAGTTTCTAAGAATTTTGATTTGCCTTTGGTTACGGTACGGGATTTCGTTTTTTTCTTGCGGCTGTTTGTGCCAGACATGAAGATTTCTTCGACATCGGTGACTGACTCGGTATTAAAAATGATTTCCAAACGTTTGCTTTGCTGGGTTTTTAGTAATTCATTGGCTATAGTAACATCAGACTCAACCAATAAATTTTGTAAGGAAGGACATGGTGAAGGTGAATATAGATCGACTAGAGGTACTTGAATATCAATATCATCAGTACAGGAATACTCTTCAGTATCTGTTAAGCAATCTTCTCTTTGGTTGACATAAATGCCAAACTGGTATTCATTATTCATAGGCATTACGCTAGTTATAGTGTCACCAAATTTATTCTCTTGAAGCATAACTACCTCACACTGTGGTAGCGGTATGGCTATTGGATCGACAGTAGAAACTGGCGTTGCATATAATGCGGCTGTTTCAGATACATCTTCACAAGGCAGGTCTTCACTGTCTGTAACACATCCACCATCATCACCTATAGCCAAAATAACTGCTTGGGGAATATGTTCTTGGTTGTCATCATCATCATCAAAACTATCATCGTCGCCACTTTCTGCAACCGAATCGTCAAATCGTTCAGTATCGGTTAAAACTTCCTCTTTTTTCTTCGCTGCCACTTCTAGGAACATCTTCTTACATACGCATTTTGATGACGTACTTTTAGAAAATAAATCAATGATCATTGGGGTCATACTTGTGGTATGGATAAACGTGACATCTATTGGGGGTATACTTGTGTTGCTCAATAAATCTTCCTCTAATATATTTCTTGGACTTGATATTGAATCCGACTCTGAACAAGATATTTGACAAATTTCTGCATTGATAGAAAAATCGAGAAATTCATCCTCCGATATGCCATGCAGTTCTCTGTCCATGATATCGGACAAGGCTGAAGAAGCACCACTTACATCGCTAACAGCGGAAACAACGTCGATGTCAGAATCTCGGTCTTCGTAATCTTTCATTTTTGTTATTGAATCTGCGATATTGGCATTGCCCAGTTCCATAATGATCTCCATTAAATCAACACACGCTGACTTTTCGTAATTATTTTCTATATCCGAGTCTGTATTAAAGTCCTCACAATCAGTCAAGTTGTCATTTAGTGTATTTAGTTTTTGGGCTTTCAAAAAATCGCCAGACTTGTGCTGCACTCTCTCCTTTACACCATCACTGGTTGATAAGTGTTTTTCGAAATCATGCCGCAAAAATTCCTGCAATGACAACCTGAGATCCGGATAGGCAGCACTATTGTCATCCCCTTCATCTGCCTCACTATCATTATAATCTTCGACATCCGTCGCATCTCCTTGATTGCTGGACAATCTCCTTGGTATCCCCAATACATTTGTTGACGATCTTCTAGAAGAAGGCCCTTCAAGTTCTGCATAGCTATCGAAATCTTCTATATCTGTAACACCTGCATTATTTTGGTCCTGGCTTATGTTTCTACTAGAATTGTCATCGGAGTCGGACGATATAGAGTAAGACTGATGCTCATAACCACGACGGCGACTTGACTCAGATGTAACTGATATTGTTGGTAAATTTATGGACATAATGAAATTTGTTATCTGTATATTAATTTTTTTCTTCGAATTGTACTGTAGGATTTATTGCATTTTTTGAAGAAATATTTTAATATTGCTGTGTAGTGTACTTTCAATGATTTTCTATGTGGTTATTGGGAAAAGATAAATAAACAAAAAGATTACAGAATAATCAGGAAGAAAATGTAAAGCTCTTTTTTTTGTCGAAAGACACTTATCAATAAAAAGAGCATTATTGTATAAGATAGTTCTTCAGAATAATTTTTATGGTTAAAAAAAGTACAGCTGATTCTAAAGTAAATTAATTAAAAATAAATAATAACTGTCGCAAATCGAAAATTTTCAAGGTTAAAAGTGGTCTATAAGAGCTATTAGGGTACCTGGACACGTTGACATTTTATTGATATGTTCACAAAATTTTTTCTGCTTTACTCTAGCTACAACCTTGCCTAATATTGTTAGCAAAAACTCTGAAGTACCTGTAAATTATTCTGAAAAAACCGAAAAATTAAATTTATTCCCTCATTTTTGCAAACAAAAGAAGTGCACAAAGAAATAATTTTTTTTAGAGTAAAATGTTAATAAGATTTGTTCGATGGACTCTTATCTACATTATTGTCATACGTCGTTAACCGGTATCATCGGGTCTGAATTATCAGTTGCAAAAAAAAATCATGACAACTTTTTTTGGGAGCACACTGATTTGAGGAATAATTATTTGGAGGCGTATAAAAAATTGGTCTGAATATAGCGTTTTATATGCCTTTCGTAGTACTATGGTGTTTTATCGCATAATGTAATATACATTTGAAATTTTGCTTCTAAAAATGCACGCATGTAATGTACGCAGTAAATAAAAAATTGTATAACACCAGAACCCACAAACAGTTTGTTGGTATAAATGCCTACTAGTTGCTAGGAAAGTAAATCAGCATACCTAACGTTTAATTGAAGTCTTGTTATTTCCTCCATTTAAGACGCGCCAATTTATTTGGCAAAGTTAAGTGCTATTATAATTATATATATTATAATTACAAGATAAAAACTACAGCTACAGCTACATACATACTTATGTATATTTACTGTAAAGTAAATACATAAACGTACAAACTATCTTAAAGAAATACATCTTAAGTAGTTGTTACATGACAAATTCAGTCACAGTAGTGAAAGTGATTCTTCACGTACTGTGATTAAGTAACAGGTACGGAAATCTCACTCATATCTAAAGTGTATTAATACTAAGTGGCCTTATCATTGCAACAACATACATACAAATTTGTTGTAGGATTATTATAGCTATGCTATTTATTTCACACACAGGAGATAGGACGTGTTTTCGTAACAAAAATAATCGACACTATTACAGTTGTAAATTTATTTTTGTTTTGATTTCTTTGTATAGGGTCCGCCATCTAACGTTTTTTTTCAACTAGTGCTTATTTCGTGAATAGTAACACTTCGCTCATGTCTGATTTGACAGATAATTAGTTTTATCCTTCCGCTGAACGAATATGGTTGTGTATACGCTTGAACAACGCTGGGAAATATTGCCTGCGATCGACTTACAGAAGATGCCGATTTTGCCAAAAAAAAAAATCATATTTTCAGATGAAGCTCATTTTGATCTTGGCGGGTATGTAAACATGTAAAATTGCCGGATTTGGGGCAGGGAAAACCAGCATGCACTGTTTGGTACGGATTTTGGTCCAGAGGCATAATTGGGCCAATGAGCAAGGAGTGACCGTTACAGTCAATGGCGATCGTTATCGTGCTATGTTGAACGAATTTTTGTTCACAAAAATTGAAGAGGAGGATATTGGCAACATTTGGTTTCAACAGGACGGCGCTACGTGCCACACAGCCGAAGCTACACTCGATGTTTTGCGCCCTGTTTAAAAAAAAAGTTATCTGGCGGACCCTATACTTAAAATTAGAGTACGAAAATAAGCGAAACAAATATATTGATTTTGTTTTGTTGCGTTCTTTGAAATGAGTGAAACAAAAACAATGAGAAGGATTGCTCAATTTATTTTTGCACATGAGCACAAACCAGAGAACACAGTCGATCAGCCGGTCTGTAAGCCGGCAAACATCCACCGCCGGACACAAACAATACATTAATTTAATCGTACGCAGATAGAAAAGAAAATAATGTGAAATAAATGGAAACGTTTTGAAATATTTGCGGCTAATTTGACATTATCATATATAGCATTTTCAGTTTAAATTAAACCTTTTTCAATTAAACGAAACCTTTTTCAAATTAAAGGCCAATCCCACGATGTCGAGAACGTTCGATTTGTCGCACTTTTACATTGAAAACAAATTTTAGTATTTTGTTGTTGTTTCAAATATAAGTGTGCGACAACTCGAACGTTGTCGGCATCGTGGGATTGACCTTAAATCCAAATTTATTCAAACACAGTACAACTTTTTTCAAATTAAATAAAACCATTTTTATAATTTTTTTGGAATTTTTATGGTTTTGCTTTGCACTACTTTTTTGAACCATTACATTGTTGCTGGTATTATAACGGTTGTAGGAATTTATTTTCATTCACAAGTCAATGCAATTTAATAGCCAAATAGTCTTAATTGGACATTCAAAATTATAAGTTGAAAATTAGTGATTGGAATGAAATTGAAACTCACGCACCGAGAGCCAACAGAGGAAAATATGCTAAAATTTAAAAAATGTGAAATTAATGAAATGATTGCGAATTAGTAGAACTTCCTCGTGGGCAAAATAGGCCAAAAAAATAACAGCAGAAATCTTGAAAAAACTTGAGATGGTTGTGGAAACCAGGAGTAACCCTAAAAAATATTCGCAAAAAGTTATATGATCAATTCAACGTAGCGTTAGCTCTATCTACAATTTTCAATGGCCTGAAAGAGATCAAGATCATACTAAAAATGGATTCCATCGAAATGAACAGTATGTCGTAGACAGCATTCCATAGAATTTCCAATTTGGTCTCCGCAACAAAAAGAAGAAGTGATTTTGATAGACGAGTGAGGGTTTAACTTACACTTACGGCGTTCACAAGCACGAGCTAAAGTAGGTGAGAGAACTCATGTTGTTGTTCCAATTGTAAGAGGAAGAAAAGTGGCTAATTGCTTCGATGAATAATGCTGGCATTGTTCATCAAAAAGTTTGCACTGTGAACTCGGCCCATTTCCAAGAATTTTTTCGGGAGCTCTTACACAAAATTGAAAGCAGCCCATAGTTACAACTCATTTTTAATTACGGATAATGCCAAAATCCATAAATCCCGAAAAATACGGCATTTAGTGTACAATAGTGACTGTACACTGAAATTTTTACCTTCTTCATTAATTTTATAAATTAGTATGTGTAATATATTTTATTAAAATATTATTTTTTTAAATACTCGTAAAACGGATTATAATTTTTTTGTTTTAGTTGTTTAGTTTAATTTGAAAAATGTTTTATTTTATTTAAAAATAGTTGCGTTTATTTTGAATAAAGCTTCGTTTAATTTCAAAAAGCTTTCGCTTAATTTGAAAAAGTTTTCGTTTTATTTGAAAAGGATTTCGTTTAATCTGAAAAAGGTTTAATTTTAACTGAAAATGTTATAATATAATTTGATTGAATTGTTATTTAACACATTAAGTTTGTTTTATATAGCTAAGCAGCATAGCTATAACCGGGTGTCCTAAGGTACAGTTCGGTTAAGATTTTATGCTACTTAATATGAAGTTTGACAGATGGGGTAGTCAGCTGACGATCAGCTGTGCTGATTAGGCCACTTGGTATTAATACATGTGGCCGTCTCAGAATTGGTTTAGCGAATACGCCAAATACTTGGAGTGGCGAAAAACGAAAAAAAAGGATTACTGAAGGACTGCTGTAAATTTAGAGATAGTAAAATTGAGCTTTCAACAATTTACAACAACTGACACCATACACAGTTTACCAAACGCAAAGAAGACTGATGATGAAGGTGCAGTGACCTTCGAAAACAGCTAGTTTTTCCCTACTACGTGTTTCTTCAGAATATTTACAATTAACTTTAGTGTTATTTGTTCATTAATAATTATGACATGTAATTTAGCTTACAGAGCGATACGAACTTTAGCCTAATGAAATCATAAATATCGAACAATTATATGAAGTTTTCTCAAAATATACCCTATGGATATCTTTTTTAAATTTTGGTGAGCTTTCATGATTGAAGTTAGAAGTTAATATTAGTTTATTGTAAGTGAAAAATCCGTTTTGTGCCGCATTCACAATTTATTTTGAAAAAGTAACTTTTTATGCTCCATAGGTATGTGTACTTTACTGCTGTGTATTGAGAAATTTGTTATTGAGAGGAAAATTAATGCTTCAAATAAATTTTTCTTTATTGTTACGCAAAAATATTCCAACAGGGTTAATGCAAGCGTTACGCGAAAATATTCCTACAGGGTCCATGCAAAGCACATAGTAATCTTTTGCATTTGAGACATTTCTTGCCGGACATTTTTTCAATTCTCTTTTGTTCTTGCCCGAAGCTTTTACATATTGGAAATTAATAGACAGACAGAAATTTTGTAGTTTGTTTACTTCTTTTTCGCGATTGCTACTCATACACATGCACATAAATACCATATGCCCTGATAATACACATCAAGTATACATAGATTCGCTGAAATGAGAAAAATCATATCAAGGCACATTTACTACAGGTACACGCATTAGAGAAAACACCGTGGCAACTCTGTCCTTCTCACATAGTTTTACAAAGTAATTGTCAAAAAATTGTATGCATCAAACAAGGCACAAAAGTAATTGTCAAATAAATTCTTCGTTATAAACGTGTAAACAAAAATCAGCGGATGAGCAATTTACCTGATGCATGTACCTGTTTAATATGCCTTGAATCATATGAAGCAACGAAAAGTAGAAAAGAGAAACAAAAAAATGTCCAGTACAGAGGGTCGTGTACTACACACTCTGCATCTTCGCCCCTTCTTCTACAAACTTCGTCTGTCTGTCTTTCAATTTCCCAAATGTAAAAGGGCACATACAGACGTGACTAAACGTAAACAACCAGCAACTACAAAAAACGTCTGCTCGTTAAGAAGATTCACATATCTACATACATACATGCATGGTAATTCAAACGAAATCAAATGTACACCAGGAAGCAACCACCATGCATTGCTTCGTTAATGATGTATGTATGTACGCACGTATGCCTATACACATGTATATACACAGTTACCACATGAACTAATTGCGCGCTTAAAGGTAGAGGTCCATAGCTCGCTTTTTGCGCGTTACGCTTTCTATGCATCTGTCAAAAAAGCAGAATCAATGTAATAGTATGTGACAAGTTACATTGCAAAAAGCGCAGAACGCGTAGGCGCGTTCAAAGCAAAAAGTAGGTCTACTTTCTACTTTTGTACGCGTTACAAGCACCATGAGAGAAAGTCAGCTGTTCTTGAATGCTAAAGATGTTAAATAATACTTTATTTCTTACGTTATCTATAAATATTATTTTGCCGTGGATAATTTTTTTCTTTTTTTCAATAAAAAAAATTTCTTAGTAAAAAAAAACTTGTTTAATAAAATATGTGAATATTTTCATTAATGCGATGTATTTTAATTAACTTTTCACCACACTTTTCTCAGTAACAAATTTTGCATATTAATTATCGATTACTTTTACGACTAACTCCGCAAATTCTTTTAAAAACTCGATTTCACTCTCCATTTTTTCTTTATACGTATTTATAAACAAACGCACACAGCTGATCAAAACAAAAATAAAATGGCGCATGAAAAGCACTGCATGTAACTCAACGCGAACAAAGTATAGAATGAAACAAGAGGATGAAACGCGTGTAAAGTATAACGCGCAAAAAGCGAGCTATGGACCTCTACCTTAAGGCCATGACTCACTATCATACAAAGTCGTGCGATCTTTGAAATATTACAACCCTGGTGTGATGAATTGTTATTGTCTTTTGAAAATTTTCATAAAATCCATCATACCAGGGTTGTATTTTTTCGTAGATCGCACGACTTTGTATGATAGTGTATCACGGCCTTTAATAAACAACATTGAAGATGATAATGAGATTGTCTAGAATGTGTGTCTAGTTTGTTTGAAGTATACAAACGGGTGACGCATCCGATAGCAAGTCAGTTCTTAAGGTAGAGGTCCATAGCTCGCTTTTTGCGCGTTACGCTTTGTATGCATCTGTCAAAAAAGTAGAATCAATGTAATAGTATGTGACAAGTTACATTGCAAAAAGCGCAGAACGCGTAGGCGCGTTCAAAGCAAAAAGTAGGTCTACTTTCTACTTTTGTACGCGTACAAGCACCATGAAAGAAAGACAGCTGTTCTTGAATGCTAAAGATGTTAAATAATACTTTATTTCTTACGTTATCAATAAATATTATTTTGCCGTGGATAATTATTTTCTTTTTTTTTCATTAAAAAAAATTTCTGAGTAAAAAAAAAACTTGTTTAATAAAATATGTGAATATTTTCATTAATGCGATGTATTTTAATTAACTTTTCACCATACTTTTCTCAGTAACAAATTTTGCATATTAGTTATCGATTACTTTTACGACAAATTCTTCTAAAAACTCGATTTCACTCTCCATTTTTTCTTTATAAGTATTTATAAACAAACGCACACATCTGATCAAAACAAAAATAAAATGGCGCATGAAAAGCAGTGCATGTAACTCAACGCGAACAAAGTTAGAATGAAACAAGAGATGAAACGCGTGTAAAGCATAACGCGCAAAAAGCGAGCTATGGACCTCTATCTTTAAGGTGGAAGTACATAACACGCGTTCAATGCGCTAATGCGATACAAACTTGTGTTATAAAAGTTGAAATAGTGTGTTTTCATAAGGCAAGTTACATAAAGAAGTTTGCGACACGCATACCACTCAAAAAGTTGAACATTCTTCAACTTTCACGCGTTGTATACAAAATAACAGCTGCTCTTGCAAGATTCACATGCTAACATACACCAAAATTATTAGAAAGGCATTTACATATTTTATTAAGCAATAGATAAAAATATGCATCAAATATTTAAAGAAAAATAAAACGTAATTGCAGACAAAAATTTGCCCGCTATATTATTAGGCATAAAATTTTACAAAAAAAATTGCATGTTGCATGTTCTACCTTTAAGCTGAAGGTCCATACCAAAGTAAATTTATATCAAGTATATGCAACTACTCAGGTGATTAATTTTTTTCTCGTTTCGTGGCAATGCATGAATGTCAAAAGTTGTTTACAATGTTCGTACGCCATTTTGTTTTGTTTTGCTTTGTTATACACAATTGGGTATACTGACAACGTATGTGAAAGTTTAAATAAACTTTTACTTAAAAAATGAGTTACAAAACATTTAAAAATAATTATATTTAATTTTTAAGGTACATATGTATCTTTTATTATACTTATTTCACATATTAAAGGTTTATCAATTAATAAATTTACTTTGGTTTTGTCTATCCATACATTTTCTTTTTGTTGTATGCAGATCTGGGACTATTGCATTAAATAAGCAAATGCATTGACCATTTTCTCACAATAAACCAAATCAATGCAAATGCAAATTTATTACATTAGCACTACTTTTAATAATATTAGTGCAATTTTTTTTGCATTTTACTAAAATCCCTTCAAAGACATTCATCAACATTACAATGTTACTTTTAGTGCACTATTTTTTGCACCACTAAACACATTATGAATAGTATTATTGCATTATCAGTGAAACATATAGTGCAAAATACAACGTAAATGTGTACATACATAAAACCATACGTACATACATAAATATGTAAATTTTTTCCTATGTGCATATCGTCATCTAAGAGGAAAAATCATATCACTACGTTTTTTTTAACTTGATGAAATTGTTCCAAGCGGTAGTATTTTGCGTTTATAAAATCACCATTTTTTAAGATATAACTTTACAATAAACGAAAACCTAAGTTCTGATCTTTTTTCAATTGCACGGTTTTTCATATAAGCTCGGGATGCAACATACTTGAAGTATGAAACTTTTTAATTTTTTTCAATTGGTTCTGAAATCTAGTTTGTATTTATATTGACAGTTTTTTTCGTTAATTTGTATGTACTAACTTATAAAAGTGCCCTCAATGAACTTTAGTGTATTTTATATTTTTTATTTGTGCTATCTCCTAAAAATATTTTCACGTTTTATTCGATTTTACTGTGTACAATATGTGATAGTGCAATAATATTGCATTACTTCATGATGTGCTTAGTGGCAACACAAAATTAGTGTATCTTTTGTCATGCGATTAGCTGCTAATGCAATATTAATCCATTACTTTTAAGAGATTTTATTTAAGAGCAAAAAATAGTGCAGTACAAGCATCAAATTTAAATTTGCACTAAAATTTTTGTTTTTCAATCAGTGCTTACGCAAAAGTAATGCAAGTTGCCCAGGTCTGGTTGTATCCATCTGTTTTTGACATTCATCCATTATTCTTACACAAACAAATCGCCTGTTGTTTTTGTACTTTCTTAGTTGTTGTAGACCTGCATATACTTTATATAAATATGCTTTGGTCCATACCATCCGTTCTATGCTTATGCGTTGTATGCATTTCTCTACGTCCTCTCCGATTCTAAATTCAAGTTACATGCAATACATCTTATGCGCCAAGGATTTTTGTTGTTTAAAAAATAATATACACAACAGAGGTGACACTCAGTGCATAAAAACAATCGATAACTAAAATGTAAATTTTGTTCGTGAAATAACTATATTAAAAACTGATTTTAATGTATTTTATTCTTGAAAATAGTTGTAAGCTTTATTACAAAAGCTTTTTCTTTTATTAAAAACCTTTCTTATGCAATCAAATTTAAAATTTATATCCACTACACGAAAATTTTTATCGATATCCTTGAAAATATAATATAATTTGACATCTTTAGCTCTCAAAAACAACTGACCTCTTTTCATGATGCATGCGACGGATACAAAAGTAGACAGTAAACCTACTTTATCCGTTCTATGCGTCTATACGTTCTATGCGTTTCGCTCTGTAACTTGTCATATACAATTACACTGATTTTAGTTTTTTGACACATGCATAAAACACAACAACGCATGGAACGGATGGTATGGACCTTCAGCTTTCGTCAGAAGTCAGTTGATAAACGTGTCTTTACATGGTAATACAAAGTATTACGACTTTGTAAAATCAAAATATTATGAAATTCTCTCCGTGTTTAAAAAAAAGAGAACAAGTGTCTGTTGCACGTAGTTTTCATGTTTACATTGATACTAGAAGTAAAATGCAAGCAGTGATATTAAACTGTTGAGATAATAACAAAAATTGGAAAATTGTAAAAAAAGATGTGTACTAATAAAACTAAATATTGGAGTAAACATTTTATGATTTCAATGCAATTTAACTACAAAATAGAATTTTTTTTTAAAGTTTATTTATTGTTTGTTTGGTTTTGCTATACCAGTTAAGTAGACAATGGCTGCAGTCGTAAGATATTTACAAAAACAACATGAAAATTTCCTCGTTGTTTTTGTAAAAGTGTCAACACCTTCAATATATACCATTATTGCTGCCAATGTTTACTTTGAGATACACCTCTGGTGTGATGAGAATACTAAAGTTTCTAAAATGGTTTAGAAAATAGACTTTTACCGACCGCTTGTCAAATTTTCTATCCGTATTCTCTCCTACTCGATACATTTTGCTTTTACATGATAAGATTTTGTATAACCTACAGCATTTTTTGACATGTCGTAATACATTGTATTACCATGTAAAGACACCTTAATTAAATCGTCTATTGTGAAGAGATCATTTCAAAGAGCTGTCTATAACAGAATTCAGTTAATTTTCGTGAAGAAAGAGTAAATCACAGTTGAAAGCGTTGAAAGTCGTAACTAAGCGCCTGGTTCACGATATCGACAGTGTTCGACTTGTCGCACACTTACATTCAAAACAAAAGCAAATTCTAAAATTTTGTTGTTCTTTCAAATGTAGGTGTGCGACAACGTTCGACTTGTCGATATCGTGAACCAGGCCCTATGTGTGTTGTAGTAAAGCAGTGGGACATTGTTGTTGTACAAAGAAAGATTTTAAGGAGTCTCGCGTGTGACGAGCAGCAGACAAAGAGAAATTGCGTCAATACTAGCTGAGAGACGAGGAAGGCGTAGTGTTGACCATTTGTGTACATTTAATTAATTTAAGTTGTTTACACAAGTATTTAAGCCATTGATGTCAGTTTCATACCACAATTGTGCTATCTAAAATTACACATATTCTTATTCTCTTTCATTTAGTCGTCAATGAGACAGCGACGATAACACGCCTAGCGGGTGTGTTAAATTCTTTATGGGTACAGTGAAAGAAAAGAGGTGGTATGCGAAAAATATTCTATGGTCACCAATGATTTTCACGATATTCAATGTGGTTTGTTTGTTTGGATATGTATTTAAAAAACATTTTGACTTTTCTGGAGCATTTTCACTCAACTGATCTTTCTATTTAATCTTTAAAGAGTAATAACTCGGGAAATATGGGCCGCAGCCAATTTTTAATTAAATTTTTTTTCTCATTTTATACATTACTATCAGATAAGCTTCTTAAAAATTTCTTTTGAAGATTCTTCACAATTTCCTATCAAAAGTTCAGAGCACCATAACTCGAAAAATGTGGGTCGCCGTCAACTTTTTATTTAATTTTTTCTTCTTTGTCCCCACCAAGTAATTCAACAAATGCTAACACAAGCTTTAATTTCAGTCGCCTTGAAGCCACTATTGACAATCTGCTGCAAACTATAAACAACTTTACTACAAATATGAATAGCATGATGCAAGAAATGCTGCGATTGCAGAATACTCTGCTTAAAGCATTAATTAACAAGCCATAAACACGTTAAAAATATGTTTCTCGAACGCAAACGGCATTCGCCAACACAAAAATGAGCTCGAGCACTTCCTTTCGGAAAAAAATATTGATGTAATGTTAGTTTCTGAGACTCATTTGACTTCGAGAAGCCTTTTTAAAATGAATGGATACACCTTATATGATACTAAGGACCCGAGAGGAAGAGCATGCTGTGGATCAGCAATTTTAATAAAGTCAAGACTCAAGCACTATATTCTTGATAACATCTGTGCAGAACATTTGCAGGCAACTAATATTTGTATTGAACATTTTTGTACAAATTTCGTTATATCATCAATTTATTCCCCTCCAAGATTCTCAATCACTGAGGGTAAATACGAGGATTTCTACAAATCTCTTGGGCCTTGTTTCGTAGCAGCTGGAGACTACAATGAAAAGCATACGTTTTGGGGTTCACGCCTTATTACACCTAGAGGAAGAGCGTTGTTCAATACAATTTCAAAAATGAGCTTGGACGTCATTTCAAGTGGAGAGCCCACTTACTGGCCTACAGACATTTTTTTTTTTCATGCGTATATTTATTTATGGTATCTTCAAAAAATGAACTAACAATAAGTTTTCAAATCTTAAATCTAGATATAATAATTAGGCCCAACCAGTGTCAGGCATAAACTTAGTGATAGTAATCAATAATACATAAATATCGTATTAAGCACAAAAATATTTTGAAGCTGTTTCATCTGGAGTGTTAAGTATTAGAGCCATAGTGTCCCTCATTTTTAAGCGAATGTGTCCAGTAAAATTCAAGATGTTACGAGCAAGTGGATTAGGATGAGACTCGAGTTTTGTTAAGTATTTGCCTGCGTATTTTTTAATTTCTTCAGTCACTAGTGGCATATTTAAATCATGATGTAAATGTGAATTTTTGATGTACCATGGAGCCGATGTTATTAGTCTTAAAATCTTGTTTTGCCTTCGTTGGATTCTCTCTATATTGGAAGCTGAAGCAGTGCTCCATAGCTGTATTCCGTAGCACCATATGGGTTTCAAAAGCGACTTGTATATTAAAATTTTACAATCTAGACTGAGTGTTGAATTTCTACCAATCAGCCAATGTATCTGAGTTAATTTGGCCTTAGCAACCTTCCAGTGGTGTGGATAATACTCCAGTCGTAAAATGGCATTAAAAATGAATAACAGGATTCTAATTGCAATACGAGGCAACTTCATCAGTATCTGATTACTAATTTCATCAATATCCGGAGCTTTCTTTGGGTTGAGTTCAGCAATTAGTTTTTGTACCTCATGCATCTTAAATTTTAAAGGTAGAGCAACTACACACCGGCAAATCAACAACGCCCGTGCATGTGTTTGGGGTAAATACGGATTTTAAATGCTCAGCAAATATATTACCTTTTTCAGTATCACTTCTTGCCCAGCCTCCAGTAGAAGTGCGCAGAGGTGGTTTAAACTCAACGGGTGTTTAAGCTTTCTCGCAGCGCCTCACAAAGAGTAATTAGCTGCTGGTGTGACATCGAGGTGTTCCAAATAATTTTTAAGAGATACAGTTCTTTCAGATGCAAGCAACTCTTGGAGTCGTTTAGTGCACTCCTTAAACCTGATTTTATGTTGTGTTGTGGTGATCTGTGTTGTTGCCATTCCCTTCTAGCTCTTCTTTTTTCACATACGAGACGTTCAATATCCGTAGAATAAATTCTGTTAAACCCAGTCTGCGGGTGGGAGGTAGTAGATGTTCAGCAGCCTGCTTAATATTTTCGTTAAGATTCACAATGTTAGATTCAATATTATCGGATGTTCTTAGCGTTATGTTTTCCGCGCAATGACCATTAAGATATTTTTTGAATCTCATCCAATTAACACGATTGATCATCTTCACATATGGGTGAGGTAAATCACTTCTAAGTGAGTTACAGATTGTAACGATAGTCTGAGAGTGATCGGAGGAGAGATCTAGGGAAGCTTCGACATGAACTAAATCCCTAGAAATATTTTTCATGACTCCAAAATCTATAACATCCGGAATTTTTTTTATGTCTGTAGGCCGGAGTTCTCGCTGAACCTTCATAGTGAACAGACGTCTTAGCGGAGTTTTTTTTTCATATACATATTAAACAAACAAAAAATCATACAAAAAATATTCGTAATGATGCATGAGGTACAAAAACTAATTGCTGAACTCAACCCAAAGAAAGCTCCGGGTATTGATGAAATTAGTAATCAGATACTGATGAAGTTGCCGCGTATTGCAATTAGAATCCTGTTATTAATTTTTAATGCCATTTTACGACTAGAGTATTATCCACACCACTGGAAGCTTGTTAAGGCCAAAATGATTCCAAAGCCGGGCAAAGATCTTACCAAGGCTGAGTCATACAGGCCAATTAGTTTACTGTCAACAATGTCAAAGTTCTTCGAAAAGCTACTCATGATAAAATTTACCCTAATTCCAACTGATAATGCGTGCATACCGGGTCATAAATTTGGAGTTAGAAGTCAGCATAGCACCATTGAACAAACGTATACATTGGTTCAATTTATAAGAAGAACATTTGAAGAAAAGAAATATTGTTCTGCCCTGTTTATTGATATTTCTCAGGCATTTGATAAAGTGTAGCATGAAGGCCTAATTTTAAAATTGAAGACATATCTACCAAAAAACATTCTTAATCTTTTACAAAGTTATATTCTTGCCCGGAAGTTCACTGCTATGGAAGGAGACTTCATGAGTGTGACGGAATCAATCTCATCCAGTGTGCCACAGGCGAGTATACTGGGGCCAGTTTTGTATTTGATTTATACTTGTGATATGCCTGTGAGCAGTAACATCTACACATCTATATATGCCGACGATACAACCTGCCTTAGTATGCACGAAAACTCTCACGAAGCATCTCAATATCTTCAGGAACATATTACCCAGCTGGAACTATGGCTAAGCTTATGAAGAATAAAAGTAAACGAACAGAAATGTGCTCAGATAACATTTACCCTACGAAAAGATACTTGTTCCCCCATTAGAATAAATAATCTTAACCGACGGCTTACGTGGAAACACCACGTTGAATCTAAGCTAACATAAATGAAACTAAAATTAACGCAGGTACATTGGCTGATTGGTAGAAATTCCACGCTGAGTCTAGATTGTAAACTTTTGATATACAAGTCGCTCTTGAAACCTATATGGTGCTACGGAATACAACTATGGGGCACTGCTTCAGCTTTCAGTATAGAGAGAATCCAACGAAGACAAAACAAGATTTTAAGACTAATAACATCGGCTCCATGGTACATCAAAAATTCAAATTTACATCGTGATTTAAATTGGCCACTAGTGACTGAAGAAATTAAAAAATACGCAGGCAAATACTTAACAAAACTCGAGTCTCATCCTAATCCACTTGCTCGTAACATCTTGAATTTTACTGGACACATCCGCTTAAAAAAGAGGGACACTATGGCTTTAATACTCAACACTCGAGATGAAACAGCTTGAAAATATTTTTGTGCTTAATACGATATTTATGTATTATAGATTACTATCACTAAGTTTATGCCTGACACTGGTTGAGCCTAATTATTATATCTACATTTAAGATTTGAATACTTATTGTTAGTTCATTTTTTGAAGATACAATAAATAAATATACGCATAAGAAAAAAAAATATTTTTCTTCTAATTTTTTAATTTTCTATCACATAGGCTCCTTTTTATCTATTTTTAGCTACTTTAGTAAACTGCCTTTGTTCCAAATATTTATTTTTTGATATATACTTCAGAAACGAATGAGACAACTTTTATCACACATACAACTATAATTTTATTTTTGACATCACTGATTTAAGCAATTGATTATATTAGTTTAAGTGTATTTGTAAACAAAATGTGTATCATTCTTAACCCTAATTACTACACTGGGGTCTTTTATTCATTTGCAAATCTTCGAGTCCACGGAAAAGCGTTTTTAAAGGGTAAAAACGATAAATATTTTTTGGGTAATTACTTAAAATGGGTAATTACACGAAAGTTAATTAAGCGTGGACTTTTGTGTAAAAATTAGTGTAAAAAAGGGGATTCAATATTTGGGGTGAATAAGCGATAAAGGTATTTAACCCATGGGTAATTAAACGGGGTATACTGTAACCGGCGGACGCATCTGGGTGATGATGTTTTTTCTAAACCGTCGCCGTTGAATTTTTTTTTGCGGCACCTTCTTTTTTTCTTATTCATTTCTTATAGAAATGAAGCAAAACAAAAGTTATACTCCTTTTAGACACGCAATGTTTGCTTTGCAAAGTCTTAATTCAGCTGTGTGAAATCAGCGGGAGGAATACTATATCTTTCTTTTTTTCGAACGCACTTTACAAAGTAAACTTTTTCTGTAAAAGACCCAATTAAAAATCTTTTAAATCTAAATTACCGATTTTAATGAAAACCCTGATATCTTCCCAAATAATATGATTGGCCCCAATATTTCTCCTATCTACCTTTTACCCCATAAAATTATCCCTAAATTATTCCTTACTTGGCGTTAAAGGCGTGCGTTAAAACCTGAGTACAGTTTGTGCTCATGGACAAAAACACTACTAAATGGCGTAATCGCTTAATGGCGTAATCGTTGTCATTGCTTTTGTTTTCCTGGAATCTACTGTAAGTGAAGATCTGGTGAAATACCATATTCTACCTCTGCTGCTATTTTAAAAAATTTATGTATGTATGTATGTATATGGGAGGATTTGAAGAGCTCGTGAACTATTATAACTAGAGATGTGCAAGTGAGCGGTTTTTGACTCACGACACGCCCGCTCATGCAGAAAAATATTTTACTCACGCACTTTCACGCACGAATGATTTTGAAAATTTTCACGATCACGCACGCTCGCGTATAAAATATTCTTAATCACACACGAGGGGTGTACAACTTATTACGATCACGCACGCTTGCGAAAAATATATAATTAAATTTTTATGATTGTTGGTTGAAAAATAAGTTCTTACACATCCATACATATGTACATACATACGTATTATGTGTTAGGGATGTAACGAATACCAGTTTAGCGAATGCTAATACGAATGCGAATAATACATTTTAATTTTTGCGAAAGCGAATGCATATATTAAAATATCACATGCAAATAAATTTATATAAGAATATGAAGTTGTATTATATCTGTGTGTACATATGTAGTTATACTACATATAGCATTTTATTTAAACTGAGTCTTGAACGGAGCAAATATTTATTAATTTATTAAAAATACAAATTGTTAAAACAGAAAGATTTATGAAATTATATTAAAATAAATATAGATAATTATTACAAATAAGCTTACAAAATATTAAGCAATCAATCCATTCGTACTTTGGTCCTAAAGCCTGATACTCTGTTCAACATTTCATGTGAAATGCTATCAAAATACATACATATTAAGAAAACTTGGAATGAATTGTTCCTGAAAAAATGTTGCAGAAGTAATACTCTGTTCATCTTGGGAAAAACATATGAAATGTAGTATCTTCAACATGAGAAATAATATCAGTGGCATTTGTTTCGCATGGAATTTAAAATAAACAAGGACTAGTTAATATTGTTTGCATTTAAAATATTCTGTACGAAGTAATGAATGGTGCTCAACATTTCTCAAACGTTTGAACATGCTGTTTGTTTATGCTGGTAATTTTCGTTTTTTTACGCTTGTTATTCGCAAACTATTTTCATAAAAGAAGTAAAATTTTTTTTCTTTAGTATTCGCTTGGAATATTCGCATACGTTTTAGCGAATGCAAAAGCGAATGCAAATAGCAAAAGTAAACGAATAATTCGCGAATGCGAATGCGAACATTCGTTAAATCCCTAGTATGTATATACATACATATGAATGTACATAGATCAGAGGTGGCCAGCGAGAGAAACACGATTGATGGTCGGCACCCTGGTGCTACTTTGGGCAGCTGAGACATAGATTGTAGTATTTATTATAAGAAAAATTTAAGTTTTCAATACAGTTATATACCCACGCAGAAGTGTTATATCGTGAGAGCGTGAGAATTCGTGCGTGATTCTAAAAAAACTCACGCGCGATCACGCACGAGTAATTTTTTTAAGTCACGCACTCACGCGTGATTAATTATAAATGTGATGATGTTCACGCGTGATTCACGTGTGACACGATAAAATCACGACATTTGCACATCTCTAATTATAACTGTTTATTTTCTTAGCTTGAACACTCAAAGTGGCGCTTGAATAATTACTGAAGGAAAATGACTCATGATCCCATCTATATTACATATATTGTTGCTAGCTGAACTTTGAGTCTAAAGCAGAGATAAGCAAAAGGCCGCCCGTGGGCACATCGTTATGCTCTTATTTTCACGAACATTCGTATAAGTATGAATTTTACTCTCTTTCATATTATAAATGTATGTGTTTGCCTGACTTTGGTCTAAAGGCTACTAATGCAATATTACTCATGCAAAGAAGTATGGCGCACATTGGGAAAATCATAGTAAGAACGCTCGCATTGCCTAATTTACTTAATAACGCCAATTAGCGATAGGTTCACAGATTTTGAGTATGTTTAAAATCACTTTTTTGAGAATTGGGTGGTATAATTTTTTTATGTAATAGCACTAGACGTATCTAACCTACATATACTTGGAAGTCAAGGCGTTTAAACAACGTCATCATATGAAAAATAAAGATATATTAAAAATCTTTGCAACTTATTATCTTAAATAATAAAAAAATAAAAATACACGTGTATCAGCGATTTTTGAAGTAAAGCATTTTTTCGGTGAAATAAAACAAAAACGCTCATTTTCGTTCTTTGTGCACATACAATAAGTTTTAGAAATTCAAAATTTGGTAACTCACGGCAGATTGTTAAGAAAGTAGTCTGCTGTATATAGTATTTTAATTTTGTGTACCCTACACTGATGCCCTCCAACTGGCAGGAAAGACGTGTTAAAAGTTACATTACTAGCATGCGATTTTACTCGAAATGTAAGAATTTTATTACTTTTTTTTACAAAGTTATACTAGCATAGATATAATTTCAGGTAGTAGTTCCTTTTCATGAGACATCATTTTGTTGGAAGTACGTAAGCTAGTTATTAATGGATCAGATGTTACTAGAAATCTGTTAAGGAGAGGGCACACAATTCCAGGTTCTTCCAAAAGGCTCTGAATTGCCTCTGCCTTTTCCAATAAGTTTTTGCATTTTTCTTTTAAAAGCTTTTGCAACCTACTATTTCATTGGTATGGACAAATTAGTTTTACTTACTCTCTTGAGTCATCGTGTATCTTTTATTGTTTTTTTTTTAAGAAAATGACATTTATTGTGTTGTATTTTTGTGGTGCCGTTTTCAAAATGTATGCAGCGCCGTTCTCATTATGTTTTTTATATGGAAAGTAATGTTACACAACGAAAAATATCGGAAATGACAAACGTTTCCAATAGTATACACTATCACAAAATGCCATAGTGTGTACTTGGCATTAGAAATTTATATTAGAAGTGTAATTTAAAAAGATTTGACGTTTTAAGTTTAGTCTACTCTATGAATGAGTTATGAGTTACTTACCTTATTATTATTACTACAACACAATGATACCGAAAAATCTCAAAAAGGCGCATGAAAATTAGGAACGATCTTTTTTTGTTAAGCATTCAGCATTATCACCATACAGAAATCTGGTGGATCCACTTGGATCCATGAAAGGTTTTTTCCAATGAAAATTCAAAAATACATTGAAAAACGCATAAAAACAACATATTTTTGAAATGCTAATATATTTAGCTATGGGCATTTTCACAGAAAATTCCACCTTTTGTCACGTAACGTTGCTTGCTTGCTAATGTAGGCTGTTTCTTAAAGAATAATTTGTATTTTAAATACTTTTTTGAATATTGGTGTAAAACGTAATCAGCTCTACATTTAGTAAAACATATGAAAAATCGAACAACATTGCTCCGAAATACAAGCTTAGTTGCTTGGTGTCGTAATGTGACAAAAGGTGGACTTTTCTGTGGAAATGCCGATATATAAATAAAGGGTCCGCCATCTAACGTGTTTTTTTCAACTAGTGCTTATTTCGTGAATGGTAACAATTAGCTCATGTCTGATTTGACAGATAATTAGTTTTATCCTTCCGCTGAACGAATATGGTTGTGTATACGCTTGAACAACGCTGGGAAATATTGCCTGCGATCGACTTACAGAAGATGCCGATTTTGCCAAAAAAAATTCTCTTTTCAGATGAAGCTCATTTTGATCTTGGCGGGTATGTAAACAAGCAAACTTGTCGCATTTGGGGCACAGAAAACCCGCACGCATACATTGAAAAGCCGACGCACCCAAAACGAGTCACTGTTTGGTGCGGATTTTGGTCCAGAGGCATAATTGGGCCAATGAGCAAGGAGTGGCCGTTACAGTCAATGGCGATCGTTATCGGGCAATGTTGAACGACTTTTTAATCATAAAAATTGAAGAGGAGGATATTGGCAACATGGTTTCAACAGGACGGCGCTACGAGCCACGCAGCCGAAGCTACACTCGATGTTTTGCGCCCTGTTTTAAAAAAAAAAAAAGTTATCTGGCGGACCCTATAGTTGGAACAACTGTATAATGATATGGATGTGCTTACTATAAATACCGAAACTTATTTCATTCGGCAACTAAATACCTACTCCACCTTAATTTCAATGCAACAATTAAAAATAGTTTATACAAAAAATTTAATTTTTTTTGAGTGCCATGTTTGTGAGGCTGTAGATCTTACGGAAAGACGTTAATTGACTTCAAAAATATGTTTTTCATATATTCAATATACTTGTATCTAGACTACAAAAAAACATTAAAAAATTAATGCCCGTAACTTTTGGTTTAGCTGTAATGCGAGGGTTTTTACTATGTTTTTCCATGAACTAAATTTATGGCCCTTATTATGAGTTGCATTCGATTTTCGATCTTCGCTGAGTATCGAACATCGAAAATCGAATGTTAAATTTCTATTATGAGCATCGAAAATTTCGCTGAGCAACGAATTTTCTATCGAACAGAATTTAACTTTCGATGAAGTATTTTAATGTGAAAATTAAAAAAAAAAAAACCTAAGTGTTAAACAATGTTTATGTTTAAGTACACAATCACAAATCGTAAGCTATTTTTGTTTATTTTATTCACAATAACGAGGTTCTTTGTCGAATGCTCGTCATAATACCAAATGAAAATTCGATCTGTACTTTCGACTAGTCGAAGATCGAAAGTTGCTCATAATAAGGGCCTACATATACGAAAATATTTCTTATACACTTTAGTAATATAGATATATCGCTTTGGTGTTACGATAATGTTGACGCAAGTGTAAGACATACAAAAATAAGTCTTAAAAATATTTGCCAATTGTGATCTATGTATTCAAATTAAACAACGAGATGAAGAGATAAACTAAATGAAGAGTAAAGTTGGAATTGACGCATTTCGCAAGAACATTGCGTTGAAGTTACATTTTCAATTCACTTTTTAGTCAGTGGGACTAAGGGCAGAATTAAATTTTACTCAGATGACTGTTTTTCGTTTATCGAAGCCTTATACAAGTCGTTACTTTTTGTGTTTCATTCTGTTCTGGTTCGGTACAATCAGTGAAAATCAAAAAAATGTTAAGTAATTGTAAGTGACAGCATACATAAAATAAAAAGATTTTGAAAAAAAACATAACACTATATTGAAACATAAAAATGGACGATGCAAAACTCACTACTTTAGTGGAAAACTATGACCGTTTTGGTCAGAAACAGTTGATAAGTTATTACAGAAAAAGTAACTATTAAAATTTAGAAAGAGAACGGCACAACACAGATCAGCAACAGAAAGCCCTAACTAACTTTGGGCTATCTCTCCTGTATTACGGGTACGAAACTAAAATAACGGATATATATGGAAAGAGATTGCAAAAGAAAAACAATTCTATTAAATTTTACATGTTTTTATTATTATTGCTGCCCATTTGAAAGAGCTCTTATGTGCGTTTCCTAATTGTGCTTCTACTATGAACATTAATATTGCAAAACCTAATATATTTTGGACCCAGACAAACACTTAAAATATCCTAATATCAAACTATAACTTGTTGGGATTTGCCCAATTTTTTAAAAGGTGATAAACAAATTGGAGAGCGCTAATGAGCTAATTTTAAATATTATAAATAAGAAATACAAGTTATTTATGATTTGATCAGGCTAAAGTTCGTATCGCTTTGTAAGACAAATTACATGTGATAATTATTAATGAACAAATAACTCAAAAGTTAGTTGTAAATATTCTGACAAATACATAGTTGAACGGAACAACAGGCTGTTTTCCACTAAACCTTCCTCATCAGCGTTCTTTTGTGTTTGGTCCACTGTGTATGGTGTCAGTTGATGTAGATTTCTGCTTTATATACGCAACTTTTTTGCATTCCATTTGCATGTGAATTGTTTTGATTCATCGTATTACAATTTGCTGAAAGCTTTTTTGTAATGAAAGCTCATTTTTACCATCTCTAAATTTACAACCGTCTTGCCATTGTCGTTTGTTCTTTACTAATTATGCACATGTTAGTTAATTTGCTTATTTTTTGTTCTACTTAAGACAAACTTGTTTGGTTTGATACTATAAGTATGTTTTTATTTTAAATTTTTGCCACTGGCCCATGACTATTAATTTTTAGCTAATTTTAATTATTATTGTTCGAACTTCATTTATTTCTATATTTATGATTTGATCAGGCTAAAGTTCGTATCGCTTTGTAAGCCAAATTACATGTGATAATTATTAATGAACAAATAACACCAAAGTTACAATACAATTTACTTCGGAAACTTTCCTTCGACAGCAAAATGTCATTTAAATTTGATCTTTGGAATATTATTGAAGGTGTGTATCAATTTTATCGAAACAAAAAGTACATACATATGTATATTCGAAATTAATACGATCATTTACTAATGAAAAATATATAAAATAAGAATTATAAATCAATTAAATATAAAGTACAAGTAATTTTCGTTCTTAGATACTTAATTTAGTATTTACGTACAACCATGAGATATAAAAATTTGCATGGGGTTTTTATTTTATTGGATGATATTACCTTTTTTGTCAGGATCGATTTCAGCTACGGATGTAGTCATGGGACTGTCAGATTCAGAACCAATCATACCGACTGCTTCAAATTGTTTTTGTAAAGTGGGATCGAGCTCAAATCCACTATCTTGCTGTCTGCGTATTGTCTCTTCCATAAGGGCAAATGGACTACGTGTAGGCTTAGGTGAGCTTGGACTGGCGACATATAAGCGGTCTTGTTCAGATGTGAATGCTGGCAAGGCCACGGAGTCGGAGAGACTTGAATCGGTTGTATCAATGAAACTTACGTCGTACTCATTGACACAACGTTGCTCAACCGACCGAGGTCGCATTATGCTCATGTAATCTACCTCCGGCTGACGGTAGATTACTTCGAATGGCTTGTCGGGCCCAAATGTCTTTGTGAAAACTTCACTTGTTATAACCTTGCGACTGCCAGACGATGAGTTAGAACTCTTTGTACTTTCGTTGGACCGCATGGACCTTGTATTGTTTTCGGAGTCGTTATCGACAGTACTAACAAGTGTGGTTGCAATTGGTTCGCGACGCATTTTCACTGTTGAAACTCTACTTGTGCCTGCAGATGTAACGGTTGTCGTAAGAAGCTTCTTCGCAGACAACTTGCTATTGAGGAATTCTTTTTCAACTTTGTTTGTAGATTGACTGATTTTTGAGGTAGTTGTTGCAGATGTTGATATCGACTTTCGTGAGCTGTAGGACGAATGGGAGAGTGTTGGTGATGATTTTACAGTACTACCTGCTTGACTATTCATGGTATTTTTTAATTTCTTTTGTACTTTATGGTCAATATTTTTACTTTGTGTAATTTTCTCTTTCGTTGTCTCTTGTTTATTTTTACTACTTCGTTTCGCAGTGACTTGCTTTTGTTCTAGCTTTGTTTTTGCTTCCAATTTATTGATTTCATCCTCGGTTCTTTTAATAAATTTTGTTTTAATAGGAACTTTTGATGAAAGACTAATACGTTGTGTTTCTGAAGCTGCTTTATCTTCGCGTTGCTTTAGTCGGTTCGAATCTTCCGATGATTTTAAGGAATTTTTCCTCTTTGTGACTGTTTTTGAGATTGAATTTTTCTTGTCGGTTTTTTCCTTTAACATGACTGGATTTTCCTTGGAAACTTGTCGACTGTAGTGGATCTTACTGCCTTGCTCGACTACAATTGATTTTTTCATACTATCGGTTCTGGCGGTTGAAGTTTTTGAAATTGTTTGTTTATTTTGGAAGTTATGGGATCGCTTAGTTGTCGGTAAAGACTTTGGTTTATCATCAAACTGTGGCTTCTGATCACCTGTCGTATCAGTTTTGTGTTTTGTTAATGTAGTCTTCAATGAATCTTTACTAATTTTGACCGCTGGAGACTTTATTTTATTGATTGAAAACGGTTTCTTGCTTGTGATTGCTCTAGTATGAGGCACTGGTGACTTTACAGATCTTTCATCCAAGCTGACGTCACTATTAGTTGACTTTAGATTTCCGTATCGCCTACTGTGTGCAATTGTGGGTTGCATATAATGGTGTTCACCTACGGGAATAGTCGGAGTCCGTAGAAGTCTTCTTTGGAAATCGTCATTAGGTGTCGTACTTCGAGAGCTCGATGAATAGTCAGTCTGTTTCCTGGCAACTGTCTTTATAGTCTTTTGGGGCTTTCTACTATGCTCATTAGAACTTTTGATTACAGCATAGTCAGGTTTGGGGTAGTTAGGTGGTGGACTAAATGTTCTAAGTTTTTGATGTTGAGGAACTCTTGTGATGTCAGTTTTTATTCTAGGTCGTGGGGTTGAACTATGACTTCTGGCGTCCATATTTTTGGGCATGCTACCACCTATTTGAGTACTTATTCTTTGTTCTAAGCGTATCTGATTGTTCAAGGCGGATGCTTTCGTTTTATTGCAAATAATTCTGTCAAAATCGTTTGGGGATGGTTTTGTTTTTGTATTTTTTAAAGGTCTTTGACTTAAGATAGAGTTCTTAAGCGCAGTTTTATTGGATATTCGATCTGGCATTTTTTGTATATTAATTTTTGCCTTAGAGACATTTTTGAGAACTTTTGAGGAAATTTCGGGAGCATTAGGCTTTCGTTCATGCGTCCTGTTATAAGAAACAAATATTTTCTTAGATTGAAGAGAATGCTTTGAAGTAAATTTAGGATTCAATATTATGGTCTTGTTTGTATTATTGTCTTGTTGTTTAGAAATATTTGGTTTTAACTTAGGAGATTTTGGTTTATCACTTTCCTCCAACTCAACGAAATATGCAACTGCACGCCCTTTTTTGTAAACATGCGAAGGTGAGACACTTTCAAACATGTTGCTAACTAAATTTGGTGCAGACGGTGATGATATTAGCTTTGAATCATCTGATGCTACTTCTTTCAGTTTAGTTGAGGTTTCTAAGTCAATAAAGGGATTTTCTTTTTTCAACTGGTCATTGTAAAATACATTATCTTCTGACTCGTCATCAGATTGTGGTTCTAAGGGAATATTTGATAAAGCTCTTTCCGATAATATTTTAGAACTTTTTTTCTTATTATTTATTTTATGAGAAGCATCTTGCTCGTAAAATTCATCTTCAGAATCGTCATCCGAATATGGTTTCAGTGATGAAGGAGAAATTGATTTGCCACACTTCGACTTCTTAGATTCGCTGGCTGTTTTTGATAAAGTACAAATAAATTTATCTATAGATTGCCCCGAACTTCGCCAAACTGGCTGAATGCAATCAACTTCGTCTTTCACCTCATCGTCAGAATAAGCTATTAGTGAAGATGGATTTCCGAGTGTATTTATCGGTGAAGTTATTTGCGTACCATCTTTTTCATCATCTCCAATGGCCGGAGTTTTAAAGTTGCCACATTCTAAAATATCTGGCTTAATATCGTTTTTTGGTCTTGGCAAATATCTTGCACAATCGATACCAATTTTAGCATGGTCTATATGCAATATGTCTGGTTGATCACACGGCATAGAATGAGATTCTCTGAAACTTGCAGTTTCATAAAAATTTTTTCTTATATGAGATATTTTAGAATCGGTGATGGGTTTGGGCTTCTCAGTTGATGCAATGTCAATTATTTTACGTTGCTTTGTATCAGGGATTTCCGTATCTTTGGAATCTAAAATAATCTTTGAAGAATCGCGTTGCGAAGTTGGTTTGTCAGATGCTAAAATGTCTAGTTTTTCAGGAAATAATGCCAAAGAAGACATTGATTTGAAATCAGTGTCTATTTTTAAAGGAGATTTTTCTAATCCTCCGGGGGATTTTAGTTTTTCTGTTTCTTGAACCACTAATATGGGCTCCGTAGGAAATTTTTCGGGATCGGTTTCCAAACTTCTTTCGCCATATGATAAAATTTTCAGTTTTGTCGGCAACAATACAGAAGAAAGCAATGATTTGAAATCAGTATCTTTGTATTTTAGAAAATATTTTTCGGAACTTCTGGGAGATTTAAGTATTTTCATATTTTCATGCAATAAGGCTTCTGTATAACCCGTTTCGGGATCGCTTGACGAGTTTGGTTTGTCGAGAAACAAAGTTTCAAGTTTTTTAGGTAGTATTGTAGAAGGAAGCACTAGAAGAGATTTTTCAGAAGTTCTGGGAGATTTTAGTTTTTCTGTATCTTTAACCAATTTAAGTTCTGTAGGAAAGGCATCAGATACCGAACCGGATTCATCAGATGACGTGGTTTTAAGTTTTTTAGGCAAAAATGCATAAGATGACACTGATTTCGAATCAGCGTCTAGGGTCTCTAGAGGAGATTTTTCAGAACTTCTGAGAGATTTTAATTTTTCAGTATCTTCAACCAACCTTGTTTCTATATGATAAGTTTTGGGGCCAGATAGCGAACCTAATAAATTAGATGACAGAATCTTTGGTTTTTCAAGCAATAATGCAAACGAAGGGGTTGATTTTAAGTCAGAATCTTGAAGTTCTAAACGAGATTCTTCGGAGCTTCCGGGAGATTTCTGTTTATCAATATCTATAATAAATATTCTTTTCTTAGGAGTAGTATAGGGCTCGATAGGCGAATTCTTTTTTCCTTTTTGAGATGGCAATGCAGAGCAAATAAGTGCTTTCAAGTTCGTATCTTTGAGCTCAAAAGAACACTTTTCGGAATCTCTAGGAAATATAAGTTTTTCTAAATCTTCATACAGCATAGTTTTCGTTGGGGACGCGTCAGGATCGATTGGCATACTTGGCACGTCACATGATAGGTTTTCTAGTTTTCGAGGCAACAACGCAGAGGAAATAACTGCTTCCAAATCTTTATGTTTGGGTTCTAGAGGATATTTTTCAGAACTTCCGATAGATTTAAATTTTTCTGTACCCTCAACCAATATGGCTTCACTAGGCGACTTTTCGGGACACGTGTCGGGATAGATTGACAAAGTTTGTTCGCCAAGTAATGCATTTTCAAGTTCTTTGAGTGATTGTGCAATAGGGAGCACAGATTTCAAATCAGTGTGTAAGGGCTCTAGAGGAGATTTTTTAGAACTTCTGGGAGATTTTACTTTTTCTGTATCTTCAACCAATTTAAGTTCTGTAGCAAAGGGATCAGATAGTGAACTTAGTTCCTCAAAGGACATGCTTTTTAGTTTTTCAGGCAATAATTCAGAAGAAGGCACTGATTCCAAATCAGTGTCTAGATGCTCAAGAGAAGATTTTTCGTAGCTTCCGGAAGATGTTAGTTTTTCCGAATATTTAACCAACATAGTTTCTGTGGGAGACGTGTCGGGATCGATTGGAGTACTTGGTTCGTCAAATGACAAGGTTTCTGATTTTTTATGCGATTGTGTAGAAGGAAGAAATGATTTCAAATCAGTAGCTTTGGGTTCTAAAAGAGATTTTTCAGAACTTCCGAGAAACTTAAATTTTTCTGTACTCTCAACCAATATGGCTTCTCTAGGCGACTTTTCGGGACAAGTGTCGGGATAGATTGACAAAGTTTGTTCGTCAACTGATAAATTTTCAAGTTCTTTAGGCGATTGTGCAAAAGAAAGCACAGATTTCAAATCAGTATCTAGCGGCTCTAGAAGAAATTTCGCGGAACTTCTGGGAGACAGTACTTTTTCTGCAAATTCAACCAATTTAAGCTCTGTAGCAATGGGATCAGATAGTGAACCTGGTTTCTCTAATGACATGCTTTGTAGTTTTTCAGGCAATAATGCAGAAGAAGGCACTGATTTCGACTGAGTGTCTATGGGCTCTAGTGACGATTTTTCGTAACTTACGGAAGATTTTAGTTTTTCCGAATATTTAACCAACATCGTTTCTGTGGGAGACGTGTCGGGATCGATTGGAGTACTTGGTTCTTCAGCTGACAAGGTTTCTAATTTTTTACGCGATTGTGCAGAAAAAAGCAATGATTTCAAATCAGTAGCTTTGGGTTCTAGAGGAGATTTTTCAGAACTTCTGGGAGATTTTAGTGTTTCTGTATCTTCAACCAATTTGGCTTCTGTAGGATAGGGCTCGGGATCCAATAGCGAACCTGGTTCATCAAATGACATTACTTTTAGTTTTTCAGTCAATAATGCAGAAGAAGAAACGGATTGCAGATCAGTGTCTTGGGGTTCTAAGGAAAATTTTTTGGAACTTCCGATAGATTTAGGTTTTTCCGAACCTTTCATTATTATGGATTTTGTAGCAAACGTGTTGATATCAATTAGCGAACTTGGCTCGTCACATGATAGGTTTTGTAGTTTTTGGGGCGACAATGCAGAGGAAATAACTGATTCTAAATCTGTATCTTTGGCTTCCAGAGGATATTTTTCGAAACTTATGGGAGATTTAAGTTTTTCTGTACCCTCAACCAATGTGGTGTCTGATTTCAAGTCTGAATCTATGCCTTCTAGAGGAAATGATTTCGAACTTCTGGGAGATTTAAATTCTTCTGTATCTTCATTCAATATTGTTTTCGAAAGAGACTTGTCAGGATCGATTGGCGAACTTGGCTCGTCACATGATAAGCTTTCTAGTTTTTGAGGCGATAACGCAGAGGAACTAACTGATTCTAAATCTTTATCTTTGGGTTCTAGTGGATATTTTTCAGAACTTCCGAGAGATTTAAATTTTTCTGTATCTTCAACCAAGTTGGGTTCTGTAGGATAGGGCTCGGGATCCAATAGCGAACCTGGTTCATCAAATGACATTACTTTTCGTTTTTCAGTCAATAATGCAGAAGAAGAAACTGATTGCAGATCAGTGTCTTGGGGTTCTAAGGAAAATTTTTCGGAACTTCTGATAGATTTAGGTTTTTCCGAAACTTTCATTAATATGGATTTTGTAGCAAACGTGTTGAAATCAATTAGCGAACTTGGCTCATCACATGATAGGTTTTCTAGTTTTTGAGGCGATAATGCAGAGGAAATAACTGATTCTAAATCTGTATCTTTGGGTTCCAGAGGATATTTTTCGAAACTTATGGGAGATTTAAGTTTTTCTGTACCCTCAACCAATGTGGCGTCTGATTTCAAGTCTGAATATATGCCTTCTAAAGGAAATGATTTCGAACTTCTGGGAGATTTAAATTCTTCTGTATCTTCATTCAATATTGTTTTCGAAAGAGACTTGTCGGGATCTATTGGCGAACTTGGCTCGTCACATGATAAGCTTTCTAGTTTTTGAGGCGACAACGCAGAGGAACTAACTGATTCTAAATCTTTATCTTTGGGTTCTAGTGGATATTTTTCAGAACTTCCGAGAGATTTAAATTTTTCTGTATCTTCAACCAAGTTGGGTTCTGCAGGATAGGGCTCGGGATCTAATAGCGAACCTGGTTCATCAAATGACATTACTTTTAGTTTTTCAGTCAATAATGCAGAAGAAGAAACTGATTGCAGATCAGTGTCTTGGGGTTCTAAGGAAAATTTTTCGGAACTTCCGATAGATTTAGGTTTTTCCGAACCTTTCATTAAGATGGATTTTGTAGCAAACGTGTTGATATCAATTAGCGAACTTGGCTCGTCACATGATAGGTTTTCTAGTTTTTGAGGCGATAATGCAGAGGAAATAACTGATTCTAAATCTGTATCTTTGGGTTCCAGAGGATATTTTTCGAAACTTATGGGAGATTTAAGTTTTTCTGTACCCTCAACCAATGTGGCGTCTGATTTCAAGTCTGAATATATGCCTTCTAAAGGAAATGATTTCGAACTTCTGGGAGATTTAAATTCTTCTGTATCTTCATTCAATATTGTTTTCAAAAGAGACTTGTCGGGATCTATTGGCGAACTTGGCTCGTCACATGATAAGCTTTCTAGTTTTTGAGGCGACAACGCAGAGGAACTAACTGATTCTAAATCTTTATCTTTGGGTTCTAGTGGATATTTTTCAGAACTTCCGAGAGATTTAAATTTTTCTGTATCTTCAACCAAGTTGGGTTCTGTAGGATAGGGCTCGGGATCCAATAGCGAACCTGGTTCATCAAATGACATTACTTTTAGTTTTTCAGTCAATAATGCAGAAGAAGAAACTGATTGCAGATCAGTGTCTTGGGGTTCTAAGGAAAATTTTTCGGAACTTCCGATAGATTTAGGTTTTTCCGAACCTTTCATTAAGATGGATTTTGTAGCAAACGTGTTGATATCAATTAGCGAACTTGGCTCGTCACATGATAGGTTTAGTAGTTTTTGAGGCGACAATGCAGAGGAAATAACTGATTCTAAATCTGTATCTTTGGGTTCCAGAGGATATTTTTTGAAACTTATGGGAGATTTAAGTTTTTTTGTACCCTCAACCAATGTGGTGTCTGATTTCAAGTCTGAATCTATGCCTTCTAGAGGAAATGATTTCGAACGTTCGGGAGATTTAAATTCTTCTGTATCTTCATTTAAAATTGTTTTCGAAAGAGACTTGTCGGGATCGACTGGCGAACTTAGCTCGTCACATGATAAGCTTTCTAGTTTTTGAGGCGACAACGAAGAGGAACTAACTGATTCTAAATCTTTATCTTTGGGTTCTAGAGGATATTTTTTAGAACTTCCGAGAGATTTAAATTTTTCTGTACCATCAACCAATATGGCTTCTCTAGGCGACTTTTCGTGACAGGTACCGGGATAGATTGACAAAGTTTGTTCGCCAAGTGATGCATTTTCAAGTTCTTTGGGTGATTGTGCAAAAGGGAGCACATATTTGAATTCAGTGTGTAAAGGCTCTAGAGGGGATTTTTCAGAACTTCTGGTAGATTTTACTTTTTCTGTATCTTCAACCAATTTGAGCTCTGTAGCAAAGAGATCAGATAGTGAACCTGGTTTCTCTAATGACATGCTTTGTAGTTTTTCAGGCAATAATGCAGAAGAAGGCACAGATTTCGAATCAGTGTCTAGGGGCTCTAGTGACATTTTTTCGTAACTTCCGGAAGATTTTAGTTTTTCCGAATATTTATCCAACACGGTTTCTGTGGCAGACGTGTCGGGATCGATTGGAGAACTTGGTTTGTCAAATGACAAGGTTTCTGATTTTTTACGCGATTGTGCAGAAAAAAGCAATGATTTCAAATCAGTAGCTTTGGGTTCTAGAGGAGATTTTTCAGAACTTCTGGGAGATTTTAGTGTTTCTGTATCTTCAACCAATTTGGGTTCTGTAGGATAGGGCTCGGGATCCAATAGCGAACCTGGTTCATCAAATGACAATACATTTAGTTTTTCAGTCAATAATGCAGAAGAAGAAACTGATTGCAGATCAGTGTCTTGGGGTTCTAACGAAATTTTTTGGGAACTTCCGATAGATTTAAGTTTTTCCGAAACTTTCATTAATATGGATTTTGTAGCAAACGTGTTGAAATCAATTAGCGAACTTGGCTCGTCACATGATAGGTTTAGTAGTTTTTGGGGCGACAATGCAGAGGAAATAACTGATTCTAAATCTGTATCTTTGGGTTCCAGAGGATATTTTTCGAAACTTATGGGAGATTTAAGTTTTTCTGTACCCTCAACCAATGTGGCGTCTGATTTCAAGTCTGAATATATGCCTTCTAAAGGAAATGATTTCGAACTTCTGGGAGATTTAAATTCTTCTGTATCTTCATTCAATATTGTTTTCGAAAGAGACTTGTCGGGATCTATTGGCGAACTTGGCTCGTCACATGATAAGCTTTCTAGTTTTTGAGGCGACAACGCAGAGGAACTAACTGATTCTAAATCTTTATCTTTGGGTTCTAGAGGATATTTTTCAGAACTTCCGAGAGATTTAAATTTTTCTGTACCCTCAACCAATATGGCTTCTCTAGGAGATTTTTGGGGACACATGTCGGGATAGATTGACAAAGTTTGTTCGCCAAATGATGCATTTTCAAGTTCTTTGGGTAATTGTGCAAAAGGGAGCACAGATTTCAAATCAGTGTGTAAAGGCTCTAGAGGAGATTTTTCAGAACTTCTGGGATATTTAAGTTTTTCTGTATCTTCAACCAAGTTGGGTTCTATAGGATAGGGCTCGGGATCCAAAAGCGAACTTGGTTCATCAAATGAGATTACGTTTAGTTTTTCAGTCAATAATGCAGAAGAAGAAACTGATTGCAGATCAGTGTCTTGGAGTTCTAAGGAAAATTTTTCGGAACTTCCAATAGATGTAGGTTTTTCCGAACCTTGCATTAATATGGATTTTGTAGCAAACGTGTTGATATCAATTAGCGAACTTGGCTCGTCACATGATAGGTTTTGTAGTTTTTGAGGCGATAATGCAGAGGAAATAACTGATTCTAAATCTGTAAATTTGGGTTCCAGAGGATATTTTTCGAAACTTATGGGAGATTTAAGTTTTTTTGTACCCTCAACCAATGTGGTGTCTGATTCCAAGTCTGAATCTATGCCTTCTAGAGGAAATGATTCCGAACTTCCGGGAGATTTAAATTCTTCTGTATCTTCATTTAATATTGTTTTCGAAAGAGACTTGTCGGGATCGATTGGCGAACTTGGCTCGTCACATGATAGTCTTTCTAGTTTTTGAGGCGACAATGCAGAGGAAATGACTGATTGCAAATGTTTACCTTTGGGTTCTAGAGGATATTTCTTTAGTTTTTCAGGAAATAATGCAGAAGACGGCACTGATTCCAAATCAGTGTCTAGGGGCTCTAGTGACGATTTTGCGTAACTTCCGGAAGATTTTAGTTTTTCCGAATATTTAACAAACATGGTTTCTGTGGCAGACGTGTCGGGATTGATTGGAGTACTTGGTTTGTCAAATGACAAGGTTTCTGATTTTTTATGCGATTGTGCAGAAGCAAGCAATGATTTCAAATCAGTAGCTTTAAGTTCTAGAGGAGATTTTTCAGATTTTATTTTTTCTGTATCTTCAATTATTTTCGGTTCTGTAGGATAGGGCATATTTTCTGTCAATAATGCTGAAGAAGAAAATGATTTCAGATCAGTGTCTTGGGGTTGTAAGGAAAATTTTTCCGAACTTTCAATAGATTTTGGGTTTTGCGATTCTTTCATTAATATAGATTTTGTAGCAAACGTGTTGATATCAATTAGCGAACTTGGCTCGTCACATGATAGGTTTTGTAGTTTTTGAGGCGACAATGCAGAGGAAATATCTGATTCTAAATCTGTATCTTTGGGTTCCAGAGGATATTTTTCGAAACTTATGGGAGATTTAAGTTTTTCTGTACCCTTAATTAATGTGGTGTCTGATTTCAAGTCTGTATCTATGGGTTCAAGAGGAAATGCTTCCGAACTTCTGGGATATTTAAATTCTTCTGTATCTTCGTTCAATATTGTTTTCGAAAGAGACTTGTCGGGATCGATTGGCGAACTTGTCTCGTCACATGGTAGGCTTTCTAGTTTTTGAGGCGATAACGCGGAGGAAATGACGGATTGCAAATGTTTACCTTTGGGTTCTAGAGGATATTTTTTTAGTTTTTCAGGAAATAATGCAGAAGAGGGCACTGATTCCAAATCAGTGTCTAGGGGCTCAAGAGACGATTTTTCGTAGCTTTCGACAGATTTTAGTTTTTCCGAATATTTAACCAACATGGTTTCTGTGGCAGGCGTGTCGGGATCGATTGGAGAACTTGGTTCGTCAAATGACAAGGTTTCTGATTTTTTACGCGATTGTGCAGAAGGAAGCAATGATTTCAAATCAGTAGCTTTGGGTTCTAGAGGAGATTTTTCAGAACTTCCGAGAAATTTAAATTTTTCTGTACTCTCAACCAATATGGCTTCTCTAGGCAACTTTTCGGGACAAGTGTCGGGATATCTTAACAAAGTTTGTTCGCCAAGTGATGCATTTTCAAGTTCTTTGGGTGATTGTGCAAAAGGGAGCACAGATTTGACTTCAGTGTGTAAAGGCTCTAGAGGAGATTTTTCAGAACTTCTGGGAGATTTTACTTTTTCTGTATCTTCAACCAATTTAAGCTCTGTAGCAATGGGATCAGATAGTGAACCTGGTTTCTCTAATGACATGCTTTGTAGTTTTTCAGGCAATAATGCAGAAGAAGGCACTGATTTCGAATCAGTGTCTAGGGGCTCTAGTGACGATTTTTCGTAACTTCCGGAAGATTTTAGTTTTTCCGAATATTTAACAAACATGGTTTCTGTGGCAGACGTGTCGGGATTGATTGGAGTACTTGGTTTGTCAAATGACAAGGTTTCTGATTTTTTATGCGATTGTGCAGAAGCAAGCAATGATTTCAAATCAGTAGCTTTAAGTTCTAGAGGAGATTTTTCAGATTTTATTTTTTCTGTATCTTCAATTATTTTCGGTTCTGTAGGATAGGGCATATTTTCAGTCAATAATGCTGAAGAAGAAAATGATTTCAGATCAGTGTCTTGGGGTTGTAAGGAAAATTTTTCCGAACTTTCAATAGATTTTGGGTTTTGCGATTCTTTCATTAATATAGATTTTGTAGCAAACGTGTTGATATCAATTAGCGAACTTGGCTCGTCACATGATAGGTTTTGTAGTTTTTGAGGCGACAATGCAGAGGAAATATCTGATTCTAAATCTGTATCTTTGGGTTCCAGAGGATATTTTTCGAAACTTATGGAAGATTTAAGTTTTTTTGTACCCTTAATTAATGTGGTGTCTGATTTCAAGTCTGTATCTATGGGTTCAAGAGGAAATGCTTCCGAACTTCTGGGATATTTAAATTCTTCTGTATCTTCGTTCAATATTGTTTTCGAAAGAGACTTGTCGGGATCGATTGGCGAACTTGTCTCGTCACATGGTAGGCTTTCTAGTTTTTGAGGCGATAACGCGGAGGAAATGACGGATTGCAAATGTTTACCTTTGGGTTCTAGAGGATATTTTTTTAGTTTTTCAGGAAATAATGCAGAAGAGGGCACTGATTCCAAATCAGTGTCTAGGGGCTCAAGAGACGATTTTTCGTAGCTTTCGACAGATTTTAGTTTTTCCGAATATTTAACCAACATGGTTTCTGGGGCAGACGTGTTGGGATCGATTGGAGAACTTGGTTCGTCAAATGACAAGGTTTCTGATTTTTTACGCGATTGTGCAGAAGGAAGCAATGATTTCAAATCAGTAGCTTTGGGTTCTAGAGGAGATTTTTCAGAACTTCCGAGAAATTTAATTTTTTCTGTACTCTCGTCCAATATAACTTCTCTAGGCGACTTTTCGGGACAGGTACCGGGATAGATTGACAAAGTTTGTTCGTCAACTGATGGACTTTCAAGTTCTTTTGGCGATTGTGCAGAATAAAGCACAGATTTTAAATCAATATCTAGCGGCTCTAGGAGAAATTTCTCAGAACTTCGGGGAGGCTGTACTTTTTCTGTATCTTCAACCAATTTAAGTTTTGTAGCATAGGGATCAGATAGTGAACCTGGTTCCTGTAATGACATGCTTTGTATTTTTTCAGGCGATAATGCAAAAGAAGGCACTGATTTCGAATCAGTGTCTAGGGGCTCTAGTGACGATTTTTCGTAACTTCCGGAAGATTTTAGTTTTTCCGAATTTTTAACAAACATGGTTTCTGTGGCAGACGTGTCGGGATCGATTGAAGTACTTGGTTCGTCAAATGACAAGGTTTCTGATTTTTTACGCGATTGTGCAGAAGGAAGCAATGATTTCAAATCAGTAGCTTTGGGTTCTAGAGGAGATTTTTCAGAACTTCTGGGAGATTTTAATTTTTCTGTATCTTTAACCAAGTTGGGTTCTGTAGGATAGGGCTCGGGATCCAATAGCGAACCTGGTTCATCAAATGACATTACTTTTAGTTTTTCAGTCAATAATGCAGAAGAAGAAACTGATTGCAGATCAGTGTCTTGGGGTTCTAAGGAAAATTTTTCGGAACTTCTGATAGATTTAGGTTTTTCCGAAACTTTCATTAATAGGGATTTTGTAGCAAACGTGTTGAAATCAATTAGCGAACTTGGCTCATCACATGATAGGTTTTCTAGTTTTTGAGGCGACAATGCAGAGGAAATAACTGATTCTAAATCTGTATCTTTGGGTTCCAGAGGATATTTTTCGAAACTTATGGGAGATTTAAGTTTTTCTGTACCCTCAACCAATGTGGCGTCTGATTTCAAGTCTGAATATATGCCTTCTAAAGGAAATGATTTCGAACTTCTGGGAGATTTAAATTCTTCTGTATCTTCATTCAATATTGTTTTCGAAAGAGACTTGTCGGGATCGATTGGCGAACTTGGCTCGTCACATGATAAGCTTTCTAGTTTTTGAAGCGACAACGCAGAGGAACTAACTGATTCTAAATCCTTATCTTTGAGTTCTAGAGGATATTTTTCAGAACTTCCGAGAGATTTAAAGTTTTCTGTACCCTCAACCAATATGGCTTCTCTAGGAGATTTTTCGGGACACATTTCGGGATAGATTGACAAAGTTTGTTCGCCAAATGATGCATTTTCAAGTTCTTTGGGTAATTGTGCAAAAGGGAGCACAGATTTGACTTCAGTGTGTAAAGGCTCTAGAGGAGATTTTTCAGAACTTCTGGGAGATTTTACTTTTTCTGTATCTTCAACCAATTTAAGCTCTGTAGCAATGGGATCAGATAGTGAACCTGGTTTCTCTAATGACATGCTTTGTAGTTTTTCAGGCAATAATGCAGAAGAAGGCACTGATTTCGAATCAGTGTCTAGGGGCTCTAGTGACGATTTTTCGTAACTTCCGGAAGATTTTAGTTTTTCCGAATATTTAACAAACATGGTTTCTGTGGCAGACGTGTCGGGATTGATTGGAGTACTTGGTTTGTCAAATGACAAGGTTTCTGATTTTTTATGCGATTGTGCAGAAGCAAGCAATGATTTCAAATCAGTAGCTTTAAGTTCTAGAGGAGATTTTTCAGATTTTATTTTTTCTGTATCTTCAATTATTTTCGGTTCTGTAGGATAGGGCATATTTTCAGTCAATAATGCTGAAGAAGAAAATGATTTCAGATCAGTGTCTTGGGGTTGTAAGGAAAATTTTTCCGAACTTTCAATAGATTTTGGGTTTTGCGATTCTTTCATTAATATAGATTTTGTAGCAAACGTGTTGATATCAATTAGCGAACTTGGCTCGTCACATGATAGGTTTTGTAGTTTTTGAGGCGACAATGCAGAGGAAATATCTGATTCTAAATCTGTATCTTTGGGTTCCAGAGGATATTTTTCGAAACTTATGGGAGATTTAAGTTTTTCTCTACCCTTAATTAATGTGGTGTCTGATTTCAAGTCTGTATCTATGGGTTCAAGAGGAAATGCTTCCGAACTTCTGGGATATTTAAATTCTTCTGTATCTTCGTTCAATATTGTTTTCGAAAGAAACTTGTCGGGATCGATTGGCGAACTTGTCTCGTCACATGGTAGGCTTTCTAGTTTTTGAGGCGATAACGCGGAGGAAATGACGGATTGCAAATGTTTACCTTTGGGTTCTAGAGGATATTTTTTTAGTTTTTCAGGAAATAATGCAGAAGAGGGCACTGATTCCAAATCAGTGTCTAGGGGCTCAAGAGACGATTTTTCGTAGCTTTCGACAGATTTTAGTTTTTCCGAATATTTAACCAACATGGTTTCTGGGGCAGACGTGTTGGGATCGATTGGAGAACTTGGTTCGTCAAATGACAAGGTTTCTGATTTTTTACGCGATTGTGCAGAAGGAAGCAATGATTTCAAATCAGTAGCTTTGGGTTCTAGAGGAGATTTTTCAGAACTTCCGAGAAATTTAATTTTTTCTGTACTCTCATCCAATATAACTTCTCTAGGCGACTTTTCGGGACAGGTACCGAGATAGATTGACAAAGTTTGTTCGTCAACTGATGGACTTTCAAGTTCTTTTGGCGATTGTGCAGAAGGAAGCACAGATTTTAAATCAATATCTAGCGGCTCTAGGAGAAATTTCTCAGAACTTCGGGGAGGCTGTACTTTTTCTGTATCTTCAACCAATTTAAGTTTTGTAGCATAGGGATCAGATAGTGAACCTGGTTCCTGTAATGACATGCTTTGTATTTTTTCAGGCGATAATGCAAAAGAAGGCACTGATTTCGAATCAGTGTCTAGGGGCTCTAGTGACGATTTTTTGTACCTTCCAGAAGATTTTAGTTTTTCCGAATATTTAACCAACATGGTTTCTGTGGTAGACGTGTCGGGATCGATTGAAGTACTTGGTTCGTCAAATGACAAGGTTTCTGATTTTTTACGCGATTGTGCAGAAGGAAGCAATGATTTCAAATCAGTAGCTTTGGGTTCTAGAAGAAATTTTTCAGAACTTCCGAGAAACTTAAATTTTTCTGTATTCTCAACCAATATGGCTTCTCTAGGCCACTTTTCGGGACAAGTGTCGGGATATCTTAACAAAGTTTGTTCGCCAAGTGATGCATTTTCAAGTTCTTTGGGTGATTGTGCAAAAGGGAGCACAGATTTGAATTCAGTGTGTAAAGGCTCTAGAGGAGATTTTTCAGAATTTCTGGGAGATTTTACTTTTTCTGTATCTTTAACCAATTTAAGCTCTGTAGCAAAGGGATCAGATAGTGAACCTGGTTTCTCTAATGACATGCTTTGTAGTTTTTCAGGCAATAATGCAGAAGAAGGCACTGATTTCGAATCAGTGTCTAGGGGCTCTAGTGACGATTTTTCGTAACTCCCGGAAGATTTTAGTTTTTCCGAATATTTAACAAACATGGTTTCTGTGGCAGACGTGTCGGGATCGATTGGAGTACTTGGTTCGTCAAATGACAAGGTTTCTGATTTTTTACGCGATTGTGCAGAAGGAAGCAATGATTTCAAATCAGTAGCTTTGGGTTCTAGAGGAGATTTTTCAGAACTTCTGGGAGATTTTAGTTTTTCTGTATCTTCAACCAATTTGCGTTTTTTAGGATAGGGCTCGGGATCCAATAGCGAACCTGGTTCTTCAAATGACATTATTTCGGAACTTCCGAGAGATTTCTGAATTTCGGAACCTTTCATTAATATGTTTTTTGAAGCAAACGTGCAGAGATCAATTAGCAAACTTGGCTCGTCACATGATAGGTTTTCTAGTTTTTGAGGCGACAATGCAAAGGAAGTAACTGATTTTAAGTTTGTATCTTTGGACTCCAAAGGTATTTTTTCGGAGCTTATGGGAGATTTAAGTTTTTCTGTACGCTCAACTAATATGGTGTCTGATTTCAAGTCTGTGACTCTGTGTTGTAAAGGAGATGATTGAGAACGTCTTGAAGATTTGAGGTTTTCAGTTTCTTCATTCGATATGGTTTTCGAAAGAGAATTGTCGGGATTAATTGTCGAAATTTGCTCGTGAGATGAAAGATTTTCTAATTTTTGAGGCAACAATGCAGAGGAAATAACTGATTTTAAATCTGTATCTTTGGGCTCTAGAGGATATTTTTCGGAACTTGTGGGAGATTTAAATCTTTTAGTACCTGCAAATAATATGGTTTCTGATGTTTTTTCAAGTTTTTCAGGCGATTGTGCAAAAGGAAGCACTAATTTTAAATCAGTAGCTTTGGGTTCTAGAAGAGATTTTTTAGAACTTCTAAGGGAATTTAGCTTTTCTGCATCTTCAAACAATTTGGGATCTGTAAAATAGGTTTTGGGATCTGATAGCGAAGGCGCTAATTTTGAATCAGTATCTAGGGGCTCTACAGGAGATTTTTTAGAGTTTTCAGAAGAAGACACTGGTTTCGAATCAGTATCTAGAGGCTCTACATGAAATTTTTTGGAGATTCCAGAAGATTTTTGTTTTTCCGTATCTTTACATAACATTGTTTCTGTAGGGGACGTTTTGGAATCGATTGACGAACTTGGCTCGTCAGATGATGCGTTTTTTAGTTTTTGCGGCGACAATGCAGAGGAAATGACTGATTCCAAATTTGTATCGTTGGGTTCTTGAAGACATTTTTTGACACTTCCGGGAGATTTAAGATTTTCTATACCCTCAACCAATATGGCTTCTGCAGGCGACTTTTCGCAATCGATTTGCGGGCTTGGTTCTTTAGGTGGTAAATATTTAAGTTCAATAAGCGTTAAAGTAGAAGAAGGCTCTGATTTTAAATCATTGTTTCTATTTTCTAAATAAGATTGTTCTGAATTTTCGGGAAATGTCAGTTTTTCTGTATCTTTAACCAATATAATTTCTGAAGGAGATATGTGAGGATCGGTTGTCAAACTGAATTTATTAAATGACAATGTTTTAATTATGTTAGACGATTGTATGGAAGGAAGCAATGAGTTTAATTCAGTATTTGGAGAATTTTGTTCTTGAGGTGACAACATTTTTACTTCACCAGGTGATAATGTAGAAGGAGACATTGATTTAAAATCAGTGTCAAGGGACTTTATTGCATATTGTTTGAAACTACTGAGAGATTTTGGGCTTTTGGTTTCTTTAACCAATAAGAGTTTTTGAGGAGAATTGTTGGTATCGATTGGGAAACTTTGGACACCATGTGCTAAGGTTCCTTGTGTTATAGGCGATAATTCAGTAGGAGGCATTGACTTCAAGTCAGTGTCAGGGTGTCCTAAAGGAGTTTTTTCGGAACTTCTAGGTGATCTTAGTTTTTCCGTACCATTAACAAATGTGGGATCTGTATGAGATGTTTTGTGACCCATTGTCGAACTTGGATCGTCAGATGACAAAATTTTTCTTTTAGGTGATAATACACAAGGAGGAACTGATTTCAAATCAGTGTCTTGAGGTTCTAAAAGAGATTTTTCGCAACTTTCGACAGATGAAGGCAGCACTGATTTCAAATCATTATCTTCGGGTTGCAGAGATGATTTTTTGAATTCTCCAGAAGATTTTTTATTTGTCAAATCAATATCCAATATGAGCTCTGCAGGAGTTTTTTCGCAATCTATTGGGAACTTTGGTTTGTGAGATGACAAAATAAATGTTTTATCTCGTAGCTCGGTAGATGACAGTTCTGATTTTAAATGCGTGATTTTGGGTGCTAAAGAAGAAATTTTGGGAACGGTTGAAAAGGTCGGAATTTCTGTATTGTCTAATGTCTGACCATCTGTAAATAGTGTTTCAAAATGGATGGTAGATGTTATTTCGTCAGGTGACACCGATTTTGGGTTGCTTTGTAACACTGTAAAGGACAGCATTGATTTTAAGTCGGTTTCTTTTGGTTCTGAAGGAGGTTTTACGAACCCAGCAAGACATTTTGATTTTTCAGTACCTTCAACAATTATAGTCCCGTCAAGAAATTTTTCGAAGTCAACAACTGTTTTTCGTTCATCAGTTTCTAACGATTCTAAGTTAAAAGATATTTCTGTTGATTTTAAATCCGTACGTTTTGTTTCTAGAAGAGGCTTTTCGGTACCAATGAGATATTCTAGTTTTTCAGTACAATCAGGCAATATGAATTCTGTAAGAGGCTTTTTGGAATCTATCGGAGACTCTGGTTCACCAATTGATAATATGTCACTTGTTTCAAATTCTGATGTGTGAGAGATAAATTGTTTTGAGATAGTCTGTGTTTGTTTTTGTACGTCTAACTTGATATCGGGTAATCGTTGTATGAAAGGTTTTCCTGAATCAGAAAAGGATATTAGTATGTCTGGATCTGTACTCTCTTCCTCTGTTACAGAGGAGGTGGCGCAATATTTTATGTTTTCAGTTCGAATTGGATATTCAGTTTCTAAAATTATTGGCATATTACCATGTTTGGATGTATCAAAGTTTGTTTTGATAGAGTAACATTCTTGTTCTCTAATTGCTAATTTTTGCTGGCTTTCCTCTAACTGTTTTATACTGCTTTCATTTCGTTTTTGTGGTATAAAAGTTGGCTGAATTGGTTTGTGGGTTATGTCATTGATTACGTCAGTTGAGTCCTTTAAAATAATTGTGTCAAGGGCTGGTAGTTTTTCTTGTTCACTTAGGGGGCATTTTTCGATTAATTGTTCAATTACTTTACTTTTTCCTTCACCAGATATTGAAAATGTATCTAAAGCTGTTTTGCTTAGAGTAACATTTGAGAGAAGTGTATTGATTAGTAAAATATTTGATGCTGCTTCATGTGTTACATCATTAGCATGAGTTGTTATTTCGCTGTGTGTGGAAAGGTGAGCATCTAAGTTTATTGGATTGGTAAGAGTGCTTTTGTTATCCCAAGTTTCATTAGTAATGCTTAACTTTTGATTATTATCTGCATATTTCTGTAAGTCTAAAGGTATAGTTTTACTTTTAAATTCTAGAGTAGGTTTGTCAATACTTGTTTGGTTGAAAGTGATAAGTATATCCTTTAATTGACTAACGTTAACAGTTGTATCAGTTTCTTTAGCAGCACCTGCTTCATTATCAATCATCTCTACAGTAAGTTTGATGTTTTCTGGAGTTTGTTCCTGTACAGTTTCAGATGGAGTTTCAAAAAGTTTTGCTAAGTCACTTATTCTACGCTTGGAACATAATCTCCCATATGTCTCTTCAACTGGTGTAGAAGTTTGTTGGGAAGTTTTTAAAGTTTTTTCAGTTATTATGGGAGCCAGATTGTCTAGAGCTACATCTGTCAAAATGTTTTTTTGTACTTCAGTTATATTTAGTTCAGTATTTCTGATTTCTTTTTGAATTGGACAAAATGAAATAGCTTCTACTGTGGCTGTAGGATATTTTTTCTCAAATATTTCTACGGCTTCTTTTACTTTAATTAAATTATTACTATCAGTCTGTAAGTCTTTTTCTATGTCTCCAGTTATCTCCGTACCTATGCTTTTGTTCAAATATTCCAGTGATTCAGTTTTTTTAGCCACTTCGAATGTTTTTTTCTTTTGACATAGCTTTTCGCAAACAGCTTCATCAAGAGCAGTCAAATTATCGACTTGTTTTTCAAGTACCTCGATCGGTGATAGCTTAACTACATCAAAGGGTGGTTCGGATGTATTCATCTGTATTAACTGGACATCAAATTCGCTCAGTATTTGATTTTCCAACAACGGTAGGCTACATTCCGTCAGACTTGGTTTACGTTTTCGTATGGCAAATGGTATTGAATCTACCATAGATACCGTAAATTTTTCTTCAATTGTGGAAACGACAGATTTAACGTTGTCGCTTTTATCTGTAGATACGAATTCTGTATCTAATTGTTTGCTTGTAGGCATTTGATCTAATCCCTGTGCTTCTAATTCTTTTATTTTTCTTTTAACATCGCCATACTTCATTATATGTTCCAAATACTCTCTATCACTCATTGCGGCTTCTACCTCAAATTCTGATGCTGTTGCTTTTGTATCACCCCCTGGAGAAATGTTTTTGTAATCTATTTCAGAAATTACTGTTGTTATCGGAGCTGCAGTTATTTTTGTTGTTCTATGGGGTATTTTCGTTCGACTACTTGCACTCATTTCTGTAAATGAGGGAGTGTCTTTAGTGTAGGATGATTTTGTTGTTGTTATTGTTGTTATGGGTGTTTTACGAAATTCTAACATATCTTTAGGCAACTTTTTTGATTCAATTTGATCTTTAGGAGCAGTGGTGGAGGTAATATCGCTACTGCTAATATAAGGTTTAGTATATTGAATGCCGAAGTGCTCTGGTTCTCACGAGTAATTAATATAATCACATTTAAATACAAATACAGTTATTAATTGAAGTTTAGTTTAATTCCGAAAAACAAGTATTTGGCAGTAGGAGTAGCAGAAGAAGTCACAGTAATGGTGTAGTTTAGATTAGTTAGAAAGTAGTTTTTGGATGAGGCAAGCAAGTTGTTATCAAATATAAACGTAGAACAATACACGAAGTAGAAGTTGTTTGATTAGTTTTGTTGTTTTTATATATTTTACAATGAATATAAAATACAATACGGACGCATGTATGCATATAGTTATATAAATGTAAAATGTATGTGTATGTATAGTGTAGAGGCAGATTTATAAATATATATTGATATGCAAATATAAGCCAAATACTTATCATGCATTGCGGTCATACATTTTATTTGACACAAATCTGCTTTCCAATTTTGTCTTATGATATGAAAATATTGAAAAGATGCCATGAAATGAAAATTACTTTTCTCTTTATGCTTAAGCAGCTTTTAGACGGCCTGTATTCTACATCTGTTATGCCTAATTTTCCACTGCAACATACATACTATATACATGCCGTGTGAAAACATTAATACTTTGCATTTGTAAAAATCAGGCGACAGTTTCAGATGACAAAATTTTGTTTAGAGCACGTTCTATTTTTATCTGGCGAAGCATGGTGGTGGAAAAAATATAAATAAAGAGATTATGTAAGATGTAATTGAACATGTGCGTTTGAAAGCAAAAACTATAAAGGCCGAGTCAAATAGAATCCATCATACGTTATACGTCACTTATGTCAACTACTGAATGTGACAGAGCTCATTAAAAAAACTGTATTTCAACTGGCAGCTTAGTTGAAATACATGGTTTCTTATGATGTCTTTTACATTCAGTACGTGTCCGTCAACGCAAAGTACAAAAATTGGGCAACTTTTTACTTTTTGCGTACGTTGAGTAGTTTGCCATATATTGGTTGGTTTTTTTTGGTATGCTTTGATTTATGTTTTCGAGTTTTTTTGTAGCAAAAATAAAATAAAACAAAAGAAATAAACGAAGTCAATAAAAAAGTTGAGCTTAATAAATAAAATGCAGAACCAACCTATTCACTTCTTCGTTGTTGCGATAATGTGAGTTGAAAAAGGCGAAACTTAACGTATGACGGATTCTATGTGCCTTTGCCTTTAGTTGTCTGCAAGTTGGTAGTTTTGACCCTAGTTTTAACCCTATGTCTATACCTGATAAATTTTTATCGTGACAAAAGTCAAACTTTATATTCAAAAATAATTTTTTTCATGTTAAAAATATATCAGGTATAGACGTAGCATAATTACATACGAGTGTTACATCACAAAATGACAGATGTGTATTCGGAATAACGTAAACTACAGGCCGTATAAAAGCAGCTTTAGTCTGATCCATTTGTGACTACAGAAAAAATTACCGTGTAACAAAAATTAAATTAAATGTATGAAAAGGAATTTTGTAGAAATACATATGTACATCTAGAATAATTTACGAATCCCAACCAAGTGTGACTTGTTCAACACCGGAAATATAGTTTTGGACTAACGAAGCAAAGCTAGAGCTGGACTTTTAATTGATTGAGGGCCTGTATCTTGATTTAGTAAGTTTTTGCGAAACAAACATCGTAATATCTATTGGTATATCTATTCGTTAGCAATAACAATAATGTTATTCTTTAATTTCTTTTTTACGATAGTGCACAGCTGTACCCACCATTTAGTCTTTGGCCACACTATGAAACATATGAGTCAAAACTTTTAAGTTTGTGGATGAAAGGGGAAGACGAATGGAAGAGGGTAGTTTATTTCAAGTACATGCAGTTCTTGTTGAGTATCTCATTTTATGAGAAATATATGCGAAAATATATTAAGTTGCGAAGCAAGAACTTCACTGTGTGGACCAGTGATGGGAATTGGAAATATTGATTTCATGCCGAATCTGTTTCCAAATAGTGCCAAAATCATTTTAATAGTGCCAAACCAATTTTTATATAATTTAAATATTGGCACTTGATGTTCGTTTAGTATAATATGATCCTTCAATGATGCATTATTGGCTATAGCCAGAAAACTCCATGAATATCACAAAAAACACGTTCCAAAATTAGTTGTTTGCACACAAACATATACATGTATGTATAATTTAGTAATACTTTGTACTTATTTACAAGAAATGCAAATATCTATGATCTGAACAATCTATACTTCAATACTAATGCAAATTTTTGAAAACAAAGTCTATAATAATCTTTGAAGTTATATTTAGAAATAAAAAAAAACTATTTTATTCTTGAATTCTACAACTTTATGCTGGGAAATTTCGCTTGAAAAATGGTGAGAAACTAGAACTACATATTTATGTATATTATAACATAGAGATTATCATTATACATACATATTTTTTGTTAAAAAAAATGTCGACACAAATGACGAAATAAAAAAGAAAACCTCCTAAAAATTAAATGTACTCTAACATCTTCAGATTGCATTTCGACATTAATATAATTTATTATTTATAATGTGAAGAAACATAGTAAGGGCTTCAATTGTTCAAGGATTATAAAATCTTTACGACATCAGCTGTTACAACGAATATTATTCATTTCTTTTAATAAATCGTCACAAACATACACAAATGGACACCGTTACTTTTCAATACTTAACGTAAATAGTACAAGAATACTTATTATTGGAATAAGAAATGTTTCCATATTAATGAGAGCCATAACTGAACATAATTTACGAGCTTAATTTTTTAACGAAAATCGACTATTTATAATCGCAAATAATCGATTTTCTTCAAAAAAAAAAAAAATTAAAAAATATGCAGTTTAGGCTTTCTTGGCGGTTAGGCTCTAATGGACAAAAAGTGCCAGAACAGGAGCGACAGTGCCACAGCGTCAGCTAACATCCAATAGTGCCAAAAATGGCACAATTGTGCAACATTTCCCATCACTGGTGTGGACACGAATGCAGCTTCAAAAGAGAATATAGAAATGTTTCGCAGCAAATGTTTTACTGTATAGACAGGGACTTAGTGATCCCCAAAATACATGTGGCATGTCTGCACACAAGATGTCAAAATAAGCGAATATCGTATATCCTTGCTTTTTTAAACAGTTTTTTCTTCTTTCGAATTTGTTTTGTTAAGTTCTGTTGAGAAAATCAAATTTTTATGGTTTTTCTCATATTTTCATAGAAAATTATGATTTAAAACTACTCAAACGACACGTTTTTTTCTGGGACTTCTCAGTTATATTTTAATTTAATTTTAGTGAAAAGAAATTAATAGTCCATATCAAGAGTTGACTTGGACCCAGATTCTTCAATTGAAGAAGTGAAAGCTCAAGAGCTCGAGAGGTTATTTCCCTACATGAACCCCTTCACTTAAACAGGATCCAAGTAGTCCCGAAGAGGTGCGTCTAAGAAACTGAGTATGTAGATGTATTTATGAATATTTTATATTGTTTTAAACGACTGTTACTTTTCTTATTCCATTCAGTGAAATAAATACTAGTTCAGTTAAATTAGTCGTCACATGGACAAAAAAAACCTATTTATTCTGTGTTCCACGCCTGCCTTCAAATTATTGAAGCTTTTAAAACAAGTTACAAGTTAAACTCTATGCCCACGGTATGCATATGACATGAAAACATTCGTACTATTTAAACAAAATTGTGTCAAAATTTCAAATAATAATTGTAAGCAAGCTATTATTTACTTTTATATTTGAGTAAGGTTTGTTATAATTTTGTTAATGTCAGTAGAATTCCGAAAGACGGATACTTCTCTTTTGGACTTTCTGATTGAAACTTTTACACTGACATCAAATATTCTCCCCACATACATTTTAGTAATCAGCAAGATATTGCTGGAGGTAAGCACCACAGTCAGTTACTCAATAATCGAAACTTAGATCGTCAACTTACAGTGATGGTAACGTAAGCAAAAACTTTTTGGGATGAATTTTTATCTCAAATGAATAATGATTTTTGTTGCTTTAAACGTATTTAATTGAGTATTTTTGCAGATTTGTGACCAGAATGTAGACGAAATAAATTGCAGTGATAACTGGCAAATGTTTATATACACAAACAGCTTCCATTAAATATTACGTGTGTTAAAAGAAATTTTTTATAAAAATTTTATGAAATTTGACGAACGAACTAAAAAAAAATTAAAACGTAATCCAAAAAGCTGCCTAAAATTGTTAATTATCTGTTAAAATAAGTTATTGAATTTTGTATTTGTGAAAATGTGAATAGAAAAGTTAGTGAAACTGTGCACTGTGGAGCCTTTGGCAAAATAAATGGTAAAATTCAAAAATACTGATTGAATTTGTCTGTTATTAATTTAATACTATATTAATAAAAAAACATTAGTTCGGTTTTCAGATTTTTTTATACAGTCAAATCCCGATAATTCGTACCCCGATAAATCGTAATTCCCGATAATTCGTAATAAACTGTCGGTCCCTTGAAAAAATCTCGTTAATTCGTAAAATTTCCATACATTTTGGTCCCCTCGTTAATTCGTAATTTTTTTTCAAATAAGATCTTCTTTACCACTTATAATTCGTAATAAAAACAACAGAAACATGGAAAGAATGATTTTTTGTTTACCGCTATTTTTTTGCGTTGGTTTTTACTTTTGCTTGTGTGTGTATTTATTTTCTTAAGATCAGTTTGTTACATGAATAATAAAGAAAAATGTCGGGATTTGACTGTATAAACTTTAGTATGACTTGTTAAAATCTTCAAACGTTTTAGGAATGTTTTACGAGTAGTTAAGAAGGAGCCCATTATGCACTAACGTTTGATAAATATTTTTGTTTTTGCATTTAGTTTAAAAAAATATACATAAGTTCCATTTGACAAATAATATTAGACCTGGGTCGAATCGTCGCTAACGATAACGAGTTGATTCGAACACGTTTTTCAGTTTGAGATTATGGCATTCGCTATCGCACAATGTAATAATATGGTTCGATATCCAATGCCATAATCTCAAACTGAAAAAACGTGATCGAATCAGTTCGTAATCGAAAGCGACGATTAGACCCCTGGTTCACACAAATCAAGTTTTTTGCTAAAGTTTTTATTTTGTATGGGAGAGATGAGAAATCAATGTATGTATATATGTATGCATGTATAATCTTTGCATACCACTATCTTATCAGTATAGAATCAAAACTTGTGCAATAAAACTTGACCTGTGTGAATCAGGTCGTGGAAATTGAACTTTTCGATTAACATTAGAATGAAAAAAATCGAGCTATAAGCGACATAAAGTTCTGAGTGCCGAAAATCAAAGGTTATGAAACTTTCAGATATTATTTTTTTTATTTTTATCGATCTTTTTAAGAAAGGAAAATTGTTTTTTGTGTATTTTTGAATTAAACGGCTCGATATTAATCATTGCATGGGAAAGCGTTTTCATGTGTTTGATTGTAAAAATGAAGGTACGTATGCATATCTATGTGTACATACATGTATGTACATATGTAAGTGTATTCATTCCAGATGATATATGAGGTCGTGGATGTAATGGATCTAGTATATCTTCTTTGTATATGGTATATTTGGTTCAATCATATGTATATTTTTATACATATGTATAATACATACATACATACATTATATGTATAAAACATACACAATAGTACACGAAACTTATTTTATAGTTAATAAAATTTTTAGTAAATACATATATATTTAACTGTCCCGAAACGTTTACAATTTTTAATAATTTCATCTATTCGAAAAGATTTGAGAGAAAGAAAGCATTTACTTTTTTAGAGTGTACATTTCTAAAATATTTTCTTTGAATAGTTGTTCACCACGACTTCATATAACATAGGCCGCGTTTACATCTGTGTGCCATGTGCCAAAAAAAGCGCAACCGCTAATTACATATGAAAAACTATTGGATTCAGACACGTATTCAATAAGTTAAACAGTTTCATACTATTAGACAATTTTGTAGAATTCAACTGTTAAAATCAATAAATACATGTCTGAGTCACCCAGTTTTTCATTAGTAATTACTGGTTGCGCTTTTTTTGGCACATGGCACACAGATGTAAACTCGGTCATTCATAGATACTTAAAATTCTTGTAGTAGTTCAAGGAGTATTTAATTTTGTATTATTTTTTCTTTTAACAATCGTATAATTTTACATATTAATTACATGGACAGCCCATAGTAAATACGAATATATGTATGTATATACGTGTACATTAGAGTGACCGTTAGTTGTATGGAAATTTTTTTTTTCTTATATTCTCTACCCCCAAATCGGTTCAGTTTTGTGTAAAAAAAAATACAAAAAAAATTTCATAGCGATAAGTTGTGTTGTGCGTCCGATCCTCAAAGTTGGCCCCCAAGCCAATTTATTCAATGTAATTTTTTTTTATTTTGACTAGGTAGTATACATATGTATGAAATAATTTAATATATATAAGCTCTTATTGTACATACTTAGTATACATAATTTCCATATAAATATAATTTTGTTATATAAAATTTTTGGTATTTTGTTGGCTATTTTCTTCATTATTTTCTAAAATATTAGTTTTAGCAAAAAACTTTCTTTAAGGCTAATGTTGTTGACTAGAAGAGCTAAAATATTGCCATATATAATATTCTTGTAGCATGTTTTTTTATGCAACAAAATACATTTAATAAATGGGCTTGAAGGCAACTTTGTGGGCAGACGCACCCCCTATTTGGGGGGAGACAATATAAAAAATCAAAAAAATAACGACCACTCTAGTGTGCATACGTACAAAAAAGTTGACATATTTAAATGCACTGAACAAAAAACACTCTTCATATAATAATAAAAACACAAAACAACACAAGCCCAATACAATTCCTAAGGAATAAAAATTATTAAATAATAGTATGCAATAAATACAACAACATTGCCATTATGATGTTTTCTTAAATCTTCTTATAATTAATAATGTTATGAAGCCATTCCATGAAGTTCTGTAGTACATGTATGTATGTGGGATTTAAAACAGTTTAAATGATTAAATTATGTAAATGCATATGTATGTTTGTAAGCACAGGGTGTTTTTTAGAGGTATAGCACTTCGAATTAAAATAAAACACAAGAAAATCGTTTTAATGTCCATCAATTTGGCTTTATTGGAAGGATAATTTTATGCCATTAACGTTTAAATATGATTTCGGGCATGTGGCCGCCGCGGCTGGCTCGAATAAAGCCAATTCTACAGGTCCAATTTTCAACCACTTTTTCGAGCATATGTGGCCGTATATTGGCAATAACGCCACGAATGTTGGCTTCCAAGTCCCCTAACGTTTCTGGTTTGTTGGCGTAGACGAGCGACTTCACATATCCCCAAAGAAAATAATTCAATGGTGTGAAATCACACGATCTTGGTGGCCAATTGACAGGTCCATTCCGCGAAATTATGCGCTCATCGAATGTTTACTTCAATAAATCGATTGTGACGTGCGTTGTGTGGCATGTAGTGCCGTCTTGTTGGAACCAAAACTCATCCACATTCATGCCATCCAATTCGGGAGCAAAATAGTCGGTTATCATGGCTCTATACCGGTCTCCATTAACGGTAACTGACTCTCCAGCATTATTTCGGAAGAAGTATGGCCCAATGACTCCACCGGCCCATAGAGCACACCAAACAATCAGTTTTTGTGGATGTAATGGCGTCTCAAGGGTCTCATGTGGATTCTCTTCACTCCAAATGCGGCAATTTTGCTTGTTGACGTAGCCATTCAACCAAAAATGAGCCTCATCACTGAACAAAATTTTGCGATGAAAATCAGCATCGAGATCAATCTCATTTTCGGCCCATACACCAAAATCACGACGCATTGCATGGTCTCGCGGCTTTAATTCTTGCACAAGCTGGATCTTGTAAGGTCGCAAGCCAAGATCTTTGCGCAAAATCTTCCATAAAGTTGATGGACAAAGCTCCAATTGCTGTGCACGGTGGCGAATCGATTCATTCGGGTCCTCTTCAACACTTTGCTCTACAGCGGCAATTGTTTCTTCGGTGCGCACTGTTCGACGTCTCTGCGGATGCGTATTATCACATAGAGTAAACGTAGTGCGAAAACGATCCATGGTTAACCGAATTAATTGCTCTGATGGACGATTATGTCGACCATAAAATGGACGGAGCTTGCGGTAAACTTCGCGAACTGAACCATTATTTTCGAAATAAATTTGCACGATTTGCAAGCGTTGTTCTTTTGTCAACCTGTTCATGATAAAATGGCAAACCAAACTAAATATTAATCACTTGACAGCTGACAAAATGGCCGCCAGTTAAAAAAATGATGCCAACTTAAAGTTCTATACCTCAATAAAAAACACCCAATATATTGTACAGGTTTTCGTTTTCTCAACAAGTGCTTATCTTAATGAAATTTTGAAAAACAAGTCACCTTTTTCACAAAAATAAAACTGAATAAACATTGACTTCCTTCCTAAGTGTATGTACTCGTATGTACACTTAGGAGTATGTATGTACTCGTATGTACATCTGTTCACGAGGTTATAACTAGGGATTATAAGGATTTTCATGCAAATACATGTTTTCTGTCGTTGGTCATAGTTCAACATAAATAAAATATCTTTGCGAATCAACAAATTTTGCAACATAGTGCATATTTTTCCATAGTTCAAAATAAATACATATTTTTGCATATTTCATTATAAATGTATATTTTTAATAAATTTTTTCATGCTATAAAACAAATTTTGATTAGTTGCAAAGTATTTTTGCAATTCCTACAACTGTGTAAGAGCAAGAAAGAGGAAAACGAAAACAATTTCAACTGGGATGAAAAGTCAATTCATTTGAAAAATTCAATACAAAAAAAAAAAATACAAAAGCATGGGATAAAAGCCCTTTTAAACCCACAAATTTTTGTGTAATTTTTTTTAGCTCTCTTTACAGGCTCCGTATTAACTTCATATGGATAGAAAGTGTTTTTAGAAGCTTGTTGCAGCCTTTAAAGAAACATATTCAGGGATACGAATTCCCCCACAGCCTACAGTATCTAGATGGGGAGTGTGGTTGAATACTGTCGAATATTATATTTACATTAACAAAGTTAAAGAAATTTTATATTAAAAAAAATAAGCACTGAATACAAGGTACTTGCAGGACTACAACAAACAACACCAAAAAACACACGCATTTTGTTGGTAGAAACAAACAGAATTTGGTCAAAAACAGATGTCTTTTGTTTTTAAAAATAACAATCACAGGTTATCTAAAGTACAATTGCAGACACGGCATTCATTCATGATTATAGTCATTCAGTGTTGCCAATCTGTGTGTAATTGTACAGTGTGTAATTTCTACTCTCATGTGTAGGCCATGTACTTTGGGTTCTATTTTTATTTATTTTTGTTTTAACCTACACAAAAGATGTGTAGTGTAATTTTCTTCAATATGTAATTGGAGACACAGCCATGTGCAAATTCATTGGTAACACTGTAATCATTAGGGAAAGGATTTTCATGTAAATACATGTTTTCTGTCGTTGGGCTTAGTTCAACGTAAATAAAATATCTTTGCAAATAAATTTGCGACAAAATGGCATCGATTTGTTAGTTCATATTTTTGCATATATTAAAATAAATGCATACATATTTTTGCACATTTCATTATAAATGTATGTTTTTAATACATTTTTTAATTTGTTCATGCTATAAAACAAATTTTGGTATATATTTTTCGATTAGTTGCAAAGTATTTTTGCAAATCTTACGACTGTGTAAGAACAAAAAATAGGAAAACGAAAACAATTTCAACTGGGATGAAAAGTCAATTCGTTTGAAAAATTCAATACAAAAAAAAATACAAAAGTATAAGATTTAGACTTAAGATTTGAATACTTATTGTTAGTTCAGTATTGAAGATACAATAAATAAATATCAGTGTACAAAAAAAATAAGTATGGGATAAAATTCCTTTGAAAAAATATTTGTGTATTTTTTTGGCGCTCTTTACCGGTTCCGTATTAATTTCATGTGCATAGAAAGTGTTTTTGAAAGCTCCTTTGCGTGTTACAGCTTTTAAAGAAAAATATTCAGGGATACGAATTCCCCCACAGCCTATACTAACTAGAAGGGGAGCGTGGTTGAATGCTGTAGAATACTATATTTATGTTAACAAAGTTAAACAAATTTTAAATTAAAAAAACTTAAGCACTGAATTGATATTTGTGCACTCAGAGAATGACTTTCGTTTTGACACTAAAGCCCAATTCTTGTGATTCTTTAATAGCTCTTGTGATTCTTTAATAGCTCAAGTGGAATTAATTGAAAATGTGGTAAAAAAAATTGTACTCTGAAAGACAGAATAAGTGAAGGAAGTAAAAATAAATTAGATAAAGTTATACAAAAAAAAAATTATGGACTTAAAAAATGCAACAAATTGCATCAATATTTTATAGTTTGACAGGTAAATTTAGAAACTGAATATTCCACAAACGAACTAGCAGCATTTAAATATGCACCAATAGCTTTTACTGACGTGCAATGTTAATTTTTACAATAAAAATATTTTTTCAGAAAAAATCGTCAAAGACTTTCAGAATTTGCAAAAATACTTATTCATTTACGTTAATAAAAGTTCCTTGTAACTTTATTTTGTATTCCATATGATTTGACAAAATGTTTGTTAAGAAAGCAATGAAGCTGATTTTTTAAGTTTTTAATGTCATTAAATGTATATTTTATTAGTTTTAAATGCATATTTTTATATTTTTAATGTATATTTTATGTACATAAAACGCGATTTTAAATGCATGAAAATCCTTTCCCTACTAATATGCTTTTTGAACCTCAATTAACCTTTTTTTATGAATACGGCTGATAGAGTTTAATATTCTGTTTAATATTTTTTACAATAGATAAACAAATTAAGTAAAAATTATGAATCAAATGTGTTCTTATTTTTGTAATTAAACACACATCTTTTTTTAAAGGGAAATTTAAAGCCTTCGTAATGGTTTACTTTGCTGTGTCTTTCGCTTTTTATCTGTTTAAAAATTGTGTATAATCTTGCTTTTCGAATGAAAAATATTTATTATATAATAATAAGAAATACGAGAATTGAAAACAAGTAGAAAAAAATATAAAAATATAAGACTGCGACCAACTTTGATCCGTTAAATATCCTAAATTGTCATTCGAAATGAAAAATCATACGAGAAACCTAACAGACCAACCTAAATTACGACACAAAGCGTTGTCTGGCTGTCAAAATTTCTCATGCCCATACAAAATGTATGAAACCAACCGAAATAACGCGGCGTCAACGCTTTGCAATTGGAAAATCCAATTTTGACAGCGCGTAAAGAAGTGACGTTGGCTGCAAAAGTACTGTTGTTTTTGTTAAGTAATGTAAATTTAACTACTTTCAAGTCAATTTAGCGTTTTTATTTTTATTTCTTATTTCCATTTCAAGTTTTTTATTAATCAAAGTGAGTAAACATTACTGTTTCTGGCGCACCGTTAACGCTCTAATCTAGGTTACTCATTTCAGCGTAAAAGCTAAGCGCTAAATTACGTTGAGCTTTGCGTCGTAATTTAGATTGGTCTGTAAAGATGTTTTTAAATACCTGTCGAATGACGATACAATTATACTAGGTACATGCACAAGCCCAGCATATTAATGTATACAGTACAGAAAGTTGTCAAACTTTGTTTACAAGCTACAAAAATGTTAGTGTATGTGTTGTGGATAAAATGATTCAGTGTTGCCAATTACACGTGGCTGTGTCTCCAATTATACATTGAAGAAAATTTCATTACACATCTTTTGTGTAGGTTAAAAAGAAAACAAAAATATAACCCAAAGTAGAATTGCATAGATTATACATGATCTAATTACATGGCCTACACACGAGACTAATTACATACTCTGTCTAATTACACACATATTGGCAACACTGCATGGCTATAATCATACATGAATGCCGCGTCTGGAAATGTACTTTAATTACCCTGTAATTGTTATTTTTAAAAACAAAAGACATATGTATGTGGTTGATTCTGAGATTACGGACTAATTTCCTATATTTTTATTTAAAAGGGGGAAAAATATATATATTCCACTTTATTATTTACTTCACAGCAACGTTTTGTCCCTCAAGTTTCACGTCATTCCCCTGTAAAATCGTATATTTGTTAAAACTTAATTTTCCGAAACATTGGTGATTTGCAATTATTTAAATTTGAAGGAACATTATGTTTTCTGCGTATACATGTTGCAGCACTTTCACTAACAATATTAATAAAGAGAGGTCAGTGCCATTTTGCCTTTCGTATCGAGCAGTCACACTTTCGTTGTTCATTCCGCGGTGTTGTACAAATAAAAAAGTTCTGAATATTTTATATTTTATTTTTTTTTAAGTTCATTTTAATTATGAGCTTCTAAGTCAGGCAAATTTATTTAGAGGTAAGTACTTCAATTATCAGCTAAGAGATTTTTTTTAAATATTCGTCATTCACCTGCCATCATTCCCCTGTCAAAAATATGCACAAGGGAATGATGACTCACAGGCGAATGATAATTTAACGCAAATTAAGCCCTTATGACACTTCATTTTGTTTACACTTTTCTCTAAAACTTTACAAATGAAAAAAAAATTAAGTGTTATATGGAATTTACTGAAGTGTAATTTTTTAGTTTCATGATGCCGAAAAATAAAGCAAAAACAAAGGAACAAGTATTGGTGGCTAAGCGAGAGGCAGAAAAAAGAGATATAATTAGATTAAAAACGACCCAGTTAAGTATGAACAGCAAAAGCAAAAGGAGAAATTGAAGTATCTTAAGAAAAAAGAGAAAAAGTTAGTAAAACCTATTTCTGAAATGACATCACGAGAAAAACGTGCCAAGAGAAAATCTTGGAGAAATAATTCAAAAAATTACAGAGAAAACAAGAAGAAAAAGGAAACCGTGGTTAAAAATTTTTTGAGAGCTTATTCTCCACCGGACTCAGATAACGATAATGGAAGCAATACACCAGACCTGGAACCAAGTGCATCTCCTGAACCGGCAGTTCTTCACCTTCGAGAGAAAGTTCGAAAGGATAAACTGTTAGCAACAAGAAACAGGAATAGATATTCTTTGGCACTAAACTTTTACAATTCATACTTCAAAAGCTTGGACATACGAGGATGTGTACAATTCAAGTGAAGATGATTGCGAGAGTGTTCGAAAAGTACAGAGTCTGAAAGCTGGCACTTTCATAGTATTTAATTTTGCTGAAGGCGATAACTATGAACAGCAATTTAGGTAAAAATTATATTTTGACATTATCTAATATTTCATATTTTTTACATTATAATTTCTCTTTTTAACAGATATGCTGCCATTTGTTTCCATACAAAGTAGACTCTGACAACTAATAATTATTATTTATTAGTAGTTTATAACATGCTTGCTTAGAATAAGCATTTTTTTATAATTCTAATAAACGAACTGAATTAAAATAATTGATTTCAAATGAAATAAATTGATTTTATTTCTCATCATCATTTCCCTGCCCAATAAGTCATTACCTTGGGGGAACATATTTTGTAATTGCACATAATTCGGTTAATCATTAAGCAATTTATGCGTACCTACGATAATTAAGTAGCTATTCTTTAAAGGCTTAAAGCTATATACTTGAAATATTAAATTCTGCGAAAAACTTAAATGCCGAAAAATTATGTCTAAATTAGCAGGTAATCTCAGAATCGGCCATGTATGTTTCTGACACATTTGTTTGTTTGTTTGTACCAAGAAAATGCATGTGTTTTTTGGTGTTGTAATATTGTTGTAGTTATAAGTGTACCTGTCATAATTCCACCATGATCATCTGTTTTACCAAAAAATTATATACATGCTCGTACATTCATACATACGGGTTCAAGGTATATTTATTAGGTCTATGCAACTCTACAAAAACACAGAAATACAAAAAACAAGTTTATGTTTAAGTTATCAGAAACACACACAAGCATGAACAAAAGTATATGGTGCAAACAACTTTTGACGGTTTAAACACGAAAACACAGAATATCATCAGGACAATTGCATTGACCTGATAAATAGGCCTTGTACTGGTTTCAGTTCTAAATTTTGTATATTAACCCCTCATGCCGTTTTTCCACACGCAAATTTTACTTGACAAAGTCTTAATTCAGGTGTTTAAAGTATAGAGGTAGTAGTACAATATCTTTCTGTCTTTCTCCCAGCTGAATTATGACTTGGCAAAGTAAACTTTGCGTGCGTAAAAGGGGTGTCACAAACATGGTTTTTTAGATGTACATATTAAAACGAGTTTTTCTATTTGCATTTCACGTTTACAAGCAGGAAAAGTCGGTACCATGAAATAAATAAGTACCAAATGAAATAACTCCCAACAAAACAAAACAAATAACTCCCAGTGATTTTTCCATACAAAAATTGGGACTTATTTCATTATGAAATTAATCGCAATGCGTTGGTAATTATTTAATTTTTATTCCCAAATGAAATAACTCCCAATGAAGAATCTGTTAGATTTTATTTCATTTTCTTCTGTCATTGGAAACAATTTAATTTCTCGATTAGGAGTTATTTCATTTTTGTTTAGGAGTTATTTTATTTTTTTTGGAGTTATTTTATTTATCTTATTGCATTTTTCAATATTAATCTCATTTTATAACTTGTTTGCGGCAGTGCTAAACTAAGATGATCTCGGAGAAAGAAAAAGATGGCATCAACAAAAATTTATTTGAATTCAATGTCTACATTTTTTACATACTTTATAATAATTACATTCATATGCATACATTCAATAATAAAAATTTAAAATTTAAAAAACCCCCGAAACAACACATAACAGAAAAAAATCTCAACAATATCACAGCCCTGTACACATTAAGCTTACCAGTATACACTCGAACCAAGTAAGTCTATGTTCAGACAATACAAGTCTTATTGATAAACTTATCACTTTTCCTTCTTGGAACTATCTTCGGTGTACATACAATGCGAGTTATGATACAATAATACAGGTAAACTCGAAGCGCCAGCTGATGGACTTTGTTTTGTGATGTGATCTGCCAATTATTGTTTACGTTTTACTAATACAGTACCGATTAAACTGTAACAGTTCCTATTAAACTGTACTAATACAAACCAGTTTTGCAAATACAAGAGAACATGCAATCATGTTTTACCAATACACGCACATGGTGCCTATTAAAACTGTACTAATGCAAATAAAGCTTTGCAAAGACAAAAGAAAACGCAAGTACATGTCTCTTGTTTTCTCTTGTTTTTTGACAGTTGTCATCACAAAACAGCAATAAACATCCCTGTGGTTTTATTTATTGTACATTTTTTGTCAATTAGCGGGTACCTACATATATTATTGTATCATGATGCGAGTCTTGTTTTTAAGCAAATATTTTTTATGAATAGTTTTGTGTAAGCATGTTTGCTTTTGTTAACATTACGAATGAGAAAGCAAAACGTATCGACAGTACACGAAGCTGAGTAATCGTTTCTTTTCCCCTTGTCTTTCTCCCATATAAACTAGCAATCTTAAAAATAAGACTCTCATCGAATGTACATGGACTAATGTTTATTTGAACTGTCAATCTCCTTATAAAACCAAAATAAATAAAAAAAAATTCATACTTAATGAATGCTTAATTGATAGTAAGGAATGCAAATAAAAGTGAGGATACATTGTTTCATCGATAAGAACAAATACAAATCATTCTTTTAATATTACAGATGACAAAAAAAACAATAAAAATAAAATAAATAGTATTTTTCTAACGGCAAAACAACTTTTTTGTGAGCGATCAACTTCGCTTTGTCCAATGCCAACCAGAGATTCTCTAACATTACCGCTGCTTAGTACTTCATCATTTAAGACAGCGACATCATCTGCTTCGGGCTCGTGCTCATCACTTAACCAAGTTATCACTATAGATAACAATAGACAAAAACCCAAAATTCAAGTTGGAATGGATCACAGTTGTAAGGGGCGGGCGGATCCCAAATTCATCAAAAATTTCATCGGTTCCCAAGATATCCTGGATAACAACGCCGCACCAATTAATCGTAATAATCGTTTTTCAATATTGCAGGCTAATAATGACAAACCCGATGCAAAGAAAATAATTACTGAACTCAACCCGAAAAATTAGTAACAAAATATTGATGAATTTGTCTCGTATTGCAATTAGAATAATTCTATTTATTTTCACTGTTATATTACGACTGGAGTATTATCCACACCACTGGAAGCATGCCAAGGTCAAAATGATTCTGAAGCCGGGCAAAGATCTTTCCAAGGCTGAATCATACAGGCCAATAAGTCTACTATCAACAATGTCAAAACTTTTCGAAAAACTGCTCATGACAAAATTGGTTTTAGGAGTCAGCATAGCACCATTGAACAAACACATAGATTGGTTGAATTTATAAGAAGAACATTTGAAGAAAAGAAGTATTGTTCTGCCCTGTTTATTTACGTTTCTCAGGCATTTGATAAAGTGTGGCATGAAGGTCTTATTTTAAAATTGAAAACATATCTACCAATAAATTTTCTGAAGCTATTGGAAAGTTACATTACTGACCGGAAGTTCACGGTTCTGGAAGGAGTCTTCACGAGTGTGCCCGAATCTATTTCATCCGGTCTACCTCAGGGGAGTATACCGGAGCCAGTTTTGTATTTGATTTATACTTGTGATATGCCTTTGAGCAGCTATATCCACACTTCTACATTTTCCGATGATACAGCCTACCCTAAAATGCACGAAAATTTTCACGAGGCTTTCCGATATCTACAAGATCATATTACACACAGCTGGAACTATTGTTAAACTTATAGAGAATTAAAGTAAAGGAACAAAGGTGTGTTCAGGTAACATTAACCCTGCGAAAAGATACTTGTTCCCCATTTCGCATCAACAGGCAAGTTGTTCCTCAACATTCACATGTAAAATACCTTGGTATACACCTTGATCGACGGCTTACATGGAAACACCATTTTGCCTCAAAGCTAACACAAATGAAACTTAAATTAACTCAGATACTTTGGCTGGTTGGTAGAAATTCAACACTCAGTCTAGATTGTAAACTTTTAATATACAAGTCGCTTTTGAAACCAATATGGTGCTACGCAATACAGCTATGGGGCACTGTTTCAGCTTCCAATGTAGAGAGAATCCAAAGAATGCAAAACAAGATTTTGAGGCTAATAACATCGGCTCCATGGTACATCAAAAATTCGTATTTACATCGTGATTTAAATATGCCACTAGTGACTGAAGGAATTGCAAAATACGCAGGCAAATACTTAACAAAACTCGAGTCCCATCTTAATGCTCTTGCTCGTAACATCTTGAGTTTTACTGGACGCATCTATATTTAGCTTTTATTTGTTTAAAAGAACGAAAATCGCCTCTACTTTGTATATTTAATGAGCACAAAACATACAAAGCAGAGGCAATTTTATTTTGGTTGAACGAATAAAATATTTTCACGTACAAAATAAAACAGAAAAAAAATTATTTCTTTTCAAACGAGAACTATATATTTGCACGTATAACAAAACAAACTAAAAACTACCACGATAGCTGTTTGGCTGTGTTGACTAGGATGCGACAATTATTGCCACAAATTCATTCTTCGACAATTTGCGGAAATCAAATTTTTATAAAATGGGGCAATCATGTGACTGTAACGTATTTGATTGGGACAATTTAATTATTGTTCACCACAATAAAGATTGGGTCAGAATGTTGTATTTGCGGCAATCGTGTGACCCTACCTTAAGGCAATAGAATAATGACTCCACAAAACGACAACACAAGAAATGTCAGATGTGCACTCAGCATTATTTAATTATTTCATAAATACTTTACAAAGTAAATTTGCAAAGTATTGTTGCACAAATATGGGCGGGGTAACTAGACCATATGCCCAAGATGGTATTAACAGTACTCAGCATTATGTACATACTTATGTATGCATGTACCATTATAATTTTACTGAACAAAATTAGGAGTATATGTATATTTTTTTCTTGTACGTACGTATGTATGTATATATGTCTGTATGTGTGTAAATTTTTATGTGTGTATGTAATTATCTTGTCTTGCTTTTGGTTATTTTTAAATAAAATAATAAAACTAAATTGTTTATGATTGGGAGTAAAACTTTAATACTTTCTGTTTACTTATTAAAAGGAGCTAGTTGAATTTTAACCACGCGCGTTTTTTATTTCGCTCCGCAAAGGTTTGTTAAATTTCTCAAAGTATTTCATCAGGCTATCGGCCCAGACTCGAACAATGGAGCGGGTTAAAGAGATGGTGAAATTAACGGGTAGAAAAAACTACCACAGCTGGAGATTTGCGGCAGAGCATGCATTAAAGTTATTGGAAGTGAGTTTTAGGCTCTGAAACAGATGAAGGCGTCAAGGAAAAAACAATGGCCAGACTGGTCTTGTGCATTTCGTCAAACTTATGCATGCATATTCAGGGCATAACGACAACAAAAGACAAATAGGAAAAGTTGAAAGCGTTGTATGATGATTCCGGACTGACTAGACGATGTGGCCTACTAAGAAAATTGACAACAATTGATATGGCGTTATGGCGAGTAACCTATAATCAAATACAGTGTTGCCCATTAATTTGGTTCGAACGGCTGTTTTGTATGTTGCACTTGAAGAAAAGTTTTATAATTTAAAATACATGCTGTGGTTTTTAATTGTTTGAATATTTTTTGTAAATAAGCAATTAAATAAAAACTTAAGTAAAAATTAAAAAATCTAACCAGGAAAAAATTCGTACATCCGTGCACAACTTCATTCGTCGCTTTCTCAGTGACGACTAAATAAAAGAGCATAAGCATGTGTGTGATTTTGTTGTCCATAATTGTGGTATGGCGAGCGGTTCACTGTTTTATATGTACCAGGTAAGCCAGTTGGTAAAAAGTGTCATACGGTGAAATCTACGAATGAAAATTGCACAATAAGAAGTGAGGCGAAAATAATAGCTAGTGCCAGTCTTTATGAAGACGTATACAAGTTAGATTTATATTAATCCAGAAAATTTTTTATGTATCACGAAGGATCTTTGGCATAAACGTTTAGGCCATGCCATTAATATTGATAAGCGACTGCTACAAAACTACATTGAGCAGAATTTATTGGACGAAAGGTGTCTTGCTTGTTTACAAGTTAACCAAACAAATTTGCGTTATAAAAAATCTACAACTAGATCAAATTTTATACTTGATTTAGTACATGCGGACGTATGTGGTCCTATGGAGAGAACGTCTATAGGTGGTGTACAATATTTTCTTTTATTTTCAGCTCGATTTAAGGTCTTTAAATAAATGGTGGAAAATCAAACTAACAGAAAAATAAAAATTGAGAGTTCTGACAATGGATTAGAACTCTGCAATAAGTCAATGGAAACGATCTGTCAACAAAGTGGTATAATACATCTGACCTCAGCACCCTACACACCGCATAAAAATGGGAAGGCTGAACGCATGAATCGAACGATTGTCGAAAAAGCACGTACTATGATGTTTGATGCATATTTAAAAAATGATTTTGGGCTGAAGCTGCTAGTACAGCAGTATATTTGTTAAACAGAACACCTCTTGGCTACTGTGAAAATTCTAAGGCATATAGATTATATGATTATATTATATGTATTATTTTTATGATTATGATTAATTCACAACGAATATTTCCAAACGTGATAAGAATTTAGTGAGGATGATACTTGATGCAAATTTTAATCACTTAGACGATGGCAAAGAAAACAATGAAATTCAACAGGATTTGTCAGACTATGAATCTCTTGATAATGATGAGGGACTACAGGGTTTTCATCAAGAGGTAGTACACCACATAGTGAGGAATTAATTGAGGAACAAACCCTACGACGTTCAGCGAGAATACCAACTAACATGGATGATTATGTGACGTATGCATAACGTGACCAGATGGTTTTTGCAAAAAGCGGGATATGATCGACCAAAAGCGGGATTTTGAAGAAAATTCGGCCAAAAGCGGGATTTAAAAATAAATATGTTTTTGAAAGCGGGATGTGTAATATACACATACACAATTTCGTATGTACTTAGAAAACACAGTTTTCAACTCAAAATAACACTTTTAAAAATCAAAAACATGTTTTAAACAAAAATATTTACATATCTATATAAATCAAAATCGCAACAATTTAGAACGATCGCACCGATTTCGCTATTTCTTTAATGTGGCACCTCTTATATAAAATCTTTTTTATTATGGAGTATCTTTGAATCTAATGCAGCAGCAAGAAACGTGAAATTTTGTGTATGTTACGATTTTTGTAATATGCGTTGTCTCACAATCAAAGGTTCGAATTGGACATCTGTACCTGGATTCAGTAACTTTTATTACGATAATCGTATCGTTATAATAAATATAACGAAAATTTATCGACTTTGCTATTCAGTAACATATTTTAACGATATTCGCTGTTGGTTGGATTAAAAAAAAATTAAATTACAAGATAAAATTCATTGAGTTTTCTTTATTCTTCTTTGTGCTTTTTGATTATTTTGACATTTTCTATACAGACATACCACATAATATTGAATTAAATTGTGAGTAAGATAAAGCTGGCGACTATCGTAAAAAAGAAATTACGGAATCACATTATCGTTACCGCTAACGAATAAATATATCGATAAATATTACGATTTTCGGTTCGCAAAAAGTTACAGAATCCAGGTACTGGGTGTGGAACCTCCCATAAAGAGAAAAAGTTTAATTTGAGATATCTGGAAACGTTGAAGTTTTGTAGGGATAACTATGTTTATATTGTGCATTGTCTCTGGAAACATTTCATATTTTATCAAGTAGTCGTGGTGTCTCTTATGTAGTGCATATTTTTGTTTGTCTTAAAAAAAAATACCACCATACCAATCTTGCTGATTTGTTTACAGCGTATTACTGATGGTCTAGATTCTAGAAGGAACAAAAGGCTATTAAGTTTTTAATGCGTTAAGTTGTCGTGTCACTTCCCACATATACGCAAAATTTACTCCTAGATTTCTTGGAAGCTTAGACAGTAAAAAGTGTGGCACATCCTAAGAAAATTAAATATTATTTTTTTAATATCTTGGTATCTGCTACAAACTTAAAATTGTGCTGATTCTGCCGACGACAGAAAATAATTGGGATTGGACAAGAGAGAGAGAGAGAGCAGCGAGCATTTTGAAACTCTTCATATTAATAATTAGAATTGCATTCTACAAAATAATGAAGATTTAACCTCAAGCGTGGCACTTCTAATATAAAAAAACTTTTCTTTTCATCTCAAAACGTATATGGAGTGCAGCGAAGCCAAAACCCCGTCTTTTGGCTAGTTAGTTATTAACTACAACAAATATTTTGAACGAATTTTTATCTGTTTAAAATTCCGAAACTCTAAAAAGCGGGATAAGGCGGGATAGAAATTTTAAGCAGGATCGACCTATGAAAAGCGGGATAATCCCACCTAAAGCGGGATGTCTGGTCAGGTTACGTATGCAGTTCTTGGTAATAAAGTAGAACCACAAACTTATTTGCAAGCCTCTAACAATAAGGAGAAAGAAAATTGGCAAAATACAATAGATGAAGAAATAAAGTCATACGACGAAAATGGTGAAGTTATACGTTAAAAGGTTCAATTAGTTGCAAGAGGTTGCTCTCCACGCTCTCAAAAACTTATTCACCAAATATGCATTATTCGTCATTAAGATATTTATTATCGATAGTTGTCCAATTCGATTTGCGAATAAACCACCTAGAAAATATTTTTATAACAGCACCTGATGGATTCGAAATTTCCAAAGAAAAAGTATTGAAACTGAACACGCCCATATATGGTTTAAAATAGTCATGCGAATGTGGAACATAAAGCTAAGCGAAATTCTTAAAAGTCTGGGTCTTGCGCAATTAAGAAACGAACAATGTATTTACTTTAAAGTTGATAATAAAAACATTTTGATACTAGCCGTTTATGTCGACGACATTTTGGTATTTTGGAACAATGAGAAACAAAAGCAGTGTTTGTTTGAAAATTTAAAAGATAAATTTAAACTTAAAGATTTGGGGCAGGTAAAATCTTTTATTGGTATAAGGATAAATAGAACTAACGAGGATTTAACAATATATCAATCAGCATACATCCAGAAATTATTAAAACTTTTTGAAAAATCAGCCTCCAACCCAATATCCACGCCAATGGACGTGAACGTTAAACTGAGCAGCATTCAAGGTCAGGAAAATGAAAATGGAAAATCCTTAAATGCCTGATTATCCCTATCAAAAGCTTATTGGCGGCTTGTTATTTGCAGCACAGCTGACAAGGCCTGATATATGCTAAGTAGTCAATTTTCTAAGGCGGTTCAACAACAATTACAGCACACAACACTGGCAGGCGGCAAAACGTACTCTACGATACTTAAAAGACACCATAAATTCTAAACTACAGTTTAAACAGAGCGATGATTCTATATTAAAAGGCTATTGGGATGCAGACTATGCAGCGGATTTGGATCAGAGAAAATCTGTTAGTGGTTTTATTTTCATGAAGCATGGAGCTCCAATCTGTTGGGCATCAAAGAAGCAAGCTACCCAAGCATTATCATTGGAAAAAGAATTGGTATAATTGCATGATATTTGAAGAAATGTTGAGATTCGTGTGAAGTTTGGTGGATAATATGGCAACAGCAGTACAAGAAGCCTTGTGGCTAAAACATTTTGAAGAGGAATTGTTTGGCAAACAATTTGAAACCATTAAAATATATTGCAACAACCATGCAGCAGTACAATTAGCAAAAATCGGCTTTATCATCCCAGAACGAAGTACCTAGATGTTCGTCATCACTTTATAAGAGATTCTTTGGCTGATGGAAAGGTATTATTGAAAAGGATTCCATCAGATGAAATGTTAGCAGACATTCTTACGAAGCCTATGGTAAATCAGAAACTAACTCATTTCCTTATGCCCATCGTATAGTTTGAATTTGATTTTTAGTGACGGTGTTGGGAGTAAAAATTTAATACTTTCTTAAGGCCTCATTAGTTTTTACTTTTCGTTGCCGTTCTTTTCTGTATAAAATAGTTTGCAATTATTTTTTCTGTGAAAAAATATCAGCTGACAACCTATAGAACTGATTACACTTGTATATCAAATATCACAACAAACTAATACATACAAACTTTTGGCTTTCAATTAACGTTGAATTCTATTTTCTACAGATTTGTCCGCAACTGAACAGAACGTAAAATGAAAAACAAACCACACATACAGATTTTCAATTGCACAGAAACAAAACAGCTGATTCAGAACGGAACAGCACGTACAAACTAATTCTGCCTTTATATAACTCTATATTCTTGTTAATTTGTAAATGCTTTTTAAATTTACTCTTTATTAACCCTAGAACGTCAAAATGACTACGCGCGTTTTTATTTGTGATTTAAAACATATTTTTTGTATTTGTTTTAGTTTCGTTTTTCGTATAGCCTTAGCCGCTAATTTTAGTTACTCGAAACTAATGTTGCTTTTGTAGTTTAATAAATTTATTATAAGAAACTACAAGGCTTAATGGAAAAAATTTGCAATATTTCATACAATTGATGCTATAAATGCTATGTTTTAAGAAAAATGCCAATTGAAAGAAGGCTGTGCAATGTTAATTATACATTAAACAATTAAAATATATATATGAATTTCGTTATATAATAATTAAAAACTAACTAAATATCAATAATAAATCTATTTTGATACTTTTTTATTGGCTCTTGAAATAGGTCGTAGTCAAAATGACGTTGGTGTACAAAAAATAAGAATGACGTTCTAGGGTTAAAAAGAAGCTACTTGAATTTTAATCACGCGCGTTTTTTATTTTGCTCTGCAAAGGTTTGTTCAATTTCTCAACGTATTTCATCATTTATTTTAGAAGAAAACGCAAATAAAAAGGCCGAGGAAATAAATCGAACGAAAACAAATCTTCAGTCGATTCCTTAAATAATTTAATCGAATAAAATAAGTTCTCCATTAGTAACTGCATTAATTCAAACTAAAAATGTTTTGCTTTTTGCAAAATTTCATGCATTTACATTTCAAATCTATTTATTGCAAAGTTTATAAGAAAAAAATATCATAATAATCATTACAACGCAACAGAATCTTTTGCAAAGGAAATATGTACACAGAAAAAAGTATTCACCAATTAATGTTTTCAATTAATAATTTAATTGATTCAATTAAATTTTTAATTGTATTAATTAATTTGAGTGGAAAAACTTAATTGATTAATTAATTAATTGTTTATAGGTGAAAATTTAATTAATTTTTTAATTAATATTACAAATATTTTAATTAATATTACAAACTCATTCATATTACTTTTTTGTGTGTATGTATGTATGTAGGTATTTTGTACCACAGTAAATGAGGAATGCGCAATGCCCATTTTAATAAAACACATTTGTGCATATGAAAATGAACACCACACCGCCGTCGAACGAAATTCGTCGTGCGTGACGAACTCTGAGATAGATTTTTTCTATGGTGCACCATATGAGCACGACAAACAAATTTGTGCCGTATTTATATACATACGAGTTTTTATATGTAAGAAGATATTTGTGGGACTCATACGGACATAGTGTCATAATGTTTTATATTACTTTAATATATGTAATTGTTTCTTGGATGCCATTTTCCGACGGTTTGGTACTGGAAATCACTGAATTCTGAAACAAGTTGACGACTCCAAGTATTTTGCATTTTTAAAATTTTTGTTACTATTGTTATTGTGATTACGAACTAATTTTTTGTATAAACATAATTATTACCACCGTAAATATTGCCATAACATATTTTTTTTAAATATCTTTCCAAATCTCCTCATACTCCAAATTTTATGGGTGTAAGAACAGTTTAGTCCTTAACTATATATATCGTTATCTGAAATTCAAAATACCGTTACTCCATTTAGACTGAACAAATATGTATAAAGAGCTGGATTTTATACCAATTGACACCACTCACAGTGGACCGAAGACAAGAACGCTGATGAGGAAGGTTTGGCGGCCTTCGAAAACAGCATGTTAGTCCGTTCTGCTAGTGTTTGTCAGAATATTTTCAATTAACTTTGGTGTTATTTGTTCCTTAAAAATTATCACATGTAAATAAATCGAGTCATAAATATAGAAACAAATAAAGTTCGAGCAATAGTAATTAAAATTAGCTTTACCATCATTTCCGCATTTCTGCGTTATAATTTTGGGTATAGCTTTTTTGTAAGTACTTTTAGTCCATTTGTTTGTCTTGGCAATGTTATTATATAATAATAATAATCTTGCACTTACTCAGACTCTCTGTGAAATTTTTTTTTATTTTTTGAAAAGTTTGCAATTTTGCTTTTCCATAATAGCGCAACTTTCGGCGTAAATACTTTTACAGCCGTATTCATAAAAATTTTAAACAGCATTTCAAATGTTGTTTAACCCTTGATGGTTACTCTTCGTCGAATCGACGAAGCTCATTTACTCTTTGTCATATTACTTTTTTATGTGTGTTCAAATTACGCTCTATTTTTTAACAACGTTAGTTGATGACGAAAGCTTGCAGTGAGCGGACGTACGCTGGGTACATATTTTTTTAAAGTTGAGTTTCAAAGGTATGTACTCGTCGCAACGACGAAGAGTAACTTCAGTGTGACTTTTTGGGATTATAGGATCATAAATTTTTTGTTGTATTGTTTTATTTTTCTGTATTAATTATGTTAGTATTTTTAAAAATATTTTATTTTAAGCAATTTATTATTGTTTATGTTAAATATTTTTAAAATTTTGTTTTCTTAGAATAGAAAATGAGCTCTAAGAAAGTACTAACAGACGCTGACATCGAAAGATTTTTACAAAATTGTGACGACGACGAATTCAATTTGTTGGATGATTCAAAAGAAGAAGATGATGACACCTACGAAGGGAGCGAAGACAGTGATATAGAAGCAGAGCAGACCCTCATCGCTTTAGATGACATACCACTGTCGTCGGAGTATTCCGATGAAGAATTTTCAGATGAAGATGACATACCACTTAATTTGCTTCGCTCAAAAACGAATATTATTGAGTTTTCAAAAACAAATCTGCGCGGAAAAAATTTTCATAAATGGTCCTCTAAAAAACGAAAATCACATCGCCGGGCTATGACATATGTCCACAAAGCAAGAGGTCCGTCACGAGAATGCAAAGGAGTGGAAGATCCTCTTGAATGCTTTAAATTATTCATCACTTCTGAAATTATTGATGAGATTGTGCAGTGGACAAACGTCGAGATACAGAGCCGTTCGAAATGTAATTCGCAAATGTGTATCACTGATATGTCTGAGATATATGCCCTTCTAGGACTCCTAGTTCTTACAGCCATTAAGAAAGATAACCACCTTACAACCGACGAGCTTTTTGATCCTACCTATTGCGGCTCGCGCTATTTGTCTACCATGGGTAAAATGCGGTTCAAATTTTTGATGTCGTGCCTTCGCTTTGATGACAAAAGTGTGAGAATGACAATGGTTAATGATAAATTTGCTCCTATAAGAAAAGTTTGGGATCTTTTCATCGAAAAGTGTCGCCAAAACTACGTGCCCGGGTTGTATTTAACAATTGACGAGCAGCTACTGGCTTTTAGAGGACATTGCTCATTTCGAATGTATATCCCAAATAAGCCAGCTAAGTATGGGTTAAAGTTGGTAATGGTTTGCGATAGTGGTACAAAATATATGTTAGATGCCAGCCCATATCTTGGAAAGGGCTCTAATCCGGCAGCAACATCTCTGGGAGAGCATTACGTAAAAGAGCTGACGAAAACTGTTCATGGAACGAATCGCAATATTACAATGGATAACTGGTTCACATCAGTCCCCCTTGCCAAATCATTGCTACAGGAACCCTATAAATTGACTATGGTTGGCACTTTACGGTCAAACAAGAGGGAAATTCCGAAGGAAATGGGCAATGTAAAAGGCCGGAGAGCTGGGACATCCATGTTTTGTTACGACAATGAACTGACTTTATTGTCCTACAAGCCAAAACCAAATAAACTTGTTTATCTTTTATCAAGCTGCGATGAAGAAGGAACCATAAATCCGAAAACGGGAAAACCCCACATCGTAGAATTTTACAATCAGACAAAAGGCGGTGTCGACACTTTGGATCAGATGTGCAGCATTGTCTCGTGTTCTCGAAAAACCAATAGGTGGCCAATGTGTCTATTTTTTGGAATTTTAAATATTACTTTTGTAAACAGCTACGTCATATATACTCACAATATGTTCATTAAAGGTCAAAAACCTAAAAACCGACGACAGTACCTGAAAGATCTCCATGAGTCTCTCGTGGCACCCTATTTGCGAGAAAGACTCGAGAAACCTACCTTGCAGACCTCAATTAAAGAAAAAATTCAAAATATAATACCTAAACTACAAGGGGCCGAAAATGTTGATAAAGGACCAAAAAAGCGTAAAATTTGTCACCTCTGCTCGTATAGCAAACGCAGAATGACCAAAGCTGTATGTAATATATGTAACAAAAGCATCTGTGGTGAACACAAAGTTGAACTTTGTGTCTCATGCGTAAAATAAGACTAATAACTATAAATTTTATTTTTTTTGTATTATTTGACTGATTATCTTTAAAGGCTGTGCATGAAATAAGTCATTTTTATTTTTATATTTAAGTTTTTGTTGTTTTAAAAAGTTAATTAATTACAAAAAACCAAAAAAAGGAGTTCAAATTCCTATCGAATTTTTAGAGGGAAAAATAATTTTTATTTTTATAATTAATTTTTTCTTTATTTTTTAATAAAAAGCTTAACTAAAAACCATTTTTGTTAATTTTTTTCTTCAAAAATCGTTCCGCTAGAACCTTTTTTTTTAAATAGTTCGTCGATTCGACGAAGAGTAACCTTAATGTACTAAAATGAAGAGTAACCATCCAGGGTTAAGCAAAAATCGCTAAAATTGTATTCATAATAGAATTTTAGCTTAAAAAACGTTTTTTAAACCTTGTGTAAATCAGAAAATTTTAAAATTGACTGCACCCTTGTTTAAACCAATTTTAAGATGACGTTGTTGTCATTTTGCTTCGTGTTTGTTTACATTTTTAACTGTCGCTGTATGTATGTATGTACTTATGTACATATATGTCAATGTTATTTATTATTATTATTATAAAAAATTAATTTTTTTATAGAAACTATTGCAGACATATCAAATGGACTCCAAAAGAATATTTACAAGAAAAGGAGCGATCAAGTTTCCATCCTAGTCATTGTTTTCTCACTTTATTTGTTAACAAAAATAATAATAATTGTAGAAAATTAACTAGTGATGCATAAACACTCAAAACAAATAAAATAAAACTCGTTATTCTAGTGCGTCTTAATCTGCAATAAAAAATCTTATAAAAAGCACTTTTAACAACGATTCGCTGTGAACTCTTTTTATTTATTTTTTTTTTATTAAATACGAGTTGGAACATATTTTTTATTTTATAAAAACAAAATTTTTCTGAAAATGGACAAAAAAACAAATACAGATACGAGTACTTTGTGAATTAATAATCGCTGTTTAGCAGAACTAAGATTCAAGTGACAAATAGAAAATACAGTGTTGCCACGATATTTAAAAAAGCAAGTTAATTGATTTTTAGTTAAAATACTGATTATGAATACCAATATTTAAAAAACCTTTTTTAGCCTTAAAATGTTTTTTTAACTAATATGCTTTTTAAACCTCAATCTACTTTTTTTATGAATACGGCTGTTAATATTTAAATAGTTTTATTTTGTAACTTTGCTTTTTTACGAAAACACATGCTACACATGTTAAAACACATGCTACCCCTGTTTAAGTTGAAATTTAGAAATTACAAATTAATAGCTTGTGTTTTTGCATCCGAATTTAGAAGAAAAACGATTTCAAACTTTTAGATTTTTTCTTTTTCATCTTTGAGCAAAAAAACTCGTATTCTTTTCACTTGTTAACAGTCTTAGAAAGCAAGACGAAACAAGAAAATCAACAAAATTCACAAGAAAACATGTGAAAAAATGTGGAAGCCAGAACATACACTATAAAATTTTTATGAACACATACATATATATATATATATGTATATATCTCTGGCGTTTTATCATAACATCTTAAGTCTAAAAATCGAGTTTCGAGATATTAACGATTTAGTGTATAATCGGTTGTGATGCAATTTAAAAAAATTATTTTTTATCCCAGAAGAAGTTTTTAAATTATTTAGAACAACGTAGATTGATTTTCAAAAATATTTTACTTGCAACTTTGTTTTCTTATTGTTTTTTATATACGTTTTTTTTTTTGTAAAACTGAATAAAAACATATAGTATACTTTAAGTAGACTTAAGATTTTGTCACGAAAAAGTTCGGACAATTTTTGTTTTGAAATACAAGTACTTATGTTATTCGTTTATTTCTTCGCGTTCAGTTAAATCTGGGTGACAATCTAAAGGGTGTTTTTTTAGAGGTATAGAACTTCGAATTGAAATAAAACACAAGAAAATCGTTTTAATGTCCATCAATTTGGCTTTATTGGAAGGATAATTTTATGCCATTAACGTTTAAATATGATTTCGGGCATGTGGCCGCCGCGGCTGGCTCGAATAAAGCCAATTCTACAGGTCCAATTTTCAACCACTTTTTCGAGCATATGGGGCCGTATGTTGGCAATAACGCCACGAATGTTGGCTTCCAAGTCCCCTAACGTTTCTGGTTTGTTGGCGTAGACGAGCGACTTCACATATCCCCAAAGAAAATAATCCAATGGTGTCAAATCACACGATCTTGGTGGCCAATTGACAGGCCCATTCCGCGAAATTATGCGCTCATCGAATGTTTCTTTCAATAAATCGATTGTGACGTGCGCTGTGTGGCAAGTAGCGCCGTCTTGTTGGAACCACAACTCATCCACATTCATGCCATCCAATTCGGGAACAAAATAGTCGGTTATCATGGCTCTATACCGGTCTCCATTAACGGTAACTGACTCTCCGGCATTATTTCGGAAGAAGTATGGCCCAATGACTCCACCAGCCCATAGAGCACACCAAACAGTCAGTTTTTGTGGATGTAATGGCGTCTCAAGGGTCTCATGTGGATTCTCTTCACTCCAAATGCGGCAATTTTGCTTGTTGATGTAGCCATTCAACCAAAAATGAGCCTCATCACTGAACAAAATTTTGCGATGAAAATCAGCATCGAGATCAATCTCATTTTCGGCCCATACACCAAAATCACGACGCATTGCATGGTCTCGCGGCTTTAATTCTTGCACAAGCTGGATCTTGTAAGGTCGCAAGCCAAGATCTTTGCGCAAAATCTTCCATAAAGTTGATGGACAAAGCTCCAATTGCTGTGCACGGTGGCGAATCGATTCATTCGGGTCCTCTTCAACACTTTGCTCTACAGCGGCAATTGTTTCTTCGGTGCGCACTGTTCGACGTCTCTGCGGATGCGTATTATCACATAGAGTAAACGTAGTGCGAAAACGATCCATGGTTAACCGAATTAATTGCTCTGATGGACGATTATGTCGACCATAAAATGGACGGAGCTTGCGGTAAACTTCGCGAACTGAACCATTATTTTCGAAATAAATTTGCACGATTTGCAAGCGTTGTTCTTTTGTCAACCTGTTCATGATGAAATGGCAAACCAAACTAAATATTAATCACTTGACAGCTGACAAAATGGCCGCCAGTTAAAAAAGTGATGCCAACTTAAAGTTCTATACCTCAATAAAAAACACCCAATAGTATGTCTTCCGATGATAAATTCATATAGAAACCTCTATAAATTGCATCCACTAGCGGCAACATATCTATGAGATCCTTTTTCTTTTTGTTGCTTATTTTTATTGGTAAATCGTAGCAATTTCTTAAATCTTTAATTTTAACACAATTGATTCCTCGCTTTGTTATTTTTATGCTTTTGAAAGGATCCTCTTCATTTAAAGATGTTTTAAAGTATTCCCTTATATTCCCATATTCCCATATTACTTGGTAAATCTAAACCATTTAATGTCATGCTAACTGAATTTATCACCATTGCCATCTACCTTCCGCCAAGTAAATAAATTTTTCGAAGCGTGTGTAAAATCGTAAATATTTCATTAACCATTTCATTACCAATCACGGGGATGATAGATTTTTATCGAAGATTTCTTTTTCTTTTTTTCTATAGCAGCATGGTCACTATCGCACTGCATGTGTGTATGACCAGTGACCATGAATTTGTGATCTATAATGCTTACGCTGTTTTCCAAATTCATAAAAGTATGTTTGCGACGAACGAAAGAATTCTTGTTTTGGCCGGGACAGCAATCACTGTAAAAAACAACATGATTAACATTGGCCTTTAATTGCAATAAGTGGGCAAAAACGCATGAAGCTATTTCGTTTCCACCTCTCTTGGCTATTGCTTCATTCCACATGTAGCATGTTGGTTGACTTGTAGCACAATCATGTATTGTTAAATTAAAGGTCCACAAAGGTCTTTTATGAAATGATAACGAAGTCCGGAACAGAGGTGTAGGACACTGCTGAAGGTCAAAATAAAATGCTTGGAGTTTAGTATCGTTTAAAACTTTTTCTTTATCATTTTTTTTAGAATCATAAGCTCGCTGTGCTGTGTTAAGATGTTCCATTTGCTCTGACTTTAGAGATTGAATTTCTACAGATTTTGCAACCAGTAATTTGCTTTGCAGCAAATCGCATTTTTGGCAAGTGTCAAGTTTAGGTTTTTTAAATTTTAAATTAAGTGTGTTAAATAATTGAGCAAATTTTGACAGCGCTACGGAATGGTTGTATTTCTCTCCATAAAGACGATGCATTTCAGCTACACTCAAATCACTCGGCAGATAAGGTTTAGAGGTATCACGACGAGTATAATGTGACTCGTATGCCGGAAAGCTTTTAATAAAATCTATAATTTGATTTTCTTTTACCGTAAAAAATTGTCTGGCACATGTAGGCTTTCCACGCAAATCCTCATTTGCACCATATCCGTCTAGTTTTTACTGTAAACACCTCAACAGTCTGTCATCAACTGAACAGCTTATCTTGAAGAAGAAATGAAAAGAACACACAAAAAAACAGGCTTATGTTCACATAAAATACCGTTACCGTCCAACTGAAATTTAGTAAAGCATTGTAAGTAAACTTAAGATATTTTAAAAAACTACTTTTTTTGTATTTTTAATGATATCAAATTTATAATAAGCACTTAAGTGCATCTACGTGGTGAAAATGTGAAAAGTAATTTTACACATAAACGCTTAAGTAGGCATATGGATTTATGTAAATATATTAAAATTGATAAGAAATGGCAAGTACTTTTTTAGTTTAAGAAAACATATGTTTTTATGAAAAACTCTTTAACAACTTATAAGACATGTTAAAAATCTTAAGTTGTTTTAAGATGTTGTGTCTTTTGAAATATAATAAAAAAAACTATTAGGGTTAAAAAATTAATCTTGAAAACTTACTCGAAAATCGGAATATTTGAAAACGGATTGAATGACACATAGATAGCAAGTAGAACTTGCGTAATATGACGCAAACTCGATTTTGACTTAATTCGCCTTAAGATGTTATAATACCTATGTATATTGCCACAGATATAGTTCTTTTACAAATATTGTTACTTTTAAGAAATAGGATAAGAAAAGCTTAACACATATTCTTATATTCTTTCGGAACTTCTTATTAAATGTTTTCAACCGAAAAGTTTAAAACCTGATATTTTAGAAAATTATTTAAGGAATAATTGGATTGTAATACATACTTACATATCGTCGCTGTTTTAACTAACCGACCTGACTGATATTTTTTTGAAAAATGAGTTAAGTTCTTTACTAGACTTTATAAGTCATAATACACCTTGTCTACAATTTTCATGACTGTAAGCATTACTGTTGTGCCTATATACATACATATGTATGTCTGTAAGTAAAAAGATTTCAGACGAAGCCATAAGAATGAATGTATAAAACAACCATAAAATCTGCTCTAATGTTAAATTTTTAAAATGCTAGATCAGTTAGTTAATACAGCGACGATATGTATGAGCATATGCAAACACTGAACATTGAAAATTGCAAACGTTCTGGGAACAAAATATTTCTTTGTCCTAACTTGTCTGATATGCTTTATATAATTTTAAAATTATACTTTTTTTAAACAGTAGTTATATAATAATTATTAATTAGTTTAACTTTCAAACAGTAACGCATTAAAGTATAAAAATATGTATTGGGTGTTTTTTATTGAGGTATAGAACTTTAAGTTGGCATCACTTTTTTAACTGGCGGCCATTTTGTCAGCTGTCAAGTGATTAATATTTAGTTTGGTTTGCCATTTCATCATGAACAGGTTGACAAAAGAACAACGCTTGCAAATCGTGCAAATTTATTTCGAAAATAATGGTTCAGTTCGCGAAGTTTACCGCAAGCTCCGTCCATTTTATGGTCGACATAATCGTCCATCAGAGCAATTAATTCGGTTAACCATGGATCGTTTTCGCACTACGTTTACTCTATGTGATAATACGCATCCGCAGAGACGTCGAACAGTGCGCAGTGAAGAGGACCCGAATGAATCGATTCGCCACCGTGCACAGCAATTGGATCTTTGTCCATCAACTTTATGGAAGATTTTGCGCAAAGATCTTGGCTTGCGACCTTACAAGATCCAGCTTGTGCAAGAATTAAAGCCGCGAGACCATGCAATGCGTCGTGATTTTGGTGTATGGGCCGAAAATGAGATTGATCTCGATGCTGATTTTCATCGCAAAATTTTGTTCAGTGATGAGGCTCATTTTTGGTTGAATGGCTACGTCAACAAGCAAAATTGCCGCATTTGGAGTGAAGAGAATCCACATGAGACTCTTGAGACGCCATTACATCCACAAAAACTGACTGTTTGGTGTGCTCTATGTGCTGGTGGAGTCATTGGGCCATACTTCTTCCGAAATAATGCTGGAGAGTCAGTTACCGTTAATGGAGACCGGTATAGAGCCATGATAACCTACTATTTTGTTCCCAAATTGGATGGCATGAATGTGGATGAGTTGTGGTTCCAACAAGACGGCGCTACTTGCCACACAGCGCACGTCACAATCGATTTATTGAAGGAAACATTTCGATGAGCGCATAATTTCGCGGAATGGACCTGTCAATTGGCCACCAAGATCGTGTGATTTGACACCATTGGATTATTTTCTTTGGGGATATGTGAAGTCGCTCGTCTACGCCAACAAACCAGAAACGTTAGGGGACTTGGAAGCCAACATTCGTGGCGTTATTGCCAACATACGGCCCCATATGCTCGAAAAAGTAGTTGAAAATTGGACCTGTAGAATTGGCTTTATTCGAGCCAGCCGCGGCGGCCACATGCCCGAAATCATATTTAAACGTTAATGGCATAAAATTATCCTTCCAATAAAGCCAAATTGATGGACATTAAAACGATTTTCTTGTGTTTTATTTCAATTCGAAGTTCTATACCTCTAAAAAACACCCTGTACATACATATATATGTACATATGTATGTACTGCCTTATTCATAAAAAATTTTTCAGGTGTATTAAGCGCTTATTTGACATATTTCTATGGGAAATTTGTCAAATAAACCTGTAATAAACATAAAATATTTTTTATGAATCAGACCGATAATATTTAAGATCAAAATTGATACACACCATTTTAAAACGTTTTAAAAGAAAAGGGTTTTGAAACAAGGATTATTCTCCAATTGCCTTGTTTCATTTATTTTTAACAAACTTACCGTTATTTTAATTAACTATATTTTTAAGCACTAATTTTTGTTATTAACTAAAATATTTATGTAAAACCTTTTTTCAATTTAAGTTTTCCAACACTTGGTTTTATATTAAAAAAATACTTTTTATAAAAAGTTCATTATTTTGAGTTACGATATGAAAAAAATAAATAAACTTAAGAATTGTTTTTTTAATATAAAAAAAATGCGCACAAGGAAATAAAGGAACACTTTATTAAAGCGCGTACACATTCAAATATGTTTTAAACGTTCTTACTTTCTTCAAGTTAAAATTTTAACTAAACTTAGAAATTTCATAGGACACACTAAGAAGCCTGCCTAAATCTAGTTTCTATATAAATACATACATACATACTCGTACATTTGTATGTACGAGGAAAATAAAATAAACCAATAAGATACTACTCGTCTTCTTTGAAAACTTTTACAGTATGTATGCATATGTACGTCTATACACAAATTAAATTAGTAAAATTTAGCCATTGATTTTTAATGACCCTGAACTGAACGACATTTAAATGTTTTTTCTATCGCTTTCATCATATTCGCTTTTCAATAATAGCATTTGATTTTATAAAATCTTTTCTTTTGGTTTTATATTTCAGTTGTTCAACTACTCGTATAAAGAAATTAAAATATTAAGGCTTTTTTATCTTTAAAAGGTTCTTTTATTTCTGTAGCAAACGCCATTGAACTTTGTTGGCTTTCGAAATTATTCCATGCAGGTTTTCCTAGAGCCTGCAGTACACGGCATGTAAAAAGTCACATGCGGATGTAGCTCTGAAGTAAATTTCGGCGTCATCATGAAGCTACATTAGAGGTGGAAAACTATCGATAGTGTGACCATCAAAATTTTTCGATAGTTTAAAAAACTTTATCGATATATCGATTCAAGACTATCAAAAGTTAGAAAAACTATCGATATATCGTCGATACTATCGCGATAGTATCGAACTTGTATGTTTCTCGTATAATGTATTTATTTACACTAAAAATTCAAATTCAATAATTCTGCAAAAAAAATCAAACACCAAAAAATTTATGGGATATAAAATTAAATTTGAATGGGCGTGCCTCCGCCCATTTCTTAAATGCAAAATTTTGTGTTTTTCAGAGCTCAGGGTGTGTGTTCAGTTTTGTAAAAATCGGTACGCTTAACCACTTAAAATAAAATATTAAATTTTAGTGAGCGTGATTCCGCCCATTTTTTCAAATTGAATATTGTGTATATTTTTGAGCTCAAGGTGCGTGGTAAGTTTCGTAAAAATCGGTTCAGTAGAACCTCGTGAAATATAATAATAAATTTTAATGGGCCCATTTTTTCAACTGTAAAATTGTGTAATGAAAGAACCAAAGGTGTGTGCTAGGTTTAGTAGCAATAAAATAAGCAAAGTATCATAAAATCAAATACAAAAGTTTGTGGGCTAGTCCCAGCCAAATTTACCCAGAGCTATATACAATCGGTCTAATGTGAACAGAGTTATGAAGTATCACTCCCAAAAAAATAAAATAAAATAGAGGCAACTATTTTACTAAGCTTTAAGGTTAAGGAAATATCTAAATATAAAACTAAAAATATTAACCTAAAGCTTAATAAAATAGTTTCATTGAACCTAAATATGGTTGATTCTGATATTGCGGGCTAATTACCACATACTTTTTGGCATTGATATTTTTTTTTTTTGAAGATTTTAGTCTTTCAATTAAATAACTTTAATCCTTCAATAAAACATTTCCATTTTTCAAAAATTTCTGTGCATATATTTGACAAGAGAATGATGGCAGGGGAATGACGAATATATACAAAACTCTCTTAAATTGCAATTTAAATACTTACCTTTAACAAAAAATCAACTTAAAAAGCAAACAGAAAATGATAAAATATATTTAAATTTCTTTGCTATTTTTGTTAGAAGCTTACCAAAATTTAAATGAAAGTAGTGTTGGGGACAGTCAGGATAATGATATTTCAATACTTAGGTAGGCAATTTTTTTAAAGAAAAAAGCAACTTTAGGAAAAAAGGACACATAAAGATTAACTGTAAGGTAAATAATGAAGTGGAATATATTTTATTTTTCTCTATTTAAATACACAAGGACATCAAATTAGCCGGTAATCTCAGAATCACAAAGTAGAGAGATGTCACGAGACGGAAGATAATTGTGTTTTTTGTGGTGTTTTTAGAGGTCTCGCTCACACAGTCATCAAATCCTCTTTTCTTTTTCTTTCGTGTGGTATTATTTTAAAGTAATTACATTTTATTCTTTGTGGTCTCATTCGCAGCCTAGTTTTTGTAAATAAATGGTAAAAATTAATATTTGCGAACGAAAATGCTTAAAACGAAGTCTCTAATCATTTGAAAACAAATTTTAATCATTTTATTAATACTAATAATCTTTTTCGCATTGTATCTTTTAATTCAATACCACAAATTTGTCCATTTAATTTTGTACAAATGTTCATGTGCAAGTGTATTTCCGTTTTATGCTTTGTGGTCTTATTAATATTTTTGAAGGAAAGTGTTTAAAATTGAGTTCGTAAGCATTTGGAAACTAATTTTAATCACTTTTATAATACTAATAATATTTTACACATTGTTTTATTGAGTTCAACACTGCAAAATCTTTCATTTAATTTTGTACAAATTTTCAATTGTTCATTTCACCAAGTATGCATTTTCTGTTGTTTGTTTTGATTATTGTAGTAAAAATATTAATAACAAACACACTATATTTGTCCCTTTTTAACAGTGATCAAATCAGCGGATTTTAGCCTTTTTCATAAGTCACTTTCTACAACTCTGGTCTACTTTGTGCTCAGAATCAACCATATATAAAAGGTCGAAAAATTAGATAAACAATTTAATAAAATAGAGACGAATTGATAAAAACCGAACTTTATTTCCCAGTGCAATAAATAACACAACTAAAATAATTGTATGAAAAATAAGTGAGATCATCCAGTTATTTTTGTTTATGACGACCAACATATTTAATTTTTTTGCATCATTTACTAGCGATAGTGGCTAAAAAATTTACTATCGAGAGTATCGATAGTTTTCTACCTATACTACATTAGCTACATTCCATGTATTAGCAGCACATGTAAATGTAGAAAATCGCATTTTTACACATGTGCTGCTTTTAGAAATGTGTCCGATTCAAATAAACGTCACATTTGGATTTTGGGAGAAAAATACTCTCAAAATTTTGCAGCATATAGCCACTACTACCTATTTTAAGAAATGCATCCAACATTATAAAAACTCTCGTGACGTCATAGCCACATGCGAATGTGGCTTTTTACATGTTGTGTACTGTATTCTTTGCGCCTATGTTCCGGCGGCTTCCACGTCGTTTTCACATGTTTTCTTGTGAGTTCTGATGCTACACCTGTTTAAGTTGAAATTTAGAAAATACAAATTAATAGTATAGTTCTAGCATCCGAATTTAAATGAAAACAACTTGGAAATGGACGATTTCAAACTTTTAGATATTTTCTTTTTCACTTTTGTACAAAAACTCGTATTCTTTGACAAAACTGTTAAGAAATGAAAAGAATATTAATTTTTTTTGCTCAAAAGTGAAAACGAAAATATCTAAAGCTACGGTCACACTTGTCAAACATTTGCCCAAAAAGCGTAACCACTAAATGCTAATGAAAAATCTTTCAATTCAGACAAAAGTTTGTCAAGTTAAAGAGTAGCCAATATTGTTGGATTCTATGACATGGTGCATTAGTTGTGTTCGAAACTGTTTAATATGATAAACAAGTGTCTGGATCAAAACTTCTTTCATTAGTGTTTGTTGGTTACGCTTTTTTTGGGCAAATGTTTGACAAGTGTGACCGTACCTTAAATGTTTGAAATCGTCACAACACACACTCATAAAAATTAGTCTAGCTATAAGTGCAAGTAACCCTCGATTTACGCGGTATTCCATTTACATGATATGGATATAATGCTATGTTTCCACTGCGAGTTGAATCACATGTTTCATTTTGCAATATTTTTATGTATATTCACACATCCATACGTACATACGCACGTGCGTTTGCTTTGTTTTTATTTGTTCACACACGCATACACTTAAACTGGGATAAAGGTCTGAGAAGATACCAATTTTACGTGCTTCGCAAGTAGATTCATATTGCATCTACTTGAGTCGCTGTCATAATTTTGTATGGCGAAGCAAGTGGCTTCGCTCATAATTGGGGTGTGAACCATGAATAGAGAGCGAACAACGTATAGTGGAAACATACTATTACCACGGCTGTCAGATATTGGGATTGCTCGCCAAACGTGGCAATTTTTCAACTTGTTTGGAGTCCAAATTTTTGATTTGGCGAAATGGCGCTTTTTCTGGCGATAAATAAATTTGTTGGCGATTTTTATGGCTATTTTTTAACAAAATTGAACTTAAAAATTTTTATAATTCAGAAATTAGTTTGTTGAAGGAGTAGTTTAAAATAAATAAATCCTATCAAAATTCATCTGCAAGAGATTAAAACAATTTATTTTTTATGATTTTTCTTATAATAATTATTGTAATTAATGTGTTTTGAATTTGAAGGAGAAAAATTTACAAGAAATTATTTTTGGCGATTATATTTCTAGTTTTGGCGATTTTCTGATTAATTTTTATACGATCATTTTATATAAATTTATATTAAAAAATTGTATAAAAACAAATTTATTGTCAAATATAGGCCTAGAAAAACTACATAAAACTGATTTTTGGCGACTGCCGCGATTTTTAAAATAAATTTGGAGAAATAGGTCGGAAAAAGCTGACACGAATTTATTACTTTTTTAAGCGAATTTCATATAACTAGCTTAAAATATTATGGCAAGCCTTATTTTACACGGAATGCAGCAGTGTGATTTATGATAAATAACACAGCTCAACACGATTTCTAAGGCCCGTACTTTGATAGTCAATTTGCGTAAATATGATACTGAGCTCCAATGCCTATAACTGGATGTGCCTTGCTTGAAATGTTTGAAGAGTTTTTTTGTATTGTTTTAATATCAATATTTTATAAAAATATAACAAAATGCTTTAATGTGTTTCTTAACAAATATTTATATCGAAATAAGCAATAACATATGTACATACAATAGGTTGTTGGGCAATTCTAAAATGCATTCTGGCGTCAAATAAAACAAAGTAGTAATTAAAAAAAAACCCGACTGCGACCAACCTTGAACCGTTGAATATCCTAAACGGCCATTCGAAATGAAAAATCATAAGAGAAACCTAAAGATGATTTTAAAATACCTGTCGAATGATACTCATTTTAATATACATAGTTCGCCGAATTTTTTATTTTTTTCGTATTTAACGGCGTCTGTCGGCCGCCATATTGAATTTTTACTACTGTCACTCCCGGGATTAAGACAAATCGATTGACGTAAGAATCATTAAAATCGGTCTACGCTTTCGGTTTATATAAGGCCGCAAATGAAAACACTTCATACGTACATACATAGGCTTTGCGTCGCGCAGTCGAGTAAAAAATGGTGAAAAGTCCGCAACCGATTTCGATGAAACCAATTCAAGGCACATCAATAAGGTAACTGCAAGTCTACAACAAATATTACAACACCAATAACCATATGTACTTTGTTGGTATAAATTACCATCTTACTTGTCAAAACAGGGTAACATTGTCAGACTGTATGTTTTTGTAGGAAACGCCATACAAAATTAGCTGTTTGAGGGTAACCCAAATAAAAGCATGTTTTTAGGCTTATACCTACGCAATCCAAATTTGACAATTGCATTGGTAAAAATACATGAATCACATTATTAGTGCTGTCACCTTATTAATGCACCTTGAAGTAAATGTTTTGAAAAGAAGTTTTGACCTTTTGAGGCATTATATTTGGAGACACCCTGTTGTAAGACAGGGTAGCGATAGTTCGTTATAGACAGTGTTCGCTATAACCGAACTTCACTGTTTTACAAAAGTATAAAATTTCACTTCAGACAGCGGGTGTGTTTAAGAACAGGACATTCTTTAAAATTTTGATTTGAAAAATTTTAATCTCAATTAAGAAACCTTAAAAAATCGAATAAACATTACAGAAGACTTGACGTAATTTCATTTAGCTTTCCCTCTTTTCAAATTGGAAGGTTTCCATTTTCCACGTACATATATGCATTTATGTTTATGTACCCTGCAGGAAATGCGAACAGTGAAATTGTAGTAATTTACTAGTGACATTGTCAGTAGTACTACTGATCAGGTACCCCACCCAATGCAATCATGTATTGACATTTAACATTAAAAATCTACCACTAGACTGTAGCACTACTGACTAAGTAGTTTTTTTAGGCATTGTTTGGCTCACAAGTAAATCTTATTTATTTATTTATTTATTTTATTTTCTCGCTCGACATCAATAGTAAAATTGTAGTGATTTACTAGAGACATTGTCAATAGTACTACTGACTAGGCGTACCCAAGCCCAATGTAATCGCCTATTGACATATAACATATAGGCGTCATTGAAAATTTACCTGTAGACTTTAGTACAATTCTTGTATAACCATGTGGAGACATTTGAACCAAAGATTCACTAGTATCTTATGAGGTTTGGGGCAACAAACTTAAGTACATACATACCAGAGAAAACCAAAAAGTTACTTTTTGAATGTTCAATGCATATCGATACTCCAACGAGTATGAGTACTATAGCACACTCGCATCAACAAGCATGCTTACATACAGGCATGCATATCTATAGTTATCAACACAAATAAGTCCGCATTCGTATCAATATGTATGCGTATAAGCATGTAATGCCGATTATGACTATATGAACAATGTTACCAAATATGTATTGTATATAAAAAAAAGTCGTTGTGTATAAATTTAACAAATACCTAATTTATATTGTGCATTTTTTCATAAAATCTATTTCACAAAACTTTTTCTATTTGCTAATTGCAGCGCTAGAGAAAATAGTGATATTTAAAAACTGACATAGCATGAATCTCTGAAGAATTTTTGTAACTTTTTTGATCTAATTTGCTTCTCCATGCCTCCTTGACAAATGAAATTTTCATTCGACCAATTTCATGAAAAAAGGCGTAAATACGTGACGGTTTTCTTTAACAAATTTCTATTAAAAAAGTTATATATTGCAAAAATTATACAAGCGTGCAAGGCTTATTGGGAAAATGCATATTCAGCCTTTCTTTCGATTTTATCGTAAGAGACATGTTATGGAAAATATACTTTTTTATTAAAATTATAATATTATGGGCCTACCCATAGTTTAGAATTATTATTACAAAAACATATTTGAATATTTAAAAAAAATTATTTCTGAAAAAATTTATTTTTGTCGCTTTCGATTAAATCGAAAATAAGGCACGATATAAATCGCGAAAAACTGTAGACAAAAAAACACAGTAGATTTTCAGAATCAAAAACAATCTCATGTACATAAAGTTGCGAAAATTCGCGAACAAGTTCTTAATTGAAAAGAGCCTTAAAATTTATTAACAAGCGCTAAATTATAACGAATGTCAAAAACTTTGACAAATTTGCGACGATGTCGAAAATTCGCAAAAACTTGGTGACATCAAAAAGATATCAAAGTCTGATACTGATATTTAAATCTGTCAAAATAAAGAATTGGGAACAATCACTTTTATTACGAAAATAGAAAAAATTCGCGATAAATTGCAAACAAGCCCTAAAATAACTTACAAATACCTAAAGATCTAAGGAATGCCGAAATTACGAAAATTCGCTAAAATTCGCCAACATCAAATAAATATATAGATTAAAAATCGGCAAAATTGTAAAAAAGATTTGACTAAAAGTCACTTTTATCGCGAAGCGTGTGTTTTCACACACGCGGTCAAATAACTAATGTAAATATTTACTAGGGCTTAGGTCTAAAGCTTTTTCTAAACAGCTTTATTGAATTTTGTTTTACAACAGTTTGAAAAAAATGTTAGTACTTCAACTACAAACTAGTATTTCTGGCAAAACTTAGCAAAAAATATTTAAAAATCCGAATGTGTTGCAAGTCATGGGTATGTCGATAGATATGCGGAATGTAACGAAGAATGCGCATCGATACATACAAGTATGAAATAAAATGCGCAGGGGTATAAGCAAGTATGAGAATGAATGGGTATCAATGCACACCAGCATAAAAAATGTTCGATATGTGCTGGAGTATCTAAAAATATTTTGTATCGATTGTATTTTTGTACATATACATATGTATGTGTGTACAAAAATATGTATGGAGCATATATGATATTCCTATATGATTCATACATGTATGTGTGAGTTCCGTATTTTCTATAAAATTAATGACTGAATTATCCTTTTGATTACTTGATTTATTAAATAGGGCCACAATGTATAAAATCGTACAAAAAGAATAGTTTTTTAGTAGCAAGAGTTTTTCTTTTTTAAACAATGCGTACACGTATATAAACTTTGCATACTGTATGTACTTCCTAATATATATGTATGTATATTTCCTAATATATGTATATATTTCCAATTCACCACTAATAAAAATGAGTTAATAAAATGCAAGCTTTTGTGATTGCAAGAACAATTTTATGTGAGATATCCTATGCATACCTTTTGATACACTTATATGGCTCCATATATATACAGCGTATTTATATATATATGGACTCACACATGAAGAGCTTCATATATTATATGAGCTCATATATCATAATACATTTCATATATCAATTCATATACATATAATACTTTTCCCAATCATATATATTTCCATACATGAATTCATACATATACATATGTATATTCGTTTGTATTTATATACATTCAAATACTAAAAATATATGGACCATACATACATATTTTTTAGCTGGGTATGTACAATTTGTAAAAAGTGCTCAAAAATTCTAAAAATTTTACATTCAAAGATGAATTACAACAAGCAATAAATTCCTTTACATTTGGTTTTTGCGCACACCGTTAGCTCTGCTTGTCTACGACAATATGGCGCCAAAATTCTACATACGTTAGCGGTGCTGCCAAAAAAATATTGCCTCTTGTCCCCAATTTAAAACGTCTTGTCCCCAAAAAAATTCCATTTTAAAAGAAAAATCCTAATTTTTGTCCTCAAAAATATATCGTTCAATAAAAAACAATTTTTTAATTCTTATGCGTATTTTATTACATACGTACATACATAGGTACGAATTCATGTCCCTGCAGTCGGCGTAACTAGCGAATGACTAGCTATTTCCTTAACTACCAATCGTTACCATTAAATGACAGCCTAAACACTAGCAATGCAAACGGCTGACGATTTTAACATGGGCATGACATTGACGGTAGTAAATTGCCAGCATCTGCATAGCACTTCGTCACTGATTTCGCTATTCAATGCAATTAATTTTTCTATTAATAAAACAATTAATTAATTATTCATTTTTCAATTAATTGTTCTTTTTCTTTTTTATGCGACGTTTTAATTAAGTCCTGCTTCTCGTTTTACCTTTCTCAAAAAGCACTTTTTCACTAAAAATTACACGTTCACTAACCACGAACTTCCAATTGTAACTGACGCCAACACAAAATCAAAATAATTACTTAAAATAATTTTTTCTCGTTGATTTTCTTTGGAATAACAGAACAGTTTTTTTCCACTCGCTAGTTTTTATTATTATTGTTCGAACTTCATTTGTTTCTATGTATATTTATTATTTGATTAGGCTAAAGTTCGTATCGCTTTGTATTAATTATGAAGGATTTTTAATTAATTATGAATGATTTTTAATTAATAATGAATGATTTTACAGATATAGAAGAAAGACAGGGAGGAATACTTTCTCTCTCTGGCTTTCTCACAGCTGAATTAACAGCCTAACCCACGATATCGTTCGACAGCTCGAGCGACTGATGACAAGTCACTCATTGTAGTTCGTTTGAGCGACCCAGCAACTATCGACTTGTCGGTCGTCAGGCTTTACGTTGTTAACGTAATGCATTTTCTTAAGGCCGTGGTGACAGATATTGATTGGTTTTTTGGTATGTTCTGATTTAGCTTTGTGTTTTGCGGCAGCAACAATTATATAAAACAAAAGAAATAAACGAAATAAATAAAAAAAGTTGAATTTAATGAATAAAATGGTGAATCAACCTATTGAAGCTGTTCAAATGCTTCCGTATATAAAGTTCTCATTGTGTCAACCTTCTCCGTCGTTGCGTTAATGTCAGTTGAAAAAGTCGAAGTTTAACGTATGACGGGTTCATTGTGGAGCGGCCTTTATTGTCAAATTAAAATATTGCCACATCAAAAATTTCACAAATAAAACGCTACTTTACAAATAAAAAGCGCTGAAATGTGAAAAATTTACCATATTCTAGCAATTCTATGCTACTTAAAGTTGATACAAATAAATAAATTTGTGCACAGCAATAATGAAAAAAATCTAAATAAAAATAAAATAATGGGTACTACTTATAAACATGATTATGTTCCGCCATATACCAAAAGATACGAGTTTAACATTCAAAATAAGCTTGTGAAAAGAAAAATATCATTTGCTGATTCTTCCCGCTTTATAAAGTCTGGCAATAATTCTCATTGGCGCAGTAATGTTTTTACAAAAACAGTAATGGGCGCAATTAAGGTTTCTGGGTTGTAAATAGAATGTGGCAGAATAAACTCAGTGTAATAAATCAGGCAACATATTTTATTAAAAATATACGTATGTATGTACATGGTGTCAGCCGGGAAGGTATACTATTTTGTGTTTATAGTTTTTGATTAAATTGGCATATGTACGGCGGCGTAAATGGCCTTGTGGAAGAAGCTCTTGAGTCTTGATTATTTTGAACACTTTCTTGAACAGCAGTAATGTTTTCAGCCGATCTTGCAGTACGTTCTGGTCCATGCTTGGGCCTATCACCTACAGACTCTCTTTCTTCGAAATCATGCACTACACGATAAATAGTGCGTTTTGTTGGCACGTTGTTTCTCCCAAAATTTCACGTAACTTTCTCATCGTCACAGTAATCGATGATTGATTTTGATAAAATGTTTTAAAGCATACAATACGTATCCATAATAAATTTGCCAAGTGTCTACTTAACGACTGTCAAATATGAACTGTCAAGACTAATGTTTACCAAAATGGCGGCAAAACAAAGTAGTATACCTTCCCGGACACCCTGTACATACACATAAGTATGCCAGCGGACGTAACTACACTTTTATATTTTTTACAGGAGAAATTAAAAACGTTTACAAAATCCATAATAATAAAGTATTCTTGAAATTTTTTTTCGAAATTTACTTGTAGTATGGATACTTATATGTTTTTAACTACCCAGTTAAAAAATATGTATGGATCAAAACCCATTTAAATTACATGGGTTTGATGATTGGTTTGTGTAAAAAAAAGATACTGAATGAGTTCGATACAAGTCTAAAAAAGATCGAGTTAATAAAATGCAAGTTTTTTTTTGATTGCCAATACGATCTTATGTGAGATAACATGTATGCATTTTTTATATGGCGCCATATGTTGCATCTTATTTCTATATATGGATTCGCATATGAAGAGCTTCACAATTAAATTTATGAGCTCATATATTATAATAAATTTCATATACTAGTCCATATATCATTTCATATAGAATACTTTTCCCAATGTATAATTCCATACATTTCCATACATGAATTCATACATATTCATATATATTTACATACATTCGTATATTAAAAATATATGAACCATACATATATGAACCATACATATTTTTTTAGCTGAGTATATTTATTTCCTTTTTATATATGTATATGTATTTAAGCTTTAATGTTAGTTACGTTCTTTGCACTAAATATAGGTGTAATCGTAATTACGTCTGTTTAAATTTCTTTAATAAAGTCGTAATTTTTGATCGCAGAGTTCCAAATATTTACGAGAACATGTAGTTTGATAAAATGAACCATAATCAATCAAAAACTCGATTTCGAATTTTTGTGTAGTTACGTCCGTTTGCGTTTGGGATCCCGCGGGATCCCAATTTACACGAAAAGCGTTCCCGTACTCGAAAATTGAGTAAATGAGAGAGGTTTTGTGAAAGTAAAGTTCTTGTTCTTCTTGCACAAAACAGCCCGTACTTTTTCTTCGTGCGAGTTTGGGCAGAAAATAGATAGAAAATATAAAATCAATCAGCTGTTTGAAAAATAAACAATACATTATGAAATTAAGACAAAAAACCTTCCATATAGGCTGAATCATGTAAGTTAGTACGTTCGTGTGTATATACGAGTACATAAGTATGTGTTTAATTATGCCCTGCAGTAAATGCGAATAGTGAAATTGTAGTGATTTACTAGTGACATTATTAGTAGTACTACTGACCAGGTGCACCCTAGCCAATGTAAGCATCTATTGACATTTAACATTAGCTTGTCATTGAAAATCCGCCACTAGACTGTAGCACTACTGACTGTAGTTCTTTTGTGATCACATGGAGACATTGGCACCAATGATTCACTAGTAAATTTTAGGGGCTCTAGTCTACAATATCGACATTTCCTCGCTCGATGTCAATATTAAAATTGTAGGGATTTACCAGAAACATTGTCAATAGTACTGCTGACTAGATGTACCCCACCCATTGACATATAACATAGGGTTGTCATTGAAAATCTACCAGTAGACTTTAGCACTATTCTTTTACGGCAATATGGAGACATTTGAACCAAAAATTCTCTAGTACATTTTAGTGACTCTCGTCTACAATTTTATAAGGGTTGGGGCAACAAACTTAAACACATACATATACTCGTATGTATTTTTTTAACATAAAGCACAGCATAATAAATATTTAAAACAAACTATTGACGCGTTCAATGACAATGTCACCAGAAATACACTAGAACTGATGTCTCATAAAAGGAAAGTTGTCGACATTTCAACTAGAGCAATTGGCTCTAGAGAAAAGATTGTTGGGCAGAATAAATAAAATAAAAACAAAAATTTTTAACAATTTTATTTCCCATTTTCATAAATGTAAATTTATGTTTCAAAATATGGTGTTTATGAAGATGCATATTTACTTATTTGTTTTGTCGACAAGCACAACACAAGTGACTGATTTTGACATTTCGTCGGTTGATGTTGGATGTAAAAAGTTTATAAACTTTAAGTTTGTCTAAAAAAAATATGTATCTATTTCTTTTATTATTAAACAAAAAAATGCTATCGTGTATTTTTATAAAACTAATGAACTAAACATTTTTCATCGATTTTCTCGGAAACACATTTTTGTTTCATACATTAAACCAGTAACCAATTGACGATTTATTGTCGCTTGACTTTTCATAGTGGGCTCTAGATTTGAAATGTCGTGCTGAGAAAGTTTAGTGGGTCCCAAATCAGGTGTTTGTCATTAAAAATGATTGCGAACGACAAAGTTCGATATTGTGGGTTTGGCTATAAGACTTTGCAAAGTAAACTTTCCATTTTGAAAAGGGGTTGATGTATATTGACATTTATAATTATTTTTCAATCGTAGTTTGACATATGTACATATACATACATACATATGTATATGAACTTACATTAGAGCGACTCAGTCCAAAAACTGTTTGTCACCCTCTCACATTAAAGTTCGGTCTTTTAAATTAGGATTCCCAAAATATGTATTTAAGGGATATTGCGGTGACCGCTCGTGAGATGGACCGTGTCTAAAAGGGTCTGTTTTTGAAGTATTTTTTGGCATATTTTCGTATTTTCTCCCAAGACAACGTGTTAAAAAAGTACATCATCTGAAAGATTTTTTCGAGCCGAGTTCAATGGTGCATTAAACCTTACCATTCGTACCATCATCAATGTAACGCATTCCACAAAAATACCGTGTTTTAAGCATTTTTAAGGCAGTTGCTACTTATATTGAAATAAGTTCTATTATTTCTTAAGTCTTATTTGATTTCAGCCATTGTTAACTTATTTCTGTTATTACTTCTCGCTAAAGTTCGCGAGAAAGTACACAGCATGTAAAAAACCACATGCGCATGTGGTTCTGACGACATCACGAAGCTACATGTGCTACATGCCGTGTACTAGTAATACATGTAAAATGTGAAAATGTGTTCGATTCGGCTACATGTGTCACATTTGTATTTTGGAACAAAAATACCATCAAAATTTTACGGCAAAATGCAACCAACATGCTGAAAATTCCCGTGACGTCATCGCCACATACGCATGTGGCTTTTTACATGACGTGTACCATAGACTTAATTCTATTTAAGACACTATTTAAGAAAATTTCTTAGAACAAACTTGAGATAGAGAGGGTGGCGTTGGCTGAAGTAGTTAGCACGTTGACTACAAAACCTAAGGTCCTGGGTTCGACCCCGGTCTCCGACAGTAATTAAAAATAACAACACCACGCATTTTTCTGATGTGCATTAGTGTCCTTTGTATCAGTTGTTGTGGGAAAAGTTCTAGTGATGCAGGCATAAGGCACTGGTCACTAAAAACTACACCGACTTCATCAGATACTAATCCTAACGTAACATTAGAGCGCCCTCCTTCGTTGTGTAGCACATCATTGTCGAAGTAAAATAACCAATAAAATGGCTACTAAACACAGCTTCAAAATTTAATACGCCTCATTTAACACCAGAAGGCGCTGCAACACTGCATTTTCAAAAAAGCGTGCAAAAAGCAGAGTTGTAAAAGAATGAAGCTTTCCTCCATCTCTTCCTTCACCGCCTGTCTTCTCTATCACTATCCCTTCCCTATCACCCTCTCTCACTATCTTCTTTTCAACTAACAGGTAGCACAAAGGGATCATTGTATTAGACCCAAGTGACTTGGACTCTAAATTTCACCTTTCCTTACCAGCAGCCTGCTAACCTAACCTAACTTGAGATAGACTATTATCGACTTTGGTTGTTTAGATTTCTGGGTATAAAATGCTAATTTTTGGAGCTACAATGATAAAATTTCAAGTAAGGGTGCATTTGGATGCAATGAGCACAATGGTAGTAATAATATAATTTTGTCCTAACTCGAGTTTAGCTGTTGCTCCTTGTGGGCATAGATACATATGTATGTATATGTAAGTATGTATGCTTTATACGCGTGACACAATCACCCTTATAGGGAATAAAAGTTCTCGTGAAATGTGTTCCCTTTCCCTAAAATTGTGATCGCCAATGTTTGCGTTGTCGATATTATGGTATTCATTCGGTTAACCGCTTATCGGTTAATTAATTATTTTGTAGTATTATAGCTTATTTTTTGTGTGTTTAATTGTTTGTTTCGTATACAAAATAATATAATATAATATACAAAATAATATCATATAATGAACTCAAAAACTTGTTAATTTTTAAAGAAAACATATATAAATATGATTTTTTTATTTAGTTTAATAATTCTTTTGTGTTTTTTGTTTGTTTTACTAATAAACTCAAATGAATAAATAATTTTTACACTTTTATTTGTTCAAATTACTTGATTTATGAAAAAAATTATTAATCGGTTAACCGGTTAATGCCGAAATTAACCGATTAAGCTAAAAACTCGATTAATTAACCGAGCGATTAACCGATTAAAGCAAAATCTCGATTAAATTAATACCCTAGTCGGTGTTATATTTTCTAATTTGGTTCACTATTTGTTGTTCGCCGATAAGGGTGAATAACCAAGGTAGAACAATTACACAATCAAAAACTTTCAACAGTCATTTTGTAAGTAAAATATATTTAAAAAAAAATTTAAAGGCTTGTAAAACCACTATACGATTATGATGTATTGTGGTTCCAGTATTATAAAAATGGTCCAAATTTAAAATTCTATGAATAGGTCTTTTAATTTTTAAATAAAATTAAAATTTTTTTTAGAAGTTTCTCCAGATAAAATTAATGATAACTCAAAAAGTGTAATAGTGCGTTCTGGCAGACAAGAAATTAAGTAATTTTAAGCTCAAATTATGAACGAAATTAAAAGTGTTCATGCTGTTCACTGAATGACATTTCAGTTGATTTTGCATTCATCTTATTCTTCGCTGCAGACACTGAAGTAATTTTTTCAGTTGAAAAACCTTTTTGTACACTTATACAAATTCTTTTTTGTAAAAATCGTCATAAATATTTGGTTATGAGGTAGGTTTTGTTTGTACAAATAGAAAAAACACTGCTGTTAATTATTATTTGGTTTTACTTCATAACCATTTTTATTTTTAAATTAAAATTGATATTAGAATTTATTATCAAATAGAACAAAATACTGAATGTAAAATTTCACGTGTTGCCGGCAAAAGTGTTGTAAAAAAAAGAGAAAAGAAAAAATGGTTGATCGATCAGATTTGTTGAAAATGTTAGTAATCGGTACTGCAGCATGGTAGTCGGTAACACGTAGTGATGCCACAATATTCCCCCCGCTGGGGCGGTCTTATCTGAACCTCAGGGGAATTACGACCCTTCGACCACTTGAAGTGGTTTTGGCTGGTGCTGTTGCGGTTGCCGAAAAAGCAGGCTCGGCCCTCTATTAAATAACGAAAATGACATATAGCTTGGTAAACCGCTGTCAACTCCCTGTCGTATGTCGAATATTTCTGCTGAGTGCTTGTAAGTTTTTTTGAGTAGAAGGCCAAGGGTTGGAGGCTATTCCCGATATTTTGGTGCAAAGCTGCTCCAACAGCTGTGTCGGATGCGTCCACATATAGCGCTAGCTCTGCATCAGCAGCAGGGTGTGCCAGAACAGTTGCATTAACCAGTTCGACTTTACATCGTTCGAAGACGGCTTCAGTTGTTGCGTCCCACTTTATTATTGTTCGATCATATTTCTTGTTGCCTACAATAAGATTTTGCAGTTTCATCTGGTAAGCTAGGGCGTGTGGCAGGAATTTCCTATAAAAATTTATCATGGCGATGAATCTCTTTAGATCCTGTGCCACTTTTGGTTTAGGAAATTCCTTTATAGCTGCCACTTTTTCCGGTAAGGGTCGAATACCATCTGCATCTACAAGATGTCCTAGGAATTTGATTTCACTTCTGCCAAATTCGCATTTCTTTAGGTTTATAGCGAGGTTGTTGTCTTGTAGGCGGCGGAACACTTCGGCGAGGTCGTGGCGATGTTGTTCGAACGATGAGGATGCAACACAAATGTCGTCGATGTAAGGGAAAACGTAGTCTAAACCCCTTAGCACTTCATCTATGAGCCTCTGAAACGTTTGCGCGGCGTTACATAGGCCGAACGTCATGAAGCAAAATTCGTATAGTCCGAATGGGGTGCTAATGGCTGTCTTCGGGACGTCGTCGGGGTGAATAGGTACCTGGTGGAAGGCCTTTTGGAGGTCAATTTTTGAAAAATATTTCTTACCTCTTAAATTAGTGGTGAAATCTTTAAAGTATGGCAGTGGGTACCTATCCGGCGATGTCTGAGCGTTAAGGGCGCGGTAATCGCCACACGGCCTCCATGTGCCGTCGTTTTTTTTGACCATATGCAAGGGGCTGGACCAGTTGCTGCTAGATGGTTGACATATGCCCGTTTTTAGCAGGAATTCGAACTCAGCTTTGGCGGCTGCTAGTTTTTCCGGCGACAGTCTGCGGGGGCGACAAAAGACGGGTTGTCCTGTTGTCTCGATTTTGTGTACGATTGATGATTTCGTCTTTGATCCGTATGGTGACAGTTTGGTGATGTTGGGGAATTTTTCTAAAATGTCTGCGAAAATGTTTTTTGTATCGGAAGCTTTAATTGTTGCCGCTTCATGATGAATTGCTGATGCTAGGTGGGTTACATTGCCTGTGGTGTTGTCGATTAGACGATTGCGGCGGAGGTCGATTAGCAAATCAAAAAATTTTATAAAATCGGAGCCAATGATGGGAGATGTTACTTCCGCAACTACAAATGACCAACTGAAGTTTCGGTGTAAACCAAGATCCAATTTAATGCGCTTTTCACCAGTTACTTTAATCGGGGACCCGTTGGCAGCATATAAAAGGACGGCAGTTGGACGGACATCAGTCGGCTTGGAGGTAATCGGCAAGACGGAAACGTCAGCGCCACTATCGACTAGAAATTGTTTATTGGAGAGCTTGTCTTTTATTTTGAGGCGAAAAATTTTGCGTTTGGCAGGGGATGCTTCGCGTACATCCGCTACCCGATTAGGCAGTCAATTACTCGTGGACGACGCGTCCGACACTAACGCGTTAACCTGGCGTTTCTTATGCCGACAGGGGCTGCGACATTTTTGAGCAAGACGTCCAAATTTTTTATGATACCAGCACTCTAGGCCTGTTGTGTTGGTATTGTACGTTGGGCGACTCTTTGAACGGTGACGTTGAATAGCTGGGCCGCGAGAACGTGAGCGCGTAGAAAAATTTTCAAATTTCTTGCTTAACTCTACCACGGCTGCACGTAGTTCATTAACTTCAGCCGAAGGCTGCGTTTGAACACGATTAATTTGATGAGGTGTCATGGCGTCGACAACTGAGTCAGCAATTTTTGTAAATTCGGCCGGAGAGCCTGATGATGCTGCTACGACAGGCTGCGCGAGTTCAGGCAAACGTTTAGCCCACAGGCCTTTCAATGCCGCATCCCCCAGAATATTTCCGGCTACACGTTTCATTTTGAAGTAGAGCTCCGAAGGCTTTTTATCACCCAACGGCAGCTCTGACAAGAGGCGATTGAGACGACGTTGCTCACTATCGGCAAAGTGTTCAGTAATTTTTCTTTTAATGTATTCATACCTGTCAGTCTGGGGGAGCATCGCTATAACATCAGAGAGTTGTGAAATGGTGTTTGGGTCTAATGCCGCCAGCACTGTAGCTGTTTTCTGTTTATCTGCCGATATACCAGACGCTGAAAACCAGAAGTCCATAGTCATGAACCACGCTTCTATGTTGCAGCTCGACATTTGTGGAACTGGCAATCTGGCGTACACGACAGAGATGTTTCCAGCCGGTGACTGTGGAATGCCACTGTCGTTTACGATCTGTTGTGCAACGTCTTCGTTAGGCATGTCGCTTGTCTTTTTTTAAAACTGCCATGTGGAAAAAATATGGCGGAAAACTGGCGTGCAAAAGTTCGTCACAGAACAAAATGGCCGAAATTTTTCGTATCAACGATGAAGGAAAAAAAATTTTTTGCCACCACGATACGGACGTCGGGGTCACCAATTTGGTTATGAGGTAGGTTTTGTTTGTACAAATAGAAAAAACACTGCTGTTAATTATTATTTGGTTTTACTTCATAACCATTTTTATTTTCAAATTAAAATTTATATTAGAATTTATTATCAAATAGAACAAAATACTGAATGTAAAATTTCACGTGTTGCCGGCAAAAGTGTTGTAAAAAAAGAGAAAAGAAAAAATGGTTGATCGATCAGATTTGTTGAAAATGTTAGTAATCGGTACTGCAGCATGGTAGTCGGTAACACGTAGTGATGCCACAAATATAACAACTTTCAATCTTTTTAATTTCATATTGAATTAAAAATTTTTTATATCTTTTATTTGTTGTTTCTCATAGTTGTAAATTTATTCACGTTTGAACAAAAACGTAGTTTTAGTACAAAAACAGCGTTGTATATTGTAATTTCTTGTTAATTTCATCGAAATTGTGTAAAATAACTTAATTTGGAAAATGTCAAAATATATGGGAAATTACTTAATTTCAACTTGATTTCGGCCGAAGTCACGAAACTACTTAATTTGGCGTCAACCTGATATCCGATATTATTGAAATAAGCTTAGAAAAATTATTATTTACATAACCTTTAATCCGTTTATACATATATTGCGTTTCAATCAATAGTTTCAGAGTTTTATTAAAAAATTTAAGCCAAAAATTTATATTTTTTGCGAAAAATAGCAAAAATTTTTTTTGTTTTAAAAATCATGAAAAATGGGAAACGAAAAAACTATTCAGATTTATTACTTTGTCTCCAAGCCACAAACAAAATGAGATACCGATCATAAAAATCGATTGATTCTTTTTTAATTTATTCACAATCAGGTGAATTCGCTCATTTTCACAAAATTTTTGTTTTTTGTTTGATATACATAAAACTGGGTACCCAGCTAAAAAAATATGTATGGTCCATATATTTTAATTATATGAATGTAAATAAATATATATGAATATGTATGAATTCATGTATGGAAATGTATGGGATTATACATGACAAAACTATTATATATGAAGTAATATATGGACTAAGATATGAAATGTATTATAATATATGAACTTATATATGGAAATTTAATTATGAAGCTCTTCATATGTGAATCCATATATAGAAACAAGATGTAATATATGGCGCCATATAAAAATATATGCGCACATGATATCTCACATATCAATTAAAAAAGCCTGCATTTCATTAACTCGATATATTTCTCTCTTTTTTTATCACTGGTGAATTGGAAGTCTATTAGAAAAAACATACGGTTTGCAAAGTTTATATGCGTAGAGCCTCAACGTTTAAAATATAAAAACTCGTGTAACAAAAAGAAAATCATTCTTGTAGGATTTTATATATTTTGCGCCTATTTAATAAATCAAATAATCAAAAGGATAATTCTGTTATAATTTTATAGAAAATAACGAAATTATCTAAATATTTTTATGAAACAAAGTTTAAATTATTACCAATAATTATATTGCAAACTAGTGTTAGTGTAAAAATTTATTATTTTTTTTTTATAATTGCATTAGTTTTTAATCTGATTTCTTAAATTGTATTTTGTGCACGAATATGAGTTTAGTGTTTTTTAATAATCGATTCACCTTTTCTCTTAAAATGTCTTTTAGTTCGTTTTTAATTATTTTGTTCGAATAAGTGTTTTATCACGGAAGATAATTGCGAATTCTTGACGTCTCGCTCACACCGAGTCTTTGTCTTCTTTAATTTTTCTTTCGTAGTGGCATTAATTTACCGTTTTTAATTTTATGGTTTGTGTCCTCATTCGCTATGAGATTTTTGTAATTAAAAAGTTCAAATTAATATTTACGAACGAAAAAGCTTAAAGTTAAATCAGGAATCATTTGAAAACACATCTTATCTACTTTTTCAATAATAATAATCAAGTTTACATTATGTTTTTTAATTCAACACAACAAATTCTTTGTGGTTTTATTAAACACAACCTTTCTGCACAAAATCTACAAAAAATACTTTCAGTAATTTAATTTATTGCACAGCAGTGGCGCTTTTTTGAACCAATTGAGTATAAATATGAACTTCGCACATTGTAAAGGGAATATTTACACATCCATACACATGTACATGTATGAAAATGTATGTAAATATATTATCATATATGTCCATATACCCTCATTTTTCGGATCCGAACCATATATGTAATACCATATATGCTACATACATATTTTTTTAGCTGGGTATTTAAATAAAATATTTATTTATTTATTTTCTTGTTTTATTTCTTATAATAAATTTAAATAGTAAAATATAAATTTTCTACTATTTAATACATTTAAACCCGCCGTGCAGAAAACATGGGGTTAAGTGTCTCCAAGTCACCACTTTTGTCGACTATTTTGGTGACATTGTCAACAGAGCGTCTATTAATAATGGTTTTAATGCGTAGAAAACATTTTTTCAGATACACACAACTATGCTTCTTCTTAATGTTTTATTGGTTTGTTGAAAATAAACGTGGCGTCAAGCAAAATTTAAGTGTTTATAAAAATTATCTTAAGAAATAGAATTATAAGGTTAATATATATAAATATATTTAACAATAATTAAAAACATAATACACAAAAACAAATAAAATAACAATCAATATTGTATAAAAATATAAAATGTGAAAATTGAAGAGTTTAAGTGAAAGGTGCCAATTATGGAAATTTTGACCCTTTGGAAGATTTTGTGCCATCAGGTAAAGATTTGTCACATTTTAAGATCCATACGTAAGTGTTTGTTTATATTCAGCAAAACATAAAATTTTTAATTTTAATATACATATGTATGTATTTATTAGAAATGACAAACAATTTCCTGCAGGTGGTGACACTGTCTATAGTGAATCAGTACAGTTTTACTACGGACATCGAGCGAGGCAATATCGATATTGTAGACTAGAGCCCCTAAAATTTACTAGTGAATCTTTGGTGCCAGTAGTGCTACAGTCTCGTGGTGGATTTTCAATCACAAGCTAATGTTAAATGTCAATAGGCGATTACATTGGCTAGGGTACACCTGGTCAGTAGTGCTGCTGACAATGTCACTAGTAAATCACTACATTTTCACTATTTGCATTTTCTGCAGGGCGTGGTCGGCAACCTATACAATTGCATTTTACAATTGTATGAGTTATACTCTCACCACGATCCGGTGTTGCTAGTGTCTCATTTCGCTAATTTGAAATCTCCAACGGCAAAACTTGATTTTATTACGGTCAGAAGAAACAGTAAAGTTTTTTTTATAAAGAAATTCATCTTTTGTTGTTACTATGTCAATGTAAGGGTGGATAAAAAGATGGTTTTGTAGGGTGGGTACAAAAGAGGGTTTCGTAGGAAATTTGCTAAAAATAATTTAAAAATATTTGTTTCTCATTACATTATTCAACAACAGGCGTTATTGGAAAAAACTTTGAGTGCAATGAGTACAATGAAAATAGTGGTTAAAATTTTGAAGAAAATAAATCAAAGAGAGTTAAAAGATTTTCTCCATCTCGATATTCCAGCGATATTCTGCAATAAAACAATTTATTCGATTCTATTTATATCTTCAATAATAATTTCATATGGACAACATTTTATGCGTATTAAATTTTCTAAATGTTTATCTGTTAAACGGTTTCGGCTTTTAGTTTGAATATGCTTTAATATAGAAAATGTTGACTCACAAATATTAGTAGCTCCAAACATTGAATATAATTTTAAAATTTAATTTTTTGCCTTTGGGTATGCATCTGCAGAAATACTTCTCCAGAACTCTATCCCACTAGTTAATGGTAAAGCTAAATCTTTTTTCATTTCAATCAACTCTGCTTTAATATCCTGATTTTGGTGTTCTATATTACATAACAAAGGATTGTTATGCATTTCAATCAAATTCTCAATATTTTTAAAGTCATGAAAACGATTGTTGTAATTAAAGTTTGCTATTGCTATTTGGAATTTTGCTATAAATTCCAAATGTTCTTTTTAAGCTTATTACATTTTTATCTTTAAGGTTTTGTATTAAAATTTAAATTTTTCTAATAAATTGTTTTATTGCAGGAAATAGCTCAAAAATTGTTTTGGTGTTTCCTTGTAGCTGTATGTTAGGTTGATTAACAAATTCAGTTATGTCTGTCAAAAACGCAAAATCTAATTAAAAAAACATTATCTTTCAAATGCTCCGACAATGCTTTGGTTTCAGGTGTTTTATTTTGGTCCAAAAACGATATAACTTCTTCACGGAGGCTGAAAAGTCTTTGAAGACAACGACCTTTGCTTAACCACCTTACTTCTGTATACAAAAGCAACTCACCATATTCGGCATGTACGAGATCAAGAAATTCTTTGAATTTTCTATGATTTAAGGCATTGTGGCCAGCTCGTATTTTTTTAACAATTTGAATCACAATTTTCATTATACTCATTACATTCAAACTTTTTGCAAATAATACTTGTTGGTGAATAATGCAATGAAAAACATATATATTTAAACCACTTTTAAGCAAATGTCCTACGAAACCCCCTTTTTTACCCACCATTACATTGGCACCATCAGTACATACAGAGCAAAACTTATTCTTATAAGTAAAGGAAAGAACATTTTCGTTTACGATGTCGAAAATAAGTTTTCCTTTTACACTGTTATGTAAGCCATGTAGGGAAAACATGTATTCATGTTCGTCAAAATTTTCATTGACAGTTCTTACACAAATAATTAACTGAGATATATTGTTTAGATCTGTGCATTCATCAAGGCATATGGAAAAAAATTGGCAATTAAGCATTCTTTTCTTAATATTAGAAAAGATAAATGCGCTGATTTGCTCAGTACGTCGAACAATTGTACGAGGAGAAAGGGGAATATCATTTATAAACATGCGAATCTCTTCAGATTTTTCACCAAAGCATTTTAAAACATCATTGCTCAGCTCTTTGAAAAACTCGCCATCTTCAAAAGGACGGCAACGTTTAGCAAGAGATGCAGCAGCAACAAAAGAGGCCTTTCTTTTTAAAGAAAACTCGACTGCTTCTGCGTCTGAATTTCTAGAATCAGCAATAATTTTTTCATAAAAAGCTTTCTTAAGCTGAACAATAAGAGCTTCTCTTGCATCACCAGTAATACTTCCATATTCCTTGTGATATGCTTGAAAATGTCTTTGCATGTCATGTTTTTTCATGCGTGATAATGCCCGTTGACAAACCAAACATTCTGGTTTGCCAAAGTAATTTTCTGAAAATAAAAAATTTAGTAAATTCTTATCACACATATTTTCTTATTGTTGGGAAGATTTTTTCTCTGGCAACACTGATTCTTAACAGTATGCGATAACACACTTGCTTGCTTGAATGTTTCAGCTAGACTGATTAAAGCTGAAGGTCCATACCAAAGCATATTTATATAAAGTATATGCAGGTCTACAACAACTAAGAAAGTACAAAAACAACAGGCGATTTGTTTGTGTAAGAATAATTGATGAATGTCAAAAACAGATGAATGCAACCAGACCTGGGCAACTTGCATTACTTTTGCATAAGCACTGATTGAAAAACAAAAATTTTAGTGCAAATTTAAATTTAATGCTTCTAGTGCACTATTTTTTTCACTTCAATAAAATCTCTTAAAAGTAATGGATTAATATTGCATTAGCATGGCGAAAAATGAACTGATTTTGTATTGATGTGCTTAGTCTACTTCATGATGAATATTATTGCATTATCAAATATTGTACATAGTAATATTGAATAAAACGTTAACCTATTTTATCAGATAGCACAAATAATAAAATAAAAAATACAGTAAAGTTCATTGAGGGCACCTTTATAAGTATGTACGTACAAATTAAAGAAAAGGAAAACTGTCAATATAAATACAAACTAGATTTCAGAACCAATTGAAAAAATTAAAATGTTTCATACTTCAAGTACGTTGCATCTCGACCTTATATAGAAAACCGTGCAATTGACAAAAGATCAGAACTTAGGATTTCATTTATTGTAGTTATATCTTAAAAAATGGTGATTTTATAAACGAAAAATACTACCGCTTGGAACAATTACATCTCTCGAAAAAAATTATAAAAAACGTAGTGATATGATTTTTCGTCTTGGGTGTACATAGGAAAAAATTTACATATTTATGTATGTACGTATGTTTTTATGTACATATGTAGACATTTACGTTGTATTTTGCACTATAATGCAATAATACTTTTCATAATGTGTGAAGTGGTGAAAAAATGGTGAAATAAAAGTAACAATGCAATATTCGTAAATTACTTTGAAGGGATTTTAGTTTAATGAAAAAAAAATGCACTAATATTATCAAAGTTAGTGCCAATGTAATAAATTTGTATTTGCATTGATTTGGTTTAGTATGGTAAAATGGTCAATGCAATGCGTTTGCTTATTTAATGCAATAGTCCCAGATCTGCATACAACAAAAAGGACATGTATGGATAGACAAAACCAAAGTAAATTTATTAATTGATAAACCTTTAATATGTGAAATAAGTATAATAAAATATTAAATAATTAAATATAATTATTTTTAAATGTTTTGTAACACATTTTTTAAGTAAAAATTTATTTAAACTTTTTCACATACGTTTTCAGTATACACAATTGTGTATAACAAAGCAAAAGAAAACAAAATGGCGTACGAACATTGTAAACAACTTTTGACATTCAGGCATTGCCACGAAACGAGAAAAAAATGAATCACCTGAGTAGTTGCATATACTTGATATAAATTTACTTTGGTCCATACCATCCGTTCTATGCGTATGCGTTGAATGCATTTCTGTACGTCCTATGGGATTCAAAATTCAAGTTACATGCAATACGTTTTATGCGCCAGGTATTTTTGTTTTGATCAGATGTAGTGTAAATATTTTTATCAAATAAACACAATTTTTGGAAAAAATGGAAAGTGAAATTATGACTGAAAGAATTTGTGAAATTTGTGGAAAATTTCTTAATAAAAATAATACATAATATTTTCCACAGCTTATATTAGCTTCTCCAACATTGATTGCACTTCCTTAAAAATTAATAAACATAACAGAGATGACACTCAGTACATAAAAGCAATCGATAACTAAAATGCAAATTTCGTTCGTGAAATAACTATGTTAAAAACTGATTTTAATATAACATAATTTGCCATCTTTGGCTATCAAAAACAGCAGATCTTTTTTCGTGATGCATGCGACGGATACAAAAGTGGAAAGTAAACCTACAATATCTGTCGTATGCGCCTATGCGTTCTATGCGTTTTGCTCTGTAACTTGCCACATACAATTACACTGATTCTACTTTTTGAAACATGCATAAAACGCAACAACGCATGGAACGGATGGTATGGACTTCAGCTTAATGTTGTTTATTTCTCAACAATGCGTGTATACACATACGTAATAGGAGGGTATAATAAAAGGCTCGGCGCCCTTAATTCGCCGACCACGGATTTAAACTCACTCAATTCAAATGTGTTTCCGAAGAATAGAATCAGTATTGTAGGTAGGGTTTTGCCAAAAAAAATACACGAATGTTACTATGTAATGCATTTTCGATGTGAAAATTTTTACATAGCATGGGGAAAATGTTTTCAAAATTCAGTAAATCGATAGAAGAATAATAACTACTAAATTGTATGTATATCAAACTAAAAACTAAAATTTTCTGAAAATGAGTGAATTCACTGAATTGTGAAATTCGAAAAGAATGAATCGATTTTTATGATCGATATCTCATTTTGTTTCTATTACATGTGGCTTTGAGACGAAGCAATAAAGCTGAAAATTTTTTGCCGTTTTCGATTTTTCATGTTTTTTTTAAACATTTGCTATTTTTACGTAAAAAATATATTTTTGGCTACAATTTTTTATTATAACTCTGAAACTACTGGCCCGATTGAAACGCATTACATAAAGGTTATGTAAATATTAATTTTTGTAATTTAGTTTAACGAAATCGTACTAGTTGTTTTTGAGTTATGACAACATAAGTGACAACATGTCTCAAAATATTGACAATTTTATTTAAAAAATAATTTAAAAAAAACTTTGACCATTTTTGTACTTAGGTAGCCATGATGCATCAAATCTTTATAGTGGTTATTCAAGGCTTTTTTTTTGCTGTTGACCTGTGTAATCAATTAACATTTTAGAAAAAAAAAGAGCAGTGTTACAGTTGTGAAGACGTTATTAAGAAAAAGTGATATTAGAGCTCAAAATGAGAATTCAAATCTCCTTTTTGGGTACAAATCCCCTTATCTGGCAGTCCAGAAAATAAGAACTCATTATACAAAGACAACAACAGAGAGTAAACCATTTTTTGTACGCAGTGTCAAAAAAATATTTTCAATATAACAGCAAATAAAAAAATTTAGATATTTCCTGGTATTGTATGCAAAATACTTTTTTTAGAATACATTCATAATATACTTATGTATTTGTCGTACCATTCGCCAAGCAGATAAAAAAAGATTATTCGACGAATTAAAAGTGAAATAATAAGAATTATTGTAGATAAACCGCATTCCAGCACTAGAGGGCTAGAACAGGAAATCAGTAATGACTGCGGGGTTAGGGTTCGCACTGCGATTATAATCGTGATTAAAATCACGATTAATCGCACCTTTTGATCGTAATCGAAGCCATTAATCGACTGATTACGATTGAAACTTTTACCCTTTTTCAAGCAAAGAATTTATATAAAACGACTTCCGTAATGAATTCTTTTAACTCATAAATACATATGTATGTTAAATTTAAAAAATATATATGTATATATAATATATCATGAAATCCATGTCACGCATTATTACGGCGTGCGTATAATTATAGCTGATTTTTTAAGGAAGGTTTTTCTTACGTAAGTACATTTAGGTTCTAACTATTCAATTTTGTACCCGTTTTTAAAATGTGTGAAGTGTTTATGAAACGAGTTTTTATTTTCGTTGATATAAAGCGAAATGTTGCGTACGCACGCGCTACAAAAATTATACTCTGAAACTATAATGCCAGTTTATATTTTAGATTTCTGCGAATCCACTTCAGATAGAATTTTCTTATTTTTTTACAGCTATAAGAAGCTATCTTAGATTATATAAATAGCTATACAACTTTGACAAAATTATATATATTATAGTTTTTTAACTTTTAACATCGTCACGCACATGTTAAGTCTGTCACGCACAATTACACGGTACGTTTGTGATGTGTACTCATTCGTTTCGAACAATCTAATAAATAAAATGCAATCCAAATTGATGTTTTATCTTTATTTGTATCTTTTATTGGAAACGAAAAAAATTCAGTTCAATGAAAATAACACATATTTGTAAGTTAATGATATATAAATGTATTCATTTGTTGTCAATATAGTTGAGGTATTTAGTTATTAAACATTGTGTGGATTTAAAGGTTAAAAAAAGTTATTCACCACGCAAAAACAATGAAAAACGAAGGAAAACCACCGTTATTTAAAAAAAATTCAACTTAAATAAACGTTGTTGTAAATCAAGAATTTATGTTTAGTACAATTTCACTTCTCTCCGTACAATTTAATTTTTAGCCCTGCGGATAACTTTTCTGTGGATTTCATGATATAAAATATATACATATTGTCAAACAAAACTGTTTGTGATCTAAAAATCCAAGTAAGACAAAGTTTTACCGTCAGCAAACCGCGTACAATATCTTTCGTAGCACTTATAAAACCACCTAATATAATTAGATTCTGTCTATTTAAAATTAAAGGTTTTGTAGCCAACTTGTTCTTAATTTTTAAATCGCCGTACTATCTCAAAAATTGCAGATTGGTGTAGTTTTTCTTATCTGATCTTGTCTGGTGAGTCCCACCATTATTACAAAAATTATAAAAAATATTTAAAAAAATATATAATCGATAAAAATACGAAATCAAATAAAAAAGAAAATAAGACATAATAACATAACATAACATAATTAATGGCAGTATATTTTCTTGCTTAATCGCGATTAACCGATAATCGCAATTAATTGCATATTATAGCTATGCTATTTATGTCACGACGCAGGAGCTAGGACGTGATTTTCATAACAAAAATAATCGACACTATTATAGTGGGTGTTTTTTTTAGAGGTATAGAACTTCGAATTGAAATAAAACACAAGAAAATCGTTTTAATGTCCATCAATTTGGCTTTATTGGAAGGATAATTTTATGCCATTAACGTTTAAATATGATTTCGGGCATGTGGCCGCCGCGGCTGGCTCGAATAAAGCTAATTCTACAGGTCCAATTTTCAACCACTTTTTCGAGCATATGGGGCCGTATGTCGGCAATAACGCCACGAATGTTGGCTTCCAAGTCCCCTAACGTTTCTGGTTTGTTGGCGTAGACGAGCGACTTCACATATCCCCAAAGAAAATAATCCAATGGTGTCAAATCACACGATCTTGGTGGCCAATTGACAGGTCCATTCCGCGAAATTATGCGTTCATCGAATGTTTCCTTCAATAAATCGATTGTGATGTGCGCTGTGTGGCATGTAGCGCCGTCTTGTTGGAACCACAACTCATCCACATTCATGCCATCCAATTCGGCAACAAAATAGTCGGTTATTGCTGTGCACGGTGGCGAATCGATTCATTCGGGTCCTCTTCAACACTTTGCTCTACAGCGGCAATTGTTTCTTCGGTGCGCACTGTTCGACGTCTCTGCGGATGCGTATTATCACATAGAGTAAACGTAGTGCGAAAACGATCCATGGTTAACCGAATTAATTGCTCTGATGGACGATTAGTCGACCATAAAATGGACGGAGCTTGCGGTAAACTTCGCGAACTGAACCATTATTTTCGAAATAAATTTGCACGATTTGCAAGCGTTGTTCTTTTGTCAACCTGTTCATGATGAAATGGCAAACCAAACTAAATATTAATCACTTGACAGCTGACAAAATGGCCGCCAGTTAAAAAAGTGATGCCAACTTAAAGTTCTATACCTCAATAAAAAACACCCATTAGTTATAAATTTATTTTTGTTTCGATTTCTTTGTACTTAAAACCAGAGTATGAAAATAAACGAAAAAAATTGTTTGATTTTGTTTTGTTTCGTTCTTGGAATGAGTGACACAAAAACAATGAGAATGATTCCTCAATTTGTTTTGTATTGTTTTTGCACATGAGGACAAGCCACAGAACACAGCCGATCGGCAGACAGCTGCCACCGACCACAAGCAATAATTTAATCGCACGTCGCTAGAAAAGAAAATGATGGGAAATAAATGGAAACGTTTTGAAATATTTGCGCCGAATTTGACATCATCATATAATATAATTTTATTGCATTGTTATTTAACACATTAAGTTTTTCTTATATAGCTAATACCGCGTGTCCTAAGACACCTATCTTCTTTTTTTAATCATAATCGCAATTACGAAAATCTGCAAACCCTGTGCGGGGTAAATGTAACACGTGAAAGTGATCGAAACGTGCTGAAAAATTATGAATATTTCTCCAGAGTTTGTAGAAAAAAAAACTCTGCTGCTAGCTCAAAACATTGAAAATCGACTTAAATTTGCTATAGTTCATATTTCTTTTCTTTCGGAGTACTGGAATAACGTACTTTTTTGTGATGAGACAAAGCTAATGTTTTACTGCCACAATGAACCACAAAAAGTCTGGCGCAAGCCTCTGATGGCACCATAAAATAAAAATGTAATACCCTCAGTAACGTTTTGAAATTATCTGTCATGATATAGGGTAGCATATCATGTAAAGGAGTTTGTACAATACGGATTTAAGAAGGCGTAATGAATCAAGGAAGTTTATCTTGGTATTCTGAAGTGCGAGTTATCTGCCAGTGCTCGAAGATTCGATTTGTTTGACACAGGAAACCCAATGCAAATCGCCTCTCTGTAGGACATGGTCGTTATATAACTGCAGAAAAGTTTGTTACTGTACAAAATGCTGACTTGAACCGCATCAAAAATTTGTGGGTTCACCTAAAATAAAAGCTATTGGAAAAATAAAGTGCAGTTAATACGGGCTATAAAGGAAGACTGGGAGAAGAATATACAGAATATACAATTATGAATAACAACTCCCCGGGAGTTCTTCACATTCGTCCTATTATGAAATAAAATTTCTTGAGAGTTTTTTCCCCAATCATTTTGAAGGGAACTAATGCAAAAATGTAAAAATCAAACTAATAAATGTTGTAAAACAACGGGATTAGCATTTGTTTAGACCAAAAAGTGGAAATAAGCACCGGAACGTTATGTTTCCCTCCTTTCTTAGGCATTTTTATCCAAGCCCTGCACACATGCACTTCAAACACACTTCTGCCTTCAGAAAAAATACTAAAATACTGAATTTTGCACGCCTTTTTTAAATTCACATAATAAGCATAATAGGTCGATGGAAGATTTGTTTTCTTCTAATATTATCAATACCGATAAGAAAAGTTTTATATGTACAATTGACAATATCCTTTGTACGTACATTCCTTGGGAGGTTAATTCATTTGCATCTACTTCTGGCTCAGTTTTCGCTCCACTTTCTCAGCACGTCGTTATTCCGCATGCCCGTGAATGGTTACACTGTTTATTTAATTTTTATTTAAGCAAAAACAAATATTTATATTAACACACAATCTTATTGGTAATGAAAACATAAAATTTTTATTAACAGGTCTGTCACAGAAATCGATCGAAATTGTTTTCATTACGAATTTTCATTTCGATCGATTTTGTTTTACCTTCTCCAGATTTCGATCGATTTTGTTCAATACAAAAAGCAGCAATTCGATTGTTTTCAATTTAAATGTGGCAATATTGGGCAACGAAAAACAAAAAACACATGGTTATTAGAAGAGAAAAACAAATTAGGAAAGGCACAACATTTTTTTATAACTTGAATTGAACAAAATTTAAAAATTAATACACGAAATGTCTGCAATAACTGCAGTTTGTGGTGCGCAGGGACGTCAAGACTTTACCGGAAAATTACGGGGAAGACGATTGAGGGATGCTTCAGGTTCACTTTCATATCCAAACGCAGTGTATATGTTAAAGTTTTATTTATTTTTATTTGACTGAATAGAATATTTCACTTTTTAGGATGATTCATTTTTCCTTAAGACTTAAGGAAATTTTATAATTTGTAAAAAAAATTAAATAATACAAAAAAAAATTTAAATAAATTGTTGAAAAACATTATTCTTTATTGAAATAAGTTGTTTCAAACAGATTTTTGTACTTTCACATAAGGAAAATTAGAATTCCGTGCTTCTTAGACGGCAAGTTACTACTGTTGGTGTCATATGAATGTATGTACATTAGAGTGGCCGTTAGTTGTATGGATTTTTTTTTATTTGTTATATTCTCTACCCCAAAACGGTTCAGTATTATGTATAAAAAATAAGAAAAAAATTTCATAGCGATAAGTTGCGTTTTAGGGGATGCGTCCGCCCCTCAAAGTGTGCCAATTACATTTTTCAATGTAATTTGTTGCTCTTCTAGTCAACAACATTAGTCTCAAAGAAAGTTTTTTGCTACAATTAATATTTTAGAAAATAATGAAGAAAATAACAAAAAAATACAAAAAATTATATTAAAAAAAAATTTTATATATATGGAAATTATTTATACTGAGCATTATATTAAGCTTATATTTATTAAATTATTTCATTCATATACATATAGTCAAAAGAAAACTAAACAAAACAAAAAAATAACATTGAATAAATGGGCTTGAGGGCCAACTTTGAGGGGCGGAAGCACCCCTTAAAACACAAGTTATCGTATTTTTTTACATAAAACTGAACCGATTTGGGGGGAGAGAATATAAGAAAAAAAAAAATTCTCCATACAACTAATGGCCACTCTCTTTTGAGCTTTTTCTTGTCATATGAGCAACAGAATACCATGAGAATTTTATTTAAAAATATATTACAAGAAACTTGACAAAATTGTATGACAAAAAAATTTGTCACAATTTATTAGAATACGGATATAATTTTTATTTTTGATGCTTACAAATCAGTGACCTGAAATTCGTGATTGAAAAAATAATCATACGTAATCAATATACTAGAAGTTTGCCTTTTTGTTGAAAAAATCAAACCTGTTTAAACACACATATTCGTTGCTAAGTTTTAATCGCTCAAATGAGTGGAATGTTGTTGGATATGATTTATAACATTGTTGCTATTTTAGCATTTTCACTTCTAGATCTGGCATTTTCATTAGTTAAAAAGCATTCAACTTTCAAAAAATTCTGCTAAATGCTTTCTAGAAGAATGTGTTGAAAATAAAAAATTTTAATTTGTTAAAAAACTCTTCTGTATGGAGGATTTTTCTCATAAATGTACATGTATTACAGGGTGAAATGCGCATAAGATCCCGCTAACCCCTCAATTATCAATTTCAATGAATTTTTAATAAAAAATTATTTTACTGAATAAGTAAAATAATAATATTTGGGATTATTAGTACACCAATTATTAACTACTTTATTTTTGTACTCGTATATGTGCTATAAAAATGCCTGTAAATACTAATAAGTTTGTATAAACATGAAATTCAAAGCTATTTCAATAATTTTTTCTACATTTGAATCTGGCATTATAGTTTTCTTCTGTAGAAAATTTTAGCAGAATTTTTGATCGATTTAGCATTCTCTCATCATAATTTGCTGGCAACACTGATATATAATCATATGTAGCATCATACCAATGGCCAGTCACACACGAGAACAATTGTGCTGGCATAAAATGCTAGTTTGTTTGTGAGAGGGGCAAAGAGAGTGGTTTTGTGTTTGACATAATTTTTCAACCAGCTACAACCCCGCATTAGCAGCACAAAACCAATACACACAACTAAAAAAAACAGCAAATGTAAAATCAAAGACTATAAATATATAAAGATGGTCCACGTAGAACATTAAATAAAAACTAAAATTTTTTGCGTTTATTGATGCTGCCGGGGAAGTAACAAGGGAAAATTATATTGTTTGTTATTTGAGCGAAACCACAAACAAAGAGAGCACAAAATTTTTGAGATTGTACACTTTATATAAGTATGTATGTAGTAATGTTGAATGGCATACAATGTATGCACCAGTGATGCCATTCGGATACGAAAGATACATTTTTCGTATCTTTTGATGAATTCAGGTACCATGTGTAATCCCGACATTTTTCGTATCTTTTGAATTTGTACGCAAAATGTACAGAAAATATGAACATCTATTTTTTTGAGGAAATATGAACATCTTTTTTATTTTTTTATTTTTAACTCGTATATTAATATTTACAAAAATGAATTTGTTTTGATAACATCCAAAGATAGTTATGTACATATGTATAATTAATTTTAAAGTTTTAAAATTACATGACTTAAATAAATATAAAAATGAATTTATATGATATCATTTTCTTTACAATATTCATTAAATATGAAATGAAAATGTTTTGTTAATAAAATGGACTTTCAAATTTTTTACAAAATGTATCTTTTTGGGAACAAATGTATCTTTGCGAAAAATAAAATGTATCTTTCTCGAAATTTCACTGGCAACACTGGTATGCACACACATAAATGATGCTTATAGAGAAATTTGTGTGTGTGTGTGTTATATTTCTTGTTCAAAGCACAGTCAGTACGAGAAAAAAATGAAATTACTAAAAGAAGTTTCTTGTTTTGATATATTCATGTGCAAATAAATTACGTAAAGCCAATGCGACCGATTGTGTTATTGTAGAGTAAAAATACGTGTTTTATTGTTGTAAAATTAAAAATAAGTTGATTCGCACCGAACTACATATAATTATTTGATTTAGACTTAGAAAAAAGATTTTCAAAAACTTTTATGTGAATCTTACACACTGCAAAAAATCAGTCTGATGGAACACACAAACTTCCAAAATCTGTTTCTTTATCATAATTTTTAGCGTGAACAAACATTTCTGAAGGATATGACAAAACTTGCGCTGGTTTAATTACATCCACACGCCATTTTGCAAAAAGTTTTTTCGTTCGCTTTTATATTTAACTCATCAACTTCGGCTTCAATAGATTTCTTATTCATTATTTTGCTTTCTAATGTTTTTAACCTACTTTTTAAACTTTTGGATTTTTGCTTTAATTTAAGTTTGTCTTGCGAAACAGTCTTAAAGTTTTTAAACATAGTAAAATATTTCTTTCTATAAAATTCTTAATTTTTACAACTTTTAAAAACAACAAAGCAACATCTTCACTTAATAAACAGTTTTCTTTTTCTATATCTGAGTCATCAGTCAAGTTTAAAGTTGGTACTGCGTCGCGCTTCAAGTATTTCTTTCCTATATTTTCTGACGGAAAGTGTCTTTCACATATATGTATATAATGTCCGCGATCTTTCCAAAAAGCTTTCGTCAAAGTTGCACTTTTCTATCCACGCTTTAAGCAATATGTCATTGGAATATGGAAAACGAAAGATTTTTAAGTTTGGAAAACTTCTTTTAGATCTGCCACAATGAGGCAAACAACACTTATTGCCTGTTATAAGCGATAACTTCTTTTGTTTAATTTCAGTTAGTTCGCTCATTATGACATTTTTTTACTTATTTAATTACTAAGACTTTTTTAATTTCACACTAGATTATAGTTTCAAGCACAATATATTCACTGTGAAGCAGTAGTACAGTCGAATTTTTGCCTAATCTTCAACGGGTTAAGATGTAGAATAAGAAAATTTCACTTCATACACAACGTTTTATGATTTATTTAGGTAAAAAATTGTAATATGCTAATTTTTCCTTTACTAATTGAATATGTAAAAAAAATGTTTTATGACTTAATCAGGAAAAATAAAGTAACAAGTGTCTTTCAATAAAAAATGCAGGTAATAAAATTAAAAAATGCTTACCAGAAATATTTTTTTAAAGTATGTGGGTTTTTCCAATATACCTGCCTCAGCAAAATATATCTGCGTTAATCACAAAACTTGGGATATGCAGACAGCAGTACACATGTGCATTTTATTGCACCCGTTGTGGTAAAACCACAATTATTCTATTCTTACAAATAATTTTATGGTCTTTATTGCTAAAACTTAATTCCTACATGCTAAAACATTTATTTTTAAGGGTTGGAAACAAGTCATGCAAGTGTGATTGTGAAAAAAACACACTGCACCAGGTAAATAAATCGCAATACCGTTCATTAATCAAAGAAATAGCATATTAATTGAAACTTTTGCTTTTCTGCTGTCAGTTTTTGAACACTGATATTAAATTCAAATAACGGTAAATTTATATTCGGTGCGAATCCATGTATTTGCAAAAGTACAACAATAAAATACATATTTTTGCCATACAAATAAACAATCGGCAACATTAAGTTCTACGTAGCTTATGTCCATATACATATGCATATGTGCGAAAACACAAGTTCTTTTTGGTTGTGTATATTTTTTCTTTGCTTTAGGAAAAATACACAAATTCATTCATACTTATGTATGCAAAGGCACACATACATACATGTATGCATATGCAGATGAATAGCAAAGACATGAGAATAATAAGTGCTCTGAGAAAATAAAATACTCTCTTTGAAACACATGGATTTAGTAGAAAATCCACCAGCAAATTAAGCACTGACAGTACAATATATGGACGTAGAACATCTTTATATTTATAGTCTTTGTTTATAGGCTTTGGTAAAATGAATACAAAAAACACTAATACACACAAAGCTGTGTGCGCGTATACATTTTTATGTCAAATGAATTAGTCTCGTGTGTTCTAAAAATAACAAAAATTGTGCGGCATAAAAATTAGTCTCGTGTGTGAAATGCCAATAAGTTCGGATAATTGGTGTTTTGGCTCGACAATGAGTATTTTTAGTAAGAACATAATGCGGAAGCAGCGTTACCACATACATATATTCCTTAAAAAACTTCTTATATCTGAAAAAAAACTTTTTTTCTACGAAAGTACCAAAATTTTAAAAGAAAACATAAAAATGTATTAGGAGTTCATTTTATTTAGAAATATAAAAACGATTAAAATCAAAAATATAACATATAATAAAAAAAACATAAGATAAAATTCATATTCAGAGATCTTTAAAAAAATATCACATACATTAATAAACACAATTAGACACTTACTTCGTTTATACTCCAATTTTTTTTTGCAAATAAAACTATTTGTAAATACTGAAGTGTGTTATAAGTTTGTAGTGTGTGTCTGTGAATCTGTGTGTATGTACGATTTTGACTTAGTTTCTTTTGTTTGAAAGGTGACTTGATCGAGAGTGTTCTTAGCTATGTTTGAAGATAATTGGTGCAGCCATTTAGAAGATATCACATTTTTTCTAGATTTATAGGGGGTTTTTAAATTTTTAATTTTTTATTATGTTACTCTTAATGAAAGAACAAGTAGAAAAGTTTCTTTCGCAAATTATTAATAATAATAATAATATTATTATATTATGTAGTTAGAATAGCATTAAAAAGCATGTACAGTGTAACAATCGCTTCTTTGATGTTCCCAAATAATTTAAATAAATTTCTTACTTTATTCATACAATTTTTTAGATCAGTTAATGAAACATTATCAGTTGCTTCAGAAATGTCATCTAATACTTCATCGTACTTGAGATTACTTACGATATTTTGATTACAAAATAATCATGAAAACAAAGTATTTGCATTCGTTTTTTTCGCTTTTTGTGGCATATTTTAAAATGTTAGTATTGAATAGGAAAGCTCAGGAATAATATTAAAGCATTTAATGATTTTTTATGTCGTTCATTAATTCTACTCTTAAGGCTTTTGATTAGATCTTTAGAAACGCAGTTATTTTTTTCTAACCTCTTTATCAGGAATTGTAACATGCGTTTAGCGAACATACTCGTATACAAACATGCTTACACGAGTATTTATAATTTGGAGTAATTTTATTACTTAACATCATATTTTTAACAATTTAAAAAGTTATGAAATGTAAAATCCTTTTCATACAAAGTAATTAAGGAAATTGTTTGAATATTCGAACAAAAAAAATTATTCGAATAATTTTTTCGTCCAAACAAAAATTATAAAAAGTTGTTCGAATATTCTAATAATTTTTGTTCGAATGACAACACTAGTAAAAAGTAATCTGTATGAGCAATAAGTGTGCCTAGACACGTTCAAATTGTATTAATATATTCGCAAAAGTTGTCCAGTTTCACCGTAGCTACAACTTTGCAAATATTGTCGGCAAAAAATAAGGAGTCCCTGGAAGTTACTTTGAAAAAAGTGAAAAAAAATTTTCCTTTACTTTTGCAAAAAAAGTGCACAAAGATGTCATTTTGAAAATATGTATGTATGTGCAACGCCGCACAGTCGCATTTAACGATGGGACAAAAATAGAAGGAGTTAACCTAGCCTTCTGAAATTTGGTACAGTATTTACATTCACCTTAGTTAAGAAAAATTTAAGTTTTAATATAGGACCAAGGACACGCCTACCGCCCATGTTCCAAAAAGTCAACATTTTTGGATTTGCTAAATTTGTCAAAATAAAACTGTATAAAATTATATTTTTTGTAACCATCTTAATCGCACCTTGTGGATTCGTTTTTACCATAAATGTGAAAAGGAACTTTCGTCCTGCAATAACTTTTAAAAAAATTAACAGAATTTCATGAAAGTATAAATATTTGTACAAATCTAATACCATAGAAGTGCGCGTGTCTGTTTTGACTTACTGAGAATATATATAGTCACTCAAGTCAGCGTGACTGCCATTCAACTTTTCTTTGAAAACATATTTATTCTTGAATGATTACGCACAATTAAGTTCAATATATTTCAGTTTCACACACTCTTACGCATCAAAAATATGTACAAGTATTAGAGTTGTCACTCACTCTCACCTCAAAATATGAATACGCTTTTTTATATTTCATAAAGAAGTTTTAAAATAACATATAAGTTCGTAGAACAAATTCATAAATTAAAAAATCTAAAATCTTTCAATCAATTTCGTTTCAAAGTGCGTGCGTTTTTTGTGAACACACGTTTATAATAAATTACGAGTACGATAGACCAGTGAGTAAAATGCTTGATATCAATCACAACAAGCATTTTATTTTTTTTTATGTTCACTGACGTCAAGGTATTGACAGTTCGAAGCTATTTTAATACAAGATTGTAGGTACATATTGCCTCAAATGGCACTTTTATTGTTGAAGTGAAAAAAACTGTTTAATACAATCGCTTGTGGATATTTACAGTATTTTCTGTTTCCGTCGCGAAATTGCTTTTCGGTTGTGTAGAATTTATTGCGGATAAAATTGTTTAATTTGGAATATATATATTTACTTACAGACCAACCTAAATTACGACGCAAAGCGCAACGTAATTTAGCGCTTAGCTTTTACGCTGAAATGAGTAACCTAAATTAGAGCGATAACGTTGCGCCAGAAACAGTAATGTTTACTCACTTTGATTAATAAAAACTCTACATAGAAATAAGAAATAAAAATAAAAACGCTAAATTGACCTGAAAGTAGCTAAAGTTACATTACTTAACAAAAACAACAGTACTTTTGCAGCCAACTTCACTTCTTTACGCGCTGTCAAAATTGGATTTTCCAATTGCAAAGCGTTGACGCCGCGTTATTTAGGTTGGTTTCATACATTTTGTATGGGCATGAGAAATTTTGACAGCCAGACAACGCTTTGCGTCGTAATTTAGGTTGGTCTGTTAGATGTACATGAAGGTGTCTTTACATGGTAATACAATGTATTACGACATGTCAAAAAATGCTGTAGATTATACAAAATCTTATCATGTAAAAGCTAAATGTATCGAGTAGGAGAGAATAATGATAGAAAATTTGACAAGCGGCCGGTAAATGCTTATTTTCTAAACCATTTTGGAAACTTAAGTATTCTCATCACACCAGAGATGTATTTCAAAGTGAACATTGGCAGTAGTGTTGAGCGAAACTGTGATTTTTTAATAATGTGCTCCTTGTGAACGTGATTTCTAAATCGCTGTTGTTTTAAACTGTGATTGTGCTCACAGTTTAGCAGTATTTTGTTTGTAGCAGTTCTGTTATTTTGACAAAATCTAATAAGAAGAGCAGTTGTGAAATTATTCAGTGACTGTGATCACGGTTTAACACATTTCAGTTCTTCTGTTTTAAAAGTATGTATTAGTATTGGTATTTTGATAAATGCTAATAAGAGCGACAAGAACAAACAATTAGCATCAACCCCAACCATGATATAATTATACAAGGTACTTGCACGACTACAACAAAATTGCAACACCAAGAAACACACGTATTTTGTTGGTAGAAACAAACGTAAAATTGTCAGAAACAGATGTCTTTTGTTTTTAAAAACAGCAATCACAGGGTAACTAAAGCACAATTGCAGACGCGGCATTCATGCATGATTATGGTCATTCAGTGTTGCCAATATGTATGTAATACACAATGTGTAATTTGTACTCTCATGTGTGGGCCATGTAATGATATTCATGTATAATCTGTGTGTAATTATACTTTGGATTCTACTTTTATTTATTATGGTTTTAATTTTAACGCACACAAAATATGTGTAGTGTAATTTTCTTCAATGTATAACTGGAGACACAGCTATGTGCAAATTTATTGGCAACACTATAATCATTTTATTCACACACATACACTAAAGCCTGCAGTACACGGCATGTAAAAATACACATGCACATGTGGCTCTGACGTAATTTTGACGTCACTATGAATGCACATTTGCTACATGTCGTGTACTAGCATCACATGTAAATGTAGAAAATCGCATCATTACACATTTAGATTTTGGAACAAAAATACTATCAATATTTTACGACATGTAGCAACTAATACTAATTTTAAAAAACGCAACCAATGGCCGGCATAATTCTCGTGACGTCATAGCCACATACGCATGTGGCTTTTTACATGTCGTGTACTATAAGCTTAACATTTTTGCAGCTTGTAAACAAAGTTTGCATTGTAAACATTAACAGGCTGGGCCTGTGCAAGTACCTTGTATAATTGTATCATGACCCCAACCAAATATTGATAATTGTCGTATGAGAGTCAGAGAGACAGTAAAATTGCAATTTGCAAATACAAAAATGTGAGAGCTATACATAGTTGCCAGAAAAGACGATTTGACACGCTTAGACGATTTTTTATCGACAAACGGTGCACGTATACAAATAAATTCATGTGGTAGCTTTATTTACTGTAAAGTAAGCATGCAAGAGCATGCACAGTTTGTATGAAAGATCTACATTTGCAAAACCTGTTACTTGATAAATTCAGTCACAGTTGTGATTAGTGATTTTTCAATCGCTGTGAAAAAGTAACAGGTTTCGCTAAATAGCGCATCACTAATTGGCAGCACTAATGGTATCTATTCAAAGCATATTTATATAAAGTATATGCAGGTCTACAACAGCTAAGAAAGTACAAAAACAACAGGCGATTTGTTTGTGTAAGAATAATGGATGAATGTCAAAAACAGATGAATACAACCAGACCTGGGCAACTTGCATCACTTTTGCATAAGCACTGATTGAAAAACAAAAATTTTAGTGCAAATTTAAATTTAATGCTTGTAGTGCACTATTTTTTTCACTTCAATAAAATCTCTTAAAAGTAATGGATTAATATTGCATTAGCATGGCGAAAAATGCACTGATTTTGTATTGATGTGCTTAGTCATCATGAAGTAATGCAATATTATTGCATTATCAAATATTGTACACAGTAATATTGAATAAAACGTTAACCTATATTATCAGATAGCACAAATAATAAAATAAAAAATACAGTAAAGTTCATTGAGGGCACCTTTATAAGTATGTACGTACAAATTAAAGAAAAGGAAAACTGTCAATATAAATACAAACTAGATTTCAGAACCAATAGAAAAAATTAAAAAGTTTCATACTTCAAGTACGTTGCATCTTGACCTTATATAGAAAACCGTGCTATTGACAAAAGATCAGAACTTAGGTTTTCATTTATTGTAGTTATATCTTAAAAAATGGTGATTTTATAAACGAAAAATACTATCGCTTGGAACAATTACATCTCTCGAAAAAATTATAAAAAACGTAGTGATATGATTTTTCGTCTTGGGTGTATATAGAAAAAAAATTACATATTTATGTATGTACGTATGTTTTTATGTAAATATGTAGACATTTACGTTGTATTTTGCACTATAATGCAATAATACTTTTCATAATGTGTGAAGTGGTGAAAAATAGTGAAATAAAAGTAACAATGCAATATTCATAAATTACTTTGAAGGGATTTTAGTTTAATGAAAAAAATGCACTAATATTATCAAAGTTAGTGCTAATGTAATAAATTTGTATTTGCATTGATTTGGTTTAGTATGGTAAAATGGTCAATGCGTTTGCTTATTTAATGCAATAGTCCCAGATCTGCATACAACAAAAAGGACATGTATGGATAGACAAAACCAAAGTAAATTTATTAATTGATAAACCTTTAATATGTGAAATAAGTATAATAAAATATTAAATAATTAAATATAATTATTTTTAAATGTTTTGTAACACATTTTTTAAGTAAAAATTTATTTAAACTTTTTCACATACGTTTTCAGTATACACAATTGTGTATAACAAAGCAAAAGAAAACAAAATGGCGTACGAACATTGTAAACAACTTTTGACATTCAGGCATTGCCACGAAACGAAAAAATTAATCACCTGAGTAGTTGCATATACTTGATATAAATTTACTTTGGTATCTATTGAAGGTGTTGACACTTTTACAAAAACAACCATAATCAACTCAGCAAATTTTCATGTTGTTATTGTAAATATTTTACGACTGCAACCATTACCAATTTTCCAATTTTTGTTATTAACTCAGCAGTTTAATATCTTTACTTGCATTTTACTTCATGTTACTTATAGTATCAGTGTAAACATGAAAAATATCTACAACAGACTCTTGTTGTCTTTTTTTAAACACGGAGAGAATTTCATAATATTTTGATTCTACAAAGTCGTAATACTTTGTATTACCAAGTAAAGACACCTTTAGCGATGACCGATATTTCCATACATGTTACTTTTTCAGAGTGATTGAAAAATCACTAGTCACTACTGCGACTGAATTTATCAAGTATTAGCTACCCGAAATATACATAGTTATTTCATACAAACAGTGAATAGTGTTGTGTGTTTACTTTACAGTAAATAAAGCTACCAAATAAATTTTTTTAATATCTTTAGCTTTTATCGAAAAAAAAAGAAATATGTCCCAATAGCTCTCACATTTTTGTCTTCCCAATTGTATTGTCTCTTTGCCTCTTTTCTATTCAATTTGAATATTGTCGAAACAAAAATTTAATAGGTAATTCAATATTTGTAAAGGGTTTATTGCTTTTTTTAATTTTAATTGCATGATATTTCAAAATGCGCGGTATTGATACATATTGTATTAAGTTAGTGACAAATGTTATTCAAATAAAATTTTTTTTTTCAAAAACATGGTTTTATTTAGGGATGTAACGAATGTTCGCATTCGCTTTCGCATTCGTAAATTATTCGCTTACTTTGCTATTTGCATTCGCTTTTGCACTCGCTAAAATGCATGCGAATACTTCAAGCGAATACTTAAGCTAAATTTTTTTTTTACTTTTACGAAAATAGTTTCAGATTAACAAAAGTCAAAAACTCAAAAATTATTTTAAGCCAGCATACATATACTTACAAGTAAAGCATTCTAATCGAAGCTTTGTAAAAATGGTCTCATAGGTATCAAAATGAAATGAAAAGAAAATGCAGTATATTTTCGGCAGCAGTATTTTCTACTTAAGACTAGTCTGTTCAAACTTTTGAAATATGTTGAGCACCATTCATTACTTCGTACAAAAAATTTGATATGCACACAATATTAACTAAACAATTTTTCACATGAAAACTTAAAATGTTGAAGATATATTTCATATGTTTTTCCCAATATGAACAGAGTACAGCTTCTGCAAAATTTTTTCATGAACAATTCATTCCAATTTTTCTTAATATGTATTTTGACAGCATTTCGCATGAAATGTTGAACAGAGTTTGCCTAACATTTTGTAAATTTATTTTTAATTATTATCTACCTATACATACTTCTTTTAATATAATTTCATATATCTTTCTGTTTTGTATTTTTAATAAATTAATAAATATTTGCTTAATTCAAGACTCAATTTAAATAAAATGCTATATGTAGTACATCTAATGTATCTACATATATAATATAACTTCATGTTTTTAAACAAATTTATTTTCATTGGATTTTTTAACGTATTGTAATATTTGCATTCCTTCCGTATTCGCTTTCGCAAAAATTTAAATGTATTATTATTCGCTTTCGCATTCGCTGAACTGGTATTCGTTACCTCCCTAATTTTATTGAACATAATTCTTGCATATTTCATTCTGTGTACAACATATTTTCACTCTTGGAAGTGGATATGGGAGAAAAAAAAGTTCGACTCACCCTAATGTGCATATACGAGTACATATATGTATGTATGAATGAACATATGTATCTGTGTGTGTAGATTTATTATAAAAAATTGTCAATTTGCCCGACATTGTTCAAACGATTTTTGCATTTTCTTAAGTTTGTTTGTATTACCTTGAGCTGTTATACCGAACCGTGTGCGCGAAATTATCGTATGTTACAAAAACTAAATTTTACAAGAGAGCATTTTTATTACTTCATTTTTAATTGGCTAACAGTATTGGCATGAAATTGAAAATGTTTGTAAATATTCGGTTGCTTTAAATAAATTAATAGTAATTTTTGTGGAAATGATTTTATATTTCAAAATAATAATCATTTTAGGACATACGATATTTTCACGATATTTTGCGATAAATTTTCAATAAATTTAAATTACATATACTCTCAAAAAAGCTTACAAAAATCAGGTTTATTATTTTTCTTCATACATATACATATATTATAATATTCGACGTTAACATATATAAATATTATTTGAACTAAAATATGTATTTATTAATTTATTTCATAAATACTTTAGAAAATAAATTTGCAAAGTATTTTTGCAAAAATATGGGCGGGGAAACTAGACCTTATTCCCAATATGTTATTAACATAGGAAGTAGCAACGTGGTTGCCAACGAAATTCCACAAACGAACCGCAAGATTGTACGGTTATCCGTGGCAGATCAGTCAACCAGTGTAAGCGAGACGAAAAAGTGTCTAAGGCCAAACAACACATACAAGTCTGAACGCACTTAAGAAATAATTACGATGACGCGAGAGCTGTTATTCAGCCCAGAGCTGCTTAACGAATGATGTACCTATGTATACTACTATAGGTATTTGAAAAATATTGTAGGGAATTAATGTTCGTCATCAGTTTCATTTAACGAATCTTTTATTTTTGAAGTATGCTTTAAATTTAAATAAATAAAGATACATATTTAAATGGTATACTATTTTTAAACAAAGATATATTAAATCTGTAAATTTCTTTGTTGAGATAATAATCTCTTACCCCTATATTCATAAAAAAATAAATTGAATTTGAAATCCATTTTAGTAAAATTTTGTACGAAAAATTTTAAATAAAATACATTTCAAATTCATTTTAAATTTTATGAATATGGGGGTTAGCATATACGAGTACTATGTTATATGCTAAGATCTTATAAGTGAAATTTAAATTGGTTATAAGCTTTTTCTCAGAATTATCAAAATATCCATAAACTAGTTTAATTGAAGTTGAAATTTTTTTAAATGTAGCGTAACGGAGTTCATTGAAATTAAGTTTAATTTTGTTGGGCAATAACGAAATAGCAAGTGGCTTCCAATTTTTGAAGTCGTAGCCTTATAGGTTAGTTCCCGCATTACGGATAATAATCGCCCATTCATTAGGCGCACGAAAGATTCAATGGTGCTATGTAGGGAATCTACTGGCATCATAGTACGTCCCGAAAGTAAATAATTAACATTAATTTTATGGCCAGAGGTCCAAAGAATTTAAAAAATACGCCAGCGTAGATATTACGGCTTTGTTGCGGTTCTGACTAGCGCAACTGTCGCAATACAGGCTTCATGTGACTGTTTTTCTATTGCCAATAATAAGCTAATATATATACGAGTAGAGAGCTGAGTATACTTCATTACAGCTTCGTTTACTTACCATCACGCTCATCCCACAAGAAACAACATCCATTTCTTGTGCCATTTTCGTAAACGATAAAATTATAATAGGCGTATTTGCGGAAGTAAAACAGTGTAATATTTTTTCACAAGGAGTGTTTAAAACTTTCTGCATATGAAAACTGGCGCATAAGACATCTAAACAGTTTTTGTAAGCAATCTACTTCACATAATTGTTTATTTTAAAGCAAGTAAAGCTTTTATTTTACATTGAGTGTATGTCTATCAAAGGGTAAATTTATATAAAGATTTTTACTAGGAAAGTGTTGGAAAAACTACATTAAAGTCTTCTATGGGTTCATATATGAATTGTAATAGTAAATTGTGAATTTAAAGTCAACGTATTCCTAAAAGTGCCAGGCTTAAATCATTTCTTATTGAGTTATCTATAGTCCATGAGAATTTCAGCATTTTGAAACAGGCATGTCGAATAAATAAGGCTACCAAGATAATGAATCTAAAAGACTAATTTTGCATATTGGATAGTTCGGCATGGTAGGGACGATATTTACAATACCATAAAATCGTAAATTTTAAGGAAAAACTCGTCAAATCGTCATTTTGACGTCAAATATGGCAGCCATGATGGCATGTACGATAATTTTGACCACAAATTAAATTACACTGTTACATACAATAAAATGTACATTGTGTTATCTCCATAACTTTTGTAATTATCGCTATAATAATTAATGGATTTAGAACCAATTTGCATAAAAAGTCGATTTCGAAAAAAGTGTAAAATACGATAATTTCGCGCACAGGGGTCGATATGTTTGTATGCTAAAAAAACTGTATTGACCATATATTTTTAATATACATATGTACATATGTATATATGAATATGTATGAATTCATGAATGGAAGTGTATGGGATTATACACGGCAAAAGTATTATATATGAATTGATATATGGACTAATATATGAAATTTATTATAATATATGGAAATTTAATTATGAAGCTCTACATATACGGATCCATAAATAGAAATAAGATGTAATACATATATAGAGTCACATAAAAATGTATGCATACATGATATCTCACATACATAAGCAGTGTTGCCAGAAAATGATGATGCTGCTAAAATGTTCTACAGCAGAAAAGTATAATGCCAGATTTAAATATAGAAAAAATTATTGAAATGGCTTTGCATTTCATGTTTATACAAACTTATTAGTATTTGCAGGTATTTTTAGTGTACAAACAAATATAAAATAGTTAATAATTGCTGTTTTTTGGAAATGTTACAATTAAGTTTTAAAATATTTTTACGCACTATAATTCCGAAATAGTATTTTAATTATTCAGTAAAATAATTTTTTAATTATAAATACATTGAAATTGATTATTGAGGGGTTAGCTGGATCCTATGGGCATTTTACTGTTGCTAGTGCAGATCATCAAGGAACCTTTAGTCTGTACATGTAACATTTATGAGAAAAATCCTCTATACAGAATAATTTTTTTAACAAATTACAATTTTTTGTTTTCAACAAATTCTGCCAGAAAGCATCTAGCAGAATTTTTTGAAAGTTGAATGCTTTTTAACTAATGAAAATGCCAGATCTGGCAGTGAAAATGCTAAAATGGCAAAAATGCACATAAGATCGTGTTTGCAATCAAAATAGCTTGCATTTCATTAACTCAATATTTTCTCCCTTTTTTTATCACTGGTGAACAGTGTTGTCGGAATTATTTTCTGCCTCCTCGCCAAATGACTTGTGGAATATCGCAAATATAATAAAACATTAAATTTTAGCTACAAAAAATATTTTTGATTGATATAATTTTAAATTTAATTGAACTATAGTGAATTTTAATCAGAAATAATTTTTTAATCTAGCTTAAGTTCAGTAATTTCAATCCTTATTGAATGAAATATGTTTATTAATTAACGTGAGTGAGTGTGAGTGTAAGAACTAGACTTTATTAGCTGGCGGAAATACCTACATATATTTTTCTGTGCACCCACGCACTTCATCAGCATGTCTATCTACTTGGGTAGAAATTACTGAACTTAAGCCCGGTTAAAAAATTAATTCTGATTAAAACATATTTTTATTTTGTGATTACATTACATACATTACATTAATTAAATGTGTATTTAAATACATGCCTGAATCAAACAGATCTTCATTAGTAATTAGTAGTTACGTTCTTTGGCACATGGCACACAGTTGTAAACCCGGCCATACGATATGTAATCTTTATATGCGTAGAGCAATGATCTGCAAACAGCGTTGCCAATTTCTGTGTAATAGTGCAAAATCTGTACTATTTAAAGTTCTTTGCACTATTTTTGCACCATACATTTTTTGTGTAATTTCGCACTATTTTATATGTTTTAAAGCGATAACAGCCGACTTAATACAAAATTCTATTGACGAAACTTCATGCCTGTGGGAAATCCCCACGTCTCTAACAAAGTTTATTATAAAGATATTAACAAAACAATATTGCTGTAAATCTTAATGAAAGTCCAACAAAAATTGTAATAAGGTTTAAATTATTCTAAACATATTTAGAAGATTTGCTAAGAAATTTCGGGTCCTATTATAAACGTAATGCAAACTCCGAGAATTTCTACGATATTTCCCAGTAGAGAGCCATACAATCTTATCGCCTATTATAACGCAATTGTTATCATTGAGATTATATTGAAGATTGGAAGTTTTGAAAGATCATTCAAAATTATATTATTTGGAGTTCCTTTCACATTCTCTTGGACGTTTATCTAATTTTAATTTAATGTTTTAAAGCGAATCCCTGCTTTTGTACAAATCACAAGCTGAAGTAATAAAAGTTCTGCAAATTTGTTCTTGTCTAATTACATAAAAGCTGAATTTTTTTTAAATAAAATCAGTTATTTTTTGTTGACCAATAAAACAGAGGAAGTGAAATTTATATTTATTTAGCTGCTACTGTCCCGAGACATAACAAATTGTAATGTATAAAGATTTTAGGAAAATGAGTGGCATGAATATGGACTTTTAGACCATAAAGAACTTAATCTATGCAATAAATTGGATGTTCTGAAATTTACAAGTCTAAAATTCTTAAAAAAACTCTTTCTAAATTTAATAGTTGTGATATTACCACTTTTAAACGCTACGCTTCTGTTGAAAGAATTTTTAGTAAACTGAACTTAATTAAAACTGATACCCCAAAACTGAGTTATCAGCTGATACAGTAGCACCGGTTTTTAAATTTTGGTGCAAGTTTTTAGCTTAAAATTATGAAAAGATGATATGATTTAATAAGTGTCGCTCAGTACTTTTAGTTAAATGAGTTTAAATTAAGAAAAGAAAAATGAAGAGCACCTTCTTCTCAAACGCCTGCCTTAAATAATATTTTATGAAATTTTAACAAAATATTAAGAGGAAAGTGGTAAATTATTCTTCGTTGAAGTAAATATTTGTGAATTAGTGAATTTTACCTTTTACCTTTTACTTGTACCTTTTTTATAATTTAAAAATATATCTCCTTTTAAATTTCAATTAAATTAAAAACTAATAAAAAATTAAATTTTTCTTAGGTTTTTTTGCACTATTTGATTTGGTTTTGCACTATTTTAGACTTACAGCAGTGTAATTTCTTTTTTCACCAGTGGCAACGCTGTCTGCAAAACAAAATATGGTTGTATTGGTGAGAAAATGAGAGTAAAATAAAGCTACACTTGAAGAAAAGTTTTTTAATTTAAAATACATTGATTGAATTTTTTTTTGTAAATAAATAATTACATAACAACTTGAGTAAAAATTAAAAAATCTAATAATCCATTCAACAATGTAGTGCATAAATTCCGAATTAAATTTTTACACTACGAGGTCTGATAAAAAATAACCGTTATTTTCAATTTTTTCAAAATGTATTTATTTATTCATCAATAATTATCTTGTCCCCTTCAAAGTAATCCCCCTCAGATATAATACAGTTATGCCAGCGTTTTTTCCAATCCTCGAAACACTTCTGAATCGCGCTTTTTGGTATCGCCAACAGCGCTCCTGTTTCGATTTTTCTTTTATCTCCTCAATCGTAGCAAAACGCTTTCCTTTCATCGGTGTCTTCAGTTTTGGGAAGAGGGAAAAGTCAGCGGGGGCCAAGTTCGGTGAGTACGGTGGTTGAGGCATGATAAGGGTTTTGTTTTTGGCCAAAAACTCACGCACAAGCATTGATGTGTGAGCTGGAGTGTTATCATGGTGCAAAATCCATGATTGTTTTTCCACAATTCTGTGCGTTTCTGACGAATTGCTTCGCGTAAACGGCGCATAACTTCAAGGTAGTATTCTTTATTGACCGTACGAACTTGGGGCAAGAATTCATGATGGACCACGCCATTGCAGTCGAAGAAAACAGTGAGCAAAACCTTCACATTTGACCGAACTTGACGACCAGGACGACCATCGTCATTGACATCTTCTCGGCCTTCCTTAAACCGGTTATATCTCAATTGAGCTTGTGTTATGCTCATAGTAGACTCGCCAAACGCCACAGTCAACATTTTAAATGTCCTTGCGCATTTAATTTAATTTTTTACACAAAACTTAATACAGTATCTTTGATCCATTTTTTCGAATAGTAAAAAATCGAAGAGCACACCAAAACACGACTAACCTTTTTATCTGTCAAAAACAAACTGACAATCCAAAATGGCTGATATTGCCAACATATATAACAGACATGTGTTCCAACATAACAGAAAAAAAATGCGAAAATCGAACATACGTACCTCACGAAATTTGAAAATAACGGTTATTTTTTGATCAGACCTCGTATATTCTCTATTATTTTTAAATTTTTCATAACATAATATGATTTGCATATTGCCAAAAGAATTTTCTGTCACGAAATCTTTATTATTAAATTTTCAATTTCGTTCGGTATGCTTAAAAAAATAAAGCAAACAACCAGGAAAAAACTCGCACAGTAACGACTAAATGAATGAGCATAAAAGTGTCTCTACATGGTAATACAATGTATTACGACATGTCAAAAAATGCTGTATAATGTACAAAATCTTATCATGTAAACGCATAATGTATCGAGTAGGAGAAAATACGGACCAATACACCATTTTAGAAACTTATGTATTCTCATCACACCAGAGGTGTATTTATTGAAGGTGTTAACACTTTTACAAAAACCAACAAAATCAACTCACGAAATGTTTATGTTGTTTTTGTAAATATTATACAACTGCAACCATCAAGGTAGAGGTCCATAGCTCGCTTTTTGCGCGTTACGCTTTCTATGCATCTGTCAAAAAAGTAGAATCAATGTAATAGTATGTGACAAGTTACATTGCAAAAAGCGCAGAACGCGTAGGCGCGTTCAAAGCAAAAAGTAGGTCTACTTTCTACTTTTGTACGCGTACAAGCACCATGAAAGAAAGACAGCTGTTCTTGAATGCTAAAGATGTTAAATAATACTTTATTTCTTACGTTATCAATAAATATTATTTTGCCGTGGATAATTATTTTCTTTTTTTTTCATTAAAAAAAATTTCTGAGTAAAAAAAAAACTTGTTTAATAAAATATGTGAATATTTTCATTAATGCGATGTATTTTAATTAACTTTTCACCATACTTTTCTCAGTAACAAATTTTGCATATTAGTTATCGATTACTTTTACGACAAATTCTTCTAAAAACTCGATTTCACATTTTGTAATAAAATTATATTGAAAAAAAAAAATGTTTCCTCGAATATTTAGTTTTATTAGAACACATTTTTTGTGCAATTTTCAATTTTTGTTATTAGCTCAGCATTTTAATATCTCTGCTTGCATTTTACTTATAGTATCAGTGTAAACATGAACAATATCTACAATAGACTTTTGTTCTCTTTTTTAAACACGGAGAGAATTTCATAATATTTTGATTCTGCAAGGTCTTATTACTTTGTATTACCATGTAAAGGCACCTTAATGTTAGAATTACTGAAATCGTGTCGTGCTGTTGCGTGTCAGCTGACAAAATCCGTAACTCTTAACAACGTTTTGGCAACGTTTGCTAAGTAAAAATACGGATAGATTTTTACGTATCTACATATAAAGAGAAACACATTAACAGCTGACACTTTCGCTGGCAGCCTCACTGTTTCACAAACATCCAGACTTAAACGATACGACAACTTCAAAAGTAAGACGATACGATTTGACTAACGAAGCCATAAGCATGTGTGTGATTTTGTTGTCCACAATTGTGGCAGGCTGTGCGGTTCACGTCCCAGCACCTGTGTCGTGATATAAATAGCAAAGCTATAAAAATACTATTTTATATTTGAATTCTATAACTTTACGCTGGGAAATTTCGGTTGAAAGATGGTGAGAATTTAGAACTTCATATATACGTATGTATATTATCAACATAGAGATCATCAATATATTTTTTGTTCAATAGATTTCGACGCAAATGACGAAATTAAAAAAACAGCCTCTTAAAAATTAAATGTACTATTACATCTTCAGATTACATTTCGACATTAATATCATTTATTATTTTAAGAACATAAGTTTTATCATTGCATTTTGACTAAAACTGTGATAATGTGAATAAATATTATAAGGGCTTCCATTGTTCAAGGACTCTATATACAATAGTTTGACGATACAACTAAAATTTTGGAGAAATTTATAGAATTTTTACGGCAGCTGTTACAACGAAATTTATTTATTTCTTTTAATAAATCGTCAAAAACATTCATTGGACATCTTTACTTTCCCCATCGTAACCGAACAATTGTCAGTTCCCAAATCCTACTAAGTTTTTAATACTTAACAACGTAAATAGTACAAGAATACTTATTATTGGAATAAGAAAAGTTTCCGTATTAATGCGAGCCATAACCGCCAAAATGCTTAAGCAAGATAATTTTTGAGCTTAATTTTTTTACGAAAATCGATTATCTGCGATCGTAACTAATAAAAATATGCCGCTTATGCTTTTTTGGCGGTTATGGCTCTAATGGTCAACAAGTGACAGAACAGGAGTGAGAATGCGACAGTGCCAGCTTATATTCAATAGTACCAAAAATTACACAATTGTGCCACATTTCCCATCACAGGTTCTTACCATTATCCAGTAAATGAGAAGACGAACTGAGAGAGAAAACTGATAGTACATTTACAGACCAACCTAAATTACGACGCAAAGCGTTGCCTGGCTGTCAAAATTTCTCATGCCCATACAAAATGTATGAAACCAACCGAAATAACGCGGCGCCAACGTTTTGCAATTGGAAAATCCAATTTTGACAGCGCGTAAAGAAGTGACGTTGGCTGCAAAAGTACTTTTGTTTTTGTTAAGTAATGTAACTTTAGCTACTTTCAAGTCAATTTAGCGTTTTTATTTCTTATTTCTATTTCAAGTTTTTTATTAATCAAAGTGAGTAAACATTACTGTTTCTGGCGCACCGTTAACGCTCTAATTTAGGTTACTCATTTCAGCGTAAAAGCTAAGCGCTAAATTACGTTGAGCTTTGCGTCGTAATTTAGGTTGGTCTCTTACCAGCGATGCCAAACGCGCGTTTTTTCGTCTTTTTAGCATTTGAATTGCAGAACTATTGGACAATTTATATAAGTTGTTACAAAGTTTGACAAATAACATAGAAACAAAAACTAAGGATTTTGATTAATTGGAAGGTAATTCTGATTCTGTATTAAATGATTTTGGTTATTTAGGATATAATTTCAAAGAAACAATATTATAAAATCTAAAAAAAGTTACAAAAAAATCAATTGTATTTATTAAAATTTAATTTAGAGCGTAGGAAAATAGAGCGTTTAGGCTATAAATAGTTGACAATGCTGCAACTTAACGCGTTCTAGCGCCTTTTGTAAAGGTTAATAGCGCGTTTGGTTTATAAATAGTTGGCATCGCTGACATTTACTCATTATCAGTGTTGTCAGATATGGCGATATCTCGCCAAACGTTGCGACAAAACTTTGTTTTTGGCGATGAAAATTTTGAAATGGCGATTAACGATTTACTTGGCGATATTTGAAATCTTTGGCGATATTTTTGGCTATATTTTACGATTTAATAAAATAGAATAATGTTAAAAACATGAAATTTTTTTGATAAGGATTTTTTTTTTCAATATAAAATATTTCGTGCAAAATATTATAAATGGTGTAACTTTTTATGTCAAAAGAAATTTTCTGAAATTGAAGAAGTTTTAAACAAAATTAAAGACCACAAAATCTTATTTGGTGTTTATGAAGCATAGTGGGGAAAACTTTCTTTTATAAATTGGAACCAACATTTTGATAGTGAAGCTCCAAAAAGCCTGCACGAGTTCTCGCTTAAAATACATGATTACGACGATGCTGCTGGTACCACCACAGAGGATACCAGAGTTGAAGAAAGTGACTTAAGAAAAAAGCTCAAATCATCTGATTTGATCACTGTTAAAAAGGAACAAATATAGTGGGTTTGTTATTGAATATTTTTAGTACAATAATAAAAACAAACAACAGAAAATGTGTACTTAGTGAAATGAACAATTGAAAATTTTTACAAAATTAAATGAAAGATTTTGCAGTGTTGAACTAAATAAAACAATTTGTTAAATATTATTAATATTATAAAAGTGATTAAAATTAGTTTCCAAATGCTTACAAACTCAATTTTAAACATTTTCCTTCAAAAATATTAATTTTTAACTTGAACTTGCAGAAAGCAAACAACGAATGAGACCACAAAGCATAAAACGAAAACACATGAACATTTGTACAAAATTAAATGGAGGAATTTGTGGTATTGAATTAAAAAACACAATGCGAAAAGGATTATTAGTATTAATAAAGTGACTAAAATTTGATTTCAATTGATTAGAGACTTTCGCAAATATTAATTTTTACCATTTATTTCCAAAAACTAGGCTGCGAATGAGACCACAAGGAATAAAACGTAATTACTTTAAAATAATACCACACGAAAGAAAAAGTAAAGAGGATTTGATGACTGTGTGAGCGAGACCTCTAAAAACACCACAAAATCACAATTATCTTCCGTCTTACTTTGTGCTCGTGTCACCTCTGGTCTCCTCTGTGGTACCACTTCAGTTTTATCAGAAGATTTAAATATTAATGTTGATCTTGGTGTTTAAGTTCAATTTATCCTATTTATTTTATATATTATATTTTATTTATCCTATTTATCCTATTTATATTGATCTTTTGGAAAAGTTATTATTATTATTATTATTATTGTTAAGTATTTTTATACGCCAGTATTTATATGCTAATGTAAACACTTCTCAATTTTTCTTAAACAATATAATTTTTATATTTTACGATACACGTTACCTACTGAATTTAAAATTTAACAATATTTGTAATGTAATTACAAATTAAAAATATTTTTTTTAGCTAAAATTTAATGTTTTATTACATTGGCGATATTAGACAAGTAATTTGGCGAGGAGGCTGAAAATAAATCTGACAATACTGCTCATTATATATAATTTAAATATATATATATATATATTATATATATAAATAATTATAAATTAAACTAGTTTTGCACTAGTGATGAGTTAGAAATTTAAAGGTAAAAATTGGGAGCACTGTTGCCAGAAAGTTTTACAAAAAATCTGCATAATATCTGAAAAACTTTTAAAAAATCTGCAACAATAAATACACCTTCATTTTGATTTGTTTTTCATTTTGTTTTCCTATTAACATTAATTATCTTGCTTCACAAAAACATATCCTAATATTACAAATTCTTTAATAAAAATAAACATTAACAAAAGGATAGATACAAATATATGAACAAGTTTTCTACAAATATATTACAAAAGGGTACATATATGTACATACAAATCTATGCATAGAAATATACACATACATATATCGCACACTAAATCATAAACAGCCACAACTCAAAAAATGCCAGATGTTCAGGAGTGGCAAAAAACTGTTCAAGAAGACTTTGATGCAAAAGAAATTTTTGCGGTCCATGAAAGAACAAAACCATTTTCTTATTTTGAGTTTTAATTGTTTATGATTTAGTGTGCGATATGTATCTGTATATTTTTGCATATACTTGTTACTTTCTTTTTAACATTGTTATGTTGGTTGTAAAATTAAGCGTCAATAACTATTTATTTGTTAGTGTTTCTTATATGCATGCTTCTGACAGTAACACTATGGTTATTTCTTTTACGGAGTAAAGAAAAACATGAAATATTGATGTTATAGAATCATTTCAGAAAATCTACAATTTGGCAGTGAAAATCTGCAAATCTCACTTTATAATTTTCGCAATGAAAAATCAGCAAAATGCAGTGATATCTGCAAATCTGGCAACAGTGGCTATGAATAACATTTGGAAGAATTAAGAATACTTGTAGTAAGGAAAACAATAGAAAAGAACACAAAGCAAACAAAAACACAAAAATTTTTAACAATTAAAAATGTTTAACATTTCGTCGGTTGGTTATTGGTTTGCGGCAAAGTATATTCAAAATACGTTATGAGTGAGTGCAGCAAACCAATAACAAACCGAGGATTTATTAACGCACTGAAGGCCAATTTCACTAACTCTATTTAAATATCAATTCATATTTAAATTGCGATTTTCACTAATTTTTGTTGGAAAAATTACTTTTAAATATGAATTGATATTTAAATAAGTTGGTGAAGTAGGCTCTGATAAACCCAAATTACTATTTTTCATCTTCAGTAAAATATTTTTGTTATTAAAAATACATTGAAATTGATTACACAGTGTGACCAAAAAAATACCTGTCACGTGTTACCATTTTTCTGGTAGATATTGTCGAGTATAACAACAATCTGTATTTGAAATTTTCCAAACACCTATTCAGTTACGAGTAAAAAATCAGTTTTTCGTACCCGTAAGCACTTCTCAACCTCCAATTAACTTAAATATCAACCGATTTGAAATTTATATGTGAAAAATGTGGCTCTGAACGAAGAAAGTTTTGCGACCAGTGTTGTACCAAAATTGTACTTTCATCCTGGAAGCTTAAATACACAGAAAGCTCAATAGATCAGGCCGGCCGGTACTTTTTTTTAACAAAAAGTCTTCTAATAAAATATTTAATAATTCAGTAAATTTCTGAGGAATATTTTAACACAAACCTGTGAATTACTCTTAAGCAATTATGTTTTATAAATAAAGTCATAAATAGTATGGTCCCAATACAAAAATACTGCCTAAAAACGAATCCAAAGTAGAAAAATTATGAAAAAACCGAAAAAATTATATTTGGAGAAAAAATACAGAGATATACATATCTGAAATTTACTGAAACAAAATATATATGATTCAAAAGGTCTTAGAGCCTATTTAACCAACTTATTTAAATTCATATTTAAAAGTAATTTTTCCATACAAAAATCAATGAAAATCGACATTTAAATATGAATTGATGTTTAAATAGTGTTGGTAAAATTGGCCCTTAGTCTCTTCTTTCTAAATCCATTTATAAATTTAAAATCGGTTGATACTTAAGTTAGTTAGGGGTTGATATGTGCCTGATTATTGTTATGCTCGACAATACCTACCAGAAAAATAATAACACGTCCCAGGTATTTCGATTTCATTAAAATTTGTCACACAGTGTTATTTTTAACCATTTTAAAAATTTTACTGAATAATTAAAATAATAATTTGTAATTATAAGTGCGTTAACAAATGTTAAACTTAAATTGTAACAATTCCCAAAAACAAAACACTAATAATGAAAAATATAATTAATAATTTTAACTAAATATAAGTTCAACTTTCCGTCTACTTAATCGTTGACGACCAGATATAAGACATAATCATATATATAATCGCTTACGATATTACAGTCCGAGTTTAGACGGGCGAATATTTGGAAGGAAAACATCTGGAATTCTCTTTTGTTGTTTTCTTCGCGTTCACACAGGCAAGCATATTTGTACATGCTCGTATGTATATGTAGCAAAAAATATGAAAACAAAACGTGTCGCCAAGTACCGAACACAAAAATGATTCTCTCTTCCCCACCCGTAAATTGCTATAAACTAAATGTTTTCGTGTCTAAAGTTTGTCTGCGTTTAGACTCTATAGTTTAGAGTCTAAAGCTGGGGTCACACGATTGGCACAATGTACCAATTTTCGTCGGCTCACTGAAATAAATTCATAAGTAACAAAGTAAATTTGCCTTATTTCTCAACTAATTGAAATATAATTACATAACTGCGCCACACTGCATTAGTGATAAAGCCATATAGACTTATTCAAGAATTAATTAAGTAATAATGTCATTTTGGCTTATTACTTATGACTCTATCGCAGTGAGCCGACGAAAATTGGTACATTGTGCCAATCGTGTGACCATAGCTTAAAGCCTGGTACTCTGTTCACAATTTCGTGCGAAATGCTGTCAAACTACATATAAAAGTATTTGGTGTGAAATATTTGCGAAATAAATTCGCAAAAGTAGTACTCTGTTCTTGTTGTGAAAAACACGTAAAATCATGTCTTTCCATGCAAAATTAGTCTGGCATCATTTTAGTTTAGCTGCGAAACAACATGAGCAGTGCTTTTTTCGCACGGAATTTTAACAATGTTGCATACTTTCAAGCAATAAAAGCAAGAAATTTATAAAAAAAACCGCGAGTTGGGCTACATGTCAAATTTTTCACGCGAAATAATCAATGGTGCTGAAAATTTTTCACAACTTTGAACAGCGTACCAGCCTTAAACGCAGACATACTTAGGCGTCATTTTCGCTCATGTAATCATCGTTGACGAGGAAATAGTCGATATAATCGTCCACATAGTTGCATTGCGTGAGCGGCAAGCTAAGCGACATAGACGCTGCATAGTGTGCGATATTCGAGGCATTTGTTCGGAAATGTCATTAATGTCTTATTCCATATTTTCCTTACATATTGTCGAGCATTTAACATTGTCGCGCACCTGTCATTGTGAATATCTTAAAGACGTATCAAATTGCGCATTTTAATGTTATTATTTATTACTACATATATACATATGTGTATATATGTAGTATTTAAAATATTTAAAATTTTTTAATTAAACACATATGAGTAATAAATATTGCGTGTTCCAACCACATCCAATTTAAATTTATTTTATTACTTTGTTTTTCGTTTTCTCTATTCCAAAATTATACTTTGTTGAACAGGAAATTTTATTAAGATATTCACTATTGTTGGTTTTAATCGATTAAAAAGGACTTAATTCTTTAGCGAACAAAATGTGATTCAACGTCAGGCATCCTCAAAACACCGCATATGGGAATTGCTCTTAATAATAGAAGTATTAAGAGAGTGTTAGGTGCTTTGGCGATGCATGTTCTAAATTAGCGATACAAGTTATACGATTTTACATGACACCATGGATTTTTGCAATAAATTCATACATAAAAAGCCTTACTTTCTACTTTTGTACGCGTTACAAGCACCATGAAAGAAAGTCAGCTGTTCTTGAAGATGTTAAATAATACTTTATTTCTTACGTTATCGATAAATATTATTTTGCCGTGAATAATTTTTTTCTTTTTTTTCAATAAAAAAAATTTTTTAGTAAAAAAAACTTGTTTAATAAAATATGTGAATATTTTCATTAATGCGATGAATTTTAATTAACTTTTCACCACACTTTTCTCAGTAACAAATTTTGCATATAAGTTATCGATTACTTTTACGACTAACTCCACAAATTCTTTTAAAAACTCGATTTCACATTTTGTAATAAAATTATATTGAAAAAAAAAATGTTTCCTCGAATATTTAGTTTTATTAGAACACATTTTTTGTGCAATTTTCAATTTTTGTTATTAGCTCAGCATTTTAATATCTCTGCTTGCATTTTACTTATAGTATCAGTGTAAACATGAACAATATCTACAATAGACTTTTGTTCTCTTTTTTAAACACGGAGAGAATTTCATAATATTTTGATTCTGCAAGGTCTTATTACTTTGTATTACCATGTAAAGGCACCTTAATGTTAGAATTACTGAAATCGTGTCGTGCTGTTGCGTGTCAGCTGACAAAATCCGTAACTCTTAACAACGTTTTGGCAACGTTTGCTAAGTAAAAATACGGATAGATTTTTACGTATCTACATATAAAGAGAAACACATTAACAGCTGACACTTTCGCTGGCAGCCTCACTGTTTCACAAACATCCAGACTTAAACGATACGACAACTTCAAAAGTAAGACGATACGATTTGACTAACGAAGCCATAAGCATGTGTGTGATTTTGTTGTCCACAATTGTGGCAGGCTGTGCGGTTCACGTCCCAGCACCTGTGTCGTGATATAAATAGCAAAGCTATAAAAATACTATTTTATATTTGAATTCTATAACTTTACGCTGGGAAATTTCGGTTGAAAGATGGTGAGAATTTAGAACTTCATATATACGTATGTATATTATCAACATAGAGATCATCAATATATTTTTTGTTCAATAGATTTCGACGCAAATGACGAAATTAAAAAAACAGCCTCTTAAAAATTAAATGTACTATTACATCTTCAGATTACATTTCGACATTAATATCATTTATTATTTTAAGAACATAAGTTTTATCATTGCATTTTGACTAAAACTGTGATAATGTGAATAAATATTATAAGGGCTTCCATTGTTCAAGGACTCTATATACAATAGTTTGACGATACAACTAAAATTTTGGAGAAATTTATAGAATTTTTACGGCAGCTGTTACAACGAAATTTATTTATTTCTTTTAATAAATCGTCAAAAACATTCATTGGACATCTTTACTTTCCCCATCGTAACCGAACAATTGTCAGTTCCCAAATCCTACTAAGTTTTTAATACTTAACAACGTAAATAGTACAAGAATACTTATTATTGGAATAAGAAAAGTTTCCGTATTAATGCGAGCCATAACCGCCAAAATGCTTAAGCAAGATAATTTTTGAGCTTAATTTTTTTACGAAAATCGATTATCTGCGATCGTAACTAATAAAAATATGCCGCTTATGCTTTTTTGGCGGTTATGGCTCTAATGGTCAACAAGTGACAGAACAGGAGTGAGAATGCGACAGTGCCAGCTTATATTCAATAGTACCAAAAATTACACAATTGTGCCACATTTCCCATCACAGGTTCTTACCATTATCCAGTAAATGAGAAGACGAACTGAGAGAGAAAACTGATAGTACATTTACAGACCAACCTAAATTACGACGCAAAGCGTTGCCTGGCTGTCAAAATTTCTCATGCCCATACAAAATGTATGAAACCAACCGAAATAACGCGGCGCCAACGTTTTGCAATTGGAAAATCCAATTTTGACAGCGCGTAAAGAAGTGACGTTGGCTGCAAAAGTACTTTTGTTTTTGTTAAGTAATGTAACTTTAGCTACTTTCAAGTCAATTTAGCGTTTTTATTTCTTATTTCTATTTCAAGTTTTTTATTAATCAAAGTGAGTAAACATTACTGTTTCTGGCGCACCGTTAACGCTCTAATTTAGGTTACTCATTTCAGCGTAAAAGCTAAGCGCTAAATTACGTTGAGCTTTGCGTCGTAATTTAGGTTGGTCTCTTACCAGCGATGCCAAACGCGCGTTTTTTCGTCTTTTTAGCATTTGAATTGCAGAACTATTGGACAATTTATATAAGTTGTTACAAAGTTTGACAAATAACATAGAAACAAAAACTAAGGATTTTGATTAATTGGAAGGTAATTCTGATTCTGTATTAAATGATTTTGGTTATTTAGGATATAATTTCAAAGAAACAATATTATAAAATCTAAAAAAAGTTACAAAAAAATCAATTGTATTTATTAAAATTTAATTTAGAGCGTAGGAAAATAGAGCGTTTAGGCTATAAATAGTTGACAATGCTGCAACTTAACGCGTTCTAGCGCCTTTTGTAAAGGTTAATAGCGCGTTTGGTTTATAAATAGTTGGCATCGCTGACATTTACTCATTATCAGTGTTGTCAGATATGGCGATATCTCGCCAAACGTTGCGACAAAACTTTGTTTTTGGCGATGAAAATTTTGAAATGGCGATTAACGATTTACTTGGCGATATTTGAAATCTTTGGCGATATTTTTGGCTATATTTTACGATTTAATAAAATAGAATAATGTTAAAAACATGAAATTTTTTTGATAAGGATTTTTTTTTTCAATATAAAATATTTCGTGCAAAATATTATAAATGGTGTAACTTTTTATGTCAAAAGAAATTTTCTGAAATTGAAGAAGTTTTAAACAAAATTAAAGACCACAAAATCTTATTTGGTGTTTATGAAGCATAGTGGGGAAAACTTTCTTTTATAAATTGGAACCAACATTTTGATAGTGAAGCTCCAAAAAGCCTGCACGAGTTCTCGCTTAAAATACATGATTACGACGATGCTGCTGGTACCACCACAGAGGATACCAGAGTTGAAGAAAGTGACTTAAGAAAAAAGCTCAAATCATCTGATTTGATCACTGTTAAAAAGGAACAAATATAGTGGGTTTGTTATTGAATATTTTTAGTACAATAATAAAAACAAACAACAGAAAATGTGTACTTAGTGAAATGAACAATTGAAAATTTTTACAAAATTAAATGAAAGATTTTGCAGTGTTGAACTAAATAAAACAATTTGTTAAATATTATTAATATTATAAAAGTGATTAAAATTAGTTTCCAAATGCTTACAAACTCAATTTTAAACATTTTCCTTCAAAAATATTAATTTTTAACTTGAACTTGCAGAAAGCAAACAACGAATGAGACCACAAAGCATAAAACGAAAACACATGAACATTTGTACAAAATTAAATGGAGGAATTTGTGGTATTGAATTAAAAAACACAATGCGAAAAGGATTATTAGTATTAATAAAGTGACTAAAATTTGATTTCAATTGATTAGAGACTTTCGCAAATATTAATTTTTACCATTTATTTCCAAAAACTAGGCTGCGAATGAGACCACAAGGAATAAAACGTAATTACTTTAAAATAATACCACACGAAAGAAAAAGTAAAGAGGATTTGATGACTGTGTGAGCGAGACCTCTAAAAACACCACAAAATCACAATTATCTTCCGTCTTACTTTGTGCTCGTGTCACCTCTGGTCTCCTCTGTGGTACCACTTCAGTTTTATCAGAAGATTTAAATATTAATGTTGATCTTGGTGTTTAAGTTCAATTTATCCTATTTATTTTATATATTATATTTTATTTATCCTATTTATCCTATTTATATTGATCTTTTGGAAAAGTTATTATTATTATTATTATTATTGTTAAGTATTTTTATACGCCAGTATTTATATGCTAATGTAAACACTTCTCAATTTTTCTTAAACAATATAATTTTTATATTTTACGATACACGTTACCTACTGAATTTAAAATTTAACAATATTTGTAATGTAATTACAAAATAAAAATATTTTTTTTAGCTAAAATTTAATGTTTTATTACATTGGCGATATTAGACAAGTAATTTGGCGAGGAGGCTGAAAATAAATCTGACAATACTGCTCATTATATATAATTTAAATATATATATATATATATTATATATATAAATAATTATAAATTAAACTAGTTTTGCACTAGTGATGAGTTAGAAATTTAAAGGTAAAAATTGGGAGCACTGTTGCCAGAAAGTTTTACAAAAAATCTGCATAATATCTGAAAAACTTTTAAAAAATCTGCAACAATAAATACACCTTCATTTTGATTTGTTTTTCATTTTGTTTTCCTATTAACATTAATTATCTTGCTTCACAAAAACATATCCTAATATTACAAATTCTTTAATAAAAATAAACATTAACAAAAGGATAGATACAAATATATGAACAAGTTTTCTACAAATATATTACAAAAGGGTACATATATGTACATACAAATCTATGCATAGAAATATACACATACATATATCGCACACTAAATCATAAACAGCCACAACTCAAAAAATGCCAGATGTTCAGGAGTGGCAAAAAACTGTTCAAGAAGACTTTGATGCAAAAGAAATTTTTGCGGTCCATGAAAGAACAAAACCATTTTCTTATTTTGAGTTTTAATTGTTTATGATTTAGTGTGCGATATGTATCTGTATATTTTTGCATATACTTGTTACTTTCTTTTTAACATTGTTATGTTGGTTGTAAAATTAAGCGTCAATAACTATTTATTTGTTAGTGTTTCTTATATGCATGCTTCTGACAGTAACACTATGGTTATTTCTTTTACGGAGTAAAGAAAAACATGAAATATTGATGTTATAGAATCATTTCAGAAAATCTACAATTTGGCAGTGAAAATCTGCAAATCTCACTTTATAATTTTCGCAATGAAAAATCAGCAAAATGCAGTGATATCTGCAAATCTGGCAACAGTGGCTATGAATAACATTTGGAAGAATTAAGAATACTTGTAGTAAGGAAAACAATAGAAAAGAACACAAAGCAAACAAAAACACAAAAATTTTTAACAATTAAAAATGTTTAACATTTCGTCGGTTGGTTATTGGTTTGCGGCAAAGTATATTCAAAATACGTTATGAGTGAGTGCAGCAAACCAATAACAAACCGAGGATTTATTAACGCACTGAAGGCCAATTTCACTAACTCTATTTAAATATCAATTCATATTTAAATTGCGATTTTCACTAATTTTTGTTGGAAAAATTACTTTTAAATATGAATTGATATTTAAATAAGTTGGTGAAGTAGGCTCTGATAAACCCAAATTACTATTTTTCATCTTCAGTAAAATATTTTTGTTATTAAAAATACATTGAAATTGATTACACAGTGTGACCAAAAAAATACCTGTCACGTGTTACCATTTTTCTGGTAGATATTGTCGAGTATAACAACAATCTGTATTTGAAATTTTCCAAACACCTATTCAGTTACGAGTAAAAAATCAGTTTTTCGTACCCGTAAGCACTTCTCAACCTCCAATTAACTTAAATATCAACCGATTTGAAATTTATATGTGAAAAATGTGGCTCTGAACGAAGAAAGTTTTGCGACCAGTGTTGTACCAAAATTGTACTTTCATCCTGGAAGCTTAAATACACAGAAAGCTCAATAGATCAGGCCGGCCGGTACTTTTTTTTAACAAAAAGTCTTCTAATAAAATATTTAATAATTCAGTAAATTTCTGAGGAATATTTTAACACAAACCTGTGAATTACTCTTAAGCAATTATGTTTTATAAATAAAGTCATAAATAGTATGGTCCCAATACAAAAATACTGCCTAAAAACGAATCCAAAGTAGAAAAATTATGAAAAAACCGAAAAAATTATATTTGGAGAAAAAATACAGAGATATACATATCTGAAATTTACTGAAACAAAATATATATGATTCAAAAGGTCTTAGAGCCTATTTAACCAACTTATTTAAATTCATATTTAAAAGTAATTTTTCCATACAAAAATCAATGAAAATCGACATTTAAATATGAATTGATGTTTAAATAGTGTTGGTAAAATTGGCCCTTAGTCTCTTCTTTCTAAATCCATTTATAAATTTAAAATCGGTTGATACTTAAGTTAGTTAGGGGTTGATATGTGCCTGATTATTGTTATGCTCGACAATACCTACCAGAAAAATAATAACACGTCCCAGGTATTTCGATTTCATTAAAATTTGTCACACAGTGTTATTTTTAACCATTTTAAAAATTTTACTGAATAATTAAAATAATAATTTGTAATTATAAGTGCGTTAACAAATGTTAAACTTAAATTGTAACAATTCCCAAAAACAAAACACTAATAATGAAAAATATAATTAATAATTTTAACTAAATATAAGTTCAACTTTCCGTCTACTTAATCGTTGACGACCAGATATAAGACATAATCATATATATAATCGCTTACGATATTACAGTCCGAGTTTAGACGGGCGAATATTTGGAAGGAAAACATCTGGAATTCTCTTTTGTTGTTTTCTTCGCGTTCACACAGGCAAGCATATTTGTACATGCTCGTATGTATATGTAGCAAAAAATATGAAAACAAAACGTGTCGCCAAGTACCGAACACAAAAATGATTCTCTCTTCCCCACCCGTAAATTGCTATAAACTAAATGTTTTCGTGTCTAAAGTTTGTCTGCGTTTAGACTCTATAGTTTAGAGTCTAAAGCTGGGGTCACACGATTGGCACAATGTACCAATTTTCGTCGGCTCACTGAAATAAATTCATAAGTAACAAAGTAAATTTGCCTTATTTCTCAACTAATTGAAATATAATTACATAACTGCGCCACACTGCATTAGTGATAAAGCCATATAGACTTATTCAAGAATTAATTAAGTAATAATGTCATTTTGGCTTATTACTTATGACTCTATCGCAGTGAGCCGACGAAAATTGGTACATTGTGCCAATCGTGTGACCATAGCTTAAAGCCTGGTACTCTGTTCACAATTTCGTGCGAAATGCTGTCAAACTACATATAAAAGTATTTGGTGTGAAATATTTGCGAAATAAATTCGCAAAAGTAGTACTCTGTTCTTGTTGTGAAAAACACGTAAAATCATGTCTTTCCATGCAAAATTAGTCTGGCATCATTTTAGTTTAGCTGCGAAACAACATGAGCAGTGCTTTTTTCGCACGGAATTTTAACAATGTTGCATACTTTCAAGCAATAAAAGCAAGAAATTTATAAAAAAAACCGCGAGTTGGGCTACATGTCAAATTTTTCACGCGAAATAATCAATGGTGCTGAAAATTTTTCACAACTTTGAACAGCGTACCAGCCTTAAACGCAGACATACTTAGGCGTCATTTTCGCTCATGTAATCATCGTTGACGAGGAAATAGTCGATATAATCGTCCACATAGTTGCATTGCGTGAGCGGCAAGCTAAGCGACATAGACGCTGCATAGTGTGCGATATTCGAGGCATTTGTTCGGAAATGTCATTAATGTCTTATTCCATATTTTCCTTACATATTGTCGAGCATTTAACATTGTCGCGCACCTGTCATTGTGAATATCTTAAAGACGTATCAAATTGCGCATTTTAATGTTATTATTTATTACTACATATATACATATGTGTATATATGTAGTATTTAAAATATTTAAAATTTTTTAATTAAACACATATGAGTAATAAATATTGCGTGTTCCAACCACATCCAATTTAAATTTATTTTATTACTTTGTTTTTCGTTTTCTCTATTCCAAAATTATACTTTGTTGAACAGGAAATTTTATTAAGATATTCACTATTGTTGGTTTTAATCGATTAAAAAGGACTTAATTCTTTAGCGAACAAAATGTGATTCAACGTCAGGCATCCTCAAAACACCGCATATGGGAATTGCTCTTAATAATAGAAGTATTAAGAGAGTGTTAGGTGCTTTGGCGATGCATGTTCTAAATTAGCGATACAAGTTATACGATTTTACATGACACCATGGATTTTTGCAATAAATTCATACATAAAAAGCCTTTGGACATTACACTCAAATTAAAATTAAAAATTGAAAGAAAAAATTTAAAATTAAAATTAAAATTTTAAGGAACATAAATAATATGAGTATTTCACAATCTACATTTAGCCAAAGTAAAATTAAATTAAAATTATTTTAGAATTTTAAAGTTTTGCTTTTTTGTACTAGTTTTATGGTTGCTTTTTTAACAAAATAATGGTAAACATAAAAAAGTCGGATGATGTTTAAAGGCAAGGAATTTCTATCAAAAAAGTTGTTGTTAATGAAATTGGACTTACCTATTGTTGAAATGGTAGAGACACGTTCAAACTTCGATTCTGTGGTTTTATGCAACGTTTTAACTGTATCAATCAAATCACCTAAAAACATGTAACAAGAAGGTTATATCAAAAGAAGGATATAAGATACATACATAAAGTAATAATGTATCTTAAGCTAAATGCTGGTATTGACTTATGCCGAAATTTAACGTTGCCTTAAGACACTTTTGAAAATTCAGTCAGTAAATTTCTAGACAAATTCTCTCTTTATTAATGTTCACATCAAAAAAAATTCCAAATTTTTCGAAATTTTTAATATTTATTTTCCATAACAGGTGCATATGTTCAATATCAATAACATACGAACTGTGTTATGGGTTCCAGCTAAGGTATGCGACAGACTCATTCAGGGTCTCACCAAAAATATGCTCCTTGAGTATAGAAAAAAGTTAAAGTATTCGGTATTTTAATATCTAGGTGTACAGTAGTGCGAAAAACCAAGTTCCGGCCTTCCACACAATATTTACACGAAGTTTTTCGTCCTGCCTTTACTTCCCTCATAACTTTGTACCAAGGTTGGAAACCGAAACGAATAACGGTATCTGTATTGAAACCGCAAAAATATTTTTTTTTTAATTTCCGTATCGGTAACGGTATTTTTTTTTTATTTCGTTATCGGTATTACCGGTACATACCGTTATCGAGTCTGAAGTACCGGTATACCGATATTACTGTTAAATTTATTAATTCGGACAGTGGACATATATTTATTTTTTATTTATTAACATGTAAAAACATATAACCTTATGTTTCTATATATTGTTACGGAAATGGCCGTCGACAGGGTTAATGCAAGTGTTACGCGAAAGTATTCCTACAGGCTCAATAAAAAGAACAATCTAGATTAGTGAACCGCACGCTATACCAGTGATGGGTAATTGGAAATCTTGATTTCGTGCCGAATCTGTTTCCAAATAGTGCCAAAATCACTTGAATAGTGCCAAACCACTTTTTGTATAATTTAAATGTTGGTACTTGATGTTCTTTTAGTATACTATGGTCCTTGAATGATACATTATTGTGTATAGCTAGAAAATTAGATGGATAAACACGTTCCAAAATTAGTTGTTTACATACACATATAGAAATATATGTATAATTTATTAATACCTTGTATGCACTTATTTACAAGAAATAAAAATACTTATGATCTGAACAATCTATACTTCTATACTAATATTATAAAGCTGAAAAGTTTATATGTTTTTATGCTTATATGTTTGTAAGAAGTAATCTCCGGAACTGCCGGTCCGATTTTCAAAATTTTTTCAACAAAATGAAGAATGGAACCTCCTACCGGAAATAGGATATGTAAGCTTTAACTAAAGTGGGTTTATAGTGTCCACGGGCGCTAAACCTCCTATACTCGTAATATATTAATTATCACCGGGAGAAATGTATTCGCGTACGTGTATTCATTTGTATAAGAAACCGAATTTTGTGTGTTAGTGTTTTTTATACATTTGACATTTGCTTGTTTTTTTATAGTTGTGTATGTACTAGTTTTGTGCTGCTAATGCGGGGTTGCAAGTGGTTGAAAAATTATGCTAACCGAAAACTATTTTTTCACCGAATTTGCCCACAAGGTTCCATGTTATGCCAGCATATTGAAATTATTTTTACGTCTCCGATACTCTTCAAAACTCACTCACACTTATGATGACGAATTTTTTACATCTTCAAAGTGTGATATAGATTTGTATTCAGTTTAAATTTTTCTGCGTGTTTTCTTAAGTTTGAAAACATTTGTGTAATACCCCTTTTAGACACAGAAAGTTTACTTTGCAAAGTCTTAATTTAAACTTTGCGTGTCTAAAAGAGGTATAACAAAAGGAGCATTATTATTTGTGTCTCCACTTAGAACATGTTCTTATGCAAACTATGGAAACCAACTCAAATAAAAGTCCTTGAAGTTATATTTAGTTTTCTAATATGACAAAAAAAAATAAAAAAATGAAAAAAGACTATTGTATTTCTTAATTCTACAAATTTATCCTGGGAAATTTCGGTTGAAAGATGGTGAGAATTTCGAACTTCATATGTATATTATAACATAGAGATCATCAATATATTTTTTGTTCAAAAAATGTCGACACAAATGACGAAAGCCTCCTAAAAATTAAATGTGCTCTAACATCTTCAGATTGCATTTCTATGGGAATACAAATTTTGGCTTGGGGATTGAGGAATTCATTAGGGATAATTTTTATGTTATGGGAATTTTATGGGGATTTGTATTTCACGTAATATTTTTTAGATTATTTTCATTTCAATACATTTTCCAATTTTTATTTCATAAATAATATAAAATGTTAACAGAAACGCTTAACAATGAACTCGTTTTTAACATTTGTTGCTGGTAAGACTTAAACAAGGTTTATTACAAGACATATCGAACAGGTACTCGCATTGGCTAGATTGCTCATCAGCTGATTTTTTGGTTTAAACGTATGTATATAACTTCCAAAATTAGTTCTTTAAAATTTTATATATTTGTAACAACTCAAACATGTTTTGGGTAGAAGTTTATTCATATCAAGATGCCGTTGGATCACGGCCGTCTAAAGAACTGTAATGATTTAAAATGTACTTTGTGTATCAAGGAGCAACGCTTGCGTGGAACGAGTTTTTTTCGACAAGGAACTCAGTAAAAACTAAAATTAGAAACAAAATTCAGTGCGAATTGCTCGAATCTTTGTTAAGAATTAATATACATTTTAAAAATAATGGAATTTGCTGTGACACTTTTGATCCATCTCCAGAAATGGTAAAATTCTTTAACTCTAAGAGTATGCTCCAAAAAAGTTCTTTAAATAACGATACAGAAGATTTGGACTCTGAACTTTTTGATTTTATTAATCTCATTAACTAATTTGTTAGAAAAATAAACACAAAATGTACATATTTAAGTATAAACCATGTGTACAAATAATATGAACCAAAGTGCAAATAAAATATTAAGAAGAAAATAATTAAATAAATTAAAATAGTATTATTCTTAGTAGGGATTTTTGGGGATAGTACAAATTACTTTTTAGGGAATTTTGTGGATCAAAATTTTCAAATTGGGGATGACAGTCGAAAGAAATCTGGGAATCCTGTGGACAACACAATCATACACATGCTTATATAATAAATTTCTACAACAAAAAATAATTATGGAAGCTAATAAATATTTCGTGAAAAAAAAATGCTTTTGGCAATATGCAATTCATTTTATGTTATGAATCATTTACAAATAATAAGTGAACTTTATTTGCTGGTTGCTAAGCGATGTCTACATGCATTTCATTGTTGCTTTAACAAATCGTTCATGCTTGATTTACAAAACCGTTTTGAGAATTTTTAATTTGAGTTTGTTAAAAAAAAACAAAGACAAAAAGTTGTAAATATGTATACTTTAAGTTGTATTAAACAAATTATTATAGTATACCACTGCATCTAGCGATAAAAAGTTATATTAACTTCTCACATCATTAATTTTTTCCTATAATATCTTTTTAATAGCTGAATTCTGAAGATGTTCATCAAATAAATTATTTGGCGTTGAAAAACGCCCTTTTCGAATTTTTTTTTAATATTAATTTTCGTATATTCTTTTTTGCACAACGATGTTTTATATAATATTGTGAAAGCTTATTTTTTTCATATTGCAACATAAGATGAAATGCTTAACATTTTTAAAATCCTTAACTATTTGCTGTAAAATTTTTCCCACAGCGCTGGCTATGTCATTGGCTAATCGACCACTATGTTATTCGTTCCAAATAGTGCAGAAGTTTTTTCGATTCTTTTTTGTTTTGCGAACATACTGTTGCCGTCATATTAAAAACGGAAAATTTCCTTTTATAATAATAAATAGACGAAAGCCCTTTGGTAATGTAAAAACAAACAAATTACTATGGTGTCTTTGGCTTTAATCGCTCTGTCTTTTTCACGCTCGACTTTGCAATTAATTTTTTCACGGCAACGTTCTTCATTTTTTTTTTAACTTTTCATCAAAAGTATGTTTGCTCTTTTGGAACAATACACAACTATCGCACTGATCTGTTTTTGGCACAAAAAGTCCGAGATTGAATTCTTTTTAAAAATACCTATAAACGGCGATAATGATGTGGAATGTGCAGGAAACTTTTGTTGAAAAAAAATCGTTAATCGTTAATCCTTCCTCCAAATACTGACGTGATGTTCAAGCCCTGCAATAATGCGAATCAACTACTGTGAAACTTTTTATATGTTCTTTTCTGCTTTCCTTCGCTTCGTTTAAAATATCATGCTCAACATGCCTGCCCTTTCGTAATTCATTCATTCATAAAACATAACACCTGTGGATGGATCGCAAAGGTGATGGAAATGATAATATGTATATTGTATATTTGGATATACTTAAAATATTAAAAAAAATGTTTGACACACCCGTTGCATTAAATTTTCTTTTAAGTTTTTGAAGTAGTACCTTAACCTTTTCAGTTTTTTTGTAGAATGTCTCTCAATTCTTTTTTTGACGCTGTGGACCGACACAAATTTGCTATAAAAATTATTCTTTTGGCTGTCTGTGAGCGACCAGAATTCCTTAAAAATTTGTTGTCGGTGATTTCCAGAAAATAATTCACTACATGAAAAATAATATTCAGATGTGCATGCAGGTTTCTTCGCCATACTTTCTAAATTTTTACGCATATACTGCTTCGGCTCTGAAGTATTTGGAATGACAAAATACGGAATATTAAGTAAATCGTCGGAGTCAAAGTCGGCTATACATAAATAAAACATTTTTTAAGACATTCTTACAGAGATGTGCGTTTCTTGGCGTTACTCATCAGGCTAGTATGATTAAAATTCCTTTCGTTCTTTATTGTTTCCTGTTTTATGCAATCGAGCAACTGATAACAAAGAAAATATTAAGAAATCAGTAATTACTGAATACAAAGAATAAAAAAATGTATTCGAATAATTTTAAAAAAGTGCTAAAAATGACACGCATATGTAGGTATGAGTTAAATTTTTTTATTAACACACAAAAAATAATTCATTGCACAAGGAAAACAAATAGTTTTAATAACAAACTTACTGCCAGTTCATAGAAGCTATGTAAAAATTCTCGTCTGCTTATTTATATTGAAAACAAGAACAAAGCACTCAAAATTTATTTTTGTTTTCAATGTAAATAACCAGACGAGAATTTTTACATGGCTTCTATGAACTGGCAGTAAGAAATATTATTAAAAACCGAAAGGAAGTAAATTAAAAAAAGTTACGTTTTTATACACATTTACAAAAAATTTTTAATATGTCATTGATTTCTTTTAAAATAGTAATTTAAAAATTAATTAAATTAATTAATTAAATTAAATTTTTTACTTTTGATAAGAGAACAAGTAGAAAAATATCTTTTATCTTTATCTGTCAGTGATGCCGTTAAGTTAAAAAAGGATTAAAAAGCATATCCAGTTTGTGTATTCTTTTCTTTGATATTTCCAAATAGTCTAAATCAACCTTAAAATTTTTGAAGATTTTTATATCAGTACAATTTCTTACTTTATTGATACTTTTTTTTGAGATCAGCTAATAAAACATTGTCAGTTACTTCAGAAATTTAATCGAATACTTCATTGCACTTGAGATTATTTGCGAAATTTTTATTACAAAATAATTGTGAATTCAAAGTATTCTTTTAATCGTTTTTTGTGACATATTTTCAAAAGTTGTTATTGGAAAGCTTAGGAATAATATTATTTATTTATAACAATAATCAACAGATCCCATAGGGCTTTTGATTATATCTGTAGAAAAGCAGTTACTTTTTTAAACTCTACCAGGAATTGTAAGACACCTTCTGATTCCATTAAAGAGGGATTATCTTTTCAAAGCAAGAAAATAAACGATGAGTTGAGCGAAAATATACAAACAAACTTACGCAAGTATTTATAATTTGGAGTAATTTGAGTACTTAACATCCTATTTTTAACAAATTAAAAACTTTTGAACTGCAAAATACTTTTTATACAAAGTAGTTAAAAATTTTTTTCGAATATTGGGCAAAAAATATTCGAATAATATTTTATTCCAAAATGAAAAAAAGTTGTTCGAATATTCGAATCATTTTTGTTCGAAGGACAACACTAGTAATTACTAAGCGAAGGTTAATTTACAACTATCCTATTAAGCAACACTAGAAGATTAGTTACTTAGTAACAATAACATTTCACTGATATCATCGATTAGAAAAAACCCTGACACGATTAAAAAATAACGCCTTTTGCATACTGATTGTTTGTTATTGTTTTTTTGTTTTCTTTTTTGGTTTAATTTCATTTTCAAAGTCCATGTAAAGTAAAGAAAAATAAATAAAGCAAAAACAGACATTGCAAAGAGCTCTAAATTACTTCAAACTTTATTTAGACTTTCATATAGAACAAAATAAAAAATTACTTTTTTTTATTTAGTATTTTTGGTCCGTTTTTGTTCTATTTGCACGAGTTTTTGCATATAGAACACAATAAGATACCAAGCTTTTCACGAATGAGTTGTATAACACAAAGTCAATGTCTCATATTTCGAAAACTATAAATGATAAGAGCAAACTGATTACACAGATCGACAGATCTATAAAAGTTTACCTAAAAATCTAAAATTTTTTATATTTTGCTGTATAGAACACAATAACTTGCGAACGACAATATGTATATGCTATTGTTTTTGAAGAGATCAATAATACTTGAACTAAAGTTTCGATTCCAATCGTTACTGGGGAACGACTTATTCAGCTATCAAAATCCTATTTCAAAATGTATCTTAATTTAAAAAGATATCCGAAATGCAAGCGAAGCGTTAGCTTTGAAAATAAATTAAAGAGCTTTTCAAAGTCGTCTGAGAAGCTTTTCGAAGTTACTGCATGTAAATGCGTTTTGTTCAAGCTTTGTTTTTGTTCAAAGCCAAAAAAAGTTCTCATTAATAATATTTTTGTTAAATCAAAGAAATATCAGAAAAATGGTGTTGATAGGAAAGGAACAGCTAAAATAATGAAACGACAGCAGAGACAAATTGAACAGCTAGAAAGAACAGCAAAAACTCGTGCTCTCAGCATGAAAGCGATTCTGTAACAAAAAATTGTAAAGATGATTCTGTTTTTAAGTGTTACATAGATTCCATAACAGAAACATTCTCAACAAATACGCCCCCAATAGATATACCATCGACTTTGACGGCAAATCGGGATACATTGCGGTTGCCATTAGGTTCTAAGATCTGTGATAGATAAGGCTCAGCTGCTTCTCTAGCTTCGGCAGTTTTAACTGATATAAGCTTTATTTCTACAAAAGAATTTAACTTTTGTTGTTGACAAAAAGAAATTCACAGACCTGTGTCTAAAGTCCGGAGAGAAGCATCAAAAGATATTCGATGTATTATAATAAAAAAAGTATTTACTTTGATGGACGAAAAGACAAGACTCTAATAAACGAGATATTAGGGGATCTATATCATCGTAAAGAAGTTTTAGAAGAGCACATTTTAGTCTTAGCTGGACCAAGATCAATTTATTTGGGACACGCAATAGCATGTCGTATGTGGTACTACGAAAGAAATTCTAACTTCAATTACAACTTTGCTTGAGAATAAAGGTTGGAATTTAGATAACTTGATTTGCGTTGGGTGTGATAGAACTGCAACTAACATCGATTGGAAGGGTGGTGTAATTTTTTTTAATACGTATACTTATTTGTTGTATCTTCAAAAACGAACTAACAATAAGCATTCAAATCTTAAATCTAAATATAATTATTAGGCCCGACCAGTGTGAGACATAAACTAGTCATAGTAGTTAATAATAGATACGAGTCGTGCAAAGCAAAAAAAAATATCTCAAGCAGTTTCATCTGGAGTGTTAAGTGTCCCTCTTTTTTAAGCGGATGTGTCCAGTGAAGTTCAAGATATTACGAGCAAGCGAATGAGGGTGTGACTCGAGCTTTGTTAAATATTTGCCTGTGTATTTTGCAATTTCTTCAGTCACTTGTGGCATATTTAAATCACTATGTAAATTTTAGTTTCTTATGTACCATGGAGCCGATGTTATTAACCGTAAACAATTTTGTTTTGCCTTCGTTGGATTTTCTCTACGTTTGAAGCTGAAGCAGTGCCCCATAGCTGAATTCCGTAGCACCATATAAGTTTCAAAAGCTACTTTTATATCAGAAGTTTACAATCTGGACTCAGCGTAGAATTTCTACCAATTAGCCAATGTAACTGAGTTAATTTTATTTTCATTTGTGTTAGCTTAGAGACAATGTGGTGTTTCCATGTAACACATCGGTCAAGGTGTATACCAAGGTACTTCACATGTGAGTGTTGAGGAACAATTTGATTATATATTCTAATGGGGGGAAAAGGATCTTTTCGTAGAATAAATGTTACCTGAGCGCACTTGTGTTCGTTTACTTTTATTCTCTAAAAGTTTAGCATCGTGAGAGTTTTTGTGCATACTAAGGCATGCTGTATCAACGGCAAAAGTGGAATTGTGGATATTACTGCTCACAGGCATATCACAAGTATAAATCAAATACAAAATTGGTCCCAGTATACTCCCCTGTGACACACATGATGAAATTGATTCTGGCACACTCATGAAGTCACCTTCCACAACAGTGAACTTCCGGGCAAGAATATAACTTTGCAAAAGATTAAGAATGTTTATTGGTAGATATGTCTTCAATTATAAAATTAGGCCTTCATGCCACACTTTATCAAATGCCTGAGAAACATCAATGAAGAGGGCAGAACAATCTTTCTTTTCTTTAAATGTTCTTCTTATAAATGGAACCAATCTATGCGTTTGTTCAATGGTGCTATGCTGACTTCTAAAACCAAATTGACGATCTGGTATGCACGCATTATCAGTTATAAATGGGGACAATTTTATCATGAGTAGCTTTTCGAAGAGCTTTGACATTGTTGACAGGAAACTTATTGGCCTGTATGACTCAGCCTTGGTAAGATCTTTGCCCGGCTTTGGAATCATTTTGACCTTGGCAAGCTACCAGTGGTGTGGATAATACTCCAGTCGTAAAATGGCATTAAAAATGAATAACAGGATTCTTATTGCAAAACGAAGCAACTTCATCAGCATCTGATTACTAATTTCATCAATACCCGGAGCTTTCTTTGGGCTGAGTTCAGCAATTAGTTTTTGTACATCACGCAGCTTAAACTTCACGGGTCGAGGGAGTAGAGCAACTACACACAATCAACAACTCCCGTACATGTTTTAAAGTAAATACGGATTTTAAATGCTCAGCAAATATGTTATCTTTTTCAGTGCGCAGAGGTGGTTTAAACTTAAAGGGTGTTTTAAGCTTTCTCGCAGCGCGCCACAAAGCAACTCTTGAAGTCGTTTAGTGCACTCTTTAAACCTAATTTTATGTTGGGGTGATCTGTGTTGTTGCCATTGCCTTCTAGCTTTTTTTTCATATACGAGACGTTCCATATCCGTAGAATAAATTCTATTAACCCTAGTCTGCGGTTGGGAGGTAGTAGCATGTTCAGCAGCCTGCTTAATATTTTCGTTAAGATTCACAATGTTAGATTCAATATCATCGGATGTTCTTAGCGTTATGTTTTCCTTGCAATGACTACTAAGATATTTTTTGAATCTCAGCCAATGAACACGATTGATCATCTTCACATATGGGTGAGGTTAATCACTTTTTAGTGGGTTAAAGATTGTAACGAAAGTGGGAGAACGATCGAAGGAGACAGCTAGAGAAGTTTCAACGTGAACTAAATATTTTTCGTGACACCAAAACCTATAACATTCGGAATTTTTTGTATGTCTGTAGGCCAGTAAGTGGGCTCCTCACTTGAAATGACGTCCAAGCCCATTTTTGCAATTGTGTTGAACAACGCTCTTCCTCTAGGTGTAATAAGATGCGAACCCACGAAAACGTATGTTTTGCATGGTAGTCTCCAGCTGCTTCGAAACATAGTCCAAGCGATTTGTAGAAATACACGTATTAATCATCAGTGATTGAGAATCTTGAAAGGAAGTAAATTGATGATGTAACGAAATTTGTACAAAAATTTTCAACACAAATATTTGTTGCTTGTAGATGTTCTGTACAAATGTTATCAAGAATATAGTGTTTGGATCTTGACTTTATTATAATTGCTGATCCATCGCATGCTCTTCCTCTCGGGTCCTTGGTATCATACAAGGTGTAGTCATTCATTTTGAAAAGGCTTCTCGGAGTCAAATGAGTCTCAGAAACCAACATTATATCAATATTGTTTTCCAGAAGGAAGTGCTCGAGTTCATTTTTGTGTTGACGAATGCCGTTTTCTTTCCAGAAACATATTTTTAACGTGTTCATGGCTTGTTAATTAATGCTTGAAGCATCATGTTAGTCATATTTGTGGTAAAGTTGTTTACAGTTTGCACCAAATTATCAATAATGGCTTTAAGGCGACTGAAATTAAAGCCGGTGTTAGCATTTGTTGAATTACTTAGTGGGGACAGTTTCTGCGTGGGAATAGAATGGGCATACCATACACGTGAAGTACTTGGTTGGCTCATTGGAGGAAAAGTGGCGAAGTAAGCGTTTGCTGATTGAGCTGGAGCTAATTTAGGTTTTTGTCCCATAGTCTGTTTATTGAAAGAATATACAGAACATCCTCTGTAGTTAGCAGTGTGATTACCTCCACAATTACTACATTTTTTTTCTGCTTGATGTTTTGCCTTAGTACAGCTAGCAGTACCGTGCAATTCACCGCAGATAACACAAACTTCAGGTAAATTGCAGTAAGTTTTTGTGTGGCCGTATTTTTGGCAATTATGGCACTGTACTGGACCTGAACACTTATGTGGCTCTTCAAGTGTGATTTTTCGGTGTAAGAGAAACCTTACGCTATAAATTGGATATGTTTCTTTTTTTTATTGTGTCATTCGGCTTCAGTTCAACTCTAAATAGGGGTTCGGGACCTTTTCTCTGTTAATTATATTAGTTAAATTTTTTACCTTAAATCCTTCCAACATATGAATCTATGCCCTTTAATACCATCTGTAGGCCTTTAGCACTCTTTAGTTGGTATGTGTAAAAAACTTGTTTTATTTTTTCAAATTCACTAACAATTTTTCGGAAATCTTTTTCATCATATATTTGAATTTTAGTTTCATCAATATTACCTCGTTTAATTGGAATGATGTGAAAAGTATTTTCACCAATGGCCGACAGTAGTTTTGTTAGACGCACGTTAGAATATTTTTCTGTTAGATAGATAGGTAGTGGCTTAAAAGACTTTTGCGATGATGCAGCGGGCTTGTCGGTATTGTCTTGCAATAATGAAAAACCATTTTGATGATTATTGGAGGATGTGCTGTTATCCCTAGACATCTTTAGAGCAGATGAAATTTTAGAAGAATTTGGACTTCGCCCACGCTTTACCACAGTTATATATCTGTCCATTCCGACTTGTACCTTGGGTTTTGAGCTACTGTTATCTGTAGTGACAACTTGGTTAAGTGATGAACACGAGCCCGAAGCGGATGATATTGCCGTCTTATATGAAGAAGTACTAGGCAACTGTAATGTTAACGGATCACTAGTTGGCATTGGACAAAGCGAAGTTGATCGCTGACGAAAAATAGGCTTTGCCGTTAGAAAAATACTATCATCAGATTTTTTTATTTTTATTGTTAACATTAAGAGCTTTAGAATTCACAGTACAATAGGCCTTTCTGCCATTAGAACTAACTTCACAATTATTTTTTTTGGAGGTACTCATGTAGAGTATTCCTCAATGTCACTTTGTTTGCGGTTTTTGTGGTTTTGTTGTTTCTTGCTATGTAAAAAAATATAAGTAAAGCAAGTAAGCTTATTTATCGAAGTCAGTATGTATTACGAATATTTTTTTGGAATTTATAAGTTTTGTATTTGTTGTGTTTGGTTTCTTATGTATGTAAGAAAAACTCCGCTATGACGTCTATGCACTATGAAGGTTCAACGAGAACTGTAATTCAATATTTTATTTAATAGATAATATTTTGGACTATATAAATATATTTTTATGAGATATGCCAAGCTGTATTAACTGGTTTTTGATATGCTTCCGTCAACCTGTGAAAATTTCACAATAGAGGGGACTTACTTCTGCTAATCTATTACTACGACTTTACATAAGTACTCTTAGACCTTCAGAAAACTTGCAAATGCTTGTTAACTACGTGGTTTAAGTATATGCTCCGAATTGGTTTTAAAAAAGCAAAATATGTCTTTTAAGGAAAAGTCTAAGCATTTTTTTACTAACTATGTATTCTCGATTTTTACCAGAATATATAAGATCTGTTGCGGATTCTGTTATCGAAAGATATGGAGAACAATTGAAGCTAGAGATGCGGTAAGGAGCATTAAAAGTAGGACATTTAAGCCACTAAAAACAAACTTCTATTCTAAAGATTACACCAAAATGGTTATTTGTAATGAGTGTCAGGTTACAGAACCACGACTTCTCCGACATATTTCTGAAGTTGACCATGAAATGATGGCAAAAGAAAAAAGTTTGGAAGTCGCTGATTTCCTTTGCCATACTAAATTAGTTTAAAGATGTGTCAAAGCGGTAACAGGGACTTCACAAAGTGTTACTGGCGCTACTTCTAGAGATGGTTTTGTTACAACCAGGCTGCTGCGATCACGAGCAGAAATTGCAAATTTTGGTCACAGAAATAAGAACAAATCTTAAGATTTCTCTCGTACTTAGTATCATTAATTTCCGTAATAAAATACCTTTTAAGCTTAATTTTTTTTATTATTTTATTACGTAAAATTAACAAATCTTTACAGTGCAGTAGAGCCCTCAAGAAGACAACGTAGTTTGCTTACATACGAGGTCTGATAAAAAAATAAACGTTATTTTCAAATTTCGTGAGGTACGTATGTTCGATTTTCGCATTTTTTTCTGTTATGTTGGAACACATGTCTGTTATATATGTTGGCAATATCAGCCATTTTGGATTGTCAGTTTGTTTTTGACAGATAAAATGGTTAGTCGTGTTTTGGTGTGCTCTTCGATTTTTTACTATTCGAAAAAATGGATCAAAGATACTGTATTAAGTTTTGTGTAAAAAATTAAATTAAATGCGCAAGGACATTTAAAATGTTGACTGTGGCGTTTGGCGAGTCTACTATGAGCAGAACACAAGCTCAATTGTGATATAACCGGTTTAAGGAAGGTCGAGAAGATGTCAATGACGATGGTCGTCCTGGTCGTCAAGTTCGGTCAAATGTGAAGGTTTTGCTCACTGTTTTCTTCGACTGCAATGGCGTGGTGCATCATTAATTCTTGCCACAAGGTCGTACGGTCAATAAGGAATACTACCTTGAAGTTATGCGCCGTTTGCGCGAAGCAATTCGTCAGAAACGCAGAAAATTGTGGAAAAAACAATCATATATTTTGCACCATGACAACGCACCAACTCACACATCGATGCTTGTGCGTGAGTTTTTGGCGAAAAACAAAACCGTTATCATGCCTCAACCACCGTACTCACCGGACTTGGCCCCCGCTGACTTTTTCCTCTTCCCAAAACTGAAGATACCGATGAGAGGAAAGCGTTTTGCTACGATTGAGGAGATAATAGAAAAATCGAAACAGGAGCTGTTGGCGATACAAAAAAGCGCGATTCAGAAGTGTTTCGAGGATTGGGAAAAGTGCTGGCATAAGTTTATTATATCTGAGGGGGATTACTTTGAAGGGGACAAGATAGTTATTGATGAATAATTAAATACTTTTTGAAAAAATTTAAAATAACGGTTATTTTTTGATCAGACCTCGTATGTGCCCTTAATTATGAAAGTGGTCTAAGTCATGTGCATTTTTGCTTCGAAATATTAAATAAATCTTAAATAAATATAATTAATCGAGACTAGTATAACTCTAAATTAAAATGTTGCATAAAATAAAAATAATTTTTGATTTTTTCACACGTAATCTACTAAATATCTCGACACGAGACATATATGACGCAGACCACTTTCGTAATTTAGGGCACATATGTATATAAATTTTATGTAATCTGCCTAGAATTACGCAAATTTTGATCCCTCTTGCGATACTGAAGCTCGAAATAAAATTTTTCTCATACATTGACGGGACACACTAATGTATGTACGTATATTGACCATTATAGATAGGTATACACGATCGCTTGAGGCTTACCCTCTTATTACTGCGTCAGCAATAGCTCAGGTTTTTATAAGTAACTATGTATATTAGTAGATTTGGGATACCTTTAAAGACAACTACAGACCAAGGAGCTCAATTTACATCAACATTTTTCACGGAACACACAAAATGTCTCAGTAGTGAAAAAATAACTGCAATGGTATATCATCCTCAGGCAAATGGAATGATAAAACGGTTTCATCGGCAATTGAAAATTGGTTTAATATTCTACCGTTGGATCTGTTAGGCTTGAGGTCCGTTTTTAAGGAAGATTTACAATCGACTCCTGCAGAATTAGTATTTGGTCAAAATTTACAGCTAGCTGGTGAAATTGTGGCTCTACGTGCAGAAAATATGCTCTTAGATTTATTACACTCATTAAAAGAACATCTTAATTATGTTAATTCCAATTTGTCACACCATAAAAACTGCAAATAAAATGCATATTTTCCAAAAGAGTTGTATACATGTAAATATGTATTTGTGGGAGTTCAACAGAACCGTTCATTAGAGAACCATATAAAGTGCTCCAAAAAGATAAAAAATATTTTAAAATTGATGGAAGTATTAGAAAAATAGCCATAGAAAGATTGAAACCTGCATTCAGAGATCAATTTAACATACCGGATAAAACAGACAACAGTTCATATAAAACCAGAAAAAAAAATCACATTCAATTTATTGAATATAAATATTTCCGAAAGGGAAGTAATGTAGGGTTTAAAATTTACTTTACAATGTATTATACTCGTAATGTTTTCTTTGATATAATAATTATTATTGTTATTTTTTTTAGTTTTGGATTAAAACTATTTTTATTAATAAAATAAATTTTGAACAATATATATTAATTTTAATTAACATCTGAAATATATATGTAAATCCTACAGTTGCCACTATTGAGATATCACAAAATGTCATAGTGTATACTCTCGGCATAAGTGATTAAAATTAAAAACCCGATTAATTGAAAAAGCACTGCCACTATAGTCAGAGATCCAAAAATTTGGTATAGATCTTGGTTTAAGTGCGTAACAAAATAGAATAATCCGAAAACCCGGACCAGGGGCGGGCCGCACTTTAAAGCTCAAAAACTTAATTTAAGGCATGTTGCCAAGCGATGTTGCTCGAACTTTGCATACACGTTACACTTATTCAAGGCTAAATATTTTAGTTTTAAAAAGTGGGCCTGACCTCGCACATAATATTTTTGATTCTTATTTTGTATACTTCGGCCTAGAGGATTTAAATCTATTAATTTTGTATTTCTTATTAATGATAAACACTGGCCACAGAAAAATCTTGAGTTTAAAAAAGTAATCACGATCATATAAAACAACAAACGATTGTTACGAAACTTCGACATATTTGGGGTTGTTTGAATGACACAAAATTGAATGTTTCGAGGTATGTTACGCTACACGCATCATCCTCTATCTCATTATTGTATGTAACTCTGCCCTTTCTAACTGACGCCTTCAACATGAATAGAAACATAACAGACAAGAAACTTAAATTTAAAAAGTTTTATAAAAGAAAACTATTAAAAAAGAAACAGATCCTCACAAAAACTTAAACAAAATTTCTACCTTCAAAAATAATTCTTGTTTGTTACAATACTCATCACTACAATCTGCTATGAATTTTATAAAGCTGTCATCGCCAAAGTGTCTCATTTCTAGGCAATCTGGGGCCAAATTAACGCATTCGTGATCGAGCAGGATCTCGTATCGAATAAAATTTCCCCACATTTCGAATTCATGAATTCGATAGCTATGATATCGAAATTTTAAAACGTGTACCAAGTTTGTTTTACATCGGTTGTTGAATGGACTAGATAGTGTGTATTAGATTAAGGAAAAATTTTGTGCTTCTTTAAGCTAGTAGAACAACTGAAGTCGATTTGACAGCTTTGCAATATTTTTAACTTTTGAATACAGGAAATAATAATGAATATCTGTTCACCTCTTAATATGGGAGGAAAAATGTTGTCAAGTAGGAGGTTGCCTAGCAATGAGATGACACCCTGACGATGACTAACATATGTACTATGTAATATGTAATGCATAGCAGATTGTCTTAATACTCGTAAGTATTGTACCAAACAAAAACATTCTTTAAGAAATTTATTATTCGACATATTGTCATAATTACATTATAAGTGAAATTTATTTGCTCGTGGTTAAGCGATGTCTATATGCATTTCACGCAAGCACGCAATAGCATGTTCACTCACACAGACACCAATTATCGAGGTTCGCTCTCTCATTCGAGGTTCGCGGTCGAATCTTGATTGAATCAACATGGTTCGCCATAAAAATTTTTGAGAACTAGCTATCAAAACAAAATAAGTACACACATACACATGTGTAAACAAAAAACAAACTAAAAAAATTGATGCGTGTATGAATTAAAAAAATTAGAACACATTTTATTCATTATTTTTGCTTAATTTGTTTATCTACTGTAAAAAAGCAAATAATACAGAATATAAAACCCGTGCCAACTATTCACGTATGTATGTGTGCATGTATATACGAGTATATACATCAAAACAGTGATGACAACTTTACTCAAAACGCGTAAAACTTTTTTGAAAAAGGGCTAAATTGAAAAAATATGCGCTTAGCGCAAAATAAAGTCAAATTTTTCGAATAAGCGCGAAAAGTGGCTAGCTTAAAAATGTTTCTGTTGTAAATCACATCAAAAACATATTTGTAAAATAATTTTTTAGAAAATAAATAACTATCATGAGATTAACACATAGATAGCTTGAGATTTTACATTTCATATTAGATTTCTATAAGGTACATATAAATAGTGTAAATACATACATATATAATAGAAGTGTGAAGACTTCCTTTAATACACTTTAGTTGAACTATAAAATTTTTAACATAGTTTTTTTTTTAATATTGTATTCTATTAAAAAATTTATTATTCGACATATTGCCATAATAATACTATAAGTGAAATTTATTTGCTGGTGGTTAAGCGATGTCTGTATGCATTTCATTGTTGCTTTAACAAATTGTCAGTAGACTTCAACCACACATTTTAAGCAGTCACAAACCTCTTATCTTATGCACAGACTTTCAAAAACTAATTTGAGAATTTACAAATAATAATATTTTTGAAAATCACAAACCAAAAATATGGCCCAGAAACCTATACGAAACCTAATAAATAATTTTTATTCGATATGAATCTATTTTATTTTTCTACACCTTTATACAATTAATTTGATTTCTCGCTCATCAAAAAACATTCATACATTATCGTTTTTAGGCTTTATGAATATCTTTCAAGGCACAAAAAATTTGGAAGAAATAAATAGAAGATTATTCTATATTTTTCTTCTTTTTTTAATTGATAAAGCAAACTAGCAAAATAAAATTAGTAAAAAGTCGAAATTGCTAGATTAAAGGAATAAAAATATCACAAAGATTAAATTAAAGCCATATTGAACAAAAAGGAAAAAGGGCTAAAAGATAATTGTTAAAGTGCTAGATTTGCGCGTTTTTTATTTTGGGTTAAACCTAGCCCGAAAAGGGCTAAGTTGGCATCACTGCATCCAAAAGATTTGTCAAAACGAACCACGAATGTGTCGTGTGAACGGCATGATTCGCAATCGTGGTTCAGAGAGCGAACCAAGTGGTTCATGTTGCCGTCTGAACATAGTATAAAATTGGTTACTTTTCTAAATTTTATCGCAGTTCATCGCCAGTTTATCTGAACTAGCTATCAAAACAAAATAGGTATATATGTATGTGTGTGTAAACAAATAAAAACAAACCACACGCACGTGCGTATGATACGTATGAAAGCATGAAAGCTCCGTATAAACGGCATGATTTATAAACATGATTGAGAAATCGAAGCATGCGATTCAACTCGTAGTGAAAACATAGCATAACGGATATTTGAATTACAAGCGGCGAAAATAGTCACCTGCGCAGTTGAGAGCAGCTAATATGAATTCGCCTGATAATTCGTCCGATAATTTATTGTTTATAAAGTGAATAAAAAAAGTTGTTTGTGAAAAAATATATGAATCTAATAGCTAACCAAATGCATAATTACCTTCATCCATTGTAAGGTTTTGTTGAACTTCCTCGTCTTCCTGTTGCTCTATTTTAGTCTCAATTGGTGTCGGTGGAGGTGTCTGAGAAGGTGGAATATCACTTTCTGAAAAAAAAAATTGTGTGACAATGCGCTAACCAATAATTCGTAATAATATTTAATAGGGTTGTTATCCGTCTTCTTTTTTCCGGACACAGGCATCTTTTTTGGCATCCGGAAAAGGCCAAATTTTGTGATCAGTTTTTTTTTATAAAAAAATATTCTCAAAGTCGTATGCATAACTCTACGTCTCCACCTGACATGCTATTTTGTTCTAACTTGAAGTTATAACTTAGTTGTTAAAACAAATACACTCACAATAATGTTATAACTTAAAAATATTATTAACTTGAGCAGTCTACATTTAACACTAACTTTTATATACCAAAACAAAAATTAAATTTCCCCACCCTGGAATCGATTTTTTTATATTTTGATTTTTAATGATTTTTTTATTCTTACACAGGAAAAAGTAAAAACAAGATTCAATTAAAAAAACAAGGATTTAATAAAAAAATTAATTAATTAATAATTTTAATTAAAAATTTGTTTGATTTTTTCAATAAAAAAATATATTAAATTTTTTAATTGATATCTTTTTAAGAATGAATTAAAATTTAATAGAAATATTTTTAAAGATTTAATTAATAAATTAATTGAAACATTCTTAAGGGTTCAATTATAAAACTAATTAAAAATTTTAAAATATTCTATTAAAATATTAAAAAATCCAATAATATGCGAGGTGCGTTCAAAAAGTATCGCGAATTTTCTGTTTTTTCAAAAATTATTTGTTTATTCATGAATATCTATTTTGTCCCCCTCAAATATAATTCACTTATGTCAACGTTTTTTCCAATCTTCGAAACACTTCAAGAAATCATTTTTTTTAACTTGCACAGCTCTTCCTTCGATGCCGTCTTTATCTCATCAATCATAGCGTAGCGTCGTCCTTTCATATGTGCGGCTGCGGCATCATTAGTGTGTTGTTTTTCGCCAAAAAGTCGCGACAAGCAACGATGTGTGAGCAGGGGCGTTATCGTGGTGCAAAAGCCAATTTTTGTTCTTCCTCAAATCCGGGCGGTTCTGGCGGATTGCTAGCGCAAATTGCGCATAACTTACAGGTAATAATCCTTATTGACCTGTTCTACCCTGTGGCAAGTACTCATGATGCACCACGCCCCTGCAATTGAAGAAAACTGTAAGCAAAACTTTCACATTCGACCGAACTTGGCGCGCTTTTTTCGATCTTGGTTCGTGCGGCAGCTTCCATTGTGCGAGTAAACGCGTTTAAAAAAAGCGCTTCGTTTTTCCGTGTTCAAAAAGTAAAAAAAAATTTTTTCGGCGCAGAGGTCCCATTTCGTGGAGCAGGTCACATATATTTACATACGTCTGTGACCGAATATTATGTAAAACAACAATTTTGACAGACATGCAGAGATACATATTAGTTGAAAGGCTGAAATGTCAGATGTAAAAAAAGGTCGAGTACGACTTGCTTTAATAAGCAAAATTTTTTATACACCCTTTATTAAGCATTAATAATTTTTATAAATAATGAGTTATGTGTGTACATATGTGTATGCATACTTCCATTGACATTTCCTTTTGTGTTAAAAATGTTGGTTTTTCGCGTGCCCGTACTTTTGTGCATTTTTCTAGTTTATTGAGAAAAATTACAGTTTGCTCTCATTTTACCAAACTTTACCCAAGAAGTAAAGAAACACACATATTCTTTGCTACATGTGCTCTTACATACGCGAAGGAAATAACAAAAGGGAATTCCAGGTGTTTTCCTTCCAAATGTTCGCCCGTCTAAACTCGGCTCGGTTTACTAAATACCAACGAATGGAAGCCGGAACGACTTAATATCGCCTAGAGGAGAGTTTGGACAAGACATCGATTGTCAATTGTGAATTCGACCCATCGGGAATTTCATCCCCTACGTTATCAACGGATACCACTTCTTCGACGTTTGAATTAAACGCGACGCGAATACCGCACACTTCGTCTCTGCCAATAAATTCGTCGTCGTCGTTAAAGTTCGTCATTCAGATTGGACAGCACGTTCAATGTGTAATTCACCGAACAAAAACAACAGTGCTTAGCAACGCCTGCAACAGACTCAAATATGTATGTACGCTCAACGAGGAGACATCGTTATTTTGAATTTCATCCACAAGTGGCTAATACATCGAGCATGGGCTCGTTCTCCGTAGCAAATTTAGCTACACAGAAAAATATTGCTATCAATGCGCTGATTTACACGGGCATAATTGTGTTGGCATAACATGCCAGTTTATGGGTGAGAGAGGTAAAGAGAGTGGTTTTGTAGTTGACATAATTTTTCAACCAGCTACAACCCCGCATAAGCAGCACAAAACCAATACACACACAACTTAAAAAACCGCAAATGTTAAATGAATACGAAAAACACTAACACACACAAAGCTGTGTACACGTATACATTTTATGCCAGATGAATTAAGGCTCAGTTATCCGACGGTAATGTAATGTAACTGTAATGTAGGAAACAGCTGATCGTCACATATAACAACGGCATAGACTTATAAACGAAATTCTAACGAAAAACGAAATGACTGCACGGTTAAGTGCTATAATTGTCACAAAATAGGATATTATTCGAAAAATTGTCCCGAACCCCAACGTAAGCAAGGATGAACGAACTGTGGTCGTACTAATCATCAAGCGAAAAATTGCCCGTGTAAAGGCAAAAAAGAAGAACGTCGTCCGGGTGTGAATCTTGTCGATGAAAGGAAAACGACTTCCCAAGAAATCATAATGCAAATAATAATAAATAGTGTTAACGAATGCACTAACGACGAAGAGAGTAAAGATGATATGACCAGAATCCTGAATGCGTTAAACAAACATCGAAAAACTTTTGCTGATAACTCACAAGATTTGGATGAGTGCAACATTCTAAGTATGGATATAAAACTTACATCCGATAAACGTGAAACCCTATCGACTACCATCTTCCCAGCGGCTTGTGGTAGATAAACTGGTTATAGCTATTGGATGCCAACATAACAAGACCATAAAATTTTGCATACGCCTCAGGTATAGTCTTGGCAGAAAATAAAAATAATGACCACCGATTATATGTGAATTTTAGGGCGATAAATCGTATCACAGTTAAAACATAATTTCCAATGCCAAATTTAGAGGAGCAGTTTGCGCAGCTGGCCGGTAACAGATATTTCACGTCTCTGGACTTACGAATGGGCTGCCACCAAATGAAAATGGAAGAAGCCTCCAAACAATATACATCATTCTTGACAACGCAGGGCCACTATGAATATAATAGAATACCGTTTGGCCTAGTAAACGCTTCAGCCGTGTTTCAGCGCGTTATGAACTCTTTGATATCCAAAATGAATCCAGGCGAAGTGCTGGCATATTTGGATGATGTGATCATTCCTACCAAATCTCTTGATGAGGGCTTGCAACTATTAAATATGGCTTGGGTAAGCCTTTCCGATTGACAACCGATTGTGCAGACGAAACAAAATAAGGAAATGGTATGCAAAAAAGCACGGTAGTGGATAAACATTCTCGACTAAAGTTGTGAGATAATACATTATCCGGGTACAAGTATAGGTCACGTGGACGCACTGAGTTATGCCACCGACCCTACCCTTCCTCAAATTTAGCAGGTTGACCGAATAATGAGTTTAAACATTTCCGAGGAATACTGGTTGTTCACCGTGCAAGTGCAGGACCCTGCTTTACTAAATATTATTGCTGTCGTAAAAGACCTCAAAAAATCACCACACAGTAAAAGTGCAAGAAAAATTTTGTCGTAGTCAAGTCAGTTTGTTGGAAAGTTGTTAGATCCTCTCATGATGAAATGGGTCACTTTGGCCTAGATAAGATTATCCAACGTACCAGCAAAATTTTTGGTTCCCGCAAAGGCGGAAGTATGTCAAGAATTACATATCGTCTTGCGTTGACTATTGCTACAAAAGAGCAAAATCTGGTATGCGAGAAGGATAGTTATATTTAGACGAAATTGACCATTTAGGCCTTTTTTCGCAGCAAACGCGGCCATACTCACGTATTAGCAATTCTAGACGCTTTTACCAAGTTTTTGATCGCCAAGCCCATAAAATCGACAAAATCGCGACCAGAGATAAGGGCACTGAACGAGATGACGAAATAGTTCGGTTTGCCGAAAGTTATCGTATCCGATCATGCTTTTGAACAGTTTTGTGAGCAGAACCACATCAAACATATAAAAACGGCTGTAGGCACACCCAGGGCAAACGGTCGTTTTTACGAACCGGAACAACAAATAAAGGCGATTGGGACCTTTCCTGAAAAGATCTTCAGTGGCGTGTCAACTCGCAAAAGATTGCTACTTCTGGATTTAGTCCAAATGAATTGGTGTTCGATTTTAAACTGATCAACATCGTTCAAAATTATATTATTGCTGCAATTCATGACGTGTCCTTGCAAGTGCTAATATTTCCCACGAAAAGCAGAAATGGAAGACCCGGTTCGATCATAAACATTATAAGCCCACTAGCGGTCATCGAAAATGAATTTTCAGCAAGGGGTGAATCCACAAAAGCTTGACCCTAAGTACAAAGGTCCCTATATCACCACTAAATTCTTCGCGACAAGGATCGATATCTTATCGAAGATTTACCAAGACTTCCAATTACGTCAAGAAAATTCTGCTCTGTGTACTCCTCTGACAAAATGAAGCCCTTGTGCCTTAATATACCCAAACTCGATTTTGAAGATGATGGTGACAACGGAATCGAGGACGATCCCAGGTCAAGATTGGCCGAACTGTCAGATATACCTCCCTAAAATACAATCGTGTAGGTTTTTGTTATTAATGTTGCAGAATGGCTGCGAACAACGATAAAAAGGACAATTAATGAATTAACATGCAACTGACGAGTGCGGACGTGATTTTCAATCGTTTTTAATAACTTGTAGTATTCTTATTGAATTTTGTTTTGTATACTTGAAATAAAGTATTTAGTGAATAAAAGAATTAATTTTATTTATATTCGTTTGTTTTGTTAAGTTCAAGAAATGGCGTGTTACATGTGTATTTTATTTATAATTGTTTTTAACGTAGATTTCGATACGAAATTTGTTTTATAAATGGTTTATAAGCCAAAAGTATGAATAATGCTATTGAATCAAACATGTCCACATATACTGATGTGCTCGGAGTTCGCCGGCGTAAAATATATAAATAAATCTATTGCAAAATTCGTCGCGTATGGCGAAATTCGTCCGACGCTATGACTGTGTGTATATCCACATACACAAATATGCTTTATTATTGGCGACGAAAATTCGCGTCTAAGGTCGGGCTTATATCTGTGTACCATGTGCCAAAGGAAGCGTAATCACTAATTATTAATGAAAACCTGTTTGATTCAGACATGATTTAAACGGTTTCCAATCATATTGGATTCTATAAAATTATATATTTCATAAATAACTATGAAACTGTTTAACTTAATAAATACGTGTCTGAATCAAACAGTTTTTCATTAATAATTATTGGTTACGCTTTTTTGGGCACATGACACACATAAAATGGCAGATGTAAACTCAGCCTAACAATTCGGCATTCATTCCAGGTATGTTCCTGCGATAAGATAGCAACACCTTATAAGAAACTAGCATATTGCCGAATACTTTGTTAGCGGATATTTTGTTGTATTAACCAAGCTCTTTCATTTGAGAATCAAATAGATAGGGTTCAAATAAATATACGCGAAACTCGTCATTTAGATATTGGGTTTAACTGAGTCCTTCTTCATGTTGATTCATTAAACCTACTAATAAAGCAATTTTATTTGTGACCGATGTTGATAGGTGTGTTTCTTGTCCAAAAGAAATATATTTTGATTGTGTGTTCTAGTAATTTATGAAATTCGTTGTATAATTTTTATAAAGTATCACCCAAGTCCTTTTATTTGAAATCCATATTGATAGAGTGCACTTCTAAGATAAGCACAATATGTCCTGGGATACTTTTGATGTTAATTCCTAAAATTTAATCGTTCACCCCTTTATTACAGACTCGTATTGGTAGGCTTGTTTTTTGCCCAAACATAACAAGTTTCACTCTCCATTTTCTTGTTGAGGTCGTCTCAGAATTTTTTTTTGTAATATTTGTAATAATGCACTTACCAAATCCTTTTGTTTGAGACCCATATTGATAGGAATGTTCTTTTCTCCAAAAATAATAATTTTTCTTTATCACTTTGTTGTTGTAATACCTAGAAGCGATTTCTTTCATGTTGACAATTTTTGTAGTTTTGGAATTTTTCGTTTTACGATTGTTTTGCTTTGGTAAGCTTTTCTGTTTTGACTTTTTTCGCACCTAATGTGAATTTCATTAAATTTTTTTATATTTATTTTATAAAAGGGGATTTGTATAGGAAAAGTACCAAAAAGTGGTACTATTTTCACCACTTATTTGTGTAAATTTCTACACATTTGGCTTACAGAGCGATACGAACTTTAGCCTAATCAAATCATACATATAAGATAAAATACTAATCCTATTGATTCTACTTTGGAAGATAATTACTTAGCTATCCCCTTTTTATTTAAATTTAATTCAGTTTGAAATGTTATTCTACATTGATATATTGGCCGGCATAAGGAAATCCTTCTACTGAACCCTCCTTGTGGGTGCTGGCTGGTAACGTGTGCTAGGGGGTACACGGCTAAGATCACGGTTTTGAACATAGTGTCGCAATGTAATACCTATTGCGTACATTATTGGAATGAGGTCTGATCATAGGTAGGAGGTAATCGTGGTTCCAATTCGATCTGTTAGTCTCTCTCATAAGGGATAGACCATAGCTTTGATTGGGATGACGATTAAAATCCAGACGCGTCTGGTCAATATGGGGCGGCGTCCTGGTTCGTGTCTGTTACCCAGAGGGTCAGCGGTTTTATTACATGGCGGTATGTATAAAACGCACAAAAAAACCTAATGTCAATGAGCGAAGGAAACATAAATAAGCGGGTGGTAATATACACCCAAACGTCGTTGGCTGAATTGACTGCGTCCACCGGCGGGGGGAAAAAATGATCCTCTGCGTGTCGCTAGCGGTCAAGCCTCTACTGCCATGGAAACAGGTCACAGTAGTTGTAGTGCTACTGAAAAAATTATATCAGGAATGAAGAAGAATGCGGAACACTCAAGTGCCTCGATCGACTCAGAATCGGACCTTGAAAGTGTTACCTGCGTAAACTTACAAACAGAAATCGAGCTCTTGAAGTCTCCAGGTCCTTCCACCTCAACTCCTGTTAAAAAGGATAGAGCGCCAAAGAAAAAGGAGGCTATTAAGGCTCTCTCAGAATACAAGGCAGCGGTTCGAATTGCACACCTACTTGGCCTGCAAAAAGATCTGTCTTCTGAACAGTCAGATAGACTTAAGTGAGCTAAGGTAGTAGTGGCTAACGGCCGAGAACATTTTGCCAACAAAAAACATTTGAGGCCACTGACCAACGATACAAGAATAGTATTGAGGAGGGCGTGCTCAAAAGGTTAGAAGAGAATATCGATAAGCCCGGTAAGAGGCGCAAAACTGATAAAAGACTCAGATCAGTAGATGGCTCACAATCGACTGCAAAGAAGTCCAAACATAGCTTTGGAGAGAAACCGTCAATGAGGTAGCGAAACGACACTTGATCGTGGGACTCCTCGCCAGAAGTGCACCTTTTGGAGAAGTGACAATGGAGCAGTGGAAGGTTGCGGAAACGGCTATCTTCAACGCAATTATTGCACTGATGGAGACGGAACCGGAGAAACCACTGCCTTCCTTTGAAGGATCTAGCTGGTTCAATGGGGCGAAACTAATCAAGGGCAGGCACATACAGTCGATGGATTGGTTGAAAGGAGTTGTTCCGACACTCAAAAACCTTTGGCCTGGTGCACAACTTGAGATTGTGAACAGGGACAATATACCCATCATACCAAAAGCGAAGGTCATTATTCCGCGTGTGGTAAAACCGGAGGTCACTCTTCGCCTTTTGCAAAATCAAAACCCTGATATTCCGACGAAGGACTGGAGGGTGTTACATGTTGCGAAACCGAAACCAGAGGGCCAAAGCTATATTCTGCAAATTAACAAGAATGCCGAGGACATTCTTTACAAGCGGAATGGCAAAATGTCATGGGGCGTGGGTAGTGTTTTTCTCCGTTTAAAGAAAAGACACCCACAAGACCCAAATGAGAACACTATAGAAGCCGAAGAGTTGGAGAGCGAATTGGCAAGTGCTACAGCCGGCTTAAAGTTGGAGGAACCAATGCGTGAGGTTCCATACCTGGATATGGACTCAAGAAAGAAGAAATTAGACAATGGAGCAAAAGATCCTGCAGGTAAACCTCCAACACAGTAAAATAGCGTCCAATGAGCTTCTCCTCACTCTAGAGGAGGGCAAATAAGAAGTGGCGTTAGTTCAGGAGCCATGGATATCTTCGGGAAAAAAGGTGGGATAAGATTACAGAATTACAACACATACTTCTCAAAGATGGTAAGCAAGATACGATCAGCTATCCTAGTTAAGAAGAGCTTTAATTCATATATTTTGTATAATTACAGTACTGACGATCTAGTAGTTGTGGCAGTAGATGGGAGCAAGGATGAGTCTATACTCCTTGCATCATGTTACATGCCACACGCTGATGATGCGCCCCCACCGGAGTTCCAACGGCTCGTTATAGAAGCCTGCGGAAAGAAGCTAAAACTGGTGATAGGCACAGATGCAAGCTCGCATCATACAGTATGGGGAAGTAAGGACATCAATGATAGTGGTGAGTCACTTATTCAATTCATACTACAAACTAACCTTATAATTGTGAACAGAGGGGAGGAGCCTATTTATATAGGTCCTACCTCATCCAACGTCTTGGACTTAACACTTGTTAATAATGTAGATATTGTTGTAAGTGAAGTGAGCTGGAGGGACTACAAAAAAGCACTGAACTCTTTTAAAAAATAGGTGAGAAAGACCAAGAGAAACTCATGGAAGAATGTTTGTGGTAACATAGAGAAAACTACGGATGCGGCCAGAATGAGGAAGCTGCTTGCTAGCAACCCTTCAATGCCTAGCACGATTTGTAAAGGGAACGGTGATTGGACTAGTTTTAGTCGGGAAACGTTAGAGGTTCTCCTGGACACACATTTCCCTGGCTGCACAGAGATCTACTCTCGTGCTGAAACTACAAATGTACTGGATACTGAGAATTGTGAAGTTATTTCCATTAGTAAAGTGGAATGGGCCATTAATTCTTTTGAACCGTATAAATCTCCAGGGCCAGACGGTATCTTTCCGGCTCTGCTACAGTATGGCGGACAGAGGATAATTCCCTGGCTAACGGGAATACTCAATGGCTGTCTTCGACTAAATTATGTGCCAAAGTCATGGAGGATAGCTAAGGTTGTGTTCATACCAAAAGCAGGTAGAAGTAACCATACGTATCCAAAAGACTTTAGGCCTATCAGTCTGACATCCTTTTTAATGAAAACACTAGAGAGAATCTTGGATATACACATCAAGGAAAATGTATACCCAAATATTCTGTCTTCAAACCAACATGCATACACAAAGGGCAAATCAGTTGAGACAGCACTCCATAATGTTGTGGAACTGATTGAGAAAGCATTACACTATAAGGACTATGCTATGGGGGTCTTCCTGGACATTGAAGGCGCTTTTAATAATGTCTCTACGGGTGCAATTATGGAAAGCGTCAATCGGTCTGGTGCTCACATACTAGTCAAGAAATGGGTCGGCAATCTCTTAAAGTGTAAAATAGTATCTGCAGAATTAGGCAATGCCACTATAAATAAGAAAGCTCATAGAGGAACTCCCCAAGGAGGAGTTTTTTCACCTCTTCTTTGGACGCTAGTCGTAAATGATATTCTCATGGAATTCGAGGGCAAAGCAGCTAGGATTACGGCTTACGCAGATGACATAGCCTTTATTATAACTGGTAAGTTCCTCGACACAATTAGCTCCATTATGGAGTCCTCTTTAAAGGATATTCATAGATGGGCAGCCAGGGTGGGTCTGAACTTGAAGCCTGAAAAAATAGACCTTGTACTTTTTACTAGAAGGAGAGTCAGCGAATGGAGAACACCAAAATTAGATGGTATACCGCTCGCGCCCAAAACACATACAAAGTACCTGGGAGTTATTTTGGATAGCAAACTGACGTGAAAACCCAATATAGAGGATAGAGTCAAAAAGGCCACCACTGCTCTATACGCATTTAAAAATATGCTGGGCAAGACATGGGGTCTTTCACCTAATCTTACATATTGGACCTAGACAGCGGTAGCTAGACCAATTCTACTCTACGGAATACTTGTATGGTGGAGGGCGACTGAGACAAAAGCATGCCTAAAAAAGTTAGAAAATATCCAGAGACTAGCAGAACTCTGCATCACTGGAGCTCTAAAAAGCACACCTACTGCAGCTTTAGACGTTATGTTAGACCTCAAACCAATAAAACTAACCGCTCTGAATGCGCCATGCAAATCCGTAATCCGACTCAGGAGAACAGGACAGATGTCGTACAAACCATTTGGTCACGGTAAATTGCTGGAACACATGGAATGTAGCTCGGACTACATCATTTCAGAAATTAACTTCCTAGCCAAACCACAGATCACTATAAGTAAAGAAGGCTGTATTGAAGGTCTTAACTATAGTGGCTATAGTTTTAATTTATTCACTAAAGGCTCAGAGATGGATGTAGGAGTGGGAGCTGCAGTTTACTGCCCGGAGCTCAGTATAGAGGAATCTTATAATCTTCCTGATTACTGTAGCATCTTCCAGGCGGAAATCTATGCAGCCAAAATGGCTGCAGAATTAGCTTTCACCCCTCAAACCATAAATGCGCGTGTGAATATATATATAGACAGTCAATCAGCAATTAAGGCAATTTTAGCAGACTGCAACTACTCCTCGGTTGTGCTCATGTGTTAAAGGGCCCTAAATATTTTATGTGCTGGCAGACAAGTACATGTTTATTGGGTCCGAGGACACATGGGGATTGAGGGCAACGAAATGACCGATATACTGGCAAAAAGGGGGACCCAATTACCTGTGGGAGAAACGGCATATGTCCGGAAACCAATTCAATACCTGAAATGGATCATAGACTCTAAGATGAAGGAAAAAGCGGAGGAAAGCTGGCGTGCGACGAAAACTTGCAAAACTTCTAAAATCATGTGGAGCTCCTATGATCCTAAATCGACTAAATTCCTTTTATCACTAACCAGAAGCGACTGTAGACTTCTAGTGGGGGTATTAACTGGACACTGCTGGACGGATTCGTATGCCGTCAAAATAGGACAGATACTTGAAGGTACCTGCAGGAAATGTAGGGAGCACGGAGTATTGGAGACAGTAGAACATCTACTGTGCCACTGTCCGGCTCGAAGCCGCACTAGATTTGACTGTCTTGGTGATCCCACTTTTCGAAGTCTTGAACTTGTATCGGGAATGGAAATGTGTAGACTGCTAAGGTTTGTTAAATCTGGGTGGAAATCATTCGATACAGGCAGCACGAACTAGGCTGCCATACTTACAGGTTTATTGTCATCTGCTGGTATCGCTAAGGATCAATACTGGTCTATGCGAGGTCCCTGACCAACCAGACTAACCTAACCTACATTGATATTGCGTTACTGGTCTTACTCGTGCTTTTCTATATTTTAAACCTTAAGCATTGAAATTTCCAAAAATCAATTCTTAATATAGAAAATATGCCGTTTCGATGGGGTTTCAGCAAGATAACGCCCCCGAAGCACACTTCACGTTATGTGAAGGATTGGTTTCAAGCCATTTGTGTTAACCTTTTGGATTGGTCAAGTCAATCCCCGCACATAAAACTTACTGAAAACCTTTCGAGAGAGCTAAAGCAAAGGATATAAAAGCATAATTTTCAAAATAAAGAAAATCTTTGGAATTTTGTTCAAAAAACTTGTTATGAAATTCTATTAGACACCTGTCGCAAACTTATTAATAGTATGCCAAGCCGAATGCAAAAATTTTTTCTAAATAAGGGAGGATGCACGGGATATTAAGCAAATATTCAAAATAGGGCAATATAACTAGAATTTAAACTCATTATTTAATAATATTCAAAATGTACTTATTATTTTTATCATTCATTATCATCATTTTTATAATGTAATTTTTATCCACATTTTCTCTTTGATACCATAAAGATGTCAACTTATTGGGATTACAAAAATTAATTTTAACATATTTTCTGTTGCTAAAATAAAAAAATTTTCTTAACTTATATACAGCATATATGTGTACATATATTTTGTAAAATTTAAATTAAAATACATATGTAAGTACAAAGAATAGACAAAATTTCTTTTTATTTTTTATTGTGTGTCTAATAAAAACAAGAAAAAAACCTTTCTGAAAAAATCAATAAGATAACCTAATAAAATTTACAAGATTCCTTCTTGATTTTTTCAAAAAGGGTTTCCTTATTAAATTAATAAGATTTCCTATATGCATTTCGTTCCTGCTTTCGGAACTCGTCAGTAGACTTCAACCCAAAAAGCTTTTGAATTTGGTTAACAAACTTCGTATGTTTATAGTAAGACTCTTAATACTATATTGAGAATCACAGTAAACAAACATAATAAGTTTGAAAGCTTCAAACAAAAATCTTTACAAAACAAGCATCTTTATTCGATGGTCCATCTATTTTATTTTCCACCACCTTTTTACCATTAGCTGCCACATTGGGCAATATAGTATTAAGAGTCTTACTATAAACATACGAAGTTTGTTAACTAAATTCAAAAATTTTTTGGGTTGAAGTCTACTGAAGAGTTCCAAAAGCAGGAACGAAATGCATATAGACAATTGCTAAACCATAAAAACAAGCAAATTTTCAAATTAAATAAATAAAGACTTTTTCTCGGATAAATATACTTCGGTATTTCAAATAAGATTTCCTTCTTGAAAAAAAAAACATTAATTATTAATTAATTTTGTTCTATCTTATGAGGTATTTATTAGGCACTGTTTTCTCTGTGTAGCTAAAACCATGTGTGCTTCGCTACGTTTTGAGACGAACAGAAAACTTTTTTATATTAAAAGTGCTACGATTGCGCTTCAGCTTTCAATATTTTGTAGAATTCAATTCTCATTATTGAAAATAAATAGACATGAAGAGTTTTAAAATTCACTTTTCTAACACCGCTTATTTTCTATCATCGTCAGATCACAAAGAATACCAAGATATTAAAAAATTAATGTTTAAAATACTTAAGAGGTAATCACAATGGACCCAACTGGGTCTGCGAGTGATGGTGCGTTATAGCACCATCCTTCCTAAACTGGTTAAGAGGTGACACACTTTTCGCTACTTTATTTAATACTTTTCGGGTTATTGGCCTTACTGATTACGAAACAATTAAAAAAATTTTACTGACTTGGCTTTCAAGATATCTTGAAATTAATGTTTTTCTATGTGTGGAAGCGCCATGATAACTTAGGCATTCAAAAATCATAAATCATAATCAAAATTTGCACTTTGTGAGAGGCAGCACGCCTAATTTTTCAATTCTGAAATTATTTCCAGAGAGTACACAATACACTATGCAACAAATTTTTGCCTTTTTGCCATAACCTCAAAAATTAGATATTTTCTCGGCTAATTTAGGGTAATTTAGGTATTCGCGAAAAACGTGTTTTTTGCAGTTTACAAAGATATTTCCAAAAGTTTTGGGAACTGTTTATTTAAATTACGCAAATTTTACAATGTTTCGTTTCTATCTCCCAATATTTATATGTAGTATGTTGATTGGATACAGATTTGCTGAGTTACGACACTTTAAATTTAAAAAAAAATTTTAATTTTTAGTGAAACATCCGAAAATTTAAATTTGGATATTTTCAGTAAATATGTCGCAACTTCTTAATTTTTTGTCCGATGATAATAATTTAACTTTTAGTAAGTTGGCTATAAAATTTTATTTAAGATGCAGGTTTAAAATAAATTTTAGAATTTTTTTTGGCTTAAGGGCGCAACTTAAAATACTGAATTAAAAAAAAACTAAAAATTTCAAAGTTTTTAGGCCGTAACTCCATGAATATTTATCCGATCAACACATTGAAAATATCGGTTTATAAAAGAAAAACATATATTTTTGCTTAATTTTAAACAGTTGTCAAGATTTTTGGAACTATCTCGAAAACTTTTCTTAAGAAAAATAAATATATGCCATATTCGTCTTCAGCGACCCTAAATTAGCTAAGAAAACATCTCATTTTAGAGATTCATTTTTGTTGTTGCATAGTGTTCAACAGAGTTCTCCCTGAAAAATTTCAACGTTCTTCCTAAACTAGTTTCCCAGATATTTCAAAGTAAATATATATTCTTTATGGGAGGTGTCACACCCACATTTACAAGTCGAACTTTTTTGTAAGATAACGCACGTTATAAGAGTCGTTAAAAATGTCATCTCTGTTGCTGCTTTAGATGAAAAGATGTTCCAAAATAAAAAAAAAATGTGGGACTCGGCAAGTCCACTTGTTTTATTGCGACTTTTTCTTTTTGAGCAGCTTGTAAGGACAATGGGGGTCTAACGCCCACTTATGCACTCCTTAATATTATTTTTTAAAATTAATATGAATATTAAAAAAAAATTTTAAATTAGTCCAGCCGTGCTTCGTTTTTAGATAAATTAAAAAAGTTAGGTTATACCAAATATTAAAAAACAGCGAAATCAGTTTTTAATTGATGCGATTATTAACAAACGATATTTAATTTTTATTTATATAGATCAATATTTTTGTTTATAAATGTTTTTTTTTTTGTTTAAGAGCTTTTATTTTGAGTTTCCTAAGTACATACGAAACTGTGTATGTGCTTATTACACATCCCGCTTTATAAAATATATTTATATTGACATCACGCTCTTTGGTGGTATTTTCTTCAAAATCTTGCTTTTTGGTCGATCCTGTCCCGTTTTATGCAAAAACCATCTGGCCACTTTATACTAACCGTATGTTTTTGCCTAAATATGTTCCCCACATGTTATGTTTCTTTCTCAAAAGTCCCTTTCATTTGATCCCATACCACGGGAGTAGATAAAAAGGAATGGTCTGTCAATTAGGGGCGTCCACCATATTGAGTTTTTACCGATTTCATTACTTGTTATCTTCTTGAAATTTTTTTTAGCAGTATTTACATGTTTTTCGAATTTGAGTTATGTATTTGGCTTAGTTTCGGAAAAATTAGGTTACAAATTTTACCCATTTTTGCACCTGTTTAACCCTTTGCATCCGAACTTAAAAAAAAATTTTCTCAGTGGATTCACACACGCTTTACCGCGACTGGCTTGGGCTAGGCGATGATCACCCAGTCAATCACGTTACGCTTTTATATATAGGGTGTTTTTTTAGAGGTATAGAACTTCGAATTGAAATAAAACACAAGAAAATCGTTTTAATGTCCATCAATTTGGCTTTATTGGAAGGATAATTTTATGCCATTAACGTTTAAATATGATTTCGGGCATGTGGCCGCCGCGGCTGGCTCGAATAAAGCCAATTCTACAGGTCCAATTTTCAACCACTTTTTCGAGCATATGGGGCCGTATGTTGGCAATAACGCCACGAATGTTGGCTTCCAAGTCCCCTAACGTTTCTGGTTTGTTGGCGTAGACGAGCGACTTCACATATCCCCAAAGAAAATAATCCAATGGTGTCAAATCACACGATCTTGGTGGCCAATTGACAGGTCCATTCCATAATTGCTCTGATGGACGATTATGTCGACCATAAAATGGACGGAGCTTGCGGTAAACTTCGCGAACTGAACCATTATTTTCGAAATAAATTTGCACGATTTGCAAGCGTTGTTCTTTTGTCAACCTGTTCATGATGAAATGGCAAACCAAACTAAATATTAATCACTTGACAGCTGACAAAATGGCCGCCAGTTAAAAAAGTGATGCCAACTTAAAGTTCTATACCTCAATAAAAAACACCCTTTATGTATAATAATAAAAGTAATAATAAACATAGCAATAATAATTACGTATTTAGACTTCTTTTAATTTTTTTTAAATATTAATAAATTAATCCAAAAAAGTCCTTTTTTCAGAAAGGACCTATTTCAAAAAGTACTTTTTTCAAAGGTACCTTTTCCAAAAAGTACTCTTACCGAAAAGTACCTTTTTCAAAAAGTGCCCTATTTCAAAAAGCCTCCTTTTCAAAAACCACTTTTTATAGAAAGTACATCTTTTAATAAGATATCGCTTCAAAAAAGTATCTCACCTGAAAAGTATTTTTTTGCTTAAAAATACTCTTCATATACGAGTAAACATATGTAAGTCTTAAAGCACCTTTTTAAGTGCAAATAACTTTTTTAAAAGTACTTTTTTTGAAAAGCTACTCTTATAAAATATTATTGATAAAAGATATATCTCTCGAAAATTACCTTATCCAAAAGTTTTTATATTCGGAAAGTCAATTTTAAAAAATTAGATTTTCAAAAAAGAACCATTTCCCAAAAGCACCAGTTGAAAAAAGTGCTGTTACCAAAAATAATAATAATTTTTTTTTTTGGGAAAAAGTACCTCTACTGAAAAGTATTTTCTTAAAAATACCAAATTAATACATATTTAAAGTACCCCTTAAACTCCGATGTTGAAGAATACAAAATATTAGTTAATAAAATTTAACTCAAATATAAAATGTTTCAATTATATGAACTCTTCCGAATATAAAATATTTTGCATAGTTTCCCATATTTACCCATTTTGGTACCTCTTTCTGGCCCTTAAAAAACATACATTTTATTATCTCAGTCTCTACTAAGTGGTAAGAAGTCATAGTAAATTATTTTTATATGTATGTCATATGTACCTTATCTTAGTGATAAAAGAAAGTACCGAAATGGGTACGATTTTATCGGTTATAGGTGCGAATTTTCTGAAAGTGCCACAACCCATTCGAGGTTCTGTCTAGAAAAAAAGAACGCGCCAAAAAGCTTTCTGCTACACACCAAATTTCAGCTCTCTAGCTATAGTCGTTTGGGCTGTGCGTTGATACATCAATCAGTTAGTCAGTAACGTTACTCTTTTATATATATATATATCTGTGGCTATAAATAATAATGGCTTCAGTTGACATAAGTGCTTTTTCATTTTATTACATATTCTTATTCTCTTCTTCAAGATCTATCACTCAGCTAAATTTCAATTATAAAGTGTTATTATTAATAAAACTACGCATATACGAGTATATTTTAACTTAAGTCTTCTTAGAAAATAATACATAAGCCATAACATCTTAACTCAACTTAATTTTTTTTAAGGTAGCTATATCAATTACTAGCAGCCCATACAAATTATTCCTCATAAAAAAACCTTATATTTAACTAAGCTTTTAAAAAAATTATCCTACTTATCTCGGGTTATTACCAATAAAAATTATTTTTCATTTCAATATAGTAGCTTAAGTTCACTTTAGTTTTTATTTTTCTGTAAATGCATTTTTTTATCACATCTTAACTAAAAAACAACGAATATTAACTAATAAAAAACTTTTTTTTTTATAAAATTAGCAGTTTTGTTATAAATAAATGTGCATCTTTTTCGGTGGCTTAAAATTTTATATAAAAACCAAACACAATTTATCTTAGACAAAACATTCAATATCTCAAAATACGAAATCTCGACTTAAGCCAGTAGTATTTATTGCCACAGATATATGTATATAGTATTTATTATTTGACATATTGTCATAAGTTTATTTAAATTGAAATTTATTTGCTGATTGTTAAGCATGTGTATTACTACGTTTATACGCATGACTTACATATTTACAAATGAAACTGTAAATTGCTGTCATATAATTGTTTTATTGCTATTTCACAAAAAAAAAATTTGATAGCAGGAACAAAGAAGAGAGGTGTCTTAGGACAACCGTTATAGCTATGCAGCTTAGTTATATAACACAAATTTCATGTATGAAATAACAGTGCAATAAAATTATATTATATGATGATGTAAAATTCGCCGCAAATATTTCAAAACGTTTCCATTTTTTCCCATAATTTTCTTTTATAGGGGCATACGATTAAATTAATGTATTGTTCGTGACCGGTGGTTGCTGTAAGCCGGCTTACAGCCGATCGATTGAGCAATTGTTATCATTGTTTTTGTTTTGTTATTGTTTCACTCACTTCAGAGAACGAAACAAAACAAAATTAAACATTTTGTTTCGTTTATTTTCATACTCTGCTAAGTACAAAGACATCAAAACAAAAATAAATTTATAACTGTAATAGTGTCGTTTATTTTTGTTACGAAAATCACGTCCTAACTCCTGTACCGCGAAATAAATATCATAACTATAATAATGACAATCATTATTTGTTATTTTATAAATTTACACAATTTTTTGTAAACATAAATAACTTTTCTAAAGAAGTGCTACCAAGTTTTTGTACATCTGCTATGCCGTACTATTCCATATATGCAAATATTTTTATATGAAAATAGTGCGCATATAAACTTAGTATATATGCATTTCAAACAGACACAAACCTCTTATATGTTAAATTTGAATATAGTTTTTCATTTTGCCTTATAAATAGTTTTATTGTTATTGGATTTTTAATTGTATAATGATGAAGAAAAATAATATAGATCCATATCGAATAGAAATTACTTGTTGGGTTTTGTATAAGTTACTAAGCATCCTACGCTTATTTTCTACTTTTGTGATTTTCAAAAATATTATTATTTATGAATTTTCAAATGGTTTTTGAAAATCTGTGCATAAGATAAGAGGTTTGAGACTTTTCAAAATGTATGGTTGAAGTCTACTGATAATTTGGCAAAGCAAAAATGAAATACATATAGACATGCTTAAGCACCAGCAAATAAGTAACAACATTATGCATAATAAAAACCTGGCACGAAGTTAGCATAACTGACGAAATTAAAGTACCCAGGCTGAAATTGCCAACCGTACAAAAATTGCAGCACCGGGAAAGCACTTTTGCTCAAGAAACAAAAAAGGTTTGCCAACGTTACAGTTCACAATTATTTGCCAATATTTTTTCTTAAGAAAATTTTCAAAATTTTTATTTGAGTGAGTTAGAGAACAAAGCCAGAATTACTTTTGCTGTTCTCTAAGAACTTGAAAACAGCAAGATTCGGTTAAAAGTACTAGGCAATTGCTGTCGACAACAAGGACTGAAATAACGACAAAATACAACTAAATAAAACTAATATTATATATCTTTAAAGCAACTGCTCCATCATACAACTAATAAAAACGGATGTGTGTAGCTTTCCAGTTTGCTAAATTCATTAAATCGCACATTTTTAAATACATATCTAGTACATGACACAAAGAATACAAGATAGCGCATTGCGCAGGTCCGTTAACTTTGTACACAGTCCAGCTGGTATTGTTAACGTCACTGTAGTCAAAAATATTGCATTGTGAAAAATTTATTTGTGTTTTGTGCTATTTAAAATAAAAAATTGAGGGGTTGAAAAGTTAAATTAATTAAATAATATGTATAGGGTTCTTAAAAATGAAGTGGTTTTTTTATTTCCGCCCTAGACTAAGATTAGCTTCTGCCACAAATTGAAAGACGCTGTGCCGAGGAACACTGAGCTCCTTCATGTACATATTACATGGACGGACCATCTTATCAAACCAGATTATCTCAGCCAGCGTAGACAATAATAACACATATGTATGTATGTATGTATATAGTATACAGACGTATGTATGTATATAGTATATAGACAACAGTAAAATTCGTCACTTCGTCTTCTCTCTGTCGGCAACAATTCACTACTATTAATATGCTCCATTAATTTACAAAGTCTTAGAGATTAGTAAGAAATTGTCAATACGAGCCAATTGTATAAAGTGTAGACAAGTGACAATATTTACTGTTGTCTTGATGGGACGTCGACAACGCCATTCACAATAGGGGGGAATATAAAATTAACTATACTTTGTGTAAAAGTTGGAAAATAAATAAAAAAAACCATTTCGTAGCAGCCACAAAAAAAAATAACAAAATTACATTGAAATAAAAATGTAAACAAGATTGTCTTATAACAAATACACATGTTTGTGTGATGGTGTTTGTGCTAATCGACAACTGTGACGTAGATGCGCAGAAGTGAAAAATTTTTACAACTTGAATGCACTATCTTGTATTTTTTGGTTCATGTATATAGTAGATTTTTTTGGAGTTTAAGCAAAAAAAAATATAAACAAAAAAGTACCTGTTATTTTGTCAGGAATAAATAAATATCAAAAAATAACTTTTATTTTGTGAGGAATAAATAAAAATTAAGATAAAATCATTAAAAAGTAAGTTTTTTCACCACTTCTTGTTAATTGGAAAACAAAGTTTTCACCTCTTATTCCCGAGGGTGAATATTGGAAAAAGCTCTGATTTTTAGTTATCGCAATACTCGCTCATCGTCATGAAAAACAATCGGCAAACCGTAGGTCGACGTTATCAGTTGCATGTTGGCAAAGCACTTTAAACGTTGAATATCTTACTACTTGCCAACGCTTGAAACACCCTAGAAAACGCTTTGCCAACGTTTTCCCGATTGTGTTTTTCTGCGTGGGAAGGTGTTAACAAGTTCCTCCAAATATTTTATATTAAAATTCACGCTAACATTTAATGGTAGGTTAAAACTATGTACATTATGCGCCGATTTTTAATTTTAAATTGTATGGACGAACTCCTCAACACCTAGTTAAATTTCGTGACTTACGCCAACTTCATACAAGTTTTTCGTTATGCATAAGGCTGTAAGTATTTAGTTTAATTATGTCTTTGCCACTCTCAAGTTTTCCTCCGAAGAATACTTTTGTGTCCAACAGCTTTTTTCAAATTATCAATCAAAATCAAAAAATCTTTCCAACACATTTAATTTACATTGAAGTTTTGGTCTCAAATACAATCGCTGTTTGAACTAAGTGACCTAACTAACATTTTTAAAATATTGCAAGAGAGCAGCTTTTATGATTCTTATGTATACGACTAAAGATTCTTTACTTTTATAGGCACAAGAGTTATGCTTACAGTCATAAAAATTGTATACAAATTGTATTATTGTATTATGTAGTTGACTTAACTCATCGAGATCGAGGTCTCAAGTAAGCAGGCTTATTAGCAAAACTTTCGCATAATTTTTGCGTTCTTTACTCGGATGCACTGTTATTAACTACTTAAACGTTGAATTTCAAGTAATAAATTCACAAAACGTAATAAAAGTAAACATTTCAGTTCATAGTATTGACCTCGTGTTTGCTGTAGTTGAAGTCAAACCTACATGCCTTCGGCAGAATCTGAGCATCCAAATATCTGCATGACACGCTTAACTTCTACTACTGCATCACATAGAGAATAATCTATTTGGTTTTTTACTCCACAGTCGTTGCATAACTGCCGTAAAGTAATGCAGATGGTATATAGTTTGTGTGGAAAAGTAAGTTATGCTTAATATACATATGTAATTCATTGCTAATATTTTGCTGGAATGCTATGATAAACCTCAAAACTGTTAACTGATTGAAAACATCGAGTCATTCTTATAATAGTAAACTTAAAATAAACTCATAATTAATGAAAATAGTATGTTGCATATTACCCACCTTTCATTTTAATTTCATCACTTATTTCAATTAATCCCTCACTCATTTTCTTAGTAATGGATTCTTGAACAGATTTACAAAACTCTGCATCGGTGAGTGATTTACGTGGCTCAACTGAAATGGGAACAACCAGATCACCAGTGGTTTTAGCATTTGAATTTGTTTTGGATTCTTGTTCTATTGAGAGAATATTGCCGGTCACTTTTATGTTGTCTTGTTGCATTGGCTCTATTTTGAAATCTGGCTTTGTATCTTTAGCTAATGGCTTAGGCGTTGTATACATGGGTGTATATTGCTCAAAAGCAAGAAAATCTTGAGTTAAGGCCTTGACTGCTTCAACATGAGCAGCCATTTCGATGCCGTCATCTTTTTGCTGTTCAGATTTTAAAAAAGTGTCACTATTCTCTTTTTCTCCCTTTGCAGCTGTGAGTATTTCCCTTGGGATTTCGGTGCCCGCCGAAATTGTGGTAATTATATCTGATGCCTTTATAAGTACTTCATCGATAATTGAAGGCTTTTTCGTGTCTTTTAACTCGTCGTGCTTATCAGGCTTTGATACAAGGAATGGTTGTTGCTTCTTCTCCATGCTAAGAAAATCATGGGTGATTTTTTTGGCATCAGTGTCGGCCTGTTCGAGTGATAATTTTTCGGAATCGGTTTCTATTATGGGAGACTTGTCAACAGAATGCTGCGAAGTTTCAGTTGAAAATTCTGAGATATCTTCTGAAGTCTGTTTTTCGTGAGAGAGTTGAGTTTTTTGTTCCACGTTTAAAAATTCGTGTGTGAGTTTTCTTGAATCCAAAACTCTTTCTTGCACTGAATGTTCGGCTATTTCCTTCACTTCACTATCATAAGAACATGTTCTTGTCTCGAACTTTGATTCAACTTGTTCCTTGATTGGTTTTGGTAGTTTTTCGATCACAGATGTCTCAACGGTTGGTGGAAAGGTAATTGTCGTTCTGATAGTCTGCTCTGTAAGTTTGGTCTCTTCCTTGACTTCAACTTGGACTGGTAATTGGGATTGCTGTTCCATGTTTAAGAATTCCTTGGTGATTTTTCGAGCATCGGCAACAATTGATTTCATTTCTTCTAATTTTTCTAGGGACTCTTCTAAAGTTGATACGCCAGCAGTTTCAGTTGCAATGATCCTTCTAGGTGCTGCCTCGGGAGCAGTTGCGATTTCAGAGTAAATTAGCTCCTTGTCTTCCTTTTCTGTTTTTATTGGAAGTTGTACATTTACCTTTGGTTCTAGGCCATGGTATTCATAGGTAACGTTTTTAGCTTCAAAATCAGCAAACTTTTCTTCGATTTTTCCTGTTGCAATAATTTTTTCTTTTTCAGATGTGGATTCTGAACTGGATTTGTCAAAAGATTCGGAAAAAGATTTTATTGCTTGTGATACCTTTTTGGTTTCTTTCTTTCCAGAACCTTTTAAGTCATCAACTTTGTCCGTAATTTCAGATTTTGTAACTTTTGGTTCTGAGAACGATTTTATGGCTTCAACAACTGTTTTAGTTTCAGTTATTATGAAATCCTCAGTTTCTGCAACTTCTTTGGTTGCCGTCTTTATATCTTGAATATTAACTGATGCAACTGTTGATGGTGCTTTAGAAATTGTCTCGTTTATTTTGCTTAATTTGGTGTCAATGATAACAAATTCTTTTTGTATATCCTCAGGTTTTTGTTTTGTCAAAGTTTTAATAGTAACATTTGATGTACTCTTAGTTTCAATATCTTTAGCATCAGATAAAAAGTGCTCCAAAGTTTCTTTTTTGTTATCTAGAAGAGATTTTGTTCCTTCGATAATATCCGATTCTGCAAAGCTTTCAATATTTTCAGTAGTAGTTTTGGTTTCAATCGATCTTTCTTTAACCGCAGCAGTTTCTTTTAGTTCTTGGAGCTTTGTTTCAGCATAACTTTTAGTTGTTTCAGAAATACTTTTTGCGTCCGTTATAACAGAGTCTATTTTGTCCACTATCTTTTTACTTAAATCTTTCGTCTTAGAATCAACATCTAATGCTAAAGTTTCTTTTGCAAAACAATCAGTTTTAGGTTCCTTGAACGCCGTGATGTTTTTCGCCGCCTGGGTTTCAATTTTGACAGCACCTTCCTTAATTTTATCAACTGTTTCAGCTACGATTTTGGTTTCATTGAGTATAAGATCGTTTGCCTCAGAGGAATGTTCCTCAAGGTCCTTCACAGTTGAATCTTTTCTTGATCCAACCTTAGTTTCAAACTCTGAAACTTGTTTCTTGATATTATCGGCTTGAGGCTCAACAACCATTTTTGTGGTTTCGGTTACATTTGAAGAAATTACCTTATCACTTGTATATAAAATGTGTTCTTTGACATCTTCAGTGCATTTTTCATAAGAAGATTTTGTTTCCTTAATAAATGGATCGCTTGAAAGTCCAGATTCGTTTCTTACATATGTTTCTTTAATTTGTTCGTTTGCTGATTCAATACCTGGGTGAATTGTCTTGGAAACTTTTGTAGCTTCCGCTAAAAGAAAATCTCTCGTGGCTTGAGTTACATCTCTGTCAACTTTTATCTCAACAGCTTTTTGGGACTCTTTTTCCAACGAATCTGTTGTGCTCGACAGTTTATTTTTTACGGCATCTATTTTGGGTTCAGTAAAAGCTTTAATTTTATCTTTTACACTGAATGATTCGATGGCAAATATTTCTTTGGTCCCATCAATTACTTTATCGGCTTTCGAAGTTTCTTCTTTAGAAAATGCCTTTGTTGTATCAGTAAAGGTGTTAATGTCTGCTGATGTTGAATCTTTGGGACTTTCTGACTCAAATGTTGAAATAATACTTTCAACTTTTTTGGTGGCACTCTCCACAGTTTTGGCCACAACCTTTTCTGCGGTTTCTTTGATGTTTTCCGTTACCTTTACCTCATCAAAGCTGTCCTTACTTCCTTGAGAAGATCTTCCAGTTATAACTATGCCTGTACTCAATACTTGCGAGGGTAACTGTGTTAATTTTTCAAAAGCTAAAAAGTCTTCGGTCAGTTGCTTAGATCCCGAATCCATTGATGGTTTTTCACCAATCAATGTATCTATTATTTTACTCGGTTTTTCGACACTGGTTATGTCTTTAACTATCTTCAAGTTGTCAACTTCTTTGCTATACGTCTGAAGATGCTCTCGGATATCTTCGTCAGGCATCTCCTCTTCCGAGCTACGGCTAGAGGATTTGAACTTGTGTGACAGCTCTTTATCAAAATCGCTCTTGCTAACTTCTGCTGATTCCATTTTTCCCATTTTCATTTTAATCACTTGTTCAGGTACAACTGCAGACTTGACGCTATTGTCAGCTGGCAGTTGCATGAAAATCTCGGACTGGTGAATTGCCTTTTTGTCTTCAATCAAACTCTTTCGCTTAATTTCTGTTATTTCGCGGGTTATTTCTTTTTTCTGGGACGATGCTGGTATATGACGTTCAACCGAAAGTCTTTTCACTATTTTCTCTCTTCGCTCTGCCACTGTACGCTTAGCTATTTCCTCGTCAGACTCTGACTCTTCAATTTCTTTTTCTTCAGCTGAATACTTGACCTCTTCACGCTCGTGAATTTGCTGTATCCGTTTGCCTGTTAAAAAATATATAAAATTATTTCAAATTAAAAATATATATAAGAAGAAGTGCTTACTTTCTTGTCGAACCAGATCTTCTACAGACTCAGAAATCTTCATTATATCAGTTTCATCAAAGTCTCGGGAATGCGACAGTCTTCCACTTTTGCATTTATTCATTATGTCATCGCGTCCAATGCTTATAAGTGCTTGTTCTAGCGAGTGTATATCATAGTTGGGCTTATCTTTATATAATCTAATCATACTTTGAGCTTGACGGGCTATACTATCCGTATTTTGATTAACAATCTCATCGATTTCCTCTGGGCTAATATCAATTTCAGAAGCCAATTGTATCCAATCTTTGCCCAGCAGGTTCGAAAGGTCTACAATGCGAATGTCGCCAATATAGTGATCGTTCTGGTGTTTGCTAAAGCTTAATAGTGAGCTTCGGTATGTTGGTGTTATTTTATCAGAGAAGGCAGTTATTGAGTCGGGGATTACAGCTTCGGGTAAAACAATATTTAATATACAAATCGGATGCTGCGGAGGCTCGCCCTTAGCAACTTTTGGCTCTTTCATAAACAGAGTTCGCCCAACTATATCGGCATGCTGATCTTTTACTCTAACTGTGAATGGTAGGCGGTTTTCTCGGAATGCTTTAAATGGAAGCTGTAGTTGTTCGCCAGATTTCGTAACTGGAACTAAGTTGCCGGCCATTTCTATATACTGCGGGTTTCCTTCTAAAACTTCTACATCACGACTCTTGGCAACTTGTGTATAAAGTTCCATTTTTTCGAGAGTTTTATCCTCCCGATCATCTGTCATGCAAAATACTCGTAGGCGGGCTTCAAATGGCTCAACTTTTTTCGCAAACACTACAAATTTTGCTATGAAGGGAACATGAATCACCTCCCTAAGTGCGGAATAAAATCACTCATTATTAAAACTAATAAACATTTGGAATGAGAAATATACTTGTATAATTCGGTGGCCATTTTTGTAGCTTCGCTGATGTTACGGCAGTCCATTAACCAAAATCTTGCTGAAACGGTGGTAGTAAAGGATACGCAGTCATTGACAAATGTCAATGGTGTCGATCCGGTAACATCTTCCCATTGGGCTCGTGATGGACCACCTATTTTGAACGAAATATTAATGCAGAAAAATTTCGCTTTACTTTTTATTTCATATGTTATTCACTCAACTGAGATATTTTGTATTAAAGTTTCATACAAAAAACAAATAATATTTGTATCACTACTAGCAAATCAAAATTTATTTTTATTATTGAATTTTTTTACTAACAAAACTTATTTTTTTAATTATACATACTTAATTTAGCATTAGGTTAAGTAATTAAAAAAAGTATTTTGAATGAAAGCATAAAATGAAACGGATAATACGACTAAAATGTGGTGAAAATAGAAATCAATAAAAGCAAATTCATGATAAAAAGCCAAAAATGCCATTCTTCAATGTTTAGCAGCTTGATAAATTGTGGGATAGCAACTTAAATATGTACATACATACATACATATGTGTTTATTAAATTACGAAAATTATTCCTTCCAATTCGTACCAGTCATCTATTGAGTTCTCTTTTCCCAAAATCTAGGATTTTTGTATGTAAATTCACCAATTTGATAAAAAAAAAGCTAATGCTGAGTACACATTTGGCATTTCTTTTGTTTGTCGTTTTGTGGTATCACTTTAAAAATGTGTACAATCCCTTTCACATTATGTTTTTTATTTGTAACACAATGCCGCACAACGAAAAATATCTGAAATGACCACAGCGATTTTAGAAAATTTCATAATGTGTACTCAGCATAAGACTAGAAGCCGAGTTACATAGAAATTCAAATACAGGATTTCTTATGAGCTATGTCACATTCAGTACGTCTCTGTCTCTCAAATGTTACCGTCAAAAAAGTATTCATTGTGGAACTGACTTAAATGAAGAATTATTAGGCAACGGTATTGTTAATGAATCACTAGTTGGCATTGGAGAAAACAAAGTTGACCGCACACGAAAAAGTAGCTTTGCCGTTAGATTAAGTCATCAGATCTTTTGTTTATATTATGTGTATTAAGAGCTTTAGAACTCTGCGGTTAGAACTCACTTCATAATTTTTTGTTTAATTTTGAGGTACTCATATAGAGTACTGCTCAATGTCATTTTGTTTCCGTTTTTTTTTTGTTATATCAGAGTATGTAAAAAATATTAATAAAGCAATAGCGTACTACAGTATACCCAGTATAATTACCTATCAGTTAAATATCTTTATCGCTTATTCACCCCAAATATTGAATCCCCGGTTTTTGCACTGATTTTCACACAAAAGTCCATGCTTAAGTAACTTTCGTTTAATTACCTATCTTGGGTAACTACCCAGAAATATTTTAACCCAAAATTAAATTTCCCCTAAAATATCCTCGTTTATTTGCCCAAAACTACATAAGTACATATTTATGCAACTCTGTAATCGAAAATATGTACCTTATATATTTATTTTTTGTAATATGAATTGTTTTTTTTTATAATAAAATATTTTATTTGAACAAATACATATGCATGTGCATTTTACTTCAAGTAATTATGTACTACTTACCACAGTGAGTTCGGATAAATGCATTTCTAAAGGTATTTAAGCGTACTCTCATAATTACCTGTCTTCGCTTTAATATTTTTTCCGGCTAATTACCCCAAAAATTATGTCATTTTTGATGAGGTAATTAACCGGTGTTTACTGTACAACGAATTTACGAGTTATGTATTAGGAAAATTACGCGTGTACATTATAGAAAAACTCCTCAAATTCTGTTCGCCATAAAGGTTCAACGAGAATGCCCCGCATTGCAATTAGAACCCTGTTATTTATTTTTAATACTATTTTAGGACTGGAGTATTATGCACACCAATAGAGGCTTAACAAGGTCAAAATGATTCCAAAGCCGGGCAAAGTTCTTACCAAGGCTGAGTCATATAGGCCAAAAATTGTACTACTCATATCAACAATGTCACAGCTTTTCGAAAAGTTGCTCATGACAAAATTGTCCCCAATACCAATTCAATTCAAGTTATGAGAAGAACATTTTAAGAAAAGAATTATTGTTCTGCCCGCTTTATTGATATTTCTCAGGCATTTGATAAAGTGAAGCATGAACCAATATATATTCTAAAGCTTTTGGAAAGTCAAATTTTTGCCCGCAAGTTCACTGTTGTGGAAGGAGACTTCATGAGTGTGGCCTAATCAATCTCATGCGGCGTGTCACAGAGGAGTATACTGGGCCAAGTTTTGTATTTAATTTATAGTTGTGCTATGCCTGTGAGCAGTAATATCTACAATTTTAATTTTGCCGATGATACAGCCTGCCTTAGTATACACGAAAACTCTCACGAGGCATCTCGATATCTTCAGGAACATATTGCCCTGCTGGAACTATGGGTAAACTTATGGAGAAGAAAAGTAAACGAACAGAATTGTGCTCAGGTAACATTTACCCTACGAAAAGATACTTGTTCACCCATTAGAATCAAGAATCAAATTGTTCCTCAACACTCGCATGTGAAATACCTTGGTATACATCTTGACCGACGGCTTACATGGAAACACCACATTGAATCTAAGCTAACACAAATGAAAATAAAATTAACTCAGTTACATTGGCTATTGTTAGAAATTCTACCCTGAGTCTAGATTGTAAACTTTTGATACACAAGTATCTTTTGAAACCTATATGGTGCTGCGAAGTCAAAACAAAATTTTACTTTTAATAACATCGGCTCCATGGTACATAAGAAACTCAAATTTACATCGTGATTTAAATATGCCACAAGTGACTGAAGAAATTGCAAAATACGCAGGCAAATATTTAACAAAACTCGAGTCCCATCATAATACCTTGCTCGTAACATCTTGAGCTTCACTGGACACATCCGCTTAAAAAAGAGGGACAAGGGCTCTAATACTTAACACTCCAGATGAAACTGCTTGAAAATATTTTTTTTTTGTTGCTTTGCACGACTCTTATGTATTATTGCTACTATCACTAGTTTATGTCCGACACTGTTCAGGCCTAATAATTATATTTAGATTTAAGATTTGAATACTTATTGTTAGTTCATTTTTGAAGATACAATAAATAAACATATACATTAAAAAAATAGCCTTATATCAACACAAAGTACAAAATTGGTTCAACAGTGGTCGCCAAACTTTTTTCCTTGAGAACCACATTATTCACGTACACCATTCATACATTCATTCATTGGGTTGATATTTAAGTTAGTTAGAGGTTGACAGTTTTTTACCCGTAACTCAAAATTTTGGGGGTGTTTGGAAAATTTCAAATACAGATTGCCCAAAAACCTTGGAATAGTTTTTAGTAAGAACCTTACCTGTTTAAACCATGTTAACGCAGTTGTGGGTCAGAGCTACTCAAAGCTGAGATGTATTTGGTTGCACAGCACTATATTTCTTTCAATATAACGCAACTTCTTGCTAAGTCTTATATAGTTCCTGGCTTAATCTACGGTTGTGAACTTTATGCTAACTGTGACTCAATTAGCAAAAGAAAGCTTAACGTTTTATATAATAATATAATTAGGTATTTATACGGATTGAAAAGATATGATCATGTTTCTCAATTTTCCTTGGAACCATATGGCGTTTCGTTCAACAATATTTGTTTGCTTTAAGCAATTTTTATTTAATTACTTCTCAAAGTAGAAATTCATAAATATTCTTCCTATAATATACTCGTATAGAATTTATTAATTAATTTTGTTAGTTTTATAAATTTTAATCTTAATGTCTATATGTTTGCTGCCGTAATTTAGTTATGGATACTAATTTCCTGTACTGTAAATATAAGATTTATTCTTGTTGTACAGAACTTGAACATACAAATAAGTAAAAATTGTTGTTATGCTTTACAATACCTACAAGAAAAATAGTAACACGTCCCTGTTATTCCGATTTCATTAAAATTTGGCACACAGTGTTATAAGTTACTACCAGTAAATTTATGTCCGACACTGGTCGGGCCTAATAATTATTTTGGACTTAATATATTAATACTTATTGTTAGTTAATATTTTAAGATACAATAAATAAATATATTTATGTATATATTAAAAAAAATCAAGCGCAAAAAGCACTGAGTGGTGTTGTTGACTTCACTTATGTAAAGAAAAAACTGAAATGCTCACTTATCAGCATTAATTAAATGAAAAAGTTTCGAGGTTAGAAAAATGTTATTATGAATTTCTATAAGAATCACTCATTTAAATTAATTTTATTATTAATTTTTTAGTTTAAAAAAAAATTAAAAAAAATCCTAAAACGGGCAACACTATGGAAGCCCATTATTAGACTAATAAATATCATGCAAAAAAATATTCATGTCTTAAAAGACCCGTTGACCTTAAATCACCACTGCGTACTTCGACCGGAGGCTGGGCGAGAAGCGATAGTGAGAAAGGTAACTTATTTTCTGAGCATTTAAAATCTGTATTTACTCCCAATTCATGTACGGATGCTGCCGATTTACCGAGTGTAGTTTCTCTACCCCCTCGTCCCTTAAGGTTTAAGTTGCGTGGATTACAAAAAATAATTGCTGAACTCGACACGAAGAAAGCTCCAGGTATTGATGGCATTAGTAACAAGATGCTGATGAACTTGCCTCATATTGCAATAAGAATCTTGCTATTTATTTTTAAAGCTATTTTACGAATGCAGTATTTTCCAAATAACTGGAAACTTGCCAAAATAAAAATGATTCCAAGGCCGGGCAAAGATCTTACCAAGGCTGAGTCATATAGGCCTATAAGCTTACTATCAACAATCTCAAAGCTTTTCGAAAAGCTGCTCATGACTAAATTGTCCAAAATTTTAGCTGATAATGGATGGATCCCGGACAATCAATTTGGTTTTAGAAGTCAGCATAGCACCATTGAACAAACGCATAGATTGGTCCAAGTTGTAAGAAGAACATTTGAAGAAAAGAAGTATTGTTCTGCTTTCTTTATTGATGTTTCTCAGGCATTTGATAAAGTATGGCACGAAGGCCTAGTTTTAAAATTGAAGACATACCTACCAATAAATATACAAAAGCTTTTGGAAAGTTATATTATTATAGGAATAGGATAGGAAGTTCACTGTTGTGGAAGGAGAGTTCACGAGTATGCCCGAATCTATATCTTCCGGTGTGCCACAGGGCAGTATTCTGGGGCCAGTCTTGTATCTAATATATACTTGTGATATTCCTGTGAGCAATAACATCCTCACTTCTACATTTGCCGATGATACAGCCTGCATGAATATACACAAAAATCCTGATGAGGCATCCCGCAATCTCCAAGAACACATTACCCAGCTTGAAATATGGTTGAACTTATGGAGAATTAAAGTAAATGAACAAAAGTGTGTCCACATAACGTTTACCCTAAGAAAAGATACTTGCTCTCCCATTCGAATCAACAATCAAAGTATTCCTCAACATTCTCAAGTGGAATACCTTGGCTCAAATGAAACTTAAATTAACTCAACTGAAACTTAAATTAACTCAAATATATTGGTTAATTGGCAGAAATTCAACCTAGACTGCAAACTTTTGATATACAAGTCGCTTTTGAAGCCAATACGGTGCTATGGAATTCAGCTATGGGGCACTGCTTCAGCTTCAAATATACATCGCGATTTAAATATGCCACTAGTGACTGAAGAAATTGCAAAATACGCAGGCAAATATTTAACAAAACTCGAGTCACATCCTAATCCGCCCGCTCGTAATATCTTGAACTTTACTGGACATATCCGCTTAAAAAAGAGGGACACAAGGGCTCTTATTCTCAACACTCCAGATGGGACTTCTTGAAAATACTTTTATTTTGTATTTTTTCCTTTTTGATTAACACTACTTATGTATTATTTATAAATATCATTAAGTTTATGTCCGACACTGGTCGGGCCTAATAATTATATTTAGATCTAAAATTTGACTACTTATTGTTAGTTCATTTTTGAAGATACAGGGTGGGCCAAAAGTTACCAGGGGGTTTAAAAGTTTAATAACTTTTTTGTTTATTAATTTTTTTTTATTTTTTTTTTCAGATTATATAATATACAAAATGGAAATTTTTTTTACACTAAGTATGAAAAATAATGTCTCTTAAATGACCACCGTTTTCAGCTTCGCACTGATGGGCGATTATGATTATGAGTGATGAAGCTCATTTTCATTTGAATGGTTGTTAATAAGCAGAACTGTAGGTTCTGGAGTTCTGAAAATCCAAGAGCCATTCATAAACGCCAATTGCACCCCATTAGGTGTACAATATGGTGTGGGATCACATCTGAAAATATCATTGGGCCTTACTTCTTCGAGAATGAAGATGGAAGTGCTGTAACCGTAAATGCAGAGCGGTATCGGTTTATGATAGAAAATTTTTTAAGTCTTGCTCTTGAAAACATACCTGGTATGTGCTTTCAGCAGGACGGAGCCAGTGCCCGCACTGCCCGAGACACAATGGCACTTTTAAGTCAAATTTTTGGAGAGCGAATAATTTCCAGAAATTCGGAAATAATTTGGCCCAGCGGGATCGCCAGTTTTGACAGCACCCGACTATTTTCTTTGGGGTTATTTGAAGTAGCGAGTGTATGTGAACAAGCCAGAGACAATCCTTGAACTCAAGGCAAACATTGTTGCAGAAATTCGAACGCTACAGCCACAAATTTTGAAAGATGTTATGGAAAATGTTCTAAAACGAGCCCATCAGTGCGCAGCTGAAAACGATGGTCATTTAAGAGACATTATTTTTCATACTTAGTGTAAAAAAATTTCCATTTTGTATATTATATAATCTGAGAAAAAGAAATAAAAAAATTAATAAACTAAAGTTATTAAACTTTTAAGTCCCATGGTAACTTTTGGCCCACCTTGTACAATAAATAAATATATGAAAAAAAACATTCATGTCCAATAAAGCTACACAATCGTAGATACAAATTTTTAAAAAATACAACTCTGATCTAATAAATTGTTATTCAGCCGTATTGCGTGTGCCGAGTTGAATTTTCGTCTACGAGAATTTCATCTTAGATTAAAGAAAACTTGCAAACGTTTCCTTTAATCTGGTACAAAATTCTCGTAGACAAATATTCCACTCGACATATGAAATACAGATGATTTTCTTATGAAAATTTTCGTAAGCTCCATCATACCAGGATTGTATTTCCTCAAAAGTTGCACGATTGTCTGGATAGTTAGTCCCAGCATATAATAATATCGCCTACCTTAAATCAACTTGATTTAAGTAAATTATAGTGTTTTCAACCCTAAAGTTAAAACCAACAACCAACAAATAGATGATTTTGCGTTCACACTACAAGTTTCATAAACTCTGATTTTACAACACATGTCTTACAAATTTGTTCAAAATAAAATAAACCTCCTGTAGAAATAAGTGTATGTATTTGTTGCTGTACTTTTTTATACATACCTTTTATAACACATACATAGTACATATTTGACAAACTGTACCACAGCTGTTAGTATGAAAACTAAGAAATTTTACAATGTGCTAGAAAATAGAAATTATCTTGTACTTTGTAAATAAATATTTTAATATTACCACGAACCACTTATGCAAAATTAGAAAGAGTTTGGTAATCAAGTTGTTATATATGTACATTAGATATGGATAATTTTTTTTGGATTTCTTATATTCTCTCCCCCCAAAAATCCGTTCAGTTTTATGTAAAAAAATACAAAAAAATTTCATATCGATAAGTTGTGTTTTAGGGGGTGCGTCCGCCCCTCAAAGTTGACTCTCAAGTCCTTTGACTATATGTATATGTATGAAATAATTTAATACATACACATAAGCTCTTATTGTATCGGGTTTTCCAATAGGTACTTGACAACTTTGAATTTAATTTGTAAACGCACTATTTCACTGATCATTTTTTTTTTCAGTAAACTCAACATTTTCATCATAGTAAAGTACACGAACGAACAACGTATGCAAATTAGAAAAATTTGGAGTGGGTGACCGCAACTTTAAGAGCGGTAACTCCAATTTTCGGTCGTTATTCTCGCCCTAGTAGACAAGCAATAACAAGTTTAGTGCAAAAATTTGAGTCTACATATTAATTGTGTGATGCTGCCGTGCCAGTGAGACAATGGGTTGGTCGAAATGACGAAAATATCGCTGCCGTTCAGGCGTCCGTAGCAAACGATCCAAATCAGTCGATTCCGCGGCGTTCTCAAGAAAAGCCTTTACATGCCTAATATAAATATTTTCCATATAAATATAATTTTGGTATATATAATTTTTGGTATTTTGTTAGTTATTTTCTTCATTATTATCTAAAACATTAATTTTAGCAAAAAACTTTCTTTGAGACTAATATTGTTGACTAGAAGAGCTAAAATATTGACATATATCATATTCTTGTAAAATATGTTTTAAAAAGACCACTTTATGGCGAATTTTGCGTAAAGATCTTGGTTTACACCCATTGAAGGTCAAACGGACTCAAGAATTGAAGACGATGGACCATTTAACGAGACGTACGTTGTCCGATTGGGCTCTGGAGAAGATGCGCCAAGATGCTGAATTTCATCGCAAAATCATCTTCAGTGACGAACCTCATTTTCGGCTCAATGAGTTCGTCAATAAGAAAATCCACATGTGCTTCATGAATCACCACTTCATCCACAAAAAATAACTGTTTGGTGCGGTTTGCATGCCTACTTCGTCATTGGGCCATAGTTTTTCGTCAACAATAACGATCATCACGTTACTGTGCATGGCGATCGTTATCGCGCCATGATTACCGATTATTTTTGGCCCAAATTTGAAAACATGTTGTTTCGAAAGAACGGTTCCACAAGCCACACAGCACACGTTACAATCGATGTATTGAAGAGTACGTTTGGTGTTATCTCAAGAAATGGACCAGTCAATTGGCCACCTCGTTCGTGCGATTTAACGCCCCTCGACTTTTTTCTTTGGGGCTACGCCAAATCAGAGCCAACATTGAACGCGAAATAGCGGCCGTTACGTTCGAAATGTGTGACAGAGTCATCGAAAATTGGGTCCAATGAATCGACCGCTGCCGGTGTACCCGCGGTGGCCATATGAACGAAGTCGAGTTCAATTCATAAATATTTTAATCGTATTTCAAGTCGATCATAAAGTTTTGGAAATATCTTAAATGGTTTGCGTTTTATTAAAAAAATAGTTTTCACGTCCTTATTGGAAAAGCCTTTACATGCCTAATATAAATATTTTCCATATAAATATAATTTTGGTATATATAATTTTTGGTATTTTGTTAGTTATTTTCTTCATTATTATCTAAAACATTAATTTTAGCAAAAAACTTTCTTTGAGACTAATATTGTTGACTAGAAGAGCTAAAATATTGACATATATCATATTCTTGTAAAATGTGTTTTAAAAAGATAGTCATATGCAAACAAATTACATTGAAAAATGGGGTTGAAGGCCAACTTTGAGGGGCGGCTGCATCCCATAAAACACAGCTTATCACCATGAATTTTTTTTGTATTTTTTACAGAAAATTGAACCAATTTGGGGGCGAGAATATAATTTCCCCTACTAAAAAGTCTAGGTTAATTTTTCTTCCCTTCTTTAGAAAATGACATGAATTAATAAAAATATACGAGTATCAGTCAATAAGAACTGCAATTATTGAACTTAATGTCCGATTAAGAAATTATTCTTGAATAAATATTATATTTAGCCAATTCATAAAGTCTTCTAAAGTGATAAGTAGGGATAGAATTTTCATGTAAATACATATGTACATGTTTTCTGTCGTTGGTCTTAGATCAACGTAAATAAAATATCTTTGCGGATCAACAAATTTGCAATAAAATGTCATCGAATTGTTAATGCATATCTTTGCATATATTTTTTTCCTCAGCAACCGCCCCACAGTGGGGGATTTTGAAAAGAAAATGGAAATAATTCTCCAGTTTCCAAACGGTCAGTCCGATTGTTTTAAGATCATGCAATATTTGAGAAGGTGTCACAGAGAGCTTTTCTATACAAGAGCTAAAAATTTCTGCTACATGTATCGGGTTTTGCTTACAGTTTAGGAAATATTCGAGGGAAAAAAATAAAAATTTTAACTTTTTTTCCAATCTTGGTCCACTGTTCTGCTAATGGAGAAGTCAAATCTTGTCGGATTTAGAAAAGGATAGATTTATAGATTTAAAAAAAATATGTAATTTGAAATTTATTTGCTGGAGGTCAAGCATTGTGTATATATTTCATTGGTGCTTAGCCAAATCATCAGTAGACTTTAACCACATTTTGAACAGTCACAAACCTCTTATCTTATGCACAGACTTTCAAAAACTATTTGAGAATTCACAAATAATAATCACAAATAATAATATTTCTGAAAATCACAAGCGAAACACAAGCAATAGGCATATATAGAAACTATAACAAAATCCCAGCAAATAATTTATATTCGATATGAATCTATTTTATTTTTCTACACCTTTATACAATTAGGAATCCATTGGATAACAATAAAAGTATTTATAAGGCAAAATGAAAAAATAGTTTCTATGCCTATTGCTTGTGTTTCGCTTGTGATTTTCAGAAATATTATTATTTGTGATTATTATTTGTGAATTCTCAAATAGTTTTTGAAAGTCTGTGCATAAGATAAGAGGTTTGTGACTGTTCAAAATGTGGTTAAAGTCTACTGATGATTTGGCTAAGCACCAATGAAATATATAGACAATGCTTGACCTCCAGCAAATAAATTTCAAATTAAAATAAACTTATGACAATATGTCGAATAATAAATTTCTTAAAAATATGTAATATAAAAGACCTATTTTAGTTATAACTCAACTCAATATTTCCAAAAATATTATCTAAGCCAGGCAAAAGATAAGTATAATACAGCAATAATACTGGAAAATTCCGTTCTTGGGAGAATTTTCAGCCGAAAGTATTCATGAATACGAATTTTGTAGCATTCCTTTGTGTAAGACCTGTGTCTTCTCGGGAAACTCTTCATATATTGTAAGCAGATGCAGCAAATTACAAAAAATTAATACATATGTATTTAATTTTTTATTTAGGTAGCTGTAATAACCCTGTCGGAGAATGTGTGGTTGACTACAAAAATAATTAACTTATAGTTAACTTTTCTTAGACTGACTAAAAGCTAAATGCGATGTCAACGAGAACACATCCAAAATTAGAGATTTATTCTCAGCTACTTTGAAACTCATTTGAGTTTTATATAAGATTTTGCTGTTATTATTTTAGATGGAACCTTAGCTGGGTAGTAGAGCTTTTAGTACACAACGTGGAATGATACATGTTCGAACCCCAGAAAACTTTTTTAGATTTACTGACTACCAGGTGATTTAAAAAAATCAACTTTAAGTTAGTTGAAAAAACTACCGCCTAGGACATCGCAATGCTAAAAGAGACAGTAGATTATATTCAAAAGTAATCCAAGTGTCAGTCAGTACTAGTTGCGAAATAGTTAGATTAAAGTTAGTTTAAAGTTAACGGAATTAACGGAGTTAACGGGAAGTGAATATATTCGGGTAGTATTGATGTATGTATTTATACAGCTACGTTTTTTTTTGGAAAAATACAGGGAAAACAATGAAACTTGTACACTTACTGTATTAGTTAGTTATGTTTATATGTACGCACAAACAGCTAGCATGATACAATTTGCTTATTCATTGCTGGGAAATTTTCTGGTAGTATTTCAATCATTGGCCTTCTTTTTGCGGCTTCTTTGCATTTTCACCCCTATTCTGCGTTTCGATTTGAATCGAAATATTTTCCATTTGGCAACTTTGGCATTTTGCGTCCCATTCTTCGATTTCTCTCTCGATTCTATGTATTCTGCATTTCGATCGTAACTACGTTCTTGTAAGTTGTTGTTTTAGTCACGGAGAGTCTTTCGATTTTTGTTTGTTTAGCTTCAAAAAGTGATTAATTCAAAAAATAATGTAAGTTTTGCAAAAGAAGGTTTAATTAATGATCTACACAAGTTTCGTTTTGTACTAAAATGTGATTTTTATCTAATTTGTTACAGGTAGAAAGCAACAACACCCGAACAGTATTAAAAGTTGGCAAATTTGATGGCAACGAAGGACGATATTGTCTGCAGATTATATTGGATTAAAACAAAGAAACTTTTTTTTTTTTGTAACAATTATGTATAAAAAATTTTATATATCACCTCCGGCGCGACAGAATTCTTCACACTAGAATATTTTGGCCACAAATACCTCCTGCTTGTCTCCTTGGTTTTTCTGACCTTTCGGTACTTAACTTGCAATCTGGTTAATAAATATTTTTACAATAAATAATCTTTATTTGTTTTAGTTGTTAAAACAATGTTTTTTTTGCACTGAATTCAACTTTTTGCTAAAAGTTTTGCAAAATTGTTTATTTCCTATTCCTATTTCACACGTTTCATAGCAAAGCAGCTGGTTTAAACATACTCTTCTCCTTTTCTTTTTCTTTCGATTCAGTTTTTTGGCAGAATACCATTTTTCGATGCGTGCGTAACTGAATGCGGGAACGTAATAGAAACGCAGAATAAGGCTGTTTGTTTCTCTATTTGCAAGAAATCATTATTTTATCACACTGATGAATCACAAGTAAATCCTTTTCCAATCGCCCAAGTGCTAAATCAGTTTATAATCATCAAAAGTGATCTGAGGACAATCATATAAGAGAGTCAGCATTTTGTGAAATTAATGATCATATTCAAGTCTTTTTCGACTCCTCCGAGCGATTAAAATAATCATTTATGCGCTTGTTTTCGAGTCGAAATCTACTGTTCATTCGGGAGAAAATGATATCTAGCCGCTACTCTGCTAAAATTATATTTTATGACTCGCGTTTCTAATCAAGTCTGACTCATTTTTGAGACAGGTTGTGGTAGTTACAATCAGTTGCGAATCTTTTCGAGTCAGTATCTAATGAAATTTTTCATTATATTTGAGTCTTTTTCGACTTCCCAGCACAAATCACTACCAAAGGCAATTTCACTTTCTCTATAAAAAGAACATTCACAATCATCATGAAAATTTTTTTCGTTGCTTGTTTGCCCTGACTAAATATCATCTAAGTCTTTACGTGGTAATAAGTAGAGATGTGCACGTGAGCGTTTTTTGACTCACGACACGCACGCTCACACAGAAAAATATTTTACTCACGCACTTTCACGCACGAATGATTTTGAAAATTTTCACGATCACGCACGTTTACGAAAAATATATAATTAATTTTTTATGTTTGTTGGTTGAAAAATAGGTTCTTACACATACATACGAGTATGTACATACATACGTATGTATGTATGCATTATGTTTGCATTATGTTTGCTGGCTCATTCTACCTATATGTATGTATAGACATATGTATGTACATAGATCAGAGCTGGCCACCGAGAGAAACACGACAGTAATGTATTTGCGTATGTGTATTCATTCAGCTCAGGCATACATAGATTGTAGCATTTATCATAAGAAAATTTAAAATTTTCAATACAGGAGTGTTTTCTTGTGAGAGCGTGAGAATTCGTACGTGATTCTTAAAAAAACTCACACACGATCACGCACGAGTAGTTTTTTTTAAAATCACGGTCACGCACTCATGCGTGATTAATTATAAATTTGATCACGATCACGCATCAGTCACGCGTCATTCACGCGTGCCACGATAAAATCACGACATTTGCACATCTCCAGTTATAAGAAGTGTTACGACTTTGTAGAATCAAAATATTATTAAAAAAAACAGAAGTCTATTGTAGGTACTTTTATTGTTTACAATGATACAATAAGTAAAATGCAAGCAAAGATATAAAGCTGCTGAGTTAATAACAAAAATATTGGAGATTGCAAAAACAAAGATGTGTACTAATAAAACTAAATACAGTAGAATCTCACAAATTCGAACCGTCACAAATTCGATCCGTCCAGAAATTAGAACCGGCAATTTCAATGTATTGGATGCTCTGAATTTAGAACCTGTGGTTCTAATTTCTGGAAGTGTTTTTTGTTTGTTCTTTTTTCCACTAGAAAATATTATTATTTTTTTTTAATTTTGAACTAAATAGTCGACAAACCAAATTAAACGCTCTAAAATTTCTAATTTCTGGAAGTTTTTTTTATTTTTTATATTATTTTCACTACATATTATTTTTTTTCGCTCAGTAAAGAGTTTGATATACCTGTAGAAAATTTTGGTCAGTTAAAAAACTGTCAAAGAATCGAATAAAAATACCTTATCTTTGGATACTAAGCTTAAAATATTAAAAAGATTTAGTGATAAAGATGGAAACGTATTTACTGCGAATGATGGATGGTTTTCCAAATTTAAAACCCGTCATGGAATACGGTTTTTAAAAATTGGTGGTGAAATACTTTCGAGTGATGTTGGTGAGGTTACTCCATTAATACACAGATTTCTCGCAAAAATTTTTTTTCTTTTTTCTTTAAAAAAATGTCCAGAAATTCAAACTTTTCAGAAATTCGAAGTGCCCGGTGCACATACTGGTTCTAATTTGTGAGATTCTACTGTATTGCAGAAAACATTTAATTATTTCAATGTAATTTTACCTCAAAATTTAATTTTTTTTATATCTTTGTTTGGTTTGTTGTACCGGATAAGTAGCTAATGGTTGCAGTTGTACAATATTTACAAAAACAACATGAAAATTTCCTGTGCCTCTGCTCTGTAACTTTGGTGAGAACTTTTCCCGACGAAAAGTTTGTTATCATTCCCTTTTACATTTGAGCAATTGAAAGACAGACAGACGAAGTTTGTAGAAGAAGGGACGAAGATGCAGAGTATGCAGTACACGACCCTCTGTACTGGAAATTTTTTTTGTTTCTCTTTTCTACTTTTCGCAAATTAGACTTAGGCTGAGATTACATCTGGCATTTCTTGTGTGACATGTGTCCAAAAAAGAGTAACCAATAATTACTGAGGTAAAACTGTTTGATTCAGACATGTATTTATTTAAACTGTTTACAATCATGTTAGATTCTATAAAATTGTCTATTAGTTATGTATGAAACTATTTAACTACTGAAAAGTAGAAATTGACTCCAACTCATTAGGTATTTCCCTAACGAAAAATCGACTAGCTACTACACTAGACACAAGTAATGCAAGAGTTCGCGTTTTGACTCTCTCACTCATGGATATGTTAACGCCTTTAACTTCAGAGAATTTTTTTTGCGAGTGGAAAAAACTGTGCTGTTATTCCAAAGAAAATCAACAAGAAAAAAATTAGTTTAAGTACACAATTATTTTGATTTTGTGATGGCGTCAGTTACAATTGAAAGTTCGTGGTCAGAGAAAGTGTAATTTTTAGTGAAAAAACTGCTTTTATTTTAAAAAGTTAAAATGAGCAGCAGAAGTAAGTTAAAACTTTGCATAAAAAAGAAAAAGAACAATTAATTAAAAATGTTTTAATGACCCTTATTGGGGATAAAAGTTTACGTGAAATGTTTTCCCATTCCGTAAAATGTGATCGCTAATGTTTGCGTTATTATTCTTTAATTTTGTTCACGGAAACTATTTCATGTAAAGAAAATGTTCGCCTTATATTCCTGATAATGATGCATAATTATTTGTTTTGTAAATAGAAAAATTAATTATATTCATTTGCGAAATCACTGACGAAGGGTTATGCATATGGTGGCAATTGACTAACGTCAATCTCATCCCATATTAAAATCGTCAGTTAGTGGTAACGATTGGTAGTTAACGAAATAGCTAGACATTCGCTAGCTACGCCGACTGCAGGGCATTTGCTCATTACCCAACCATACAATAATTGCTTAAAAAAATCAAGATTATGAATTAGTAACAGAAACGCTGAATAACATGTTTGTTCATACCAAAACCAATACGCACGCAAAACTGATGGAAACAGGTATATCTGTGCAGTCCTATATTAGAAACACGAATCTTCACGAAACATGCATATAAAAGCAATGGTTTGTTTTTCAGCTGTCAAGTGGTAATTGAGTAAGTTAAATTGAGTATGTGTGAACACTAGATTTATGTGTAGTTTCTACAACACAACCAAGGTACTTGACTAGAACATTTGTATAGGAATCACACAAAAATTTGAGTGCATTTCATATATATTTTCTAGACAAGTCGCTTGCTTGCATTGTGAAACTACACGTTAATTGCTCAATTAAAATTAAATTGTCTCAATTAAGTATGCATGTCTAAGCACTGTATTACTCATAGTATCAGTGCAAACATGAAAAATACTTACAACAGACTTTTTTTAACACGGAGAGAATTTCATAATATTTTGATTCTACAAAGACGTAGGGCCAATTTCACGATGTCGACAACGTTCGACTTGTCGCACACTTACATTTGAAACAACAACAAAATATGAAAATTTGTTTTTGTTTTAAATGTAATGGTGCGACAAGTCGAACGTTGTCGACATCGTGAAATTGGCCCGTAATACTTTCTATTACCATGTAAAGACACCTTCTCGAAAGTTTCAGGTCACTGAAAGTGTGGTACATTTGACACCTTCAAATAAGGCCACTATAATATCGCGTTTACTTAAATTGTAAAGCGTCCACATATTTAAATACATGTGCAAATCAGAATCTGGTGTGTAACTTTAGATTCTGTCCATTTATTTTACGTAAGCACGGGGGAATCAATAAATTTGAACATAATTGGAAATCTTAGCAATAAGTATAGGATTCTGGAAAATATGTACATACATATATAATCTGATTTGAATTTTTTCCATTAAATCTCTGCGTAATCATGTGCACATAGAACTGTTTTGAAAAGCAGAAGTGCTGAACCTTTGAGGGAGGCATTATATTGGAGGATGACGAAATTATTTTAAAGCCCGTACCTTTTGCATATATCTACCGATCTTAATAATTTTTTCCGCGGGACAGTCACCGTTGCGGAGCAAAAATAAAACATGATTAGAGCACCATTTTACCTCTTACAGTTCCAAATTTGTTTGACTTGAAATTTTTTTAATTTTTGACCATGACTTGTTTTAATCGTTAGTACCTACATAACTTCTTTATTATCTATCAAAAATAGTTTGGTATTAATGTTTTTTAAAGAAGATTTCATTCAAATTCATAAAAAAAAATTATATCTCAAAACGTGTAACAAGGAATAATTTTGCAACTGGGATTTTTGAAAAGTGTGAGCAAATTTTATATATTTTGTGAAAAAAGTATTCTTAATTTTTTGTAATATTGAAAAAAAAAATTACCCATATTACTTTTTCCAAAAAAAATAATCGCTTTTATTGGTTAGAAGTATGCAACACTGATCGACATTTCTAAACAAAAACATCAGCTGTCAATATTTCACGCGAAATAAATGCCAGTGAGGTAGTTTACACGAGAACAATTTTTAAGCCGCAAAATTTGTTCTTTTCCAAATTACATGAGACTAATTCATCTGTCACAAAATGTATACGTATACACAACTTTGTGTGTGTTAGTGTTTTTCACATTCATTTAACATTTGGTTTTTTTAAGTTGTGTGTGTATTGGTCTTATGCTGCTAATTCGGGGTTTTAGCTGGTTGAAAAGTTATGCCTACAAGAAAACCACTCTCTTTGCCTCTCTCACCATCAAACTGGCATGTTATGCCAGCACAATTATGGCCGTGTAAATCCGCGCAGTCACATTATTTCGCAGATTGCAAGAAAATGTTGCCAGATACATTTCATACATTTTTCACAAGTTGAACAGGGGGCTAATTCTCACACTCGCATGCGTGCGAAATCCTACTCGATGGATCGAATTTTTTAGTTTTTGGGATTCTCTGTCTCGCTATCGAGTAACTCGTATCGAAATTTCTAATGATGACACTCGATACCGAGTAATCATTAACTCGCATGCGTGCGAGTTTTTACTCGCAAGCAAAAGGCCATTCGTAAACAAGAAAACAACAGTAACGTATTTTAAGTGCAAAGAAAAATAAAAAAGGAAATGTAAGTAAAATTTTATAAATTAAGAAAAAAATTATAGTTTTTGCATTTCAGGTCAGCATAACAAAAATTAATTATACTCAAAAGGAAATTCTTGGAAATTTCATGTCTCAGCACACAGACTTGGCAAAGGGCATATTGCCAAATAATTCGCAAGGGAGAGCAAAGGCTAACCAACTTTGGGAGCAACTGACAGCCAAGCTAAACGCCTCTGGCCCTCCAACAAAAGATGTCAAGTCGTGGCGCAAGGTAAATATGTGTATAAATAAAAAATAAATACATTTTTTAATACTTAATTTGTATTTACATATATGTACATATATAGGTCTACTCTGACCAAAAGCAAAACGTGAAAAGTAAATTTGCTTTTAATAAATTATCAAAGAAAAAAACTGGTGGTGGACCGTATGAGGAAAAAGTTCTTTCCCATGTAGAAGAACAAATTCTGGCTGCTGCGGGTATAGAAGTCGCGGTCGATGGTCTAAAAAACGTTAAAAGTTTTGGATCACAAATATTGAAAGATCTGCCGCAAGACGACGATAATTATCCATCTACATCCCAACAAAAAAAAAATTTGATTGTAATTTTTTCCTTTTTCTTGTGCATACAAACATATGTTTTTTGTTTGCATTTTACTTCAATTTATTCGGTGTTGGCAAACGTATTTCGGCACGCTTTTAACAACACTGAAGCAATAACTCGATTCGTTACGTATCGAGAGTTATCATCAGAAAAATAACTCGTATCGAATTAATTTAATTAATACTATTTCGATCACGAGTGTGAGAATTAGCCCCCAGAGTACAAGTTTTGCAACATTTTTTCATGAATATTTCATGTAAATTTTTTTTATATGGATTATGTCAATATTTCGCGTGAAATTTTGAACAGAGTACCAGGCTTTAGAAAAAATTTAAGTTTGATTCAATAGTATATATTTAGCATTACAATCTGAAAATGTTTCTTAATGCTTGAAATGTTTCTTAATTTCTTCTATGTAATCACAATAGAAGACGTAATTGTCCATTCATCGGTGTATAATATTTGCAATTATATTAATCTTATAAATACATAAATAAAAATTTACATGTTTTATTTGCTATTCAAACAACCCCACATTTTTTATGACCAAGCTGTTATTAAATACTTTTTTATGTAGCTCAAACATATAAAAATTAATATACACACACATTGTATATATACCCAAAAGGACAAATGCACCTGCGGGGTGTGTTTAAAAGGATAAGTTTAACGTTTCATTTGTTTTAGCAATTGTGAAGGCCCTGTCAGATAAAACTTTTGCTTTGACATCTAAGATGAAATGTACATGTTTATATGGAACATGTCACATAAAGTACTTTTAACGCAAAGCGAAGCGAAAAGTTAGGCAACGCTCAACTTTTTGCGTGCTTTGACAATCATTTGGTATAATTATCTTAATTTGTTTGGTCAAACTCGCATGTAAATATGATTTTTAATTAAACTTTTGGTAAATTTACATAAAAAAGAAGTTAGTGGCATTAGAGTAATCGAATTGTGCTGTATTTTATGTATTGCACAAAGCAGTAAAACAAACGGTGAGTGTTGTCAAAGTTTTTATCGTGTCATGCACATTTTGCTTTGCGCGTTTCTTCCAACGCTAGAAACGTCACGCAAAACGTTGAAGTTGTATCTGACACGGCTTTGAGAGTTGGTGTTTCGTATAGTTTGGTAATTAATATTTATACAAATAGATAATCGTAAAATTATTCAATTGGCTAATGCCACCGTATGTTTAATAATAATAAAAAAAAAATTATGACAATCTAAAAAACGGAAAAGAAAGTGAAAGTAGTGTACTCTGCATTCCAATTTACGGAAGCAGGATTCACGTTGTTTTACAAATTTCGTGCGCATGAAGCCAATGCAGTTTCCTTTACATTTCTATCCTTGTACCTAAATTTTACATAGATGATTCCATACAGTCTCACAAACCTCTACAAGCTGAATTAGCAGTGCCTTCATGTCATGCGTCCGGAACACTTGAGTTTTTCTCACACGCGTCTGTGCTTTTCCACTTTCTTTTTTCATACTTTTAAATTTTTATACCATCCTTATTTTTACTCTGAAATTGATTTATTGCATTCACTTATCTTTTTTTTCATATATGTAATTAAAAAAAATATTAATTTCGATAAATCGGTGTTTACAGATAAAACATATGTAGTAAATAATATTATGTATGTACATCATTTGGTCGATCATGTCCGACCGAGTACTCCCATCAGTGAGGTTTTCCCACATTAATTTGCAGAATGATTTATTTTTAATTGTTATCTCCATGATAGCTTCACACTGAAATAATGACATTGAACGCATTGAAACTTAAATGTATACATATGTACATAGGTGTTTTACAAGCAACGAATGCAAAAGCGATACAAATATCAAGTAAAAACATAAGCATAATAGGAGTGTGTGCACAATTGTCTTTGGCCTTTTGGGCACAAAGTAGACCAGAGATGTCACGAGACGGAAGATAATTGTGTTTTTGTGGTGTTTTTGGAGGTCTCGCTCACACAGTCATCAAATCCTCTTTACTTTTTCTTTCGCGTGGTATTATTTTAAAGTAGGTAATTACATTTTATTCTTTGTGGTCTCATTCGCAGCCTAGTTTTTGTAAATAAATGGTAAAAATTAATATTTGCGAACGAAAATGCTTAAAGCGAAGTCTCTAATCATTTGAAAACAAATTTTAATCACTTTATTAATACTAATAATCTTTTTCGGATTGTGTTTTTTAATTCAATACCACAAATTCCTCCATTTAATTTTGTATAAATCTTCATGTATTTTCGTTTTATACTTTGTGGTCTTATTCGTTGTTTGCTTTTTGCAAGTTGAAGTTAAAAATTAATATTTTTGAAGGAAAATTTTTAACATTGAGTTTGTAAGCATTTGGAAACTAATTTTAATCACTTTTATATTAATAATAATGTTTTACATATTGTTTTATTTAGTTCAACACTGCAAAATCTTTCATTTAATTTTGTAAAAATTTTCAATTGTTCATTTCACTAAGTATACATTTTCGGTTGTTTGTTTTGATTATTCTACTAAAAATATTCAATAACAAACACACTATATTTGTCCCTTTTTAACAGTGATCAAATCAGCGGATTTTAGCTTTTTTTATAAGTCACTTTCTACAACTCTGGTCTACTTTGTGCTTTTGGATATACACATGCAAAAGCGTAACCACTCAAAATTCATGAATTTTCAGTAGAGGCCAAAAACTGTTTCTGTTAGTAGTAGTTATTCTAAAAACAGAAAGAGAGTCATAACGGTTTTTTTCACGGAAAAGAAGACAAATGAAAGGGAGATTTTTACAGTGGGTAGATATGACCTCTGTTGTTTGGTTTTTTGCAAAAAGTGAAAATTTGAAAATTTTGAGTTGTTACGCTTTTGAGGAACAAGTGCGATATGTATGTATATTGTGTGTATATTAATTTTTATATATTTATACTGTTTTCACAACGAAAGTTAAGACCTGGTATTAACGTTAAAACCATAAGCAGCTGATTTTGCATTCCCACTGCATTTAAACAACAGGATGTCTTATAAATTTGTCCCAAATAAAATAAATCTACTGTAGAAATGCGTGTTATTTGTTGCTGTATTTTTTTCAGCTTTTTATAATACTTATTTGACACCCTGTACAATGGTTGTTTTTGTTTGCATGAAAAACTCAGAAATTTTACAATGAACCTTAAAATAGAAATTATTTTATATTTTGTAAATAAACATTTTAAAATTATGTAACTACTTATAAAACGTGAAGAAGTGCTTGGAAATCATATTATATAAAAAATGCACAAATGCTTAATGTTTTTTTCCGCAGATGGATGTCAGTCATATTTTAGTTGTTTTCCGTCCAAAGGACTCTTTTTTTCAAATTTTTTGATAATTATTGCCACTGCTTCTATTTTTAAGTTGAAAATGTATCATTTGGTATATATTCTTTTTCACATTATCAGCTGCTTCCGGTCATTTTAACTTGGCAGCACTGAATTTAGCACATCGAAAACAAGATTGCATTTCATAAAACCAAATTAAAACCAATTCAAAAATGGTTTTAAGTTGGTTTTAACAAAAACAATTTGTATGGTAAAACCAGGTTTTAACGTTAACACCAACTTTTATTAAAACCATGTCAGTGTGAGAACACTATTAACCATATAAAGAAAATATTTAATAACAGCTTCAAGAGGTCATAAAATATGTGGGTTTGTTTTAATAGCAAATAAAACACGTAATTTTTTACCTGAGGTGTTATATTTATGTATATATACATTTTAAGATTAGTATTATGGTAAAAGCAAAGTAAATTTATATCAAGTATATGCAACTACTCAGGTGATTCATTTTTTTCTCGTTTCGTGGCAATGCCTGAATGTCAAAAGTTGTTTACAATTTTCCTACGCCATTTTGATTTGTTTTGCTTTGTTATACACAATTGTGTATACTGAAAACGTATGTGAAAAAGTTTAGATAAATTTTTACTTAAAAAATGTGTTACAAAACACTTAAAAATAATTATATTTAATTATTAAAGTACATATGTATCTTTTATTATACTTATTTCACATATCAATTAATAAATTTACTTTGGTTTTATCTATCCATACATTTCCTTTTTGTTGTATACAGATCTGGGACTATTGCATTAAATAACCAAATGCATTGACCATTTTCCCACAATAAAACAAATCAATGCAAATGCAAATTTATTACATTAGCACTAACTTTGATAATATTAGTGAAATTTTTTTGCATTAAACTAAAAACCCTTGAAAGTAATGCATGAATATTGCATTGTTACTTTTAGTTCACTATTTTTTGCACTACTACACACATTGGCGGTATTCGATGTTTATGCAAATTTTCGTGTGTTAGTGCAAATGCAAAATATCTTAGCTTTCCTTTAAAATCCAACAACAAAGTATATACACAATCCAAAGAAAAGCTACGATACTTTGCATTTGCACTAACGCACGAAAATTTGCATCAAACATCGTATACCGCCATTATGAAGAGTATTATTGCATTATAGTGCAAAATACAACGTAAATGTGTACACATGTACATACATAAAAACATATGTACAAACATAAATATGTAAATTTTTTCTTATGTATGTACATATCGTCACCCAAGACGAAAAATCATATCACTACGTTTTTTTTAATTTTTCGAGAGAAAGAGGAAACTTGATGAAATTTTTCCCAGCGGTAGTATTTTTCGTTTATAAAATCACCATTTTTTTAGATATAACTTTACAATAAACGAAAACCTAAGTACTGATCTTTTGTCAATTGCACGGTTTTTCAAATAAGCTCGAGATGCAACGTACTTGAAGTATGAAACTTTTTAATTTTTGTCAATTGGTTCTGAAATCTAGTTTGTATTTATATTGACAGTTTCTCTTTTCGTTAATTTGTATGTATGTGCTTATAAAGGTGCCCTCAATGAACTGTTTTTTTATTTTATTATTTGTGCTATCTGATAAAATAGGGTAACGTTTTATTCAATATTACTGTGTACAATATTTGATAATGCAATAATATTGAATTACTTCATGATGACTAAGCACATCAATACAAAATCAGTGCATTTTTCGCCATGCAATTTGCTGCTAATGCAATATTAATCCATTACTTTTAAGAGATTTTATTGAAGTGAAAAAATAGTGCACTACAAGCATCAAATTTAAATTTGCACTAAAATTTTTGTTTTTCAATCAGTGCTTATGCAAAAGTAATGCAAGTTGCCCAGGTCTGGTTGCATTCATCTGTTTTTGACATTCATCCATTATTCTTACACAAACAAATCGCCTGTTGTTTTTGTACTTTCTTAGTTGTTGTAGACCTGCATATACTTTATATAAATATGCTTTGGGTAAAAGTATACATATTATACACCCTTAAATAGAGAATTGCGTCTTCTATTGTGGTTACATAGAACAAATTAAGAAACATCTGAAGCAAGGAAAATGAGATCAACAATTAAGGCAAAAAGAAAGAAAAATGTAATAAATTATAAAATTATAATCAAAATTTGATATTAAATATTTCGAAAAGTATTGAAGGTGTAAACTAATAATGCAAGGCTAAATGTATACTATTGAATTAAATTCAAATGTTTCCTAATATATAATTTTATAAAACTTCAGTTTTATTTAGAAAAAAATGTCTTAGAAATTTTTTTTTTTTTTTTTTTTTTATGCATACATATATTTATTTATTGTATCTTCAAAAATGAACTAACAATAAGTATTCAAATCTTAAATCTAAATATAATTATTAGGCCCGACCAGTGTCGGACATAAACTTAGTGATAGTAATTCATAATACATAAGAGTTGTGCAAAGCAAAAAATAAAAATAAAAAAATAATTTCAAACAGTTACATCTGGTGTGGTAAGTATTAGAGCCCTTGTGTCCCTCTTTTTTAAGCGGATGTGTCCGGTAAAGTTCAAGGTATTTCGAGCAAGCGGATTAGGGTGTGACTCGAGTTTAGTTAAATATTTGCCTGAGTATTTTGCAATTTCTTCAGTCACTTGTGGCATATTTAGATCACGATGTAAATTTGAGTTTCTTATGTACCATGGAGCCGATGTTATTAACCGTAAAATTTTGTTTTGTCTTCGTTGGATTTTCTCTACATTTGAAGCTGAAGCAGTGCCCCATAGCTGAATTCCGTAGCACCATATAGGTTTCAAAAGCGACTTGTATATCAAAAGTTTGCAATCTAGACTCAGGGTTGAATTTCTACCAATCAGCCAATGTAACTGAGTTAATTTTAGTTTCATTTGTGTTAGCTTAGAGTCAATATGGTGTTTCCATGTTATCCGTCGGTCAAGGTGTATACCAAGGTATTTTACATGTGAATGTTGAGGAACAACTTGATTATTAATTCGAATGGGTGAACAGGTATCTTTTCGCAGAGTAAATGTTACCTGAACACACTTTTGTTCGTTTACCTTAATTCTCCATAAGTTTAACCATAATTCCAGCTGTGTAATATGTTCTTGTAGGTATCGGGAAGCCTCGTGAGGGTTTTCGTGCATACTAAGGCAGGCTGTATCATCAGCAAATGTAGATGTATGGATATTGCTGCTCAAAGGCATCTCACAAGTATAAATCAAATACAAGACTGGGCCCAGTATGCTCCCCTGTGGCACACCGGATGAGATTGATTCGGACGCACTCATGAAGTCTCCTTCCACAACAGTGAACTTTCGAGCAAGAATATAACTTTGCAGAAGATTAACAATGTTTATTGGTAGATATGTCTTCAATTTTAAAATTAGGCCTCTATGCCACACTTTATCAAATGCTTGAGAAACATCAATAAAGAGGGCAGAACAATACTTCTTTTCTTCGAGTGTTCTTCTTATAAATTGAACCAATCTATGCGTTTGTTCAATGGTGCTATGCTGACTTCTAAAACCAAATTGATGATCCGGTATGCACGCATTATCAGTTAGAATTGGGGACAATTTGATCATGAGTAACTTTTCGAAGAGCTTTGACATTGTTGGCAGTAAACTTATTGGCCTGTATGACTCAGCCTTGGTAAGATCTTTGCCCGGCTTTGGAATCATTTTGACCTTGGCAAGCTTCCAGCTGTGTGGATAATACTCCAGTCTTAAAATGGCATTAAAAATGAATAGCAGAATTCTAATTGCAATACGAGGCAACTTCATCAGCATCTTATTACTAATTTCATCAATACCCGGAGCTTTTTTTGGGTTGAGTTCAGCAATTAGTTTTTGTACATCACGCATCTTAAACTTTAAGGGACGAGGGGGTAGAGCAACTACACATGGCAAATCAGCAACACCCATACATGTGTTTGGGGTAAATACGGTTTTTAAATGCTCAGCAAATATGTTACCTTTTTCAGTATCGTTTCTTGCCCAACCTCCGGTAGAAGTGCTCAGGGGTGGTTTAAACTCAACGGGTGTTTTAAGCTTCCTCGCAGCGCGCCACAAAGAATAATTAGATGCTGGTGTAACATCAAGACCTTCCAGATAATTTTTAAGAGATGCAGTTTTTTCAGATGCAAGCAACTCTTGGAGTCGTTTAGTGCACTCTTTAAACCTGATTTTATGTTGGGGTGATCTGTGTTGCTGCCATTCCCTTCTAGCTCTTCTTTTTTCACTTACGAGACGTTCAATATCCGTAGAATAAATTCTATTAAACCCAGTCTGCGGGTGGGAGGTAGTAGCATGTTCAGCAGCCTGTTTAATATTTCCGTTAAGATTCGCAATGTTAGATTCAATATCATCGGATGTACTTAGCGTTATGTTTTCTGTGCAATGACTACTAAGATATATTTTGAATCTCAGCCAATTAACACGATTGACCATCTTCACATATGGATGAGGTAAGTCACTTCTTAGTGGATTACATATTGTAACGATAGTGGGAGAGTGATCGGAGGAGAGATCTAGAGAAGCTTCAACATGAACTAAATCTCTAGAAATATTTTTCATGACGCCAAAATCTATAACATCCGGAATTTTTTGTATGTCAGTAGGCCAGTAAGTGGGCTGCCCACTCGAAATGACGTCCAAACCCATTTTTGAAATTGTGGTGAACAACGCTCTACCTCTAGGTGTAATAAGACGCGAACCCCAGAACGTATGCTTTGCATTGTAGTCGCCAGCTGCTACAAAACAAGGTCCAAGAGATTTGAAGAAATCTTAGAAAATGTAAACATTTTTAGAAAATCTCTTCTCCTGCCTGCATTAATATGTAGAATGTCAAGAGTTTTTTACAAGTTACTTACAACAAGGTTGTTTATAATACAAGAACAAAAAATTTACAAAATAGATTGTGTTGTGATTGAATGCTGGATGTAGGGTGCACCAGCAAAAATCTCTAAAAATTATTTCACAGTCTTTCTTAATACCTCTTCTCTTAGAAACAATCCAAGTTTTTATCAAATACTTAATAATTTTTTTAAATATTACAAAAAATGAAGAATACGTTTTTCACAAAAGATATAAAATTTGCTCATACTTTTCAAAAATCCAAATTGCAAAATTAGTCCTTGCTACAATTTTTGAGATATAAAAAAAATTTTGTTCAATGAATGAAGTTCTCTTTAATTAATAATAAACAAGTTATGTACTAACGTTTAAAAAAAGTCATAGTCAAAAATTAGAAAAAATATTTTTTAAGTCAAATCACTTTGAAACGGTAAGAGACAAAATGGTGATCTACTTATGTATTCATGTTTTCTTTTTGACTCTCAACGTTGATTGAAAATGTCAAAAAAATGCTGTAGATTATACAAAATATTATCATGTAAAAGCCAAATGTAGGAGAGAATACGGATAGAAAATTTGACAAGCCGTCGGTAAATATTTATTTTCTAACCCATTTTAGAAACTTAAGTATTCTCATCACACCAGAGATGTATTTCAAAGTGAACATTGGCAGTAGTGTTGAGCGAAACTATGATTTTTTAATAATGTTGCTCCTTGTGAACGTGATTTCTAAATCGCTGTTCTTTTAAACTGTGATTGTGATCACGGTTTAACAGTATTTTGTTTGTAGCAGTTCTGTTATTTTGACAAAATCTAATAAGAGGAGCAGTTGTGAAATTATTCAGTGACTGTGATCACGGTTTAACACATTTCAGCTCTTCTGCTTTAAAAGTATGTATTAGTATTGGTATTTTGATAAATGCTAATAAGAAGAGCGACAAGAACAAACAATTAGCATCAACCCCAACCAGGGATGGAAAAGTTGGTACAATTGTACCAATTTTAGCACTATTTGAATGCCAAAAGTACCGTAGCACCCCAATGGCCATTTTAGCACTATTGAATTTTTTTTCCTATTATGTAATATAAATACAAATAGCATTAAAAATATAGAATATATAAGTAACCAGTTTCGAGCGCAGGTTGATGTAGAAGTTATTAAGTCCTTAAGAAACGACAGGATATGTATGTACCTTTTGCTAGAAGGTATTAGAAATGAAAAATTAGGTAAATGAAGAGATGTTTTCCGATATATCAAAAATATGTTGGAGGAATGTTATCTATTCCGAATTCATCTGCAAATGTGAAAAATATATTTCTAAAGGATGGAAAAGTATATCCTAAATGTTACTTTTATATTCAGATCTCAACAACTAACTTTTTTATACGTTCTGACATTAAAGAATAATATTAATTAATAGTATTAATTAATAATATTATAATCATTGAACTTCAAAGTGCCTTTTTGTCAATTGTTAAGCTTTTACACATATACTATGTGTGCCTTTTTAGTTAATTAATAGAAGTATTAAAAAATTAAAACTAAAGAATTTGGTACAATCGTACTGAAAAAAGTACAATTTTCCTTGAAAATTAGTACAATTTCTAAATCTGATTTCGCATCCCTGACCCCAACCAAATATTGATAATTGTCGTATGAGAGTCAGAGAGACAGTAAAATTGCAATTTGCAAATACAAAAATGTGAGACAGTCGTAAAGCAGCTCTGGGCGAGTCAACATCAAGCGTCGTTGGCAATTATTTCTTAAGTGCAACCAGGCCACTGTTGTTTATTGGCCTTCGAGAGTTTTGCGTCTCACTCGCACTGGTTGACTGATCTGCCACGGATAACCGTATATTCTTGCGGTTCTTCTGTGGAATTTCTTTAACAACCACGTTGCTACTTCCTATGTGAAGGCATAGGTCGTATACAGTCAGTCACAAAACATTTTTAAAATACTGTTAATAACATCTTGGGCATATGGTCTAGTTACTCCGCCCATTTTTGTGCAACCATATTATGCAAATTTACTTTGTATAATATGTATAAATAAATAAATAAATAAAAATGTGAGAGCTATACATAGTTGCCAGAAAAGGCGATTTGACACGATTAGACGATTTTTTCTCGACAAACGGTGAACGTATACAAATAAATTCATGTGGTAGCTTTATTTACTGTAAAGTAAGCATGCAAGAGCATTCACAGTTTGTATGAAAGATCTACATTTGCAAAATCTGTTACTTGATAAATTCAGTCACAGTTGTGATTAGTGATTTTTCAATCTCTGTGAAAAAGTAACATATTTCGAAAAATAGCTCATCACTAATTGGCAGCACTAATGGTATCTATTGAAGGTGTTGACACTTTTACAAAAACAACCAAAATCAACTCAGCAAATTTTCATGTTGTTATTGTAAATATTTTACGACTGCAACCATTACCAATTTTCCAATTTTTGTTATTAACTCAGCAGTTTAATATCTTTACTTGCATTTTACTTCATGTTACTTATAGTATCAGTGTAATCATAAAAATACCTACAACAGACTCTTGTTCTCTTTTTTTAAACACGGAGAGAATTTCATAATATTTTGATTCTACAAAGTCGTAATACTTTGTATTACCATGTAAGGACACCTTAAGATCGGTTGACATTTGCAAAAGTTACAAGTTCCGAAAGAATTTCGTCGCCCGCAGTTTCCAACCTTGACGCTCTTACAACAGGGTGCTTCCAAATATAATGCTTCAAAAGTTCAACTCTTAAAATTTTAGAGGAAAATTATTCTATAAATCAGTGGCAATAAGGAAAAAGTGCTTAAGTCACATTTTACTGTTTTGCAGGAGAGCACTATAAAATTTCAAGTTGTACTAGTTCATGGCGCCATAACTTCCCGAAAAATCGCATAAAATAATTGAGATTTTTCTTATAGTGCTTTCACACCTAAAGTTAAAAACTGGTTCTGACTTTAAAACCATTAACAGCTGATTTTGCGTTCCCACTGCAAGTTTGATAAGCAACAATTTATCCAATAAATTTGTCCAAAATAAAATAAATCTACTGTAGAAAGGCGTGTATTTGTTGTTGCATTTGTTCTTTTTTTATAACATTTATTTGACAAACTGCACAACGGTTGTTTTTACAATACACTCAGAAATTTTACAATGCACTTTAGTAATATTATCGTAGTATTTATCGTTTATAAAATCACCATTTTTTGAGATGAAAAGTTATAATAAACGAAAACCTAAGTTCTGATCTTTTGTCAATTGCATGGCTTTTCATATAAGCTCGAGATCCAACGTACTTGAAGTATAAAACTTATTAATTTTTTTCAATTGGTTCTGAAATCAAGTTTGTATTTATATTGACAGTTTTTCTGTTCTTTAATTGGTATGTACGTACTTATAAAGGTGCCCTCAATGAACTTTACTGTAATTTTTATTTTATTATTAGTGCTATATGATAAAATAGGTTCACATTTTATTCAATATTACTGTGTACAATATTTGATAATGCAATAATATTGCATAACTTAATGATGTGATTAGTGGCAATACAAAATTAGGGCATTTTTCGCCATGCGATTAGCTACTAATGCAATATTAATCCATTACTTTTAAGAGATTTTATTTAAGTGCAAGAAATAGTGCACTACAAGCATCAAATTTAAATTTGCACTAAAATTTTTGTTTTTCAATCATTGCTTATGCCAAAGAAATGCAAGATGTCCAGGTCTGGTTGTATTCATCTGTTTTTGACATTCATCCATTATTCCTACACAAACAAATCGCCTATTATTTTTGTACTTTCTTAGTTGTTGTAGACCTGCATATACTTTATTTAAATATGCTTAGGTTTTAACAAAATTATTTTGTATGGTAAAACCAGGTTTTAACAGCTGGTTTTAACGTTAAAACCAACTTTTATTAAAACCATGTCGATGCGAAAACACTCATAGAGGAATTTTTGAACATGCCGCAGAAATAAGCTCCCAGCAAAAAATTAGACATTACCATCTGAACTACTTGGCATATAATGACTTACTTTTCTGATTGCCAAATTTCATTACTCGCTTACAAATTACATTACATAAAATTTAAAAAATAGGAAGCAGAAGTTGAACATATTCTTTGAGGTTTAAAAGATGACGTGAAAATATTGCCAAACAATGTAGTTATTTTAAATAAATTACATATATATTTCCAAACTGGCTACTTATTTATTTTATTTTAAACTAATAAGTACTTACATTTTGGAAAATAATTTGTTTAAATATTAGTAGTTCTAAATAATTTTTTTCATTTTCGGTTTTAATAAAAGTTCATCAGTCAAAACAATTGAAATTTTTCTAAATGTAGTATTTATAAGTAACAATACAGTTACGGATACGAATAAAATATAACCCATTTCAATTGAGTTTATAAAAGAAATTTTACAAAATGGTGTATTTCATAATAAAACAATTTTTTTCGACTCACGCCTTGTTAAAATCATTAAGTTGGTAATCCAGTAAGGAACAGCTTCCACCAAAAATGCTTAATTCTAATCTTGATTACCTTTTTTTAAATTGTTTGCTGGGTTGGCATAGTTAGTATCAAAATAAAACCTAAATTCAGCGGTGTTTGGAAATATTTCCAGATTTTCAAGAATAAAGACGATTGCCTAACATCTTGTGAATTTATTTTAAATTATTAATAATAATATATTATTTATATATATGTATTTTAATTTAATTTTATATGTATGTATGTATATCTTTCTGTTTTAAGAATTTATATTTGAGGGGTTTAAAACACAAGGGGTTCAAGTTCTTTTTTTTCAAATTGAGTTTACTCATGGAATTTTCACGTAAAGTTCAGAAAAATTTAAGGCATAAGTAGTCAAAATGCAATTTCCAGTGGCGAGATATCTCCATAATTCCAGCAGTTCTCATTAAAAAACCTGTTACGCTTGGTGCACAAGGGGCTTAAGAAAGGCGAATATATATACATATGTGGAATGAAAGCCAAGCTTCATGTGGCTATCAAGAAATTAGTTCTTGCTGTTCAACTTTATTAATTCTTTGAATCAGAATGTGACCAACCTTACAGCTTATAAAACAACTGTGGTGTACAGGGTAAAGGCTGGGTTAGCCGAGCGTTGCTGTTGCCGTACTGTACCGTACCGTATTGTTGGCACGTTTGTGCACTTATAGAACATTTAAAACGTGCGTACGCTTTACTTTATTTTGTTGTTTTAATATGAAAAAGAAACAGCTCTTCACAAAACAGTGATAGGAATTAAAAAAGTTCAAATAGTGACTGTAGCGAAGAAAAAGTACCTAAATATGCAAATGCTCCTTGAACTGTATTGGCATATGTACATAGAAATAAATCTATGTATGCTATACATTTATAATAAATAAATATGTACATAAATATATATCAGTGTTGGGATATGGCTATTCTTAAATTGTACCATGAAAATGGTTAAGATATACCAAATTAACATCAATTGTACCAAAGTGTAGCCATCTGCTAACTAAACATACACAGAAAGAATTCATAACAATTTTTCATTTATTGAAAACAAAAACATAAAGAAATCAACTAATACTATCGAACAAACCAGTTTTTCTTATATGTAAGTAGACATACAAAATCTAAAGAACTGGGACAAGTGCTACTAAAACAAATGAAAAATATGAGCATAAACTACCACTGTTGTAAATCTTGATATTTATGATCAGTGTTGGGTAACTATGTTAGGAGAAATTATTATTAATGGGCCCATAGACACATATTGCTTACAGCTACTGCCGATGAACCCTTGTTATACGTGTGTGATTGATATTTTACTACAAACTTATCAATCACAATTTAAAATAAAAATTTACAAAATAGACATGCGTTTGAGAACAAAAAAAGTTATTGGTAGAATTCAAGAAATTAAGAAAAAAAACATATTTTTTTACACATATTTTTTCTAAACCTATTTTTTGTTTGTTTTATTTTCTTCTTTTCAGTAAATCGTCAAATTTAAAAAAAGTACATATCAGATAAATGAATAAATTCATTTTCTGTTTATTTGAAAAACTGTCAGCAGTATGAGTCCATTTCAAAATCAAAAATATTTTGCTTTTTCATACTGCATTGTCTGTGTGCCGAATACATTAACAAAAATTGAAAATTTACCAACACATGCTTATTGCATGAGCATAAGCTGTATGTGTCTATGGGCCGCTTTACTGTTTGACAAAGTACAACTTTTTGTACCACTGAAGTATAAAGTGAACCAGTGTACCAATGTAGATGCAATTATACCAAATTTCCCAACAGTGATATATGTATATATTTGTGCATACACACATATATATGTATGTATGTAGCAAACAAAATATTTTTATACCAAAATATGTGCATACACAATAAGAGGTTTTGATACCATTGAAATCCTATATATATAATGTATCTTACATTTATAATAAACCCATTTATATTTATTTATTTTTTTATTTTATATGTATGTATGCACATAAATCTGTATGTACTTATGTCCGTAATTATGTGTATACATATGCAATTATTTATGTATTATTTTAAACTGTTTTTCACACAGATATTATAATTAACAAAAGTACCGAAAAACAGAGCCAAAATACCCCCATTCCATTTGACATACAATAGTGCCATCACTGGTTTACAAACGTCACGTTAACCTGAAGGTCCATACCAAAGCATATTTATATAAAGTATATGCAGGTCTACAACAACTAAGAAAGTACAAAAACAACATAAGCATAAGCACTGATTGAAAAACAAAAATTTTAGTGCAAATTTAAATTTGATGCTTGTAGTGCACTATTTTTTGCACTTAAATAAAATCTCTTAAAAGTAATGGATTAATATTGCATTAGCAGCTAATCGCATAACAAAAAATACACTAATTTTGTGTTGCCACTAAGCACATCATGAAGTGATGCCATATTATTGCACTATCACATATTGTACACAGTAAAATTGAATAAAACGTGAAAATATTTTTAGGAGATAGCACAAATAAAAAATATAAAATACACTAAAGTTCATTGAGGGCACTTTTATAAGTACGTAAATACAAATTAACGAAAAAATCTGTCAATATAAATACAAACTAGATTTCAGAACCAATTGAAAAAAATTAAAAAGTTTTATACTTCAAGTACGTTGCATCTCGAGCAATTGAAAAAAGATCAGAACCTAGGTTTTCGTTTATTGTAAAGTTATATCTTAAAAAATGGTGATTTTATAAACGCAAAATACTACCGCTTGGAACAATTTCATCAAGTTTTGTCTTTCTCTCGAAAAATTATAAAAAACGTAGTGATATGATTTTTCATCTTAGATGACGATATGTACATAGGAAAAAATTTACATATTTATGTATGTACGTATGGTTTTATGTATGTACACATTTACGTTGTATTTTGCACTATATGTTTCACTGATAATGCAATAATACTATTCATAATGTGTTTAGTGGTGCAAAAAATAGTGCACTAAGAGTAACAATGCAATGTTGATGAATGTCTTTGAAGGGATTTTAGTAAAATGCAAAAAAAATTGCACTAATATTATTAAAATTAGTGCTAATGTAATAAATTTGCATTTGCATTGATTTGGTTTATTGTGGGAAAATGGTCAATGCATTTGCTTATTTAATGCAATAGTCCCAGATCTGCATACAACAAAAAGAAAATGTATGGATAGATAAAACCAAAGTAAGTTTATTAATTGATAAACCTTTAATATGTGAAATAAGTATAATAAAGAATACATATGTATGTACTTTAATAATTAAATATAATTATTTTTAAATGTTTTGTAACACATTTTTTAAGTAAAAATTTGTTTAAACTTTTTCACATACGTTTTCAGTATACATAATTGTGTATAACAAAGCAAAACAAAAAAAAAATGGCGTACACAAATTGTAAACAACTTTTGACATTCAGGCATTCACACTACACGAGAAAAAAATTAATCACCTGAGTACTTGCATATATAGGGTGTTTTTTATTGAGGTATAGAACTTTAAGTTGGCATCACTTTTTTTTTTTTTTGTCAGCTGTCAAGTTATTAATATTTAGTTTGGTTTGCCATTTCATCATGAACAGGTTGACAAAAGAACAACGCTTGCAAATCGTGCAAATTTATTTCGAAAATAATGGTTCAGTTCGCGAAGTTTACCGCAAGCTCCGTCCATTTTATGGTCGACATAATCGTCCATCAGAGCAATTAATTCGGTTAACCATGGATCGTTTTCGCACTACGTTTGTGATTTGACACCATTGGATTATTTTCTTTGGGGATATGTGAAGTCGCTCGTCTACGCCAACAAACCAGAAACGTTAGGGGACTTGGAAGCCAACATTCGTGGCGTTATTGCCAACATACGGCCCCATATGCTCGAAAAAGTGGTTGAAAATTGGACCTGTAGAATTGGCTTTATTCGAGCCAGCCGCGGCGGCCACATGCCCGAAATCATATTTAAACGTTAATGGCATAAAATTATCCTTCCAATAAAGCCAAATTGATGGACATTAAAACGATTTTCTTCTGTTTTATTTCAATTCGAAGTTCTATACCTCTAAAAAACACCCTATACTTTATATAAATTTACTTTGGTCCATACCTTCCGTTCTATGCATATGCTTTGTATGCGTTTCTGTACGTTCTCTACGATTATAAATTCAAGTTACATGCAATACGTCTTATGCGCCAAGTATTTTTGTTGTTTAGAAAATAATAAACAAAAATAATAAGCACAACAGAGGTGACACTCCCTACATAAAAGCAATCGATAACTAAAGTGTAAATTTTGTTCTAGAAATAACTATGTTAAAAACTGATTTTAATGAATTTTATTCATGAAAATAGTTGTAAGCTTTATTGCACAATATTTTTTTTTTATTAAAAACTTTTTTTATGCAAAAAACTTCAAAATTTATATCCACCACACGAAAATTTTTTTCGATATCATTGAAAATATAATATAATTTGCCATCTTTGGCTATCAAAAACAACTGACCGTTTTTCATGATGCCAGCGACGGCTACAAAAGTAGAAACTAACCCCAACTTGTCATATACAATTAAGGGGCCCATACACTACAACGAAGGACGATCATTGGAAATTCTTAACAAAGAAAATCTGATGAATCAGAAAGAAAACTTTAGCAAAGTAAACATGAAAGCTCGGAATGTTGGCCGAGCCGTACAGTTACTCCCACAACTTTCTCCAAAAAAAAAAACACTGTGAAGTTTGTAAAATTCAAGAGCCTTCAGAATCTTTGCTATATTCCACCAAATCAACATGAAGGGTTCAAAGCCCTTCCTCACGATAGAATGGAGGAAAGAATCTAAAGTCAAGGTATGGATGAACATGAATCCGATGATGTAATAGAATCTGACTATGACGACTAAGAAATAAACCAAAAAAAATTTTTCTCAATAAAATGTTTTCTTTTCTGAATTTCGTGTATCTATTTTTATTTATTAGGTCATACTAGGACATTATTTACTTTAATTTACTTACAAATAAAAAAAAATAAATAGAGCATAAGAGGTTTAAGTGCTACCTTCCTCACTTTAAAGCCTATTTGTGGGAATCTGTATACATATGAAAAATCTATATTTATTTAACATGTTAGATTACAATATATCTCAGAATTTGTTTAAAGTGTCTAAAATGTTTTATTGCAGTATACATAACTTAAAGCTAATTTTTCTCATTACTTAATATTAGTCACCTTAATCCCTTGTGCTCAAGACTTAATTTAAATAAAATAATGTACCTATGTAGTACATCTACACGCAAATAAAAGATATGGTTGTAGCATGGTTGAGAAAACAATATTATGTTCTCCGAAACAAATGTATGGTCATTGAAAACAAGTTATTGTTATTTTAAACATTAATTGCGTTACGATAAACAAAGCAATGTTTGAATATAATAATTACATTATTATATTCATAAAAATTGTGATATGGTTAGAATTTAACAATATAGTTTTGTTAAAAATTTATGACTACAACATAATTTGTATTATTATGTAAACATAATATGATGTAAATAACAATATAATGTTATTCAAAACCATACTATATTTAGTTAAAAAAAACCTTTTTCAGAAATATCTTCTGTCAGTTCAGTGTTTCGTTTATAAGCACAGATGAGACCAGAGGTGACACGAGCACAGAGTAAGACGGTAGATAATTGTGATAATCGCTCACACAATCATCAAATCCTCTTTACTTTTTCTTTCGCGTGGTATTATTTTAAAGTAATTACATTTTATTCTTTGTGGTCTCATTCGCAGCCTAGTTTTTGTAAATAAATGGTAAAAATTAATATTTGCTAACGAAAATGCTTAAAACGAAGTCTCTAATAATTTGAAAACAAATCTTAATCACTTTATTAACACTAATAATCATTTTCGCATTGTGTTTTTTTATTCAATACCACAAATTCCTTCATTTAGTTTTGTGCAAATGTTCATGTGCTCAAGTGTATTTTCAATTTATGTTTTGTCGTCTCATTCGTTGTTTGCTTTCTGCAAGTTGAAGTTAAAAATTAATATTTTGGAAGGAAAATGTTTAAAATTGAGTTTGTAAGCATTTGGAAACTAATTTTAATCACTTTTATAATACTAATAATATTTTACACATTGTTTTATTTAGTTCAACACTGCAAAATCTTTCATTTAATTTTTTAAAAATGTTCAATTGTTCATTTTACTAAGTATACATTTCTGTTGTTTGTTTCGATTATTGTACTAAAAATATTCAATAACAAACACACTATATTTGTCCCTTTTTAACAGTGATCAAATCAGCGGATTTTAGCTTTTTTCATAAGTCACTTTCTACAACTCTGGTCTCATATGTGTTTATAAGCTATCGGTATCGTACTCGTAGTGTTAAATAAATGAATAAATAAATGAAGTATAAACAAGAGGATAGATCAATAAAAATATATATATAAATATATTTCTTTATACATGCGTGTCTGCATTTCGTGTATACGCACATATTTGTGTCAGTACACGTGCACATATATACATTTTATTTGAATAATATTATTTTATATTGATTTCGGCTTTGACGCACAGCTGTTTTAAGCAAAAGATCTACCAACATATTGTTAAAAAAGAAAATATTATTGTTATATAGAATAATACTGTGGTCGCATTTAACAATATAATTAGAATATTAGAATATGGTGTGGTTAGTCTTAATTATATTTTAGTCACACTATTATTAGATATTGTCATATTTAACCAAAATGTGATAACTTTGAACAATACTAAGATTAGGTTTAACAAAGTTAATTGTTATTGTATATAATATTATTATTAACTAAAATAATAATATTACTAAAACTTTGCTTTTCTATTGACAATAATATGATTTGACTGCAACCGTATAATTCAATCATAGTATGTTGCTGTTTGTATGTATTCAATACAACTTCATGATATACAAATCTGTTTTATGTATATGTACACATACTATTTATGAATGTATGTATTTACATTTACACTGAGGGGAAAAAGATGTTGCAAGTCAACAACGCCTGTGGTCAATATAACACCTAAAGTTGTCAGTTATTTTAACAACGATAGTTGCCAACCTATACACGCATGTTTATGAAACAATAGCGGTACGTTATTATTGATAACGCTAGTTGTCAACTTGTACACATTCGTTGCAAATACTTGGTTGTCAAATTGACAACGGCCTGTACAAATTGAACGTACATATAATACCAACACACTTTTGACAACGAATGTGATCAGTTTGAGCACATATGGTGTAAATTTTTTCTCTGAATGTATGTACAGTATAAAAATTATATTAAAAAATTTGCGTACAAAAAAGTAAAATAAGCGTTAGTATTTAAAAATATATATATTTAAGTATATGTATATGTATATTCGACAGTGTTTAATACAATATTAAACTAGAAAGGGAAATTGCATTAGCCATTTTACAAAGATGTTTAAGTTTTAAATTTTTAAGCGCATTTCACAATAAATCCAAGATCAAAAGTATTAAAAATAAAGTAAAAGTATTTAAAATATGGGCGTGTGTTTAATGGTTTAATATAAATAATAACATGCTTATTTGAATAGTATCTATGAAGGTGAAAGTTATATATTTTAGTTTTATGTTAAATTTTCATCGAGGGTGTCTCTGAAAATAAAATTAAGTAAAATAAATTATAAAAACAAAAGCAAATAATAATTTTATAAAATATGTTCCTAATAAATAATATATATGTAAATGTGAACAATATTTTGGCATATTATTTTGGTGTATAAGTAGTTGAATTAAGATATTTGAAATAATTTATTCCTAAAAAGATGTTTTGGTTTCAGAAAAGTTCTCTTTGGGGCCTTTATTTTTTATTTTTTAATTGTTAAAAATACTTCGTTAAAGAAAATAAAGTGAAGTAAAAGTAAAAGTAAAACTATAAACTATAAAACTATATAAAAAAAAAATATAATTTGAGTTCAAATTGAAGCAAACATATTATTATTGATTTATATGGTTTTTAAGATTGTTGTTTTGTTTTTTATTTTTATTTTCCTGCAAAAGCAAATAATTATAAAAGTATTTAATGAGTTGGATGCAAGTTAACATTACAAATATTCAGATAATTCACAAGTTTGTATTAATTGTTGCATTGTTTATGTGTTATGATGTATTTTTTGAAAACAAATATTAAATATGATTTCACTTGCAACAACTGATACAACAGTAAAATAATTATTGTAAAAATACAAATTATAAAAAATACAAAAATTGCAATTGACAAATTATAAAAAGAAATCAGCTGAATTTTTTGTTTGAATAAAAGAGGCCTATAATTGAAAGAGACTTGGGCCCAAAGAGTAACTTTTTATTTAGTTGTAACATTAATTTAAACCAAATAAAAAATAAGCAAACATTAATTGTGCTCAGAATTTTAACGTTTAAAAATATTTTCTAAATTGCATGAATTCAATTAAAACTGTTTAATACATGATTAGCTTCATTTTAATAATTTTTTCAGAAAAGTTAAAAATAGATCGAAACCGATTGTATAAGCTCATTTCATTAACCATTTTTTATAAATGAAATTGGACCCAAACTGTGACATATGTATATATTTCACTAATGCGAATTTTGAGAGACAAGGTTACAGAATAGCTTACTAGTCCGCATGAATAAGGTATGTTCTGCTTTCGTGATAAGCCACATTTTTCATCTGTTAAGGCTTTTGTTGAAGCTATCGTACATATTATATACAATATAAATTTATGCTTTTTGGAAGCAATAACGCAGCACTTCGTCCTAATGGTAGTGCTTTTAAATCTTGTTTTTTGCGAAACTCAGCAAATTAATATAAATCTTCTGAGGAACATGTTTGTTCGCTAGCGGTTGTTAAAGATCGAACCAAACTAATTCCACAATAGCAAAAAAATCTCAAATTACAAATAAGTTATTTTACGTTGCTATTTATTTGAACTTGGTCAACATTGAACAAAGGAATATTAGATATACAGTAGTGGTCAAAACATTTGCTACCGAAAGTAAGGCTTTATTTCTTATTGCAATTTGATCAATAATATTTTGGTACTATTTTGTAATTCAATATTAATAATATACATATATGTTTTTTACTATAGCCGAACCTATCAAAAAACTAAGAAAATGCTTAAGCCCCAATTCATACGAGGATTTAAAAATTTTGTTTTATTTTAAATTCTCTTTAAAAGTTGCTGCCAAAATTATTTTACATTCATACGATGATTCTTTTCATGTTTCTAGTTTTGATTTCCTTGCCTTTAAAAATCGTATCAGTGTTGCCAGTAGATTTAAAGAAATCCGTTTTCCCTACATGTTCAAAAATTTTCTCATACGAAAATATACAGATTTTAGTAATTTATTTGAAAGAAATATAAATTAAAAACATTTAAGGCCTTATTCAGAAAAAAATAATTTTGGATTACGAAACGTTTAGCAAACAAATGTCCATAAAAAATTTTATGAATCAAAATTATTTCTTCTGAATACAACAGTAGTTATTATTTTATTGAAGCTACAGTAGGTTACTTAAAACTTGACATATGTAATTCTTTTCTATTAAACTATTTAAAGTGACTAACATAAAGCTGTATTTGGGTTTTCTCCACTCATGGAGTAATATCTTTATATATTAAAGTATTGTTTAATAGATTACAAGAACAGAGGGGAATTTCTGCACGCGACACCAAAATAATTAGATAAATGTATATGTAATTGCAAGCACAAAAAAAAAATTTAAAGGGTTTATGAGCAAATATATATTTTGAGTATAATTATTTTTTACATTTATGCACAAAAATGCAATTTGAGAATTCAAAATGCCTACATTCTGACCAAAATAAAATATTTGTCCGATATTCCCTACAGGCCTATATTACAAAAATACCTACAGGTAAAACTGTTTTGTATTATAAAAAGCTGTTGCCACATTGAATGCAAAAAATAAAAAAGCAACATACGAACAAATAAAATATAAAAAAAGCTCGGGGTACGGAAATGTGATTTTTTTTCTACCTCTTTTGCTTTTCTACACCTTTCACCGACAAACTCAAAAAATCGTATTTCAAAAAAACATTGAAAAATCAACGTGTGAATTGCGTGTAATATTTAATTGCGATATAATCGATTGAAATTGCACTTTACTGCTTCTCCAATTCGGCGAAAAGCTCATCACCATTACGGGGTTTTCAGTCATTTGTAGGCACCCAAATGTCAAAAGTAAATATGTACTTGTATTTTATTATCGACTGGTTTTAATTAAATGAAATCTTTTGATACCGGCCGAAGCCGGTATTCTATTTACTCATTGGAATTATTTGTATGTAGGGTTTGCACAGCAATTAAATCGTAATCGAAATCGCGATTAATCGCACCTTTTAATCTTAGTCGAACCCATTAATCGCTCGATTACGATTAGAAATTTTTCCCTTGTTTAAGCAAAGAATTTATGCCAAATTTGCATACAGGGCAAATTCAACTTATAAAAAAAATTAATTGAAATTTTTAATATAAAATAAATACATTTGGCCTAAATATACTCGTATCTATATGCCTGCATTTCATTGGCGCTTTAACAAATCATCAGTAGACTTCAACCATTCTTATGCACATACTTTCAAAAATAATTTGAGAACTTATATAAGCTTTTTGGAAATTCCAATAGAATCAGCGAGTAGGCTTAGAAACCTTACAAAACAAAAGAACCAATTTATATTCGGTGTGCATCTATTTTATTTTCCTACACCTTTATACAATAAAATTATTATAAGGCAAAATGGAAAATAAAATCCAAACTAAGCACTTATTAAATTTATTATTTTATTTTATTATATTCTCCCAATTTTATTTCAAAAACCTCGTAATATCTCAAAAATTTCTTTTCGATTGATACAAATATTTGTCATTCGGTTGGCAGATACTGCAGTTTCTCTTAGTTTGGGACGTAGCATTATTACAAAAAACATAGAAATATTAAAAAAAGTGTATAGTTATAAGTAGGTATGCGCACCTGATGTATTTATATCATGATGAATGAACAACCTCTTACCGGTATAAAAAATACTAGTTTTTATATGAACTTGTTCATTCATTATGATATAAATCCATCAGCTGTGGATACAAAATTATTTTATTTATTTATTTCATAAATACTTTACAAAGTAAATTTGCAAAGTATTGTTGCACAAATATGGGCGGGGCAACTAGACCATATGCCCAAAATGGTATTAACAGTATTTTAAAAAAGTTTTTATGACTGACTATACACGACCTATGCCTTCACATAGGAAGTAGCAACGTGGTTGTTTAAGAAATTCCACAGAAGAACCGCCACGGATAACCGTATATTGGTTATCCGTGGCAGCTCAGTCAACCAGTGCTAGCGAGACGCAAAACTCTCGAAGGCCAATAAACAACAGTGGCCTGATTGCACTTAAGAAATAATTGCCAACGACGCTTGATGTTGACTCGCCCAGAGCTTCTTTAGGACTGGATGCAAAATTAAATAAAAATTAAATTAAGAAAGTAGAAATATACTTCGTCCTGAAAAAAGTTTCCTATCAAAAGATTGATTTCCCACGATTCTTATTGTTTTTGATAGTAATAAGTTCTGATTTACGAACTTCATTTTACATGCTTTAAAATTTTTCTCAAAATTAAAATATACATAGTTGAATTGAGAAATTAAATTAAGACGCGAACTCAAAACAAAATAAATATACTTATTTCTTTGGCTGAGCCCATACAGTTCGACTAAATCTCATAACGCAATTCATTTTGGTTTTAGTAAAAATTATAATAGTATATTTTCTTGATTAATCGTAATAGCGATTATGAAAATCTGTGATTATTAGCAAACCCTAAGTTGTATGGGTTTTTTAATACAAAATGCCAATACCGAAAGCTTATTAAACGCCAAAAACCGAAAACAGTTTACCGGGTACAGGTAGCTTTTTTTTAAATGTCTACATCAGGTAAGATATTTGATAATATCATCCCCACCATGTCTAACTATCCAATATGCAAAATTTGTTTTTTAGATTCGCTATCAAAATGCTGAAATTCTCATTTCAAAATGCTGAAATTCTCATAAAAGATACATAACTCAATGGCAATTTTAATACGCCGACTTTAATTCACAATTGACGGGTCTTTGCGCTCTTCTGAAAAGTAAAAATTTTCATTTTGGATAGTTTGACATGGTAGGGACGATATAGGCTAAACTTCGTTTAGTATTACATATGTAGTGTCCATACGTAAGCCTTCGTATGAGAGTCATAGTGGCACTTTACTTAATTTATTATTATTTTTTTATTGATTGATAATTTTTCCACTTTTTTACTATTTGGGAAAGTTTTTCATTACTTAAACAAGCCTCCATTACTTTAAAAAAATGTAACAATCAATTGTACAGCAGAGATTTCTATTTTGACGCTACAAGCTACAATTGAAAACTTAAGTATTAATAAAGATCTTTTATATTTTACAGATGTACGGAATGTGAGTGTCGATGTCGAAAGAAACTTTTCAATCTACAAAAATAATTTGACAGATAACACAGGTCAACAAAATGAAATTTATTATGTAAGGTCAAAGGTTTCGTAGTCAATTGATACTCAGTATCAATGCCTATAAATTAGTTTTTTTTAATTGACTCTGTATCTCGAGATTTTCCGTTATAAAGAAAAAAGAGGATGCTGCATCACATAATTTGCAATTACTCGAGAACCAGTTCGTCGGTTAAATAAAAAAATACGAAAAAGGATTGGCAACAAATTGACCTTTAACTTACGCCCTCATTATAGTTTCGGAGATATTGAGAAAGTTTTATAAAAAAAATAAATTTTTTTTCAAAAAAATTTAAAAAATCGTGTTTTAAAAGACTCATTAAAATCTTAAACTTTAAAAATGTTTAACTTTTATTCTTAATTGTGATAACTTCATATGTTGGAAATAAAATGAACCAAATTTATTGAAATCATTCCATTAATTTTGATTTTATTAACAATTGAGTGGTGGCACATATTTTACAGATTTGTTAATTTTTATGTATTTTAAATTGATTTACAAAAATTAAAAAAATTTTGTTAAGAAAATCGTTTCGTACGGGATTTCCTATTATATTTTAAATCTGGGCAAATCTCTTTGTAAGGTCCAGCAGTAGTCTTCCATCATATCGCGATCCCATCGGCCTTGATATCTTTCCTTCATGGTTTGGAAAACTGTGCAAATAGTATAATTTGACACTCATATTTGTTCCTAGTTGGTGGAAATCTTGAAGCATTTCCCTACTATTTCACGATATTAATTTGCTTTGCTATTTGCTTGAAATTCGAATTGATTCATATGCTTTGTGAATTCTACGTTGTTTATAAGTTCACGAATTTGTGGTCCATCCAAAATGCCTGCTTTCAAATTTGGCAATAAACTAGAGAAAAGTTTGCACAAACTGTTTAATACGTCCAAGTTTGATATGCAGCGATGGAAGGATAATTTTTTCTCGACTTATCAGAGGCTTATGAACGATATTGTTTCCTTTTCCTACAATCATATTTGTTCTTAACGGCCACTCTTGTCTATTCCAGTGTTCGTTTTCGCACGGCTATCCCATAGACAAAGAAAGCAGGGGTATTTAGTGTATCCATATTGTTGACCCAGTAAAAAGTTCACCATTTTTAAATCTACACACATTGACCACTGGTGTTGGTTGAATGAAATTTTGTCTAAAACGAGTTTTATATTTTCATATTCTTCTTTAAGATTCGTTGAGTGGCCAATTGGGATCGAAGTCGCCAGTCTGATGGTTGGTATACAGGAAGGCCCATTAAATTAAAAAGTCTTGGAATATCATCAACTTCTTCAATAAAAAACGAAAAAATGTTTTTAACAAAACGATTTTCTTAAAAATGTTTTTAAATTTTTTAAATCAATTTAAAATAAATAAAAATTAAAAAATGTGTAAAATATGTGCTACTACTCAATTGTAGATAAAATCAGAATTATTGGAATGATTTTAATAAATTTGGCTCATTTTATTTGTAACATATGAAGTTATCACAATTAGGAATAAAACTTAAACATTTTTTCAGATTACGATTTTAATGAGTCTTTTAAAACACGATTTTTTATATTTTTTTAAAACTTATTTTTTTTATAAAACTTTCTGAATATCTCCGAAACTATAAGACTGTTAAAAAATTAATCGAAGAACTGGTTCTCGAGTAAGTGCAAATTTATGATGCTGCATCCTCTTTTTTCTTTATAACGGAAAAGCTCGAGATACAGAATCAATTCAAAAAACTAATTTATAGGCATTGCAGCTCAGTATCATATCGTCGCTGATTTAACTAACTGACCTATCTAACATTTTGAAAATTTCACAGGAGAGCAGCCTTTATTGTTGTTTTATACATTCATTCTTATGGCCGCGTCGGAAATCTTTTTACTTATATAGGCACAACAGTAATGCTTACAGTCATGAAAATTGTAGACAAGGTGTATTATGACTTATTAAGTCTAGTAAAGCACTTTAATTTTTCAAAAAATGTCAGATAGGTCGGTTAGTTAAAACAGCGACGATATGTAATCGTATGCAAATTGACTATCAAGGCACGGGCTTAAGAAATCGTGCTGACCTGCGTAATCGTAGATCTTTATGCTTTTAATAATAAAAAAGCATTTAATAAGTTATTGGTATTCACAACAAATTGATTGAAATAAACTAGCTTAAAGTGCATTTTTTACGTCTTTGAATTATTTCTTAGTGTTTGTAAAGGAATTTTTTCGCATTTATTCGGGCATTAATATCTGAGCCTGGTTTGTTATCTATTTTAACTCGCTGTCATCTCTAAAATTTTTGTCCTCTTTTTGTCATCTTTTTTACTATCAGTCATCTTTTGACATCTTTAATATTAAAATAATGATTTATTTATATTTGCTTTTATCGATGAAACAATGCACTCTCTCTTTCTCTAACTGTCAACTAATTTGGTTTTATATGAAGGTTGACAGTTGAAGTAAACAGCTGCCTTATGGGCTTACCTGGTTTTAGTGTACCCTGGTAAGCTTAATGTGTACAGGGCTGTGATATTGCAAACATTTTGTTGTTGAAAAATTTTCTGTTTTTATGGTTCTGATACAAACCAACTTCAACTTCGTCGGGGGTTTTTAAATTTTTAAGTTTTGTTATTGTAATAATTTTACTACATACATGTTTGTATATGAATGTATTCTTTTCTGTAAAGTTTGTAAAAAATTTAGAAATTTAATTCAAATAATTTTTTTACTATTTTTGTTGATGCCATATTTTTTCCTCCGAGGTTATTATATACATATGTACATATATACCGAAAGGAAATTTCTTAATTCTAGCCAGTTGAATTTTGAAAATTTTTATTGACCGGAGCCAATATTCGATATACGAGTACACATGTACATACCAAGCGGAGAGAGTCGCTGAGCCTGGATGAAGTCCAGATAAATAAAAAACAAACTTATACTCTGAAAAGTAGCCTTTGGACTATGATCTGATTATCTGGTTAGAGTGTAAATCACTTCAACCGAATTTACAGGAGAGATAAAATACTGTAAACATTTTCGATACATCACTTAAGAAATTAGCCTAATACATTAAGTTTTTTTTGACATGTAGAGTTGCAAATTAAAATGAATATTTTAGCCAGTCTTTTTCTCTTTCGAACGGCATGAAAAGTTCGTATGTTATAAAAATGACGTTCTTTGAGTAAATGAACGATATGTCTCAGAGACGTACATATACTAATAATAACGTCTGGGCTAAATTGTACAAGTTATATTGTTTCTTTTAATGACATTTTAGATTGGAACACAAAGTCCATATTTACACTATGCAAGTCTTATTGCTAAGCTGATTAGTTTGAAGGAGAGAAAGACGAGGGGAACAGTAACGTTTCTTTTCCCCTCGTCTCTCTTTCCTAACAAACTAATCAGCTTAGCAATAAGACAAACTTTTCATAATAATGAAGCTTACTCAAACATATTTACTATCACGCACTAAAAAAATAAAAACGTTTGCAAATATAAAAGCTGCATAGAAAATAAAATAACTACTTCAATCAATTTACAAAAAAGAAAAGAAACACAGTTGAATATTTTACGAAAAGGATTTATTTTCCTTATTTCTAAAGAAATCAGTTTTGACTAGATACGAGTATGTACTCGTATGTACATATGTATGTATTAGTGTGTAATTTAGGAGCAGTATGGAGTCTACACATATGCCCCTTTTAGCCACGTAAAGTTTACTTTGCAAATCCTTAATTTTATATCTTGGATCAATAAAGGTTGGCGTGGTAAAAATATTTAATTTTCTAAAAGTGAAAATTTTTTAACTAGTGACTTAGCGGGAGGGTTCGAAACATACCATTGTTGGAATGTTTTGAGAGATCAAATGACTCAAAATGACGTCCATTACGACTCTTAACTTTTTTTCCTTCTATAACATTACATTTTTAATAGATAATATTTGACCATTTAAAAATTAATTATTAAAATATCATTAGAGGTTGTTGTTTTCTAAATATTATGTCTTAAGTTCAGTTGAATAGAAAATTAAAATAATAAATATCCTTATGAAAATACATCTATGTATGAAAGTTTCCATTAATACATCTGTCAAAACTTACACATTGTAGCTTCAAATTGACTAACAAAAATTTTAAAATTTAAGAATTTGATATTGTCCTGTATATATGTTCATATATGGGAGAATATATTTCGAGAAAGTACACTTTTTTGTTTGTCAGAATAGGAAGAAATATTTTCATAAACTTTCAAAAGACCATTTCTTTCTATGCATTTGGTACAATTAATTCTATATATGTTGCAGTTTGATATGGAAAGAAGTTTTTTATGTACATATGTATGTATGTATATATATTAACAATTTTAAAGGAGATAGATAAGGAAATTAGAACCATGTAATCAGTTTGACTACAATTTGTCTTTACATTGTTAGGTATAAAGTGATTTTTCTGGAAAAAAATTAAAAATTAAAATTTATCATGCCGCGTAATAAATCTATTTAATTTATTATAAAAATTTTGTATCATTTTAAAATGTTATTTAATGACAACCATTCAAAGTTTGGATAGTTTTCAGTAACTTTACTTAACTTTCTTTTCCGTAAAAAATTTTTTGTATTTAATTTTGCGGAATAAAATAGAACCCAAATTCTATAGATGTTCGTATTCGCGAGCATCGTTTTAAATATTCGTATTCGCGAATATCAAAAATTGACATTCGGCACATCACTAGTATGTATGTATGTACATATTGTATATGTATATGTAGGTAACACGTATGATCAATTAAATAAATAATTTAGAAAAGCATACGTATTTTTTTACGAAATTATTATTTTTTTCTGTTACGTAACATTTTCAAAGAACAATTTAACAAATATGAAATTTTTAATAAAATCAGATAGGGGAAATTCAACTAACAAAAAGGAATGCTATTACCGTTATTTTTTACAATTTGTTAATACGAATTGGTTCTGTTAAGGAGGGAGAAATAATAGATGCAAATGTTTGGTCTCCTCAATTTCAATTTATAAGAAAAGAGAATTAAACTTTTATTTTTTTATTTTATTTATTAAAAAAAAAACTAAAAAGTATGAATTAAAAAGTAATTAGCAAAAATTAAATGAATGAAGACATCGAATACTAATACACATCTCAGTTTGAAATGTTTTGACCACTTCTGTGTATTTTATTTAAGAAGCACGTTTGAAGCTAATAAACATATCGCTCATTTACTCAAAGAACGTCATAACTGAAAAAATGGGAATTTGAGTTAATGATGCAGAATTAATCCTTATATTGTTGTTCATATTGTGTAAAAATTTAATTACAATATCTTGTATACTCAACTTTTTTGACAAAAATTAAATTTTTCTTTTTCCATTAAGTTCTGTGTAATTGGAAAACTTTTAACTCGTTTTCCGCCCTACTAGTTTTTTTTTAGCTATGACGTTTTTTTAGTAAATGAGCGATATGTGCATATTCATACACAAGTGTGTGTGTATACACTGAAAATACTTGGCTCATTGTTTAGTGCAATACAGTTAAGTTATGCATACATATATTTTTTTTATAATAGGTATCAAAAATTTTGAAAAGTTAGTATAAAATACATAACACTGTTTTTGCAATTTTTATTTTTGTACATAGAACAGTTTAGGACATAATTTCCGTACAGCTTAGGAAAGAATTTCTTAGTGCAAAATATTTCGTAAAATTTTGCATTGTTTTTTTTTCCAGTGTACCTATATACATATGTGCCCTTAATTATGAAAGCGGTCTAAGTCATATATTTCTTTGGTGCAGATAATTAGTAGATTATCATTGAAAAAATCAAAAAACATTTTTGTATTGTGCAACATTTTAGTTAAGAGTTGTACTATTAGTCTCGAGTAATATAATTTTATTGAATATTTATTTACGTTTTCTTAAGACTTATTTAATATTTCGAAGCGAAAATGCTTATAACTTAGACCAATTTCACAATGAAGGGCACATAAGAATGTTCTTATTAATACAGTAACTTCCTCTTAATTGATTTTCTAAAAATGCGAGGATTTTGGTGCAATTAAACGGAATATCATTTACCCGATGCTCCGTTAATTGATCCATTAACGCAATTAAAAGAAAAACCGTTTAATTGAGCATTGAGATCAATAATCCGAAACATGTTATATGACCCTGTAATGATTCTATATGTATGTACTCGTATGTACACATGTGCATATGCAGTAAAAAAAGTAAATAAAAATATATGCTTTTAAGAGTTGGGAGATCTTTTTATGTTGTTTTACCAACAAGCATTTGTGAAAATTTTCAAGTGTCAATTAACCGGCACTTTTGTTTGGAAATTCGGAAAATGGATTTTATTTAAGAGTCAATTAAAGGGTAACGCAATTAAACTGAACTCATTTAAATGGGTATTTTTCCAAGTGTTTTTTTTTGGAGCAATTGATCTGGTAAATCAATTAAGCGAGGAGCAATTGAGCGGAAACTACTGTAAAACAATTTCGCCATGCGTGCATGGTAGAATCAAAAGATCTATGATATGTAAGTCGCAAAGGTGAACTATGGACTTCATCTTCAGTACACAACAACGTTAAAAAAGTTTTAAGGAGCAGTGAAGAGTTCGAGATACGAAAGTACTTAAATCAGCTCAAAAATTTTAGACTTTAAAAAATGTGTCACAATTATGGATGTATGGTTAATGAAATTTTTCTGTTCTTAAATACAAACATGTATGTTTTTTTAAACCTTTCAATAATTTAATTTATGAGCGTTATTAAATTTTAATTAATTGGCAAGCAAATTTTTCTTCCAACCCGTTTTATTTTAATTAATATGCGACCAAATGTAAGTATCTTGCAAAGGAGATTGTTAAAACCTATTACAGATTCATTGCTTAGTTCCAGAACGCATACGTATAATGAGAGATTATTTAAATTGTTTTATTTAATTTACTTTAGTTTAACTAACTAAATTTTCTAGAAACTTTCAACATACGTATGTATATACCACCTTAAATCCAGATGTATCCGTATACACTATCTGTTTTCTATATCAGTAATGAGAAGAAATGAGTGATTCAATTCAAAAATGTGTATGCTCCATATCTACATTATATTGTGAAAAAATTTTAAAAATTGGAATTATTATCACTCACATCAGCTGCGTCATTTGTGTGCAAATAATGGCTGCGTCTTAGCTTATTCCGGCTGTACGCTTTTGAACAAACAAAAAACCGTTTAACCGGGATATGAAAATATAAAAAAATAGCATTAAAAATATCCTTATTTTTTCAGTTAAATTAAAATTTATTTATTTAATGTTATTTTTTAATTGGTGCCTCCTTGAAGTCATATTATATCTTTCCAACTGTACTCTAATTAAATTTCAAGAAAATTTTATTATGACTTCCTGAGAAGTATAAAATATTCTCTTGGTCTTTCTTACAGAATATTATAGCTGAATTTTTTCTGATAGCCGCGTTTATACCCTATGCATAACCTGATCAGACCTCACACTTCAGGCGGGATTGTCCCGCTTTTCATAGGTCGATCCCACATCGAATTTCACTCCCGCTTTTGAGAGTTTTGAAATGTTCAATCTCATTCGATGTTTATTAAAATTTAACTAATAAAAATGTATTCCAAATATTTTTTTAAGTGTATTAATTGTTTAACATCCTATATACGTTTGGCGAAAGAAAAAAATTATATTAGTAGTGCCACGCTTGCGGTTCATCCTCCACTATTTTGAATAATTCTCATAACATAAATCCTTATCCTTACTAATATTATAAATGTGAAAGTGAGTTTGTTTGTTGGCTTGCTACGCTTTCACGCCCAAACCACTAAACGGATTTTAAAAATTCTTTCACCAATGGAAAGCTACATTACCAGTGGCAAACATCGCCTATTTTCTATAAAGTTCGGAACCGGTATTTTATATTTTGTTCGAATTTTTTCCAAAAAACACATTTTTGGGCTGGCAAGACAATATTCGTTGTGGGTTTGATTGTTTAAACAGTTTTTAAGCCAGTTTTAATTTTTATTTTATTTTTTTATTGCCTTTTTGTCGGGTTTTATCGTTATTTTAACATTATCAGTGAGTAACAAATAACAAAACATTCATACATTTTAACTACAGTTTCCAAAAAAAAACAGATCAACGCGAGCGGAGCCGCGGGTAAAAGCTAGTATGTATATAAAGAAGAGTTTCAAAATTGTCACTGCATTAGTTTCCAAAATGTTTTTAAGTAACCATTTTCTTTATTTGAGAGGAGCCGCGCTCACTTGTCCAATTCAGATTATTTTCTATCATTGGCAGAATCAACGGAGTTTTAAGTTTGTGTTTATAACAGATACAAAGACATTAAAAAATTAATATAGGGTCCGCCAGAGTGTAGCTTCGGCTGTGTGACACGTAGCGCCGTCCTGTTGAAACCAAATGTTGCCAATATCCTCTTCTTCAATTTTTGTGAACAAAAATTCGTCCAACATGGCCCGATAACGATCGCCATTGACTGTAACGGCCACTCCTTGCTCATTGGCCCAATTATGCCTCTGGACCAAAATCCGCACCAAACACTGACTCGTTTTAGGTGCGTCGGCTTTTCAATGTATGCGTGCGGGTTTTCTGTGCCCCAAATGCGACAATTTTGCTTGTTTACATACCCGCCAAGATCAAAATGAGCTTCATCTGAAAAGATGTTTTTTTGGCAAAATTGGCATCTTCTGTAAGTCGATCGCAGGCAATATTTCCCAGCGTTGTTCAAGCGTATACACAACCATATTCGTTCAGCGGAAGGATGAAACTAATTATCTGTCAAATCAGACATGAGCTAAGTGTTACCATTCACGAAATAAGCACTAGTTGAAAAAAACGCTAGATGGCGGACCCTATATTTAATTTACTTGGGAGGTAATACTCTTTTTTGCTCCATAATTGTCTATTTCTTATAATAATATTCTCCTTATTGGCGTTACTGCTTGCGAAAAAAAAATCAAAATTTTTACTGTTTTGGTTTCTAAGGCCGGGTTTCCATCTGTGTGCCATGTGCCACACATCCGTAAAAAAAACGTAACCACTAATTACTAATAAAAAACTGTTTGATTCAGACACGTATTTATTAAGTTAAACAGTTTCATACATAACTAATAGACAATTTTGTAGGATCCAACATGATTGGAAACAGTTTAAATCAATAAATATGTACATGTCTGAATGAAACAGTTTTTCATTAGTAATTAGTGGTTACGCTTTTTTGGGCACATGGTACACAAGAAATGCCAGATGTAAAGTCAGCTTAAGATGCATATCTTGAAGTAAATGTTGCTTTTATGTGAGGACTGCAATGCCAACTTCATTCATTACTAAGTTAATAGCACCTTGTTCCTTCTAGACCATTAGTAATACGATGTGAGCTATTACTTTTGATGACCAAGATAAATTTCCGCTGTAGGAGAGGCTCCACACTTACTTCTTAAATTCTGAAATTGTTTCCAGATATAATAGACAATATCAACAGAGTTATCCTTACCAAATTTAAACTTTCCCCTACATTAGTTTTCAGAATATATTAAATTAATTATTTTCTCTTTATTTTTCTCTTACACCTACATGTCCAATTCTAAAGGTAGAGGTCCATAGCTCGCTTTTTGCGCATTATGCTTTACACGCGTTTCATCCTCTTGTTTCATTCTATACTTTGTTCGCGTTGAGTTACATGCACTGCTTTTCATGCGCCATTTTATTTTTGTTTTGATCAGCTGTGTGCGTTTGTTTATAAATACTTATAAAGAAAAAATGGAGAGTGAAATCGAGTTTTTAAAAGAATTTGTGGAGTTAGTCGTAAAAGTAATCGATAACTAATATGCAAAATTTGTTACTGAGAAAAGTGTGGTGAAAAGTTAATTAAAATACATCGCATTAATGAAAATATTCACATATTTTATTAAACAAGTTTTTTTTTACTAAGAAATTTTTTTTATTAAAAAAAATAGAAAGAAATTATCCACGGCAAAATAATATTTACCGATAACGTAAGAAATAAAGTATTATTTAACATCTTTAGCATTCAAGAACATCTGACTTTCTTTCATGGTGCTTGTAACGCGTACAAAAGTAGAAAGTAGACCTACTTTTTGCTTTGAACGCGCCTACGCGTTCTGCGCTTTTTGCAATGTAACTTGTCACATACTATTACATTGATTCTACTTTTTTGACAGATGCATAGAAAGAGTAACGCGCAAAAAGCGAGCTATGGACCTCTACCTTAACTTTCTTTTTGTAAGACAAAGCATATTTTAAAAAATCGTTTCTTATAAAAAATTTTACGTTTCCTGGTACATTAGATGAAAAGATATTTCAAAATAAAAAAAATTTGTATGTGAGGTACCGCGCCCAGTTATTTTATTCCGACTTTTTCTTTTTTAACAACTTATAATTTCAGTGGGGTAACTTCTACAAAATCTAATATCTGAAAATATATATTTGCTACAGATGTGCTTCCTAAGTACATACGAAACTGTGTGTATGCATATTACACATCCCGCTTACTGAATGATATTTATTTTTAAATCCCGCTTTTACGCTGTATTTCCTTCAAAATCCCGCTTTTGGGTCGATCATGTCCCACTTTTTGTAAAAACCATCTGGTCATGTTACCTATAAACTCTTTGCTACGTCATCTCTAAGAGATGTACTACTATGAAATGTATGAACATGAACATGAAAATAATTCAATTGGGGTCCTGCTTTATCACCTCTCTGCCATGACAGAGTCTCTTTTAGTGCTGGCGAAAGGCCTGAAGATGTCTTAAAGCTATCAATAACACTAACTGTTTTCGAACAGAATTATTCTGACAAATAAAATAATTAAAAAAACGCCACAAACGACTCTCTTTATGCGCTCTAGAACTAGAACAGGATTATTAATTTTTGCCATAAAAAACTAAAGAAATTAATATAAAAATATTTAAGAATAAAAATTTAAATAATATATAATAAAAAAGAAAACCACAATAAAAACCCAAATATAATAAAAAATACAAGAAGTAAATTTGCTTCGAAGATTAAGTATTGTAGTATAATTAGAGAATAGTATAACATTAAACAATAGAGTTAGTGTAGGGGTATTAAGAACGAGCATTAGAATTATTAATTTGAAAAATATGTTTGCAACAGTTTAATTTTAATAATTTTCTTATATGTAAAATAAATATTAATGCAGAAATAATTGTAATTTGCTCTAAACTTTTAAATTGTCATACTGTAATTTGATCTTTATTTCAAAAATATTTTTTAATAATGAAACAATAACGTAACATAACGTATGAAACTGCTTGGATTGATTTAATATTAGAATTGAAAAATAATTGCGGCAAAAAAAATTATAAACAAATGTTTCATGTGATATTTCTTTTATATTTTAGTTTGAAAAAAAGGAATGTTTTAATTTTATTTAAATTCTTTAACTAATTACCTTTTAGAGACCTTTTCCGAAACACACCTTCATTTTGACGAAATTAAAACGGAATGGAATGCGTGCACATTGATTAAATGCATTGGAACGCATTGGTACGAAAAATAAATCGTAAATGAATTTTAATATTCAGTTTTGTTGTTTTTATTAACTATTTTTCTTTATTTTGTATTGCTATTCGTTTAAAAGAAATATTTAACGAAAACCATACAGAAAGCAGAAATAACAAATAAATAGTTAAAGAAATAAATAATTAAATGATTAATAAGATTAAATAATAAAATATAAAAATAATACGTAAGATTTAAAAGGATAATATTAAAGCATTCACGGAGGCGCTCTAACTGTGGTATCGGTTGTATATGGTAAAGCTTTTGGAATCGTTCAAAGTTTTAAAAAATACATATGTATGTATACATATGTTTGTATGTACATACATACATACGTACATTAGAGCGACACACAAAAAAAGTTTTTGCTACACCTCTCAAATTAAAGATCGGGCTTCGTAATGAGGATTCCCAAAATATTTGAGGGATCTAGCATTGACCGTTCGTGAACTGGACCGTGCCCAAAAATTTATATTTTTGTAGTTTTTTTTGCGTATATTCGTATTTACTCCCAAAAAGATACACTAAACTAAAGATACATTAAACTTTCCCATTCGTACCGCCAGCAATGCATTACTCTATAAAAACTAGGATATTTTAAGCATTTTTATAGCAGGTGCTAAATATGTATATATGTACGTACGAGTATGTACATATATAAAAATATACTATTATTTTTTAAGTATTATTTCATTTTGGGGCATTGTTAACTTATTTCTAATGTTCCTTCTCGCAAAAGCTTGCGCCAGAACCAGCAGCAGAAATAAATTAACAATGACTCAAATGAAGTAATATTTAAAATTTATTTTAATATAAGAAGCACCTGCTATAAAAATGCTTAAAAATCGTAGTTTTTATGGAATAACGCATTACTGGTGGTGCGAATAAAATAACAAGGCAAAAACCAAATAAAAAGTAGTCCACAGAAATCAGATGTACGTACATACATATGTACATATGTATTTTAAATTATATAAGTACTTACATACATATATGTGTACATATGTACATATATATTTGGAAGGCTGCACAGAGATAGACAGATGAACTCTTATTATTGCAATATTTTCTTTTTGATTGCTCTCACTCACCATCATTTACTGAACAGTTCCATTGCAAACAATTGCAATGTAAAATGCGGTAGACCCTGAATTCCGCTATTGTTTTGTCACTTTCCTTCGCACAATGTACAACCAATACAACAGTTCCAAGGCTCTCCAGAATTCTTTAATTGTTTTATTTTGTTATGTTTGTATGGATTTTGGTATCAATATGTATGTACATATGTATGTGTGTATGTATGTGTGGTATGAAACAAGTTTTGTTTATTTTCTTTAGCCTATAGTACACGGCATGTAAAAAACCACATGCGTATGTGGCTCTGATGTAATTTGCCATTCACATGCTTACAGATGTGCTGCCTCTGAAAATTTGTTTGATCGGCTACATATGTCACATTTGTATTTTTGGAACAAAAATGCTATCGAAATTTTACGGCATGTAGCCACTACTAGTAACTTTAAAATATGCAACCAATATGCTGAAAATTCCCGTGACGTCATCGCCACATATACATACATATGGCTTTTTACATGCCGTGTACTATATATAGGCTTTTCATTAAATCACTAGTTAAATAATTACTTACTATGTAGTATACATATTTAAAAATGTACATGGGTATGAAAATGTATACAAGTGAGGTGTTTGCATGAAAGTATCAATGAACAGTTATACTTATGTAAATACATATGTATGTAAGTATACCCCTTTTAGACACGAAAAGTTTACTTTGCAAAGTCTTAATTCAGCTGGGAGAAATAGAGAAACATCTCTATCTTTTACACTGCTGAATTACGACTTTGCACAGTAAACTGTGCGTCTGAAATTGGTATATATACGAGTATGTAAGCATCATACGCATGTTTGCAAGTGGATAAGATTCGCGCTCCTATTCTCTAATCGAATTTTTACGCGACAATTTTTCCATATGACAGTGTGTTTTGTGACTCATATCACACACCATATGATAAACAGCCACAAAACAAAATTATCAAAATGGTTTTCCTTTTTTGATACACCAGGTTGCCCCCTGGTTACAGCATTCGATACGTCTCGTAATTTCAAAATATTTCCATATGAACTCTATTGATATATTTTATTATTGTTGTGACTTTAACCCCTTTTACACACGAAAAGTTGACTTTGCAAAGTCTTAATTCATCTAGGTGAAATACAGAGGTTGTAAGCCTTCCTCTTTCCGTCTTTCACCCAGTTTAGATCAAAATAAAACACACTCTAGCTACAATTTTGCAATCTCACGGTCACAAAACAAAATACTCATGGAAAAGTGAGTTTTACAGAAAAAGAGTGTTAAGTTTTCAATTTACATAGAACATAATGGAAAAACAAAGGTTTACTTTTCTGTCAAGAGTTGAGTATAGAGGACATTTGTAAATAAAATTTATTTACACAATATGAATACCTATATGGAGAATAATTCAGCATTATTAACACAAAAATTGCTTTCACCCTTTTTAGACACGCAAAGTTTACTTTGCAAAGTCTTAATTCAGCTGCACGCAAAGAAAAAATATGGTTGAGGTAACCATAATCAAACAGCAACATACTATGATTGAATTATACGGTTGCAGTCAACTCATATTATTGTCAATAGAAAAGCAAAGTTTTAGTAATATTATTATCTGAGTTAATAATAATATTATATACAATAACAATTAACTTTGTTAAACCTAATCTTAGTATTGTTCAAAGTTATCACATTTTGGTTAAATATGACAATACTATTATTAGATGTGACTAAAATATAATTAAGACTAACCACACCATATTCTAATATTCTAATAATATTGTTAAATACGACCACAGTATTAGTCTATATAATAATAATATTTTATTTTTTAACCATATATTGGTAGATCTTTTGCTTAAAACAGCTGTGCTTCAAAGCCGAAATCAATATAAAATAATATTGTGCAAATAAAATGTATATATGTATGTGCACGTGTGCTGACACAAATATGTGCGTATACACGAAATGCAGACACGCATGTATAAAGAAATATATTTATATATATATTTTTATTGATCTATCCTCTTGTTTATACTTCATTTATTTATTCATTTATTTAACACTACGAGTACGATACCGATAGCTTATAAACGAAACACTGAACTGACAGAAGATATTTCTGAAAAAGATTTTTTTTAACTAAATATAGTATGGTTTTGGATAACATTATATTGTTATTTACATCATATTATTTTTACATAATAATACAAATTATATTGTAGTCATAAATTTTTTACAAGACTATATTGTTAAATTCTAACCATATCACACTTTTTATGAATATAATAATGTAATTATTAAATTCAAACATTGCTTTGTTTATCGTAACGCAATTAATGTTTAAAATAACAATAACTTGTTTTCAATGACCACACATTTGTTTCGGAGAACATAATATTGTTTTCTCAACCATGCTACAACCATATCTTTTTTTTGCGTGTGGTAGAAAGACAGAAAGAGAGAGTATTCCTCCATCTGTCCTTCACACAGCTGAATTAAGACTTTGCAAAGTAAACTTTGCGTGTCTAAAAGGGGTATTAGCTCTGTCTTTCACCCAGCTGAAATAAGATTTTGCAAAATAAACTTTGCATGTCTGAACGGGGTAATTCTTTGACTTATGACGTTGATAATGGTTATGTAGATAAATACATACATATCGCTTTTATGATTGAACAACGTCACAAATCAAAAAAAATCTAGATTTACAGTAAACCAGTTTAAAGTTTTCAATTTACGCACAACTCAAGGTTAAAGGAAAATATAATTTTTGCAATAGTTAAGTATACATTTTACAAAATATGAGTAGCGGCATGAGGAGTAATCCACATCGTTTTCACATGTTTTTTTGTGAGTTCGGATGTTAAAACACATGCTACACCTATTTAAGTTGAAATTTAGAAAATACATAGTCATAGTATGTGTTCTAGCATCTGAATTTAGAAGAAAAAAATTTGGAAATGGTCGATTTCAAGTTTTTTAATATATTATACGAGTTTTTTGCTCAAAAGTGAAAACGAAAAATTTTGAATTCATCCATTTCCAAATTCTTTTCTTCTATTCGGATGTTAGAACACATACTATTAATTTGTATTTTCTAAATTTCAACTTAAACAGGTGTAACATGTGTTTTAACATCCGAACTCACAAGAAAACATGTGAAAACGATGTGGAAGGCAGAACTAAACGATTAACTCCAAAATAGCACATTTTGAGTTATGACGTTGTTTAAACAAATAAGCTATACATTATAGCAGTATTAGGAGGTATGGAGAAAACTAAGCTTGGTATTTTAATGTATTATATCATATTAAAAAATTAATTCAAATATCTCTCAAGCGCTGACTAGCTTGAGCAAAATAAAATTTTAAGTTGTGTGTAAATTGAAAACTTTAAATTCGTTTTCTGACGTACTAGTCTTATTGAATTATGACGTTATTATAGTAAATGAGCGATATGTCCAGGCAGATCATTATAATACATACGCAGTCGACAACTGATATGGTATAAGTTTGAACGGAATCAGACAACTCTAATGTAGTGTGTAGTGTGGAATAGTGCCATCGCGTTCCAAACAAAAAATGTAATAAGGGTTTTCAAGAGAACTCTTAAAATTGCCATTTGTGCAATTGGGAAAATATGCGAAACTTGTTCCATGCAGTCCCATTAAACTTTTGCGCAAAAAGTCAATTCGAATGAAATGAAAAAAAAAAATTAATAAATATACATAAAACAAGAAAACCTCAAGCAATTTGATAATTTAAGTACATACAATATTTATGTATGTATATACCCAGTATACCACACAATAATCAAACTTCAATACAACCTGAGAATAAGATAACGAGAATAGTAAATTTTAAGCTTTTCGTAATTTCGCAGTACAAGCAGTTTTTAACAATGCTTGAGAAACTCTTATTATACACAACATTTTCTAAAGTATGCTTATAAATGACATATTTACATAGTATGTGCGAATATTGAACAACACAATATGTTTGTCTGTCACTTTAAAAGTATTTTTTATGCTGGAAAGGTATTGATACCAAGAAGTGTGCGGAATCTAATTAGGAGAAAATCTATAAAAATTAAGTTAAGCAAAAAGTTTAAACTAAAAGAAAAGAAACATTAATTTCCTATATTTTATAGATGCAGGTTTGTCGTTATCAGTGGCCTTACAGAGGACCACTTTGTTAAGGATACCCGAACGTTTTTGCAGTTCGCAAAAAGCTGGGAAAAACGCTATAAAAACAATTAAAAAATAATACAAATAGTAAAATATAAATAAATTCGTTGTAAAATACAATACAATTTAATAAATTAAGGCCCCTATTATGATTGGAAGCTAAATTGATAGTTGAGTGGTAGTGGCCAAATTTTTTTTATGGAATACAACTTTTTTCACCCTGAGACAACTGCTCAGTTGTATTTTGGTTTTTATTTCGAGTGTTGTATTAGTTTTGCTTCATTATTCCAGACGCCCACCAAACCCATTTGTCAAACAATATTGTTGCCATGTTCATAAAACATGATCGCTCAAAAGATGTCAGAGTGCGAGCGAAGCTAGATGCGAGTGTGTGCTACAAAGCATGTTGTGTAATGGTTTCTAGCACATTATAGCTTCTTCCCTTTTGTTTTTCTTTTTCTGTCATAGCATTTTTCTTTTTTCCTTTTTTTATGGTGTTTTTTTAATAAAATTTATTAAATTTTTTTCGCAGCCTAGACTTAAATTTTTTTAAATATAATCAAAAGTGTTTATTGACTTTTTATAAGTACAACTAAACAAACTTTCAGGATACTTTTTAATATTGTCGAATATATTGTGGAACTCGCTACACTCTGATCGATTTCTATTTATTTCATACACTCTTTATGTTACACAAAAATATATTGCAAGTATGTGTGAATTAATCCATTTTTCATACAAAAGCGCTTATAAAACATTGAAAAATTAATATCAATAAAAGAAATCGCTTTTGTTTTGGCGACATTGTCAACGGAGCGCCTATATATTAATATCCCTACTTACTGGTAACGATGAAGAAATTAATGAATAAGTCCCGTTTTTAACCGACTTCCAAAAACGAGGAGGTTATCCATTCGCCTGTATTTTAGTAATTTTTTGACGGGTTTGAGAAATTAATTTTTTTTGTCTGGAAGGACGCTTCTAATTTAGTCCCATTTAAAAAAAAGGGGGGGAACACTTATCTACTTTTACTAATGGGATTGCAATGATACTTATAATACACCTTGCACGCTCATAATGACACATTATAGATGGGCCCATTTAAAATTATACTTCACGTGCTTCTACTTGACCGATTTTTAAGAAACTTGACAAAAACACCCTGCGTTGTAAAATTTATACGTTCTGACATTTAAAAAAGTGGGCGGGGACATCCTTAATTATTATTTGATGTCCTTCTACTTGACCGATACATATTATGTACCTATATACATATTGTTTTTCAATTACAGTTAAACCTCGATTAACCGGGCCTCTATTAATCGGTTACATCTATTAACCGGCATGCAGTTCTTTTTATTTTTTCCCTCTATTATCCGTCCTTTAGCTCTATTATCCGTGCTTTAGATTTATACCTCTATTAACAGTGCTTTACATCTATTATCCATGCAGCATTCATATGTTTTTTATTATGTAAATATAAATCTGGTGTTTCCCCTTTTTAAGTTCATGTGCCCACACATAAGAACATATTTGCATTTTTATTCATTGGCACAGGCAATAGAGGCGTGTATTGTTCTGTTAAAGTTTGTAGAAAATTCTCCAGTTATATCAGAAGCAAATAAAATCCAGATGCATCGTATCCAAAACCAATTATTGATAGAAAAATTAAAAGCAAAGAGGCAAATTACTAAAAAAGAATACTTTAAATAAACAAATATTTCGTCAGAAGAAATGCCACAACAAATATCACTCCTTGTAAGTTTACAGGAAAAGCAAAAACCTTTGTAAAATGTAAAAATTGCAAACATGTAGTTTGATCAACCAAAGCATAATCAGTAAAAATCCCAAGTTTAATGTTTTTGATGATACATACGAGTACACATTTGATTTTGTATTTTCTATGAAGATTTGTATGTTTTGTATAATATATAAGGTGTTTTTTTAGAGGTATAGAACTTCGAATTGAAATAAAACACAAGAAAATCGTTTTAATGTCCATCAATTTGGCTTTATTGGAAGGATAATTTTATGCCATTAACGTATAAATATGATTTCGGGCATGTGGCCGCCGCGGCTGGCTCGAATAAAGCCAATTCTACAGGTCCAATTTTCAACCACTTTTTCGAGCATATGGGGCCGTATGTTGGCAATAAAGCCACGAATGTTGGCTTCCAAGTCCCCTAACGTTTCTGGTTTGTTGGCGTAGACGAGCGACTTCACATATCCCCAAAGAAAATAATCCAATGGTGTCAAATCACACGATCTTGGTGGCCAATCCATGGTTAACCGAATTAATTGCTCTGATGGACGATTATGTCGACCATAAAATGGACGGAGCTTGCGGTAAACTTCGCGAACTGAACCATTATTTTCGAAATAAATTTGCACGATTTGCAAGCGTTGTTCTTTTGTCAACCTGTTCATGATGAAATGACAAACCAAACTAAATATTAATCACTTGACAGCTGACAAAATGGCCGCCAGTTAAAAACGTGATGCCAACTTAAAGTTCTATACCTCAATAAAAAACACATATGTGGTATATTTGAATCTGTAGTTACATAAATCGAATGTTTAAATAAAAAAAATAAATTTCTGTATATTTTAATATAACCTCTATTAACCGTGTAAATCGATTATCCGTGCTGGTGCCGGTCCCACGACAGCCGGATAATCGAGGTTTAACTGTAGTTCTTTTCTTTTAATAAAACACCAAATGTGAATTTACTAGTGAGTCAATGTCTACATACATACATATGTATACTTGTATGGTCCAAAAATAACTACCTAGTCAATAGTACAAATGGCAGTAGTTGATTTTCAATAACATGCACATGCATGTTAAATGTCTAGACTCTACAGCAATACAATTCGTCAGTAGTACTTGTGACAAAGGCACTGATGAATCAGTAGTGTTTCTCAATTGAAATTTTCTACATACTCGTAGAATCTAAAAAACATACATAGGTACAGTTACATACATACCTACCTTACCTACGCAGGAATGTTATCTCGTGAGAGCGTGAGAATTCGCGCGTCATTCTTAAAAATAGCTTACGCACGATCACGCATGAGTAATTTTGAGTCATGTTCACACACTCAACCGTGATTAATAATAAATTTAATCACGATCACACGTGAATCACGCGTATGTTTTTACCTTCTCCTGTAAAGTTACAGTTATTTGAGTTAGGGCCTTTCTACTTGTTAACAGCGAGATGTATTAGTAAATACAACTAATTTTTTTAGTAACTCTTTTTCTGATTTTATAATATTGTTTTTTCGAAATTATATCCTAAATAACTAAAGTCATTTAATACAATATCAGAATCGCTTTCCAAAGAATCGAAATCCTTAGTTTTTATTTTATTTTAGTTTTACTTGTCCAACTTTGTTACAACTTACATACAATTATATACAACTTACATAAATATATAAATTGTCAAATAGTTTTGCGATTCAAATGCCTTTTGTACTTCAGCTGGAATAGATGCTTAATAAGTTATATAAATTTTTTTGGGCATGAGTACAATTACATATTTTTAGTTGTTACAAGAGCATTTACACTTGCTCAAAATCTAGCAGATTTTTATTAAAATCTTTATGAAAATCTATACCGTTTACACCAACTTCTTTTGACATTTATCAAGATTTTTTTTATCCAAAACAAAACCCATTAACAGAAAAATTTCCAAACCTACAACCAAACAACTGCAATGTAGCCAATTCACACACCTTTTTAAGTAGATCATAGCTAATTAACTCATCTTTTTTATAAATATGTTGCACAGGGTAGTAAAAAATAAATAAAAATATTAGATTTTGATTAGATTTCCGACTAATCTACTGACAAAATAGATTTCGTCTTGTATGGAAAATCTAGTAAAAAGCAGCAAGATTAAGATCGAAATCTCGTAAGATAGATTTCGAGACAATGTAAAAGCCCTATAACTTTCAAAATATTTGATATTTACAGTATTAAAATGCGTTTTTAATTATAACCACCGTCAAAGGAATTTTATTTGCGACAGCCCAATTAGAAAATTTTTATCAGAGTTTTGGCATCGCTGCTTGTTCTTACTTTGCAAGGTAACAAGAACAGTGATGCCAACTTAGCCCGATTTCAGTCACTCAAAACGCGAAAAAAATTTGTTGGCCCCAAACGGGCAAATTTAGCACTTTTTAGCAATTAATGTTTAAACCCTTTTAGCCCCTTTTTACTTCTTGCTCAATATGGCTACATTTTAATCTTTGTGAACTTTTTCTTCCTTTAATCTAGCAATATCGACTTTTTACTCACTTTTTGCTAGTTTGCTTTACCAATTTAAAAAACAAGAAGAATATAGAATAATCTTCTATTTCCTCCAAATTTTTTGTGCTTTGAAATACTCGTATATTCAGTATAGCTTAAAAACAGATAATGCATGTTCTTGGAATAGCGAGAAATCGAAATTTTTTAACCCTAGAACGTCATCCGTACACCAACTTCATCCGTCGTCATTTTGACTACGAGCCAATAAAAAACGTCTTGAGCAACAATAAGTACCCAAATAGATTTATTATTAGTATTTAGTTAATTTTTTATTATTATATAACGAAATTCATATATTTTTTTTTATTGTTTAACTTAGAATTAACATTGCACAGCCTTCTTTCAATTGGCATTTTTTTTTTAAAGATAGCATTTATAGCATCTATTGTATGAAATATTGCAAATTTTTTTCCATTAAGACTTGCAGTTTCTTATAATAAATTTATTAAATTAAAAAAGCAACATTAGTTTGTAGTAAATAACATTAGCGGCTAAAGCTATACGAAAAACAAAACCAAAACAAATACAAAAAAATATGTTTTAAATCGAAAATAAGAACCCGCGTAGTCATTTTGACGCAGGATGACGTATATATGCAAAACAAAAACTTCACACGACAGCAGTTTCAAAACAGAAATCAAAAATGTTTCCCAGCACATGTTTCATTGTATGGACGGGACTTAGTGCTTGTGTTTTCAAAACAAGTAAAATATCAAAACAAAAAGCGAGAACGAAATAAAACAACAGTAAATCATTGTAGAAATATCGAGTGCAATAGAACACAAGCACAAACGTGAAGACTACCCAGCTGTAAAACTCAGAAGACCTTCTCACTTTAGGCCTTATTAAAGGCCTGCTCAGGAATTAGTTCAATTCCATTACTATTCTTATCTAACTGCCAAAGAATGCATTATAGAAGGTCTCGGCTTTTCTGCATAAAAGATTCCACATTCCCTTCTATGAGAAGGGAGAAGAGAAGAAATAACATTTTTTGTTTTGTTATTTTGCCAAACAAAAGCAAATGTATTCATGTTTTTGACTCAGTTAACATTTTATGTGACTTCTGAAGATGGCCTCATAGAAGACTTCGGCTCTGTAGTAAATAAAGATGGGATACACCTTCCAGATTTCCTTCTATAAGAATGGAGAACAGAAGGAGAAAGTATTTTGTTTTGCTTTTTTTGCCAAAGCAAAAGCAAAAGAATTCAGATGCCGTTATAAGAAACAAAATTTCATATAAAAATACTAAATACAGAACGGTTAAGGAAAAGAAAACGTAAATCATTTCAGTTGAATTTTGTACGTTAAATAAAGGCAGAATTACCAGACTGTAAATGTAAATGTATCAGCTGATCGAGTCTGTTGCATGAAAAGCTATGCAAATGCTTACCTGACTGAAATGTCACGTAACTGTAACGTCCGAACCTGCAGAAAATAGAATTTCAAGACGAGGTTACATGACATTTGTAGACAGTGATGGGATGTATGTATATTGAATGGGAGTGTGGCACAATAGCCCTATTTTGCTACTTTAGTTTCTTTTGTTAATTTACGCTTTTGAATTGCTAAATTTGTATACGTACATGGCATATTTAATAAATTTAGTTTTCAAACAAAGTTTTTTATTTGTAAAATTTATCTACATACTGCCAATCGTATATGTTTATTTTTTGTTCATATATATGCGTATATATGCACGTATATACATATGTATAAACACATGTATACCCTGTAGTCAGCCTAGAACCATATGTCTCTATGTCAACACTCTTTCCAATAGCGACAATTGCACTAGTTGAAATGTCGACAACTTTCCTTTTATGCGCGAGTAGAGATACGTTAGAGACATTGTCAATGAACGCGTCAATAGTTTGGTTTTCTTTTTTATTATGTTGTGCAATACTGTTAAAGTACACATGTATGTACATATGTGTTTAAGTTTGTTGCCCTAACGTTATGAAATTGTAGATGAGGGTCACTAAAATGTACTACTGAATCTTTGGTGCCAATGTCTCCATGTGGTGCCAAAAAAACTACTTAGTCAGTAGTGGTGGATTTTCAATGACAAGCTAATGTTAAATGTCAATAGGCGATTACATTGGCTGGGGTACACCTGGTCAGTAGTGCTACTGACAATGTCACTAGTAAATCACTACATTTTCACTATTCGCATTTTCTGCAGGGTATGTATATATGTATGTATCTATGTATGAATATGTAAAATATACATATGTATGTGCGTACAAACGTACATACAAGTGTACAAAAAACAACTTTTATTTACTAATACCAATAAAAATAATAATGTGTACGTATAATCTTAACAATGATAATGATAGTAAGAATATAAATATTTCTTTAATTATAATACGTTGTAAAGCTAAAATTGTAATTTAATTAAATATCAAAGTCATTACCTTGTTTTTAAGTATAAAAAAATGATTTGATACTATATAGGTACATATGTAAATAATTTTCGTACTTTTTCCACACAATAAAAAATAATGTGAAGATATTGAACTCCCATCAATGTTTCGAACAGGTGTTTTGCATTTAATTTCATTTTGTTAAGTGATAAACACCCAGCAACAAGAAGTCATACATATTTATGTTTCCTTGTGAAAATAAATGCAGACATATTTATACATATGTATGTATGTTTATTGTTTGTGATTAAAAACAAATTATTGTGAGTAGTTGCAAATATTATTAAGAAAAGTAGGTATAAAACAAGAAAGTGAAAATAAAGTAAGATTTTTATATTATCGAGGTACTACTGAAAGCATAGACATTTCTGAAAATTAAGAGGAGCCAAGTACTTTGTCTTTCTGACGAAGTTGCTCAAAATCTGTTCTAATATACATACAAGAACAAATATTACGGTTAGAGGATTGAGCGTTAGAGTTGCTATTAAATTATTAAAAAAATCTTTGATTAATTAACACATTACTATGCATTTTATATATTATTTACTTATAAGCTCTTATACACTCATATGTACACACAAGTACATACATATGTATGTAAATAGGTATATATATCAATCAAAATGAATTTCACGAATTTAAATACTCGTATTATATATGAACTTTCACATTTGATTTCAAATAACCCTCAATATTAAATCAAGAATGCGTGTTTGCTGGGCACAAAGCAATTCGTATGTATGTACATATGTGTGCACAAAGAAGTTTTTTTTAGTTTATGCCGAAAACACATGACACGTTTTTAAGAATTCTATAAGCGCACAAACGTTTAAGGCCATGTCAGATACAACTTTTGCTTTGCGTTGCGTTGAAGATTCGCTTTGACATCTAAGATGAAATATACATACTTATATATATATATGACACAAGTCACATGAAGTACATGATACAATTATACAAGGTACTTGCACAAGCCCAGCCTGTTAATGTATACAATACAGAAACTTGTCAAACTTTGTTTACAAGCCGCAAAAATGTTAGTGTATGTGTGTGAATAAAATGATTACAGTGTTGCCAATGAATTTGCATGTGGCTCCAATTACACATAGAAGAAAATTACACTACACATCCTTTGTGTAGGTTAAAATTAAAACAAAATTAAACAAAAATAGAAGTCAAAGTAGAATTATACACAGATTATACATGAATCTTGTATAATTGTATCATTATGAAGTACTTTTAACGCAAAGCGAAGTGAAAAGTTGGCAACTCTCAACCATGGTAAAATTATACAAGGTACATTCACAAGCCCAGCCTGTTATGTATACAATGCAGAAGGTTGTCAAACTTTCTTTACAAGCTGCAAAAATGTTAGTGTGTGTGTTAATAAAATGATTACAGTATTGCCAATGAATTTGCAGATATATGTGTCTCCAATTACACATTGAAGAAAATTACACTGCACATCTTTGGTGTAGGTTAAAATTAAAACAAATAAAAATAGAACTCAAAGTATAATTACACACAGATTATACATGAATCTCATTACATGGCCTACACATGAGAGTAGAAATTACACACTGTGTATTACACACATATTGGCAACACTGAATAACTATAATCATGCATGAATGCCGCGTCTGCAATTGTACTTTAGTTACCCTGTGATTGTTATTTTTAGAAACAAAAGACATCTGTTTTTGACTAAATTCTGTTTGTTTCTACCAACAAAATGCATGTGTTTCTTGGTGTTGTAATTTTGTTGTAGTCGTGCAAGTACCTTGTATAATTTTACCATGCTGTCAACTTTTTGCGTGCTTTGACAGTCAGTTGGTATACTTTTCTTAATTTGTTTGACTAAAGTCGCATGTAAATATGAAATTTTTATTAAAATTTCGGTAAATTTACATAAAAAGCGAGTTAGTGGCGTCAGAGTAATCGAATTGTGCTGTATTTTATGCATTAAACACAGCAGTAAAACAAAAAGTGAGTGTTGTCAAAGTTTTTATTGTGTCATACACATTTTGCTTTTCGCTTTTCTGCTAACGCTAGAAACGTCATGCAAATCGTTGAAGTTGTATCTGACACCGCCTTTACATTTACATTACATCTACGATTTCTACAGTCGGCTAACGAGGTCTTAAGACGGTGGTTTTGTTCGATGAATATTACATATGTTGTATGTACATAAATACTATGTGGGATCTTATTTTCAGAAGTTTCCTTTAATATGTTCGACACTTTTGATCGCAAAATAAGCATCAAAACAGCCTTATCATGAATTCCACATGTGAAAATTTCCGAATCAAATTTTCCATCACAAGGATTTTAGTTTCTTTTAATAAATTCCAATCAAATTAAAAACTAACACATTTTCACGTTTTTCAACAGACAAATCTATATGAATGATTTTTTTTCATAAATTGTCAGATTATTTCGTTATTTATGAAGTTTTTTGATACCGATTTTTCACACCTTCGGAAATTTCCATGTGAAATTTTATTTAGGATAAGCCTGTATATGTATGGATGTGTATTCCTTTTTGAATATGTCGGGCCTGTTTCTCAAAACTTACAATTGTTGTAATACAAGTAAAACAGTTGGGAAAAAATTTTATTTTCATAAAAAAATATATATTTTCACAATTATTTTACTTGTATTTCAACACTTGTAAGCTGACAATGTTTGTTAAAAAATATGAATATGGAATGCAGCAAGCAGGCCTTGGACATCCCAAAAAAGAGAAGGAGTACAGAAGCCTCTTAGAAGGTATCCGTACTCCTTCTTTTTCCCGCTGGGTATGTGTGTATGTATATACTAGAGATGGGCAAATTAAAAAATGTATCGATATATATCGTATCGATATTTTTGAACAATAAAACATCGATATTTTTTGCCTACAAAAGTTGCAGAAATATCATAAAAAACTTAGTCTTAGGACCTAGAATTAGAACCAAACCTTTAAAAATGACCACCATGCACGGTGAATCGATCATAACGTTCAAACAGAAGATAAAACTATTTAAGAAAGAATTAGAATTTTTTTAATTAAAAAATGATGTCGATTTTGATCTAATGTTAGGAGTTCAGGGAATGATACAATTAAACGCGGTCATAGACATGGAAGGAAAATTGTTCAGTGTCTCAGAATTATCACATAGAATAAATTACTCTATAGGAGAAAAACAATATGAAGTAGATAGTTTGATGCAGGAAAACAATAAAATAGGTCCTTTGCCTTTCACGACAACAATCGAAGCGAGTATCAGAACAACTAATAAGGATCCTATTTGGACGAAACAATACCCTGGAAATATGAGTGATATGGAATTCGTCAATAAAGAAATAAAAAAGTTATTAAAAGATGGAATAATCCAAAGGAGTTTCAGTCCATATAATTCTCCGATGTTAACAGTGAAGAAAAAAGGTGTTGATGAAAACGGTAAACCTAAAAGGAGAATGGTAATAGATTTCCGCAAATTAAATGAGCATACAATTACAGATAGGTACATTATCCCTGACGTTAACACAACTTTGCAAAATTTGGGTAATGCTAAATTCTTCACTACCTTGGATTTGGAATCTGGCTTTCATCAAATTAAAATTAAAGAAATTGACAGAGAAAAGACAGCCTTTTGCGTTAATGGAGGCAAGTATGAATTCATACGAATGCTTTTCGGATTGAAGAATGCACCTTCCATTTTTCAACGGTGCGTAGACGACATTTTAAGGGAATTCATAGGAAAATTCGTGTACGTCTACATAGATGATGTTTTGATCTATTCAATTACAGCAGAAGAGCACATGAAACACATAAACATTATTTTTGATGCATTAAATAAAGCTACCCTAAAAGTCTCGGATGAAAAATCAAAATTCTTTATGTCCGAAGTTGAGTACCTGGGCCACATCATCAAACACAATAAAATAACGACAGACCCAGAGAAAATAAGAGCAATTGAAAATTTTCCCATTCCCAAAACTCTCAAGGATTTGAGAGGATTTTTAGGATTAACAGGTCATTACCGTAGATTTGTAAAAGACTACGCTCAAATTACAAAACCTCTAACCATACATTTGAAGGGTGAAAACGCACATATAGGCAAAAACAAAAGTGCAAATAAGCAAATCGAATTGGATTAAATAGCCATAGCAGCTATAGAAAAATTAAAATTGAAATTAAAAGAACAGGTGGAACTATTTCAACCCGATTTTAAAAAACCATTCGAATTAACAACGGATGCATCCAACATAGCTATTGGAGCCGTGTTAAGCCAAAATAAGAACCCCATTTACTTTTTATCAAGAACTTTGAGTGAAACAGAGCAAAGGTATAGTACAAATGAGAAAGAATTATTAGCCATAATATGGGCCTTGCAAAAGCTTAGGAATTATATATACGGCATAGCCGACCTTACGATCTTCACAGACCATCAATCCCTAACATACGCCATCTCAGAAAAAAACCCTAACCCCAAATTAAAAGGGTGGAAAGCTATAACAGAAGATTACGGTGGAAAAATGAAATACAAACCAGGTACAGAAAATGTAGTAGCTGACGCACTATTCCGACAGATTATAAACACGTCTTCAATTGACACCGCACACTCAGCCGAAAGTTCACGTAGTGATATTATTAAATCAGTTTCACAGCCATTTAATTCATACGGCATACAAATAGAATTGGTACCCACGAATAATTTGGTAGAAACAAGAACACGAACTATTTTTTCGGGGAAAATACGATATACTATTAATTATACTAACCATGATAATTTAATAACAGAGTTAAAAAAATTCATACCCACAAAGAGAGTTATATCATTACACACAGATACTGAAAACATATATAAATATGGAAAAACAATCACAAACACATTTATTGAGACCAATTTTGTCTATGCCCCTAAAAAATTAAAAGACGTAGTAGATAAGAATGAGCAAATTCGCATTGTTAAAGAAACACATGATAGAGCTCATAGAAGCTACAAAAATACTATAAATGAAATACTTGAGAAATACTATTGGCCAGAAATAAAAAGAGATGTAAAAAATATAATAACAATTGTTCAGCATGCTTATATGGTAGATATGAAAGAAACCCTATCAAAGAACCCTTACGCGACTCGACTATACCAACACAACCCAGAGAATTTATACACGCAGATATTTATTTCAATGATAAGATGATGTACCTCGTAACCATAGATAAATTTTCCAAATACATAGTAGCACGCGAAATCAAAACAAAAGCAGGAATTGAAAACGAGTTAGAAGAAATAATCACTACAAGTTTTCCCGAATGTAAACGATTGATAACTGACAACGAAGCATCTTTTGTCACACCAGCCATTAAACAAATGTGCCATAAATACGCCATTCAAAAATTAGAAACGCCAGTTCATAGATCAGCAGCGAACGGACAAGTTGAAAGAGCGCACAACTCAATTAGTGAACTAACAAGAATTTTTAAATTTAACAACCACTCCACAAGCAGAGATGAAATATTCAGAGCCATTAAAGAGCTCAATAATACAGTGCACAGTGAAGTAAAATATCGACCAAAGGACATATATTTAAATATTAAATCTAAAGGACGCGTCTGAAAAAGTGCTTAACCGATTAAACAAAAACGCAAAACACAGAACGTTCACAAAGGGCACACAGGTATTAGTAAAAATAGTCGGCATCAGAAATAAAAATCTACCACGTTACAAAAAAGAAATTGTCGAAGAAGGCTTAGGAGACATAATCATAACAAAAAAAGGAAGAAGTGTACATAAAAGCAACATAAAGAATATCACTTTCAAACATGATGAAGCAAGTATACCAGATTATAGCCGTACTGGCAATATTATTCCAGGCGTCGAAAGCAATAACTGAGATAAAGCACATCGAGGGACAAAAATACATATTAACCCAAATTGATGATTCATATTTATTTGATGAATTTACATTTTTGTTTTACGTCACTAATGTAACAAAAATCCTCAATTTATATGAACAAATATTTGATGAAAATTCTTATCCTACTATTGAAGAACATATTCTAATGAAGAAAATAGAAACTCTAATAAATCAACTTAACGAACACAAAATTAGAAAATGCAAGACAGGAATTAATTACTAATCACATATGAATCGAGTCGATTCATTTTTGTGAGGGGAGAGTTACAGCTTAGATACGAATCGGGACGATTCATTTTTAAGTAGGGAGAGAGTTAAGATAGACAGTAGGAAATTTGCATAAGATAGACGATAAGAAATTTCCATAGAAAGTAATTATTAGTTTAAGATAAAAAAGGTCGACTCAAATATTGTAAAAAAGGTCAGACTAATATGAAAAACAACACAATCATAAAATGTAATAAACTAATGATCCTTTGAAGGTCAGACTAATATGAAAAGCAACACAATCATAAAATGTAATAAACTAATGATCCTTTCAAGGTCAGACTAATGTGAAAAATTACACAATCATAAATTGTAATAAACTAATGATCCCTTGAAGGTCAGACTTATATGAAAAATAACACAATCATAAAATGTAATAAACTCATGATCCTTTGAAGGTCAGACTAATAACACGATCATAAAATGTAACAAACTAATTAAAGATATGATCGTTTTCGCTGATAACATGGCTTGAGTCTAGACAATACATATTTTAAGTATTTTATGTATTTTCATACAAAACGAAAGTATAAATAGAAACGTAAATACTTTCGTTCCTCAGTTCGTAAGTAAACTCATTATAAGAAACATGAGTTCGTAAGTAAACTCATTATAAGAAACATGAGTTCGTAAGTAAACTCATTATAAGAAACATGAGTTCGTAAGTAAACTCATTATAAGAAACATGAGTTCGTAAGTAAACTCATTATAAGAAACATGAGTTCGTAAGTAAACTCATTATAAGAAACATTAGTTCATAAGTAAACTCATTAGTTCATAAGGAAACTTTTTATAATAAATACATAACGTTCCAAGATACCACTGTATCTTGGAATTATTATTTTTTATACACTAAGAACAAAGAGTATTAACTTACATTCATGCTTATGAAGCCTTTAGAAACCCTTAATAATTTTTATAAATAAGGCTGCTAAAATTTAAAGAAATCGCTAACAACTAAACTATATATATATATAACACTTCAAAGTTCATCTTTGCGGAATAATAGAAATATCCACTGGGCATCCATTACACAATGGTTAAATATTTAAAGAAATCGCAATAACTATCTTAAATCTTAATCAACTCCTTGAGTGGAGAAAACTCAAATTGATATTGATATCGAAAAAGGAAACATATTTATCCATACATCTGTATGTTTAATTTGTAATATAACATAATTTCTGAAAAACTGTAGAAAAGTATGCATTAATTTCGAATGCAAAAGTAGTCACTAAGAAATTTAATAAAAAACATGTCTTAAGTTATACGTAACCTACTGTAGCTCCTTAAGGCTTCATTAGTCTTCACTTTCTGTTGCTGTTCGAACGGCGCAGAACCGTCATAGTTTTCCACTAAACTGATGAGTTTTGCATCATCCATTGTCATGTTTCAATATAGTTTTATGTTCTTCTGGTAAAAATTAAATTTTTTAAATTCTTAAAGCACAATCACAGTTTATTTCGAAATGTTTTTATTTAATTTAATTTTATTTATGCTGTCACTTTCAGTTAACAGCTTTTTTATTTTCACAGGTTGAACCGAAACAAAACATCGCTAGTTTTGATAACAAATTATCGCTAATTTATCTGAACTAGCTATCAAAACAAAATGAATACACACATACACATGTGTAAACAAAAACAAACCAACAAAATGGATGCGTTTATGATTAAAAAAGTAGAATACATTTTATTCATTATTTTTCCATAATTTGTTTATCTACTGCAAAAAAAAAAGCAAGTAACATAGAATACAAAACTCGTGCCAACTATTCACGTATGTAGGTATGCATGTATGTATATATGTACATCAAAACAGTGATGCCAACTTTTGATACTCAGAACGCGTAAAAATTTTGTGAAGAAGGGCTAAATTGAAAAAATATACATTCAGCGCAAAATCAAGTAAAAATTTTCGAATAAGCGCGAAAAAGGGCTAGTTTTAAAATGTTTCTGTTGTAAACCAAAACATCAACAACATTTTTGTAAAGTATTTTTTTTGAAAATAAATAACTATCATGAGATCAACACATATGTACATAGCTTGAGATATTACATTTCAATAAGGTACATATAAACAGTCTAGATACACACATATGTATATAATAGAAGTGTGGAGACTTCCCCTTATACACTTTAGTTGAAGTATAATATTTTTAACATAGTTTTTTTTTTAATATTGTATTCTATTTTTATTATTAAAAAATGTTTCAAATGAGAAAAAAAACCAAAAAATAATATGTCTTTTCAGTTTTAAATAGTATTGAAATGAATTGTATGTAAATTTGTGAAAATACAGAACTATACATAGTACATATGTATGTATGTATCTATGTTTACATAAGTATGTACATACATATAAAATTGGTCGTTATTAAATAAATTTTCGATTTCTCGCTCTTCAAAAAACATACATATCTGTTTTTAGGATATATTGAATATCTTTCCAAGCACAAAAAATTTGGAAGAAATAGAAGATTTTTCTATATTTTTCTTCTGTTTATTAATTGGAAAAACAAACTAGCAAAATCATATGAGCAAAAAAATTGCTAGACTAAAGGAAGAAAAAGTTCACAAAGATTAAAATGTAGCTATATTGAACAAAAAGTAAAAAGGGACTAAAAGATAATTGTAAAAAGTGCTGGATTTGCTCGTTTTTTAGTTTGGGTTAAACCTATCCCGAAAAGGGCTAAGTTGGCACCACTGTATCAAAAAGATTTGTCAACACGAACCACGAATGTGTCGTGTGAACGACATGTTTCGCAATCGTGGTTCAGAGAGCGAACCAAGTGGTTCATGTTGCCGTCTGAACATGGTATTAATATGAATCTACTTGCGAAGCACGTAAAATAGGTATCTTCTCTAACTTTTATCGCAGTTTATCGCCAGTTTAGCTGAAATAGCTATCAAAACAAAATAGGTATATGTGCATAAGTGTGTTTGTGAACAAATAATAAAAACAAACCAAAAAAACATAGATGTGAGCTAAAAATAAATAAATTTAATTAAGTTATGAATAGTATAAAAAGGAAAAATAAAAAGAAAATATAGGGATGTCTTCAAAAAGAAGATTTTGAATGAGTCGAATGAATGTAAGAATGAATGCTTATGTGTATGTATGTATATACCCAGTGGGAAAAAGAAGGAGTACGGATGCCTTCTAAAAGGCCTCTGTACTCCTTCTTTTGCATGTACAAGGCCTGCTTGCTCCATCCCATATTCATATCTTTTTTACACATGTTGTCATTGCGAGGTAGGCCTTCCGTTCTCGCTTCTTTCGCAGATATTCTAAAAGACCTTCAAATTAATGGCTCTTTAAGGGCCTTCCAGAGAATGGCTGTTAAAAGGCCTTCAAATAAAGGTCATATTGAAAGGGGTTTAATAAAGAATTTCGACCGCTGGGGCAGTGTTGAAATACAAGTAAAATAGTTGTGGAAAGATATTTTTGATATAAATATATACGGTCTAATTTATAAAAAATATTTTAGGTTTATTAGACAAATTTCCCATAGAAATATGTCAAATAAGCGCTTAATAAACCTGAATTATTTTTTATGAATAAGGCAGAAAATATTTTCCCACCTGTTTTACTTGTATTACAGCACTTGTAAGTTTTGAGAAACAGGTCCGAGGTATTCAATATACACATGCATACGTTTATTTTGTGATAAAAAGTGTCGAATATATTGAAATGAAACTTCTGAAAATAACAAGAAGCCACATAGTATTCATAATATTGATCTACCAAAACAACTGTCTTATTCAACGTACAAAACTAAACTAAAATGACTTACGCTTTCTTTCCTTAATAGCTCTGTATTTAGTATTTTTATAGAAATTTTGTTTCTTATAACGGCATCTGAATTCTTTTGCTTTGCTTCTGCTCTCACTTCTTATAGAAGGGAATGTGGAATGTGTATCCCATCTTTTTTTTTTAAAGAGCCGAAGTCTTCTATGAGGCCTTCTTCAGAAGTTACATAAAATGTTAACTGAGTAAAAAACATGAATTCGTTTGCTTTTGTTTTGGCAAAATAACAAAACAAAAAAATGTTACTCCTTCTCTTCTCCCTTCTCATAGAAGGGAATGTGGAATGTGTACCTTATCTTTTATGCGAAAAAACCGAGGCCTTCTATAAGTCATTCTTTAGCAGTTTGATAAGAATGGTAATTGAGTCGAAAGAAAATCCTGAGCAGGCCTTTAATAAGGCCTGAAGTAAGAAGGTCTTCTTAGTTTTACCGCTGTGTACGTGCGTATGATACGTATGTATGTGTGAATATACATAAAAAAATGTCACACGAACAGTAATACCAACTTTTTCAGAGCAAAAAGACTAAATGCAATAAGTATATTTGTATGCAGATAGCTACATATATTTTTATTCTTTTTATATTTATTTTTATTTATTTATTTATTTTCAATACAGAGAAAGCCCACATGGCCAATTATATATGTATTGAATGAGTAAAAATTAGAAAATTAACTTTAATTTACTTTAAATTACTACATTTCATAGGTTTTTGAATAATTTCAATTATATCGACTCCATTTTGCTTATACATAACTAGAATATGAGTAGGAAAATAATTCAAGTTCATTTGGCAAGACACTCCAATTATGGTGTATTATTTTAACAAAAGACCGATCAACGAGAGACGTACGGCCTAAAGGAACATATATTTGAATGTTACGTGTATAATTCATGAAAGCTTCATTTCAGAAACAACTGAATTTTATTTACAGGATAAAGACTTCAATTAAAATTTTATTTGTACTCTTTTATATAACTGCCTAAATTCAAAACACTTGAATAAAATTTACGTGGACATGTTTTAGGATTTTCGTCGATATCGAGTCCCTCAATTCGTTAATCGGGGTACATTGTAACTCGAATCGAAATAAAATGCAGTCTGCGTGTAATTAGCATACAAATCGAAAGAATTTTCTTTTGTTTCTAATTGCAGAGTACAGAGTGCACTTAATTATATAAAGGGTGTTTTTTATTGAGGTATAGAACTTTAAGTTGGCATCACTTTTTTAACTGGCGGCCATTTTGTCAGCTGTCAAGTGATTAATATTTAGTTTGGTTTGCCATTTCATCATGAACAGGTTGACAAAAGAACAACGCTTGCAAATCGTGCAAATTTATTTCGAAAATAATGGTTCCGTCCATTTTATGGTCGACATAATCGTCCATCAGAGCAATTATGGAATGGACCTGTCAATTGGCCACCAAGATCGTGTGATTTGACACCATTGGATTATTTTCTTTGGGGATATGTGAAGTCGCTCGTCTACGCCAACAAACCAGAAACGTTAGGGGACTTGGAAGCCAACATTCGTGGCGTTATTGCCAACATACGGCCCCATATGCTCGAAAAAGTGGTTGAAAATTGGACCTGTAGAATTGGCTTTATTCGAGCCAGCCGCGGCGGCCACATGCCCGAAATCATATTTAAACGTTAATGGCATAAAATTATCCTTCCAATAAAGCCAAATTGATGGACATTAAAACGATTTTCTTTTGTTTTATTTCAATTCGAAGTTCTATACCTCTAAAAAAACACCCTGTACATACATGTATATGTATTTATCTGTATGAACATGCGTATAAATATGTATGCATTAAATAAATTAACAGAAACTATGTATAGATGTGCATATACAGGGTGGGCCAAAAGTTACCTTGGGGTTTAAAAGTTTAATAACTTTTTCGTTTATTATTTTTTTTTTATTTTTTTCTCAGATTATATAATATATAAAATGGAAAATTTTTTACACTAAGTATGAAAAATAATGTCTCTTAAATTACCACTGTTTTCAACTTCGCACTGATGTGATGGGCTCGTTTTAGAGCATTTTCCATAATATCTTCCAAAATTTCTGCAACAATGTTTGCCTTGAGTACAAGGATTGTCTCTGGCTTGTTCACATACACTCGCTACTTCAAATAACCCCAAAGAAAACAGTCGGGTGCTGTCAAAACTGGCGATCGCGCTGGGCCAAATTATTTCCGAATTTCTGGAAATTATTCGCTCTCCAAAAATTTGACTTAAAAGTGCCATTGTGTCTCGGGCAGTGCGGGCAGTGGCTCCGTCCTGCTGAAACCACATACCAGGTATGTTTTCAAGAGCAAGACGTAAAAAATTTTCTATCATAAACCGATACCGCTCTCCATTTATGGTTACAGCACTTCCATCTTCATTCTCGAAGAAGTAAGGCCCAATGATATTTTCAGATGTGATCCCACACCATATTGTACACCTAATGGGGTGCAATTGGCGTTTATGAATGGCTCTTGGATTTTCAGTTCTGCTTATTAACAAAGCCATTCAAATGAAAATGAGCTTCATCACTCATAATCATAATCGCCCATCAGTGCGAAGCTGAAAACGGTGGTCATTTAAGAGACATTATTTTTCATACTTAGTGTAAAAAATTTTTCCATTTTGTATATTATATAATCTGAGAAAAAAAATTTAAAAAAATTAATAAACGAAAAAGTTATTAAACTTTTAAACCCCATGGTAACTTTTGGCCCACCCTGTATAAATACATATGTATGTACATACTCGTGCTTACATTAATATATAATTATATTCCTCGTTTAAGGAAAAAGTCGTTTCATCTTTTTCTTCTGGCCATAAAACTGATTTAATAAATTAATTCGATTTTTTATGCGTTTCATCAGAATTAATTTTTACATGAACATGGTTCAGTATGTTACATTCTGAACAACATAAGTCTTTTCTTTTTAGTCTGTATTTTATATGAGTTAAACAATTTGATGTATTAAAAATCATTATTGTATTTCTAACTTACTTTTAAAATATTGACAGAAATGGATTATCATTAGTTGAATTTCTATAATTAAAAAATTCAATCCAAAATTGATTAGTTCTGAGTGAATTTTTCCATTTATGTAGCCTTAAATTTCCGACACTTCGTTCTATTTTTTCAACTTCACCATCCCAGCAAAAGTTACCGTTTCCCAGACGAGTTCTTGGAAGCCAGCTAAAAGCAATACATTCAGCTTCCGAAAAGCCATTAATTTTTTGCCTTACTAAATCGTTTCACAGAAGAAATAATGTATAGTTTTTGTATACTTAGATGCAAAAGTTACTGGCTTACATTTTTTTCTTACTTTTTTCCACTTTGTTAGAGAGAATTTTTCGAAGCTTTCGTTATCAAGAAAGCACGACATTGCTTCCCTCCGTTGTTAGTGCTTCCAAATCAGAATTCTATTGCAGGGATTATTGTAATTAAGTTATTTTATAGCGTTGGTGTTCATCTCTCATCATCTCTTTTGAAAGTATTTGTTTTACAATAACGGAGCAATATACACACTCATTTTAAACTTAATATGATTGTTTGTAAGCCATTTTGCTAAGGCTTGTGCAGTACTCTAGTAAAAGTAGGGTGTTGTAGGTTGTTTTGGAATCTCTGTCCTCGGCAAAATTTAGCGTTCGGGAAAGTCCTACTTTTTAAGGAAATTTTTTCGCTTTTACATTGCTTGACAAATGGTATTTATTACAAACCAAGTTAAAAAGGAAAATAATTTGTATTAGATGTCCAGGGGGTCGATTCCCGTTCTGTGAAACTATGATATGAAAAATTTTTTCACGGTTACATAAAAAACTTTTGATGTGAAAAATTACTTTACACAAAAAATATTTAGGTGAAAACAGTAGAGAAGGTAGAAAAAAGCGCATCAGCGAAAATCAAGTTTTCTTTGATTGTAAATTAATTACAGGATGTCGAAATTGTAACAAGTCCAAAATTTAATTAACCAAAATTAGTACCCTATGTATTATTTAGGTTGGATGTAGAATTTTCAAACCATAAATCAGAAATTAAGTTAATATAAAAAATAAGATAACATGTGCCTGCAGACAGTCAGTACAAAGTTCAAAGAAGAAAAGTGGAAAGGGGTACATATAGGTCATGATTTTGGGCCATACTGAAATTTAAGAAGATCGTCGAATGTGGAAAACGTATTAAGGTGACTTGAGGTGTGTGCGGTAACATTTAAAAAAGAAAATAACTTCCATGAATGTACTTTCAATTATCGCGATGGTGAGAAAAAAATTTTCGGTGGGCATTATTTGCACTTTAAAAAAAATATAACATTTTCCGATCATATCAAGCATTAGTTTCAAGAAGGGTTTCTTCATCAAAGGCTAAAGGCGAGATAAAAAGAAAACCTTTACTCAGCACAGCCACTATTCGACATTTAAGCCCAGCAGAAGACGTGCAAGGCCTAATAAATTTTCCTATTCCTACGAAGGAGCAAATGATAACTCCTGGGGTTTGAAGCAAACTTTGTCCGAAATTCTGCTTATGACGGTGGCGAGGAGCAAGCAACGAACCTTGCAATTGGAAGCGTAAATTTAACCCCATCTAAAATAAAAAATAGAAAAATATTAAGTTTAACTCTGTAACGTTGAGCTTTTAAAATTTTTTTACCGAGTTCCTTGCAACATATATATAAATAATAATTAATATTAATTATTTACATGACATAGATATTTCAATAGCATAAAAACAAAAATTTCATAGGCACAACGGAATAAAACAATGTTTTCATAATAGCAACGAGAATCGCATTTTATGTAATTGTGAAAAGTATTATGAAAAACGGTGGTGAAAATTAATACGAAAAGATTTTTTTAATTTCACATTATCAACACTGACATGAAGGCTGTGTTATGTTATTGCAAGACGTAGAATTATTAAGATGTATTTAAGATTTCGATGGCGTAAAAAAGGCCAAAATAATATAGTACATAGCATTAACCGAGAGTTCAAAATCGTTATTTTATGAACAAATAAGACATTTTACCCAAACAATAAAAGTTTATTTAAAGTCGGTAGCCCTACCGTTTTCGAAAAAGTTCGCGCGAGAACTAATATAAACTAACAATATAAACTAACAATGATTTAAATCTAATAATTTATTTTGATACAAGTAGCACCTGCTATGAAAATGTTTAAAAAGTCATAATATTTATGGAATACATCATTGGAAGCGGCTTGAAAAAATATTTCACACGATGTACTTTTTTTTAATATGTTGTCTTGGGACAAAATACGAAAATATGCAAAAACTTCAAAAATATACCTTTTTAGACACGGTCCAGCTCACGATCGCTCATCGCTAGACCCCTCGAATATTTTGGGAGTCCGCATTAAAAATACCGATCTTTGATTTGAGAGGAGTATCAAAAACTTTTTTTAGTAAGTCGGTCTAACGTACATATATTTATTTAATAGAAAGTATAAACGAAATCCCTACTTCGGAGTAATATGCTGAACGAATGCATGAATTAGTTCCTGTTATTGTATGTTTTTTATGCATAAGTTTAATTTTTTATGTATTTGTTCATTAAAAAGCCAAAATATAACCAAAATATGCAATTTCATTATCAAAAGTGTATACTAGAATTATTATGAAAATGTAGTAGTGACTATCTGTTTCCAATGTCTTCATAAGGTTCCCAAAGAAAGACATTGTCTGGGGTATAATTAGTCAGTAGTATTGGCGAAAAAGTCAAAAGTGAATCAGTACTGATTCACTAGTGACATTTTCTTAAGAGTATGTACATACACGAGTATATTTAAGCACCTCATAAAAGTTTCAATTCAATTGTCAATTGAGTCTTTCAATTGAATTGATTCTTGGTCACACACTTTACAAACTGAATTGAAAGATTTTCATTGACCTGTCAAAATTATATTTTTTTACAATTGCAAATTTAAAACTTCTATTGCATTCAATCGCTAATTTTTATATATTTGATTTAAAATTCAATGAAATTAAATAAATTTTTTTTCTATACAAAATAAAGCTACAAACACAAATTTTGACAGCTAATCAAGAGACTCGAACACACACAGCACCACAAAGTAGACCACAGGTGACACAGGATGGAAGATAATTGTGTTTTTGTGGTGTTTTTAGAGGTCTCGCTCACACAGTCATCAAATCCTCTTTACTTTTTCTTTCGCGTGGTATTATTTTAAAGTAATTACATTTTATTCCTTGTGGTCTCATTCGCAGCCTAGTTTTTGTAAATAAATGGTAAAAATTAATATTTGCGAACGAAAATGCTTAAAGCGAAGTCTCTAATCATTTGAAAACAAATTTTAATTACTTTATTAATACTAATAATCCTTTTCGCATTGTGTTTTTTAATTCATTACCACAAATTCCTCCATTTAATTTTGTGCAAATGTTCATGTGTTCAAATGTATTTTCAATTTATGCTTTGTGGTCTCATTCGTTGTTTGCTTTTTGCAAGTTGAAGTTAAAAATTAATATTTTTGAAGGAAAAGTTTTAAAATTGAGTTTGTAAGCATTTGGAAACTAATTTTAATCACTTTTATAATACTAATAATATTTTACACATTCTTTTATTTAGTTCAACACTGCAAAATCTTTCATTTAATTTTGTAAAAATTTTCAATTGTTCATTTCACTAAGTATACATTTCTGCTGTTTGTTTTGATTATTGTACTAAAACCATTCAATAACAAACACACTATATTTGTCCCTTTTTTCACAAGTCACTTTCTACAACTCTAGTCTACTTTGTACAATCGAATTGAAAGATTTACTAATCCACATGAAAAATTAAAATTTGTAATATTTCTTCAACCAACTCAACAACTGCCAAACTAATCAATTGACAGAGCCATACACTCTTTGATTTGGACAATAACCGACTCAGTTGAAAATTGAATTAAATCGTGCATGGGGTGCTTTACTTTAATATAAATATAAATATGTACATACAACATGTGTACATAAATACATACATATGTATGTATGTGTGTATATGAATTTACAAATTGCTTCAAGTTGTCCTGTTTTATTTTTATTAAATAAATTTTTTGACATGTGACATAAAATTGCCACTGTTTGGGCAAAAGTTGAAAAGGGGCTTCATGAAAAAAGTTTCGCAAAAGTTCGCGCGATAACTAACAACAGATATAAATTAACAATGGCTCAAATCTAATAATCCTTAAAAATTAATAGAATTTATTTTAATACAAGTAGCACCTGCTATGAAAATTCTTAAAAATTTTAGTTTTTATGGAATAACGCCATTGGAAGCGGCATGAAAAAATCTTTGGTCTTGCGACAAAATACGAAAATATACAAAAAACTTCAAAAATAAACCTTTTTAGACACGGTCCAGTTCGTAAAACAGTCATCGCTAGACCCCTCAAATGTTGTGGGAGTCCGCATTAAAAAGACCAATCTTTCATTTGAGAGGGGTAATAAATACTTTTTTTCAGTGAGTCGATCTGATGTACATGTGTAAGTACATGAACATAATGTGGTCGTATGAAAAAAAAATTCGTTTAATTTTCATATAAGTAACAAATACAATACATAGATATATACAATAAGCAAAGAAAAAACTTGTACAGCAAACGCTCTGCTCTTCTAATCAAGGTATCTCTGTTGCTTTGTCAGATTTTAAGATCAAACCAAAAGCAATTCAAAGGCAAATTAATCAGCTTTCTATGAAAATCTTTAATTTTATTAACAAATTTATTTTAATACTAAAAAAATTACCTAAGATAAAATAACAATATTTTCAAGAGCAAAAAAAAAAATTGTACTCTAACTTTTCCTTCAGGAAGGAAATATGTAATACATTAAAAATTGGTAATAAATGTGGCCACGTCTAGCATCTAATACATTATTCTCATAGAATGAACTGAGGTTTTGGTAATATTGGGAGGTACTCGTATATGCTCCCATATGCCCTGGAGAACACTTTTAAGCTAATTGTTGCCCTTAATATACAGCTCGCGTAATTTTTCTCCACATACGCCCACAGAATTTCATTAATACTAAGGCCAAGGCTCTAGGGAGGATGTGCCTGCAATTTGTTTACATTGGATGTAACCCATTCTCTTAATATTGAGGACGAATGTTTCGGGTATTTAACTCGAACTAATCAATAATCTCCAGTTATATATAATTTGGTAGCTAACTATGCTAAATTATATTTTCATATTTTTAAATAATTCATTTTATTCATTCGACCACATTGAGCCCCATACCACCACATCACACCGGTGAAGCATCACCGTTTTCTCCAGGTTTTTATCGTTAAGGGTGGAGCTTCTCTTTGCCACACAAAAAGATTATATTAATCACAGTGATGACTTTTGGGACACTGCTGAATCCAAATTTAATTTATTATGATGTTATCATTGTAGATTTGTGTGACGAACAGGAACTCCAGCCTTAATGATAAAAACCTGAATAATACGGTGAAGCATGGTAGTGTAATATGATGGCATGCGGCTCAATGGGATGGAGTGGTGTATAAAATCCGGTTTTTATAGAACGTACAATAAATAAAATGGATTATTTAAAAATATTAAAAGATAATTTAGCACAGTTAGCTACCAAATTATATATAACTGGAGATGATTGATTAGTTCAACATAAATACTCGAAGCATTCGTCCTCAATAACAAGAGAATGGCTTCCATCCCATTTAAACAAATTGCAGGCACATTCTTCCTAGAGCTTTAGCGTTAGTATTAACGGACAAATGTGGGCGTATGTGGAGAAAAAATTGTAGATTAAGGGCAAAATTATCTCAAAAGTGTTCTCCAGGGCATGTATGAGCATATACCTCCCAATATTACCAAAAACTCAGTTCATTCTATGAGAATAATGTATTAGATGCTAGACGTGGCTACATTTAATACTAATTTTTAATGTATTACATATTTCATATTTCCTTCCTGGAGGAAAAATCAGTGTACAATTTTTTTTGCTCTTAAAAATAGTGTTATTTTATGTTAGGTTATTTTTTAGTATTAAAATAAATTTGTTAATTAAATAAAAGATTTTCATAGAAAGCTGATTAATTTGCCTTTAAATTGCTTTTGGTTTGATCTTAAAATCTTACAAAGCAAAAGAGATACTTTGATTAGAAGAGCAGAGCGTTTACTGTACAATTTTTTTTTTGCTTACTGTATGTAAATAGAAAAATATATTCTGACGCTCATTTTGTTTCATAAAATGTGTTTTATGCAATTTTAATTTTCTACATTTTGATAACCTATCTTTCTTATTTATGTTTACAAGCTGCTGTTTGGAAAGTTTTCCATATTTTGGAATTTCTTGGTGCTGCCACTGAAAAAATTAAATCGTACTTAAATAAAATTTAAATTTAAGTAAAAATTAGCTAATTTCGTACTTAAATATTAAGTTAAAAACTAGGGGTAAGTTTACTAGCCAAAATTGTTGGGAAAACTTACTAGCTTTGTGTAAATAAATTTCCATAAAATTTTTGACAGTTTCGAGATTGTAAAAATGCACAACTACACAGTTTGCGGTACTTTTTAACGTTTTCGTGAGGACCCATAATGTCAAAGGCATTGCACACATTTTGAAACTGACACCACAAAATGACAACAAAATAAATGCAAAATTTGTAGTCTGCACAAGACGTGCTAATTGTATAAAAATTTTTTGTTGAAAAAATTAACCCTTTGCTATCATGTGGGTCAAACATGCTAGTGGAAAAAAATTTATATGTATATCAAATTATTTTTTTTTAATTTTAAAAATATTTGGCAAAACCATTGCTGGAGTAATAATGAACGAAAAATGAACCCCTTCTGGATTAAAAATTACCCAATAAAAAATTTACTGCTTCAAATTTATCAAAACTTTTTGATCGTGTTATTTTGGTCCCAATGTATAGAAGGGTTAATGTTTTCAGTCATAAAATATTTTTTAGTTTCTTACTGTAAGGATTTTCCCAATTTCTAGAAAACATATCTTTGAAATATCTGAAAAAAATTTAATTTAAAGCCACTGCACTCACAAGTGTTAGTCAAAAAAGGTTTAGGATATATTTTAGAATATATTTTGTAAGAGACGAAATTGTCAAATGTAAAAAACCATATATTATTAAAGCAGCATAAGCAAAATAAAAATGTAAGTAATCTGGTTCCGCCCAGAAAGTAAAATTCAGACGAAATAAACATTGACCGATATGCAAATTGCAATTCTCCTGCGATATTTATTTAACATCCCTACATTGATTAATTCTATGATGGTATAGTGACAGATGCTTTATTTATTTATTTTTTTAACAAACACAACCCGCAAAGCGATTAGCTTGTCTGCAGAAAACACCCAGGGTCTATGGTTGTACCCAAAATTTCACAAAAAGGCAATTAAAGGGTTAATGCCTTAGGGTAGTGCTAATAATTTCAAAAGGTGCGTGCCTTTATATGTTTTTGCTATGGAGCGAAATCTCCTGTTGAGGTCTGATGCTTAGGCAAAGCTGCCATAAGAAGTCCTCCTTCTAGTAATGTGAACCATGTAGTACACGGCTAAGATTAGTGTTTTGAATATAGTGTTGCAATGTAATGCCTTCTATGTATTTTATTGAAATGATCTCTGATCATAGGTAGGAGGTAATGGTGATTACAATTCAGTCTGTTCGTCTTTCTCTCATAAGGGGTGGACCATGGCTTGAATTGCGATGGCGATTAAATCCAGTGGCGTTTGTTTTATATTATACGGCGTCCTGGTAAGCGTATGTTACCAAGAATATATAAAACGCAAAAATTTTTATTTTTATGATGAGTAACGATAACATAAGTGAGCTGAATTGACTGCGACCACCGGCGGACACGGAGGAAATAATGATCCTGTGCGTATCGCCAGCGGTCGAACTTCTACTGTGATGAAAACAGGTCGCAGTAGTGGCAGCGGCGTGATAGAGTTATCTTCATCTGAAAAAGAGGCACCCACAGCACAACATTTTTATTTTTTATGATGAGTAACGATAACGTAAGTGAGCTGATTTGAATGCGACCACCGGCGGACACGGAGGAAATAATGATCCTGTGCGTATCGCCAGCGGTCGAACCTCTACTGTGATGAAAACAGGTCGCAGTAGTGGCGGGAGGGGGGGGGGGGTTGATAGAGTTGATCTCCGTCTGAAAAAGAGGCACCCACAGCGCAAAAATTTTTATTTTTTATGATGAGTAACGATAACGTGAAAATAGAATAGAAGCTGAAGAATTGGAGAACAAATTGGTAGCTCTACGATCGGCTTAAAGTTGAAGGAACCTATGCGAGAGGTTAGAGGATTGAGCTAAAGGTCCTTCAGGTAAACCTGAAATGGTGTAAATTAGCAATCACTGAGCTTCTTCTGAAGCTAGAGGGGGAACAGGCTTGCTGGGCTAATGTCACGGAATTACCATACATACTTCTCAAAGACAGTAAGCAAGCTATGATCTACGATCAGCTATCCTAATTAAGAAGAACTTTAATTAATATATTTTGTATAATTACTTCTTCTGACTCTAGAGGAGGGCAACAATGACGTGGCGTTAGTTCAAGAGCCGTTGATTTCTTCGGGAAACAGGGTTGCTGGACTAAGGTCACGGATTAAGTGGTTGTAGCAGTAGATGGGAGCAATTAAGAACTACTAATATTTGCATCATGCTACGTGCCATATGTTTAGTGGCACCCCCACCGGAGTTCCAATGGCTCGTCAAGGAAGGCAGTGGCAAGAAGTAAAAACTGGTGATAGGCACAGATGCAAACTTGCGTCATACAATATGGGAAAGAACATCAATGACAGAGGTGAGTCACTTTTACTATTCAAACTAACCTTATAATTGTAAACACATACAGTATACTTATTTATATAATTCCTACCTTATCTAACGTCTTAGACATAACTCTTCTTAACAACGAATATATTGTAGTAAATTATTGGATGGTGCTTAGACAGCCGTCCTTCTTTGACCATTGCTACATGGCGTTTAAAATTTTGTCTGAGGTTTCAAAGCTTAGGAAATTGTATAGGAACCCACGTAATACCAGGTGGAATTATCACAGCAGAAACATCGAAAATAATTAACATCATGCTAAGCCAAGTAGGAGTGAGGCTGATATTGAAAGGTCTGTTAATTGCTTAACAAAAGCTATAACCAAACCGTTTAAATCAGCGTAAAACGTACTCGTAAGTTCAGACCTCCATGGTGGAGTAATAATCTAGACGTTCAAAGACGTAACTGCGTGAGCTCTTCAAATTGGTTAGATCAAATTGAGTGCTGGAGGGACTACAAAAAAGAACTATAATCTTTTAAGAAACTAGTGAGAAGGCCAAGAATAATTCATGGAAGAATTTTTGTGTTAACATGGAAAAAAACTACGGATACGTACAGAATGAAGAAACTGCTTGCAAACAATTTAACAGTACCTAGCACAATTTGTAAAATGAGTGGCGATTGGAAAAGCTGCAGTAGGGAAACGTTGGAGGTTCTCCTAGACTCACATTTCCCAGGCTGTACAGAGATCTCCTCTAACTCAGAAACGACAAATGAACTGGATCCTGAGAATTGTGACGTCATTTTCTTTAGTAAAGTGGAATGTGCCCTTAGTTCCTTTAAACCTTATACATCACCAGGACCAGATGGTATATTCCCGCCTCTACTACAGTATGGGAAATAGAGGAATATTTAAGGACTGCCTCAGACTAAATTAAGTGCGAAAGTCATAGAGGGTACCTAAGGTTGCCAGTCTTACTGATTTTGCCAGTACATATACTGATTTTTTTTTAAAGTATAAACAGCAAATCAGTACGCAAATGTACATAAAATTTTTGTACTGTTTTTATATATTAATTAATTAATTATTAAGATAGGCTGTCATAATGTTTATTTTTTTAAATCATCCAGTGATTTTTACTTTACGTTTTACGCTTTAAGGCGAATTTATTTTTAAAGTGATATCAATGTTAAGCTCAAGCAAATTTTCTAAAACTGTCAGAGATCATATATACAAAAAATGAAGCTTTCATTTATGGTACGATTATTTGACTATTCGAGGTACAGCGAATTTATTTGAAATTGCGTTTAATACCACCTTGTTATATAAAATTACATACTACATACATATAAAAAGAAACAAGAGAAAAAGAAGAAGGTGATAAATTTTAATTTAAGTTAATATTATTTTTTTAGTTTAAGTTAATAACATTTGGTATTAGTGATTTCTGATGCATGCAAAATATGAATTTAAAGTTTCTTCTTCGAAAAGGTTTGTGGAAATTTTATTTCATTAACACAATTGTGTCTTGGTACAAATTATACATTGAATTCAAGTTATGTTTTGAGAAGGTTAACGCCTTTTATGTCAATAAAATATAATTTTATATTGAAAAAAAATATTGTACTGTTTTTTTTTAAATTGTACTGATTTTTTTCTCTTATTTATTGATTTCTACGATTTCAAAACTGGCAACCCTAAGTATACCTAACGTTTTATTCATACAAAAAGTAGGTAGGAGCAGCCATATGTATCCAAAAGACTTTGGGCCTGTCAGTCTGACATCCTTGCTCCTGAAAACACTAGAGAGAATCTTGGATATACACATCAAAGAATTTGTATACCCAAATATTCTGTCTTCTAACCAACATGCATACACAAAGAGCAAATTGGTAGAGACAGCACTTCATAATGTGCTCGAACTGATCAAGAAATTGGTACACTAGTCTTTGTTACATTGGTCTTCTGGACATTGAAGGTACTTTCAATAATGTCTCTTCTATCAATCCCAATTATTTTCTATCATCGGCAGAATCAGCGGAATTTAAAGTTTGTGTTTGTAGCAGATACCAAAATATTAAAATATTAATATTTAATTTACTTAGGAGGTAACACACTTTTAGCTACATTATTGGCCCCCTTTGATTATACTTTTCTCGTCATTGGCCTTACTGCTTACGAAAAAATTTTAAAATTTTGACTAATTTATCTTCCAAGATATCTTGAAATATATGTTTCTTTTATGTGGAAAGAAGTGTCATGCCAACTTTAGGCATTAAAAAATTAATAGCCTATTACTTTTTCTAGACCGTCAAAAATACAATGTGGGCAAATCAGCAAGATCAGTACACTGGTATTATATTTCAAGACAAATAAAAACTTGCACTTTATGAGAGGCACCAATTTTTTCAATTCTGAAATTGTTTCCAGAAACAATTCAGATTAGCAAGAGTTTTAACTCTTCAAAATGTCTAAGTTCTTGCAGATATCTCAAAGTAAATATTTTCTCTTTATGGCAGGTGCCACACCTACATTTCCAATTCGAACTTTTTCTATAAGACGATGCGAATTTTAAAAACCGTTACTTACAAAAACTTTCACGTTTCTTGCTGCGTTATATGCAAATATATTCCATAATAATAAAAAAATTATATGGGAGGCGCCACCGCGCTTATTTGTTTTATTCCGACCTTTTTTTAGCAGCTTATAAAGACAAAGACGAAATCTCAGCTGTCTTGCCGTATTACTCCCCAAGATACTTCAATATAAATATTTGCTATATATGGGAGGTGCCACGCCCACTTGTCCACTCATTAATACTATTTATTTATATTACTACGAATATTAAAAAAATAGACAAATCGGTCCAGCTGTTCTCCGATTTTAGATAAATTAAAAGAGTGGGCGTGGTCAATTTTGACCACGAATACATAATACCAATTTTAAAAAAATCGAACAACGAACGACATTTGATTTTTATTTGTATAGTCCCGGTATATACTTACAATTTTTGTTGCAGCAACTTTTAATTTTTTATTGCAAGAGAGCGAGAGAGGAGTACAAAAAGTATAAATTTTTATTTCAACACTCTCATACATATTCAAGAATTGCTGCAACAAAAATTACAAGTCTGGACCAGGACATATATAAATATTTTGTTTATGAATATTTTTGTTTATTTAAAAGCGTTTATTTTGAGTTGAAATCTGTGTTTGCTAAAGGGCCTCTCAGACTATTATACATGTATAAAGACTTGCATCACATTTTACGAGAAAGAAATCTAAACAAGTTTGCTTCGACTGTCAAAAAATTTAACCTAAAGTTACATTTTGTGTTCACACCATCACACCTCATATTACATTAAAAACACAAGTAGAAAGCAAACAGGTGTTGAGGATTAACATGCCTACATTAATCGTTGACTTCCGGCGGCAGAGCAGTTTCATGAAAGCTATGGTTGTGATGGCCCATGAAAATAGACGGCAGTCAAAGTAGTTGATTTACATAAGATAAAGAAAAAGAAAATACGATAACTTCGCTAATTTTCAGACATGGCTTACACGAAAAATTATTCAATACATATACCACAGACGACTTGTTACTTTGTTTATTAGTTGATTTTGTAATAATGCAACTCTGACCAGATGAAAAGTATATATTATCGTTTAGAAAATGTTCAAAAAATTGTCGTCTTATGGGATGTAAAATTTTTATCGTATTATTTACCATTCGTCATGACATTTTGCATTCACAATATCCCACTTGAACGTATTACTTGAATTTTGGCATGTATTAATACAAAGTATAGTAGGCTTAGTGGCCCTTCAGTACATACGAAACTTTCTGTGTGCATATTACACATGCCACTTTCTAGAAGATATTACTTTTTAAATTCCGCTTTTTGGCGGTATTTTCTTCTTCTTCGGTTATGTCCCGCTTTGGCAAAAACCATCTGGTCACGTTAATATTAACACACAATCTTATTCGCAATGAAAACATGTAGGGGTATTCAAACGGTAGCCTTAATGTCATAGTGTCATAATGTATCGTTACTTTGGCATAGTTTAAAAAAATGTTTGTTGTTGTTTGTGTAAACATAAAAGTAATAAAAAATAAGACTTTTCGTGTTATTTTTTTAAAACATGTACTTTTAAGACTACTGTTTGAATGCCCCAATAATATTTATTAACGGCCTGTCCCATGATATCCACAGAAAACGTTCCATGCAAAAAATCAAAATAAATTTGTTCATTTTGTTATTGTTTTTAATAAAAGTTGTTGATCAAAAGTTATCTGTCGACATCGTGGGACAGGATGTAAATATATATTGCTGAAATCTTGCGTTAGTGCAGAATAAAATGCAAACATTAAACAGCTCATCCAGATTTTTTCCCTCTTCCGTATTTGCTTATTTCCTCGCTATTAATAATAGGAAGATTTTTCTCGAGAACAACTGATTGGAAAGAGAGAGAACTCTCCGGGAAAATTCAGAATTGGACTGATACATACATACGTGCGATAGTGTGGCATTAGTATGTATGAAAAATATAAGCTTTGGATTTTCGTAAAAGCTCAGGCAATTTATTGTAACACTCCTGCCCCACTGGGATCAAATTTCAAATATTGCAAAATTCGCCCCACTTGCCAACAATTCATTTTTAAAAAATAAATCAAAATATTTTTTTAAATTTTAAATATATTTGGCAAAATCATTGTAAAAATACTTAATGAACGAATATGTTAATCCCTCAACGCTTAAGGCTAACAGTGATTAAATGAAATACTTTATACCTCAAAGGGTTAATGCTTTCTGTCATAAAGCTTTAAAAGTTTTACTTGATAAGGATTTTCCAAATATCTAGAAAAAATAACTTTGAAATTTCTGTGAAAAAATAACTGCCATTTTTACACACGTGCTTCACAAGAGTTAATTTTCACCATATGAATTTTGTACTAAGTGTCACAATATTGCGCCTGGCCTTTAATGAAAATATAAAGTTGAATTTTCAGTGGCACTCTAATGTATATATGTATTTTCATATAGAGTTTAACATATTTCGGTGATGTCTTGGATAATAAATTCATCTTGGCGAATGTCCATACGAGTAAAAACGATGCAGGGTTCAATCCTTTTCGACAACTTATTTGTCTTTTTTTTAAGTTCAACTCTTTGATTTTGTTAAATATGTACATTGAATAGTAGTTTTAGTTAGTTTTTTGAAATAATAAATACTCGTTTTTCGAAATATGAGCCATAAACATGAAGTATGGTACTTATGCGGATTGGAATGGATAGCTGTGAAGATATACATAATATGTACATAATAATATATGTAAATATGTATGTATACAGAATGGTTTATAGTTATTAAAAAGTTTGAACGTTTCTTGCAGTGAACTACTCTAAGATAATTATGCAGTATGTATATTTATTCAACCAACATAAAGGAATGTAAAGATATGTACTATTTAGTATGTGAATGTGTAAAAATTTAATAATTGAGTATTACTTAAGATTCTTTTTACATCTAATAATTGAAAAGCAAAATGAATTAAACCAAGTTTACAAATGTAACTTTAATTCTTTTTTTTTCTGGAGTAGAAAAAATTTTCATTTAATTTATGAGATTAGAAAATCAAAGACTAACTAACAACTGCTAATACTGACTAAATGTTATCGTACTTATATCTATAAACGATTTTATTACTTTTGTTTGTTTAATAAACGAAACAAATAATTTATAATAGTAGTAAATAATAGCATAAGTTGGTATAGTAAGTAGTAGTAGTAGTAGTAGTAGTAGTTGATCAAGTATAAATAGTATAATGTAGTATATATAGAAAAAATAACAATTTACAAACTAACGTAAATTTAATAAAGAAAACGAACTCTCGAAAAAATATATTTAAAAAAAAACATACTAAAAGAAATTCTAATAAAACAAATGAAACTAGACGAAAAATTAAACAATTTAAGTATTTGTATTAAATAAATTTGAAACAAAACCTTTAACATAAAATATTTCTTACTCGTTTTTACTTTTGCTTTAATTAATTACAACTACATCATTTATCATTTAGCAGATCATTTGTGAATTTCCAAGAACTCATTATTTCGAAAATGAAATAATTTCAAATGTAATTTGTAACTTAAGAATAAATTATTGTAAAACGAACATAAATTTATTACAAGAAACGTAATGGAAACTAAAAGTCAACGACAACCAACGACAACAGCAATAAAAAAGAGTAGGCAACTCATAGTACTTACCGGTTATGGAACATAGTAGACGCAGAGTGGGTGTATTCCCAGAGTATTGATTTATCATGCCCTGACTGTGAGCTTTTGGGGCTGGCATACTTAATGTTATGGCCTTATGGAATTTACGACGACGTGGTTCGACAGTAACTATAGGCGATACTGCAACACCACGTCCTAAAAGCTTAGCAGTGAGATCGGGATCAACCGGTTGTGCCTAAACGGAAAACGGAAACAAAACAATATGATTTGTAGCTTCAATACAGTAAACAAAATGATTTTTCTTGCATTATTTTCAAAATGGCCACTTAAATTATATGTAATAACAATTATTCATTATATACATACATACATTCACATCATTTACTATATTAATTTGTAAAAAAAGAACAAAAGAAAAATTAAACACAACATAAACAGGAAGTTTCATAATAGGTATGTATATAGCCTACGAAAATAAAGAGTTTTTTATGAATTGAGATTTCGTTTTCACATGTATTTTTTTATTCTATTTACTAACTTACAAATAACAATTTATTTAAGTAGTTTTCTTTGTTCAATTGATAAGTTGGTGGCCTTTAATACAACCCGTGTTGGAAAATTTGATAATAAAGAGTTTTACAATCGAGGAACGGTTGTTTGTTAAGGGATTAAATGGTGAACATTTTTTATTTCGATTAAAATATCATATTAAATTATTTGTAAATCAATGCTAATTTTATTACGCATATTAGTGCATCGCATACAGCTTTTTGAAAATGTTCCAGCCCATTTATTTCCCAATAAATTTAGTTTTTAAAAAACTTTAACTACTTGCAAATCAAAATAAATTAACCAAAAAATACGCCTAATTATCAGCTGAAATAAAAAATTTACATCGGCCTATATATACATACACATATATGAGAAAAAACTAGCAAGAAGTTAGCATAAGTGACAAAATTAAATATGATCTTAACGAGTTTTGCCATACAAGTTTACTTTAGGATTAAATATTTGCTTAAAAGTACATTACGCTACGATTTTTAATGTCAAATTGTATGGAGGAACTCGTTAGCACCTAGTTGAATGTCGTCACTTATGCTAACTTCATGCCAGTTTTTTCTTATAAATAAGGCAGTATAAGTACATATCGCACATTCGGTTCAATAGTGTCATAACTCCAATAAACTAGTTTTGCAGAAAACATGTTTAAAGTTTTCCATTTACATACAACACAATGAAGGCATGAACAAATATTCTTCTCTCAGGAGGTGTAGTATAAGCTATTTATATGAAATTTTTACGCAAAATAAAAATAATAATGAATTTTATTCTGCATTATTAACTATTATGACGCTTTTGAACTGAATGTGCGATATATGAATAAATGTATACATATATGTATGTATGGCTGAAGAAAGTATTATATACAAACTAAAAATTTCATGTACTTTTATGCATGTTGAAATGTATTATATGTATGACTGAATGATAATATTGTATGAACGAATGAATGAATAAATGAAATGATTTATTAAAAAGGGCCGTTGAAAAATCATTTTTGTTTTCTTGTATTAAGCATTCGAAATGAGAGAGAAAGAGGCACTTCGGTTTCCACAAGAATCAATCGGTTAAACGTCCCTTCGAACGTCTACATATTGACAAGCAAACAAAAAACTAATCTATTTTAATAATTGCCAAAAAAAACTTACAATTGCTATTGTTATTACTTGATTTCATGAAAACAATCTAATAAAACCAACGCAATTTTAATGAAAATTAGAAAAAATATTGAATTAAAACATTTTGAATCAAATATAAAGTTTTTGCTGTAACTAAATTTATTGGGTTATTTTTTATTGTTTTTATCCACTGTACTCGTATATTATTTTACAATAAATTATTAATATGTATTTGACGAATAAACAAGCATTATAATATTATATATATGAATATTAATTCTATACCATAAAGTAATTAAATAATATTTAGCAAATTTATAGTTGAATAAGTAAGTAATAGTAGAGTTAATATTAATAATACAAGTAGTTTAATAATAAATCATGTTTATAGTGAAAATAGAATCTAAGTAAGATCAAAAACATTGTAGAAACTCAATCAAAGCCAATAAAAAGTTTTAATATTAAACTTGTTCTATTTGAATACAAGAAAATTCAAATAGAGACACCAATCGCGATTACGGATTGCATTTGCATAGCTGTGGAGGCCAACATGAAAAACTATTGGAACTTAAATCGGTTTTTAATTAGTGTTTGTTGTGATTTGTTAGAATTTAAGTTTAACATTTTTGAACGCAAATTATTATTTTACTTATTCAGTAAAATATTTTTTATTGAAATTGATTATTGAGGGGTCAGCTGCGCATTTCACTGTTGCTAATGCAGATCATCAGGGAACCTTTACCCATAAATCTGTTTTACTTGCTGACTCTTACAGAAATCTTAACAGATTTGAGTATTGTCGTAAATTTTTATTAAGCTCGCTCGAAATAATTTTGGCATTTCTAATATAACACACAGCATTCAAAACTCTTTGCGAAAATGTACGTGAACAGACCTAATACAAGCGTTTTAAATAAAAACATTTGTAAACAATAGGAATGATCCAGATATTATTAGCTAAAGAATATAATAGACAAGTACACAAACATACAAGACGGTGTTCATCAGAACTTGTCGCAGAGAACACTTTCATCAACGACTAACTTGGGGAAATTTCGACATTTTTAATGAACGATAATAACCGATTACACTTTCTTTACAATCTAACAGAAAGCGTACTCAAAAGCTGGGTAAGAGAAAAACTACTCAACTGATCATTCATCAAACTAGTTGGTGGATATTGTCCCCAAGCTTATCTTGCAGCGTTTAATTTAAAATTGTGTATAATTTCTTATACAAATTGTGAGTTTTAAAAGGACAAGAAAAATATGAGCATTTTGCATTTTGTATTTTTTTACAATTTCTGATATAAATATGTATATTTTCAGATTTTCCTAACTGAAAATACAAAATTGTTAAATGAAGAATAGAAGTTTATTTTCTTTTGCGATCATTTCTAATTAAATGAGGCGAAAATGTCAAATACGTAACCTGTACCTGGATTTAGTAACATCTGTGTTTAACTCGACATTTAATTGTATAATATTTGGCATCCCTGCATTCAAAATAAGCTAAAAGCACAAGAAGAATTAAAGAGAAAATAAATGAATTTGAGATTTTTATTTTATTTTTTACTTCAACCGGCAACGAATATTCTTAAAATACGTTACTGAATAGCAAAGTCGTAATAAAAGTTACTGAATCCAGGTATTGGAATCGTAAAGGTACTATTCACAACGAAATAGTACCATACAAACAAGTATAGGAGCGCAAGAGTCGAAAATGCACACATATCTTATCGGATACTTATTTAGCTTTGGAGTCTTTGTGGTTTCCCTTTTTCTTTTTCCATTCCTTTACGAATTTACAATTCACATGGTAAAAAAAAATTTACTAACTAACTATAAAATTGCTAAGCAAAAACATTTTTTAGGTTTGGTTAGGTTTTGTCCATTGTAATCCATCTATTTCTGTGGTTTTCTTGAATAAGCGCGGATGTCCATTTTTGTCGATTTTTAGTTATTGATGCCAAATTACAATATTTTATATGCTCTTCTACATGGACCAAAAATTTCGCTATATCATGGACCAATTACGAATTGTTTTTGTTAAAACAATGTAAACAATGTAACATTTCCGGAATATTTTTTGTTGTTTATTGTTCAGTTAATAAAAACTTAAAGTGACTTGTTACCAAGCATTTTTCAGGTAAAACAATTTTGTGTGCTTGAATTAGTTTAATGTAAGCAACTGTTATCGATATAAGCTTTTTCTGCACACACTTTTAGTGTCCTTGGCAAATTGTGTTTTTAAATTATTCTCTAGGATCTTACCCTTAGAGAATGTTTGCCTAAAATTTTCACACAAACTTCTCACCGCAGATGTTTACACGAATGTCCAAAAAAAAGTCTGATAAAAATCACACAGAGTCCGTAGTATTAAAAATACAGTCTTTCGGCTCTACTGAAAATTATGGTTTTTAGACATACGCGCTTATTCAAGCAAATCACAGATTTGTATGTACATATATGTTAATAAAATAAACTCCCTAAAAAGTCCTCATTACCTGCCATTAAGCAAGTCAATTCCCACGATGAAGCCCTGATATCCTTTAGTTTGAACTTTGCGATATCACTAAGGCTCTCGTGAAAACGTCCACTCAACCATCTAATCTAAACCTTGTTAAATAATAAGTTCTTATTTCTTATACACATATAACTGGAAGTAAAAACTAAAAAATTGGGCATTTCAATAAAAATCTTGTTAATCGCTCTGGTCCTTTGAATTTCAAATTATCTAGAATCGACTGTGCATGCCGATATTAATTTTGATATTTTCGTCGCCGATTAAAATTAACAATATCAAAATTGTTGAATGTTAACAAAAAATCTCAAGTGAAAATCTGTTTAATTATAATTATCTGTAGTTTTCACAATACAAGCAAGCGACTTGTCTAGATTAATATAATGCAAATAGAAAAAGCTTTGTGTAACAAATTTCTTGCGTAGTGTAAATTAGGTACATATACATATGTATGTATATACGTATGCATGTATGTATGTTATGTGTTGCGCAAGTTATTATAAATATTTGAGTGTCATATTAGGTATCTTTCCGATGCATAAAAAATAGTCCGAACCTGTACAAAGTTATCCGATAGCGTTCCAGATAGCAACTTTTGTGCAATTTTGAGAGCGAATAAAGAATATTTTTTTTCATTTCCTGTACAAACCTGTGCGAACTTTTTCTTTTATGTAAGTTCGGACAACAAACCATAAATAATCAGCTGTTTTTTGTTTACATATGAAACTGAAAGATTAGTCAGAAAAATTCCATATAAAGCAAAAAAGTTTTTAGGTAAAAATTTATTAAAAAGCATATGTAAGGATTTTTAAACAGAGTAGAAATTGTAAGTAAGTACATTTGTGCATATTTCTCCATTTCTTTAATATAAAAAATACTTTTTATGTTTTTTTTAATAATTCATGTAGCTTTTACTTTTTTGGAACTTATTTTCATTTACTTTTTACAGCTGTTGCCAATGATGCAAAATTTTCGTTTATATAATATTATGCGTTATAAGCAACTAAAATCACTTAAATTAAATTTAATTTCAAAAGTAAGCAACATTAGTATTTCATGAGTGCAATTATGGTTCTTTGCATTCCAGCAATTTTGGATAACTTTTGCATATTCAGAGAGTAATTTTCTTTTTTCTCTCATTAGTCCGAACTTGTACGAAATCTTGCGGAACACACATATTTTGTGAAATATTGGCTCAGTCCAACTGCACCTTTACGACCATTACAAGTGTGAAAACAAAATCTACTAGATAGTTATATATTACTTTGATTTGAAATTTTGTATTAAGATTCTACTGTTTTTGTACTTATTTATTATTGTTATATGTATGTAATAAACCTAAAATATTTTTTTTGAATTAGACACATACATACGGTATTTATTTTTCGTAATATAAATTCTGAATACCTTTGTTTACATTTAAAGAAATTATTTAATACTTTTTTTATGATCCTAGATCATTTACTGTAACTACTATAAAGTGTTTGAATTTTCTCTAAAATTTATTTTGATTTTGAATAAAAAGGTTTTATAGCATTTTTATTATTGATCTTGATTCTTAGATTTATGTTTATGCAATTGCATGTGCATTTTTTTTAATGTTTTGTGCTTAGTTGCATTTTTTAATTTTTAAATATTATTTATGGCATCTTTAAAACATAAGGAGTAAAAAGTAATAAGTTTGCAAATTATTGATATATTTTAAGGTAAACAAATGGAATTGAACAAATTCTTACCGAAAGTATGTATGTTAGAATGTTCCAATTTAAAAAAATTAACACTGACAATAAACATTATCTGAATAGCTTTTTTGTTTCTTCAATTGGCTTTTTAATACGTATCCGTTCTACTAATAAAGTCAAAGCACGGGCAAAATCAACCCAATTTGCTGTAACTCTCACTGTCACACGTGAATAAAAAATCGTATTAATAGTACATTTACACTTACTACGTACGAGATTTAGAGCAAAATCTATTAATAATATAATGTTTTTACTCATCTTTTTATTTTATATTGAATTAAAAAAAAACAACTTTTTGGTGAATTATTATCAATTAAATATAACATTTGTAAACGCACTAATAATCCCAAAGTACAGTTTTAATTGTTCCGTAAAATATTTGTTATTAAAAATACGCTGAAATTGATTATTGAGGTGCTAGCTAGATCCTATGCGCATTTCACTGTTTCTAATACAGATCACCAGGGAAGCCTTACCCAAAAATTTCTTAGAACAACTAGAGATATTATGTTAAACTTTCATTTAATTAAATGAGAAGTTCAACTAATATCATATCCTGTAGTAAACAACTTTAATTGCAAATAAAATCAAAAATCAATTAAAAAAATTTATTTTAATCAATTAAACTTTTGTTTAAAAATTTAATTATTTAGAAAGTTTAAGTGACTCAATTAAACTTTAATTAATTTTTTGTTTTATTTTCAATTAAAATTATTATTTTATTTGATCTTTTCTGGGAAGTATGTTATGGTCAACGGGTTTGAAAATGTCATATGGGTTACGTATTTTAGGATTATTTTGATTTTAGTGAAGATATGGAGTCAGTACATATCAAAAAATTTCCTTCTTTGAATTTCAATAATTTGACTGTTTCGTGGATGGCTATTATCTCTGTGGAGTAAATTGTACTATATTCTGGAAGTCGGTTCAGTTTTTTTCCAGTTTTATTTTTGTAGTTTTAGTGCCAATTTTATATTGCTAGCAGCGTGTTCACATTCAGTTTGGCAAATATTAGCGTCCGGCTAATATTCAAAGTGTATGCCAAGTTTCGTAAAAATATTTCAGGTAGATTTTGCCTCCGCCCATTTTTTAACATTAGGCTATCGTAACGACACAATGTCGTTTGTGTTTGCTAAGTTTCGTATCAATCGGATGAGTAAGATATCATAAAATCAAAGAAAAAATTAATGGGCGTATTCCTGCCCATATTTTTTAGAATGAGACCAAATGGATCCAAACCCTCTCAGACAAAGTATGAAATTTTGAAATCGGTCTAAAAGGTACCGAGTTATGAAAAAACATAACCAAAAAAAAAAACACGGACGAATTTATAACCTCCACCTTTTCTTTGAAGTTGGTTGAAAACAAACAACAACTTTTAATTTAGTTCGCAAAAATAAAGTGATGCCACAATTTGAATAATACTGAATAAATAAAATAATAATTTGGGATTACTAGCACGTTAACGAATGCTAAAAAATAATTTTGTTGCTTCTCGATTTACTTGATTTAGTGGCTCGCTGAACGGGATATTAATTCATTTTTCATACGTTTAGAATGAAATCCTAGCTGATCGTTTCGCGGTTTTATTTAGCATTACATACCATCTTTCAGCGTTTAAATATTTTTACTTATTTGTGACAACAAATGGTATATACTAAAAGAGCCTTAAAAAAATTTTTCTATTTATATAATTCCTACTGTACCACTCTAACCCAGAACCACGACGTTGACATAGTGGTGCAATGGTTAATTTTTTTCTTTTTCTATTTCTTTTTTAGAAACAAATATAATAATAACACTATGCCATGGAAAAACAAACTGAGTAGACAATGTAGGTTCGATAGTAGTACTAAGGGATAATAAAATACTATACTCCATTTAGCTAGTTTGTGACCAGTTTTTTGTGACCCTCTAAATATTCGGCAAATCAGTGGACTCCCAAAAAAAGGTGTCAATTTTAGCTAATTCAGAATTAATGATACCGCCGAATTATATGTACATACCAATAAAGTAGCTAAGAGTCTGTTCAACAAATTTTATTGACATTTTATGTCAAAAAAGGACTTTTTCTTTAAGAATAGAGGAAAATATTTTTTTGTTAATTTTTTCAGAATAAAATACAGGCACTCCAAATTTTTTGCTAGCTATACTTGGCAAAGTTGTAGCTATAGAATAGCTGAACAACATTTGTGAACACACTAATATAATCTGAACGTGTCAAGGCATCCAAATATCTAATACAGACCACTTTTTACCTTAAAAATTGCAGTTTTCACGATTTTTAGGCGCTATATAAACATTTTTATTTTTTGTTTGTTTTAAAAATCTTGCAATCAGTTTGACACGTCTCTGAAAATTACACAACTGAGTATAGGGTTTTACTACCCTTTAGTAGTAGAATCGAAACTTTACAATGTAATGAAAAGAACGACTCAGTTTGATCCAAACAATAAATTATTTATTTTAATGTATCTGATGATTCAGAATTTATTCGGAAAATTTACAGTTACACTTTTCCTTTCGACTTTCAAGGCATTGTGGACGTTTGTTTCCAAAGCTTTAGTTAAAATTGTTGAAAAATTCAAAAAGTTTATGTCATAAGAAAATAAAAAAGGAACCGTTGTACCATCACGTCCATGTCGTGGTTCTTGTTTAGGATAAGAGTGGTACAATAGTACTCATATAAACAAAAAAATTAATTCAAGGGCTCTTTATTAGCTAGCACGTGTCACAAATAAGTAAAAATACTTCGACATTGAAAAATAGTAATTGCTAAATAAAACCGCGAAACGATCACAAAGGAATTCATTTTAAGCAGTTTTTGAAGATATTTAATACCTGGAATAAAATGCCGTGTCACTTTATTAGGCATTTTCATGACATTTAGATATTTTGCTGCGTAAACATTATAAATGGAAATTATAAAATATGTATGTATATTGGCGACTTGATATATTTCCAAGTCGTTTGATAGAGTATTGTAACTTATTATCAATAATTCTCAGACCTCATACTATATTAACTGTTGTTGACGGAATCTCATCAAACAAGTTTAATATTGATTCAGGGGTACTGCAAAACGCGGCTTTCCTGTCCTATCCTATTTTTTAAAATAACCTATATTGAATTTCTTAGATTATATAATCATTCGAAGACGATACTCATATACTTTGTGCAGAAGGCCAAGCTTATTACCCACCCCTATGGTTCCAGCTTGGAACAAAGGGACAAGCTTATTATAGATTGAAAATTAGGTACGAGACAATATTGCACCAACTTTTGAATGGTTTTGTTTTTAATGCTGTTTCATCTGTAACAATGTTAGGACTGGCCATATTTGTCAAGTATTTAAATGCTTAGATTTTTTTAAATAGTATAAGGGAGTCTCTATTCCATCTGTATGTATGAACCGGTTGCTCGACCGAAGAAGCTCAGAGGCCTTGACTGATTTTATCCCCTGCAGGGGAATATCTTTGAGATAACGGTTCAGACGATGGCATCAGCCCCAGTCTAATTGATTCGGCCTTTTCATGCACTAGCGTTAGCAGGTTGCCTATTAAACTTATAAACATTGATCTTTTTTTTTAAATGTTATTATCAAAATTAATGCTCGGTTAAGAAAGTGCATCGTGCACTTTTTCCATAATATGGTAAGCTTGGGCGACCTTCTGAGCCGGCTATTCGGACTAAATTTCGCAACAAAATGGCATTATTGAGCATTAAACCACCAACATGCATACGAAGAGTGCGGACAGAGGAAAATATCGCAGCTGTAGCCGCCAGTGTTGTTTATGACTGTGGGTTATCGATTCGGCGCCATTCACAGCAATTATCCCTCTGTTACTTTTTTTTTACCCAAAAACACAGCATGTGAAACAACGGCCCAATTAATAGGAGAGTTCGGTGAACATTTTATTTCCCGTTTAGGGCCGGTATATTAGCCGCCTAGATCGTGCGAATAAACGCCCTTAGGCTATTTATTGTGGGGCTATGCTAAGGCTCATGTATATAGGGACAAGCCCGCAACGGCTGACGCACTGGTAGACAATATTGAATAATTTATTCGTGAGATACCGGCCGATATATTGGCGAGACTATGTCAAAATTGGACCCAGCGTATGAACCATTCATGAAAATTACTGATCATTCTATGACTCATAAGGGTTTCATACATTTCTCTAAATTTTGTATGAATTTTTATAAATCAAATCCGAAAGGTCTAAAAACTCACCATTTATGTTACTAACCAATATGTATGTGATATTTACATATTTATTAAATAAAGTTACTTTGCTACGGACTAGGTAATTACGCAGCGTCACCTTGAATTCAAAAGACAGTAGAAGAGCAGCGTTTCTGGGTGGAGCATAAAAGTCTGGCCAGCGACTTATTACTGGTACTGCAAGTATGGATTGTCCACGGTGGTTAATAAATGGTGCTTGCTATTGGCAAGTATGTATGGAAGGTGCATGTCTGTGGACTTAGCTCATCCCTGTCTTAAAAAAAGTGAAGTTTTTTAATAGTAATTAGTGGTTACAATTTTTTGGGCACATGTGTGCCAGGTGTGTACTCGGCATAAGAATTTTTGTTTGTACTCATGCTGATATTTAAACTAATTCACCCGAAATAATCAAAGTGAATTAATTTTACTTCGTCGTTGTGGCTAATTTTTCATGTGCGAAATTGTAAATGTTTTTTAATATAATCAGCTGTTTATTTTATGCAACTTTATTAAATAAACTCTGCTTGAATTGATGAAATAAAAAAGCTGTTAAAATGTGCCTACGACTATTAAGTAATTAGATGAAATGTTAAAAATTTAATTGATTATATCATCCAGTGATTAAAAGAATGCTATTTTCGAATTTCTAGTTAATTAGGATTACAAAAAATTTAAGTTTCGAACCTTAGTTCTCTTTTAAAACTGTAGAGCTGGTTTGATTACCACTTGCTATTGATAACGATAATACTTAACGGAAAGGTCATAAAATTTACAGTTAATCTTTTCGGATTTATTTCCAATTGAAGAATAAAAAACTTTGCATTGTTTAGTGTAAGAAAAAAAATATAATTAAATAAACTCGGTATATACATAAATATGTATGTACATAACCTATTCAATATTCATACTTCAATTAAACAATCTAATAAAAAAAAATTACGCCAAAAATATTTTCTTTTATTTATTTGATTTTCTCCATATGCCATTTTCACTTGTTACTTTGCGTTGTAGAATTTTAATTACCAAATAAGAGAAAATCTCTTTTTCTTTGGTACATGATTAACACTTATTTTACGTAGTTTTTCTGGTGCAACACCTTTGCGCGGTTTAAATAGATTTACCTGTAAGCCAACTTTAATCTTCTTGGTTAAAGCACCTTGCGGAAATACGGCCTGAACCTGAGGCACAACTGTGCTCGATACCATGCCTCCTTCGGGCCCAATTGCGTGAACCTCTTGACGGATGCGTGTGACTACAGCAAAGTATTGTGGAAAGTCATAAGTTACAAAGCGACATACATGATTACCAGCTTGTTCTTCCAATTGCGCAATTTCTAAAAAAAAATTAATATTAAACCCACTTACATAAACATTTCCCATATATACATATGTGACGCGCAAAATAGAAAGGGACCTAAGGGTAAAAACCGGTTTTGTTCAGGAGAGCCATTTTAAAGATTTAAATACGTGTATCTTTGGTGTACCATCACTGAATAAAACGCGCATATCTCTGGGAGGGAACACTTTTGGGGCATGGGATCGGTCTCATTCGATGCTCAGATGTTGTCCACATCAAAAAAAAAAAAAGGAAATTGATTTTTTTACCCTTTTTCTATGCGCTGTCACATATACATAAATACCTATGAGTAACTTGACGATTTTGACTTACCTTCTGGTTCAAAACATTGTTGTAAAACGTCGTGAATGATTTCCTCAGAATTATCAATAATATGTTCTCGCCAAGTTTCACCATTATCTGAACGTAAAATTATGATTTCACGTTCTTTGCCACGTAGCGAAGCAAAATGTGGCACCTCCATGATAATGGGACCGATGAACTTTGTTGAAACTGGACCAAGTTCTAATACACGGCTGGCCAAAGCTTCTCCCTCCATTAGCTGAGGTGGATGCATGGTACGTTGCGGTTTGACGTAGCGACAAGTAACACGAGTCGGCTGGCAAGTTGAACGAGATGGTATAATCATGCGGACGCCACTATGGCGGCAACCACGCATGGCTCCTCCACGAGCGTCTACCAAGAATGATACCAAGAAGCTGAAAACGAACAGATTTGAATAAAATTTTATTTGAAATATTTAAAAAAAAAATTTAATATTTTAAGAGTACTAACTTCTTCCACTGGAGCTTCCGACTGTTGGATTTTGGGAAAATTAAATAAAAAGCAACAAATCGGTAAAAAGATATGATCAATGTTATATAGAATGCAAGTAACTTACCCAACATGGCGTTGGTCGTCTTCATTAATACCTTTAGCCATATAAATGCCATCGACCATTGATTTGCCAGCCGCTGCATTGTATGTTTGAGCCTTATGTGGACTTATGGTATCCTCGGCAATGGGTTGCTGTTGGGGCAACCCAGCTCCGAACTCAGCACTTTGAGCCATGCGATTTGAGTCAACGCGTTCATCGCGCGTCACATCAATGGGCAGTGAGTCATCTCCTAAGGATTTCATTTCATCAACTGTCAGATAGCGATAAGGTTGATCGGAGAGCATATTATCTTCGCCTGATGAATTTCAAAAGTTGTACGTGTAGCGTTTTGTGTCATTTATGATGGTTGTTTAGCAAATGTTTCATATTTATTCCAATTTCATAAATTCAATTGAAAAGAGCGAGCAGGCAAAATGATTTTTGTTCAGGTGCAGTGATTTTGAAAAAAATACAAGAATGGTAAATCAATTATATTTGTATCTCACTCCCTTTCTAAAAAAGTATATACACACATACATAGCAAATAACTTTTTTTCTTATCCTTAATAATACTATATCTTCAAAATTTTATTTATTTTAGATTTATCATGCATTTTTATGAGATTGAATAATATTTTTATGAATAAAGCGAAAAAAAAAGAATTCATGCAATATGATTTTAATAACACGGAGTTCATTATGTTTTTCTTTAAATCGAAATAAGGGGCCTCATTATGAGTTGCATTCAATGTTCGATCTTCGCTGGCTATCCAAAAACAGCCAAAACACGTTCAAGCAAAGCAGCTGTCAACAATTAACTGAACATTCAAAATGGCCGAAATTGTCGGCATAAGTGAGACACATGAGTACCTGCATAACGCCACAAAAAAATAAAAATTCGAATATAAGTAACCCGCGAAAATTCAAACATCACGTTTTGAACAAACCTCGTATGTATGTAAATAATGGTTTTCACTAATCTTTTAATTTCATATTGATGAAAAACAAATATTTCTGTCGCTTTCATGTTAATTTCGTAAAATGAATTAATTTGGTAGATATATGTGAAGATATTTAGGAAATTATTCAATTTAAACTTAATTTCGGTAGAAATCACGAAATGACTTAATTTGACGTCAGCCTGAATGGAGTATTATGTAAAGCAAAAATAAGCAAATTAATAGACATGTGCATCATAAGTCAAAACAAACAGCACAACGGCAAGACTGTGGCAAATTAGTAGTGTTAAGTTTGAGCTCTCATCACGTAACAAGCTTTCAACAAATTTGAGTAAAATTCGCATATTCTATTTCCATTGAAAAATATGTATATAGGGCTGAAGTTTACATTGATTGACACCACACACCTTGGATCCCACACGAACACGCTGATGATAAAGGTATGGCGGCCTTCGAAGACAGCATGTTTGGTTTACAGAGCGATACGATCTTCAGCCCAAATTCATGTTAAATAGCTGATGTTTGCAACCACTCGCTGCTCAAGTATATAAACATAGGTTCTGTTGAAAAATTCTGAATTTTTTACAGCCAAAGTCTTGTTAAAGTTAGCGTGCCTTCTTCAGAAAATCATTATCTTAATGCAAGGTGGGTCAAAAGAAATCACCCTATTGGAAGATGCTCTTATTTTTGCAAATGGAGGCCAATGTCAAATTTGTTTTGACATTTGTGAACTAGACAGATGTAGAATACAAGTGAACAAGCCATGGAGCGATACACTTTCTAAGAACGCGGAATAATCGTCTCTATTTTTTCCGGGTTGCCGTTCCAGATTTTTTTTGTGGGGTTTTTTGAAGTCCCGTGTTTACGTGAACAACCCCGAGACCCTGGAAGCCCTCAAGGACAACATTCTACATGAGTGCGAGAATCTGTCGCCCGAAGTTCGCGCCGAAGTGATAAAAAATGGCATAAAACAAGCAATGAATTGTGACGGAGCCCATTTGGCCCATATCATCTTCTCGACTTGACCAATAAAATTCTAAAGGTTCAAGTAAACATAATCAAAAAACAGAATCGAAGTTTTTCATTTAGAAAAAAATGAGAGCCAAACAACGGATGACTTCTTTTAGCCCACCTGTTGTATATAAATATTTGTATCTCCTTTATGCGCGGCCAAACCGCTTATCCGATCGCTATGAAATTTGGTGCACTCACTCTGTGCAACTCCAGGAAGGTTATATACTATTACCTTTTTGTAAAACTAGGACCAGGAGGGCGATAGAGGGAAATTTCTGCCCCTCCGAAAATTCAAACCGATTTGATGGAAATTTAGAACATAGATAGACCTGCGTCTAAAATAAGGACCACGAGGGCCATAGGTGGAAATTTCTGCACCTCCGAAACGTTCAAACCGATTGTAATTTTTAGGTTGAACTAAAAATCGTATCGTATCATTCGAATGCGTTTTGAGATATAAATAAGTTGAATTAAGCGAAAATCAAAAAAAATTAGATCTTTGAAAATCCAAAACTAAGTTAAGCATGAAAAAAAATTTAATAGAAAAAGTAGTACATTGAATAAAAGTTCAAACTAATATATGTGGCTTACGTGGTTGTTTGCTACCTACAACTAATTAAGTAGAATCGTGAGTTAGGTTTTTAACCGAAGAATACAGGCTCAACTTCAATGTCTTACAATTCTTTTTATAGAATGAAGTATTTTATTAATTACTAGCTACACCCGGTGTGCTTCGCTATCCCCATCGTCCTTATAATTTACACCCATCGTCTTTTAAATTTCATTTACATCGATTGGAAATAGTCGCAGTGGCAGAAATTACGTACATAGCCTATGTTTTCTTCTAAATGAAATTTCAATTAAATCGATTTCAAAATTTGGAGGAGCAGGACTCATGCCTTGCCCCTTGCTTGTCTTACTTTTGAGAAAGTACATAGAGTATGTCTCATTATCAACGAAGGGGTATCTATATTTTAAATTTCACTAAAATCGAGTTGAGGCTCTGAAATAGTCCCCCTTACTCCCTCCTGGCCCTAGTTTAAAAATTGGATATGATCATTTTTTGACTTTTTAGACGCAGTCCTATCTATGTTCCAAATTTCATTAAAATCAGTTTGATGGTTTCGAAGAGGCAGAAATGTCGCCCTGTTGCCCTCCTGATCCGAGGTTTAAAGATCTATGTATATAGTTTATATGAATTTTTAGATCTATCTATGTTGTAAATTTCATTAAAATCAGTTTCGGAGGGGCAGAAATTTCCTCCCTATCACCATCTTGGTCCTAGTTTTAAAAAGGTAATACCTTTAAGCCTTTCCAGAGTTGCACAGACGGATCAGCGGTTTGGCCGCGCATAAAGGACATACAAACATACATTAATTTTTATATAAATATATAGAATATAGCGGTTAACCTTGGGGTCGCAAGTCCAGAGTTCTAACACCAGTACCCGTCAGAAAGTTGGGGATTACATGCATTTATGACATGGAATGTTAAACTGTTTTAAAATAAATACATTTCCGATTAACATATGGCCACAGAGTAATGCACATTCACTTAATACTCTCAAATATTGATGTTGGGTCGTGAAAACGTAAACGGAAACCAAGACACCTGATTCATTTTATGAAATAAATCCCTAAAACTTAACACTACTGCTTCCACGGATAACTTTCTGGTATACGTGTGCTATCTTTCTGTGGATTTTTCATTTAATCCACTAAAGAAGTGCTTCAGGAAGCGGATATTACGCCAAAACGAAAATGCTGATTTGCTAATATAATTTTTCACAAGTTCAAAATTCTTCACACCCTTTTTGGTAGTAACAAAATTATTTATTTTTCCAATATCTGTTTTCATATTGGCATCAGTTTCACGGTGGCGAACATATATTTTAAAAATGTGAATAATTCTGCTTTTATTCCACTCCAAAGTAAAAGTTTTGGATACTTTGGAGCAGGATAATCACAGAGACTCTAATAGAGTCTGGTGTTTAAACTCTTAACTGTTCACCCCAAAGTTCAGATTTAAGTGCAATAGGAAATACAATAAAAGTGAAGTGTCACATAAAGCGAAAAAGGCCACAAACATAAAAATATGCGTGGAACGAGATTCCAAGAGAGTTCCACGTGACCTATGTGGATCCTGTTCCAACCTGCACTCATAAATTCAACATACTAAAGGAGTAATAAATTTTATTATTAATTTAAACAATTGGTATAAATTTTTCATTAGTTTAATGTTCTCAGTCTACGAAATATGCTATGCAAAAAAATTTCAAAATGCTTATATCACATACTGAACTGTTCTATTTTTAGTTTGAATCAAAAATATTGACAAAACACATTTGAAATGTGTAAAGTGTTTACTTTTCCCATAAAATACAATATTTCTAACTAATTTAAGCTGTTTTATTATCTTTTTCCCGTTGCATTGGATTGGAATAAAAGGAGAAGAAAATCGGCCGATGTGTCAAGGGCACAAGTCTCTTTCATTATTGGCGCAGTTATGAAACATTAAAAAATACAATGGTTTTAATCTTAAAATAAAAGCTAAATACCTTCTTTTTTTCAAGAAAGATATTAAATTGAAAAATAAGTGAAAAGTAAAACATAAACTCAACAACAACTGCAGCATAGATCCAATAACAACAGAAACTTAAAGCAACTACATCTTTACCAACAACAAGGACTTTAGGCAACAATATAGTGGGCTGTGTGCTTAAAAAGGTGGATAAAACTAATACTAAATTTTAAACTTGCTTTGAAATGAGTAAAAATTTCAGTTAAAGCTAGTACTTTATATTTGCTAGGATCCTATCCAAATTTTGTAAAAAGGGCGGACGGCTTCTGGTCAGATTCCTCTGCAGAATCCTTAGAAATGTTTATTACTCAACATCCACTTTCCTGGCTGTAAGGACACGCCTAGTGTGAACAGCTTTATCAGTGGGCGCTGTTGATAATGAGATACTATCTGTAGATAAAATCTCTTGGGCAATTGACAGTTTCTACCCATTGAAATCACCAGGTCCAGATTGTATCATGCCAAAGATGCTATAGAGCGCGAAAAGCTCCATCATCCCCTTGCTTTCTAAATTCTGTGAACTTTATCTATATCTTAGCTACGCACAGTGGTTACAATGACAAATTTAGCGCGAAAAAGTTGTAACTCTCTTTTAGAAGTACTTATTACCATAAAAATTTATATAAACATATGACTTAGCATGACATTATCTCACGTCGAAAATAGGCGAATTATATTGAATGGGTGTGGCACTCTTCATATAAAAGATAACTGACATTAGACCTGCAACAGCATTTCACATTCACTGACATTACTATAAGTTGATTTCTATGTTTTGCATAGTCAAAATATGTAAAAAAATAAGAAATAATCAAAAAATACACAAGAATATAAGTTTATTGTGATTTCAGACGTTTAGTATCTTTTTTTTAAATAATTAACATATGGCATTTCACATCTATGGTTCTAATAAAGTCTGCAGCAACTCGTTTACCTGCCTTATAAAGACTACTTGCAGCAGCGTATTTAAGTCTTCTGGGGAGTAAGTGTTCACAAGAGATGTCATTTTCGATTGTTTCGATCTTTGCACCCCTTCTAAAAACAACTTGCAAGGTCAGCCGTATTTCGATGTTGAGGGTCCGTCTGCCGAGTCCTATAAAAACATCCACGAGGCTTTACTAGGAAAGGGAAAAATACCACCCATCCAACATTTATAAGTAGACTCGGAAACATACTTTGTTCGATGTGCTTTCATCCACTTCTTCGACAGTTTGCTAACGAAATTTCGATCTCTGGCTTTATTTGATTGTGCAGTCGTCATTTTCATCATTTCGTATACCACGTTTGATAAAAATGTAAAATATATATCAGCATAATTTTTTTCTTTTCATCCTTCTCAGCATACCAAACATTGAACAAATCCCTTTTGGGTGATAGACATTGCAACCTAAAGACTCGATATGAACTGTTTAGGTAAATATCGGCAGCTGATTTCTTAAATACTTAACAATTTACATGTTCTAGAATATAACGGAACCAAAATTGGAGCGAAACCTGGTGAAATTCGCCTTTAAAAGTCTAACACAAATTCCAATACAGATACAATTCCAGAATTAGGGAAGACATTTTAATTTTCATACATATTTTTCTAAACGGAATGCTAAATCAACTGGACATAAAGAATTAAAAAATATACATGCTTTTTTTGTATATATAAAACCAACAAATAATACAGAAAATACTTTTACCTTTTTTTATAACCTCTCAAAACCACACACAATTATCGGCTCGTTTCTTATTAAAAACAAAATTCAGCAATTATTTTTGTTTAAAACAGTAGTGCAGTGATAATGTTGCAAGTATACCAAAAAAAATTATACCATTATTGTTCACGGCTGGGTCTTGCCATTGAAGCCCCATACAAAATTTTCACTTTTGTGCCATTAAAAAAAAACTAATTTTTTCGCGCTAAATTTGGTATTGGGACCATAGTGCTATGTTCCGAGCAGCTAGAGAAAAGCCAGAGTTCTCTTCATTCTGAAGATTGGAAAAAGAAATCATGAAAACGCAAAGGACTTCCGATCAATCAGCCTTTCATCTGTCCTGATCAAGACGTTGGAAAGACTAATAGACATATTAAGCAACGGCTTTTAGGATCGTTAAGACTCTCAAATAGCCAGCTTGCTTACCTTAATGGAAGTGGTAAGTTTCATCTTTGGAGCACAAACAATGCACTCTGGCTGCCTTTCTAGACATAGAAGGTGCCTTCAATAATGTATCTGTGACAGCCATCCAAAATGCTCTCCAAGATGCTGATGTTGAGGATTACATCAGCAACTGGATAATAACCATGCTGGGGCAAGAAATGTCACTGCTAAATTAGGCAACAGCGTGACGTCAAAATGGGCATGCAGAGAGACACCTAAGGGTAGGGTGATCTCACCTTTGCTCTGGCTTCTTGTGGTTAACACAATACTTTTCAGATTAGATGCCTTGGGGATTAAAGTTGTAGAGTACGTGGGCGATGTGGTAATAATGGTCCCAGGGATGTTCACGGACGTGATAAGCGATATCATGTCCAACGCTTTGGGCACAATTAGTTACTGGGCTATAGACTGTGGACTAGGAGTGAACCCAAACAAAATGGAACTGGTACTATTTAACACAATGACCAAGGTACGGAACTTTCGACTTCCTCGGTTGAATAATCATGAATTGTCGCTATCAGACAACGAAAAATATCTTGGAGTTATTCTGGACCAAAAACTTTCATGGAAACTGAATATTCCACACAGGGTTAGAAAGGCAACGGTAGCATACTACTCCTGTCGTAGGATGTTTGGATTTAAATGGAGCCTAAGCACCAAAATGCTTCAATGGATGTATGCAACAATTGTGCTTCCAATACTGACTTACGGCTGTATAGTATGGTGGCCTGCCACAAATAAGAAATACGTGGTAGATAAATTTTATAGAATACAGAGATCCGTTTGTGTAGGGATAAAAGGATGTGTACGTGCTATACTAAACCTTATTCCTATCGATCTTCATATATTGGCGGTTTCATCAAGTAGTGCGGCAAGGCTAGCGACATCTGGGCAGTGGAGATCAAGATCCTATGGTCATGCCATAATACTGGATCAACTAACACCTACGCTGAGAAAATCTACTGATTACATTGGCCTCATCTGGACTTTGACAAGGTGTTTAAAGTTCTGATTCCATCCAGACGGGAGTGGATGGAAGGCACAATGGTAAGGGAATATGACGTCAGAATATACACTGATGGAGTCTTTTCAGACGATCTTGGCATAGAATGCTCCTTTCGTGTCATTAACGAAGCCACAGTATTTCAGGCTGAAATTTGGCGGTAATGGAAGGGGCTTGAGTGCTGATTGATAGGAAGGTACAGGGTAAAGTAGGTATCTTTGTAGACAGCCAACCAGCTCTTCTATCTGTAAGATCATATACCACTTCCTCTATTCTAGTTGGGCAGTGCAAGAGTGTGCTATCTAGACTGGTTGGTAGGTTTGATCTCACCCTCATCTGGGTTCCAGCAAATTTTTAGGTAAGGAACGGGCGGACGAGCTGGCTCTGCTAAGAATGCTTCCAATGCCGAATCGGTAGCCATGCCGTTTGGTACTATTAAAAACGGTATATTCAAGCACTATCTCTATAAGGCTGAATGCAGATGGCGCAATATAGTTACGTGCAAGGTTGCTAAGAAAATTTGGCCTTGATACAATGATAGGCGCTCAATACAATTTATAAATAGGAACCATAGAGATATCTCAAGGCTCATTGCAGTCATGACGGGTTACTGGACTGTCGGCAGACATCCTAGTAGTATAGGGTTGTCTTGTAACGAGTTCTGCCGAAGTTGTCGAGAAGAAAGCAAAGAATAAACAATCTTCTACTTTCTTTGCGAATGTCGAGCTTTGCATTTCTCGAGACACAAGTTTTTAGGCGGAAATGTACTAGACGACCTTTCAGATTTATCTGAAATTGGATTGAGCGACCTTGTTAGATATCTCAACGCGACGGGTTGCATCTAGTACCTATCACCGTATCCGTATACTTAGATACGGTTCTACATAGGTTGACACCGACGAGTGGAGTCTTTAAAAAAGAAATCATATGGATTTTACTTGAATGGCTATGTGAAGAAGGCAGTAGCGCAAACCAACCAATCAACCAAGTACTTTATATTGACAAGCAGAAACTACTTTCTCCAGTGTCGGCTTAAAAAAGATATGAATAAAAACATTCGAATGCTTAAAATTACTAGTTTATACTTTGATTTTTGTAAGCATGTGATTGAGGTGCTTGAAGCTTGTGTTTTTCTAGTTTATATTAGAAAATTAGTGTGTTCTGGCTTATTTTCATTTTAATTTGAATATTCCTGCCTCCTTTATTTATAAAGGGAGATTTGGCTAATAGTATATAAAGTCGATTTATCAATTTTCGGCTAAGAATGCAATTTTTAAACGTGTATTGCTAAATTAGGTAATTGCTTAAATATTTAAGCCGCCTAAATTTTAGTGTTTATTTTATCGCCAAATATGTTTAAATTTACGTTTGTTCAGCATTTTAGCGATTTAGCTTTAGCGAATTACAAAATAAATGGGATGCCATAACCACCAAAAAAGCTTAAACGAGACAATTTTTGAACTTTATTGTTTGATAATAATTACTTAATATGACTAAAAAGTAAATAGTTCATTCATATCCTTAAAAATAGTTCATAAAAATACACAAAATATTTCTTACAGTTAAGGACATGTTTACTGAGTTAGAGGAAATATTTACTAAAAGTTGGAAAATGGGTTTAAAACTATAGGAAATTGTATCCTAAAAACTAGTGAATTTCGTTTTAAATAAAAAAATAAATTTTAGGACATGATTTACTCCTGATTAGTTCATGAAATTGACCAAATTAAAATATGTAAAAAAAATTCTAACTTTTAGAAAAATATTTAGCAGTTTTAAGTACTTTTTCTTTAAATTACAGAATTTATTATTTGTTTGCATTAAGCAAAATATCTAAGTAAATTTTTCATATTTCCGAGGAATATTTGAACTTGAAAAATATATTTTTGTAAGTAAAATTATATTTTAAAACTCAATAATTTCTATGCTTATTCAGGCTGCCTTATTAGGCAATCGGTTACAGTGCTTGTCTATCAGTCAAAAGGTTTTTGCTTCAATACTTGTCTCATCTCAGGGAATTAATATGTATGAATGGTGAATTAATTAAGAGTTAAAAATTTATATATGTATCATAAATAACATCCCATTGGTATAGAATTTAAATAAAAATAAATTTTAATCAGAAATAATTTCTTAATCGGGCTTAAGTTTAATACTTTTCAATTCTTATTGAATGAAATATTTTTGTTAATTAATGTGAGTTTCTAAAGATGAGAAGAAAAATTAAACTAGACTTTATTAGTTGGGGGAAATACCGATATTTTTCCGTGCAGCCACGCACTTCATCAGTACAAATGTCTATCTAGTTGGGTAGAGATTATTATTAATATCAGCTATTTAAAGCAAATTTTCACTCAAATGAAATATGGGAAATGATTATTATTTTATTTATTTCTTTATTTCATAAATACTTTACAAAATAAATTTGTAAAGTATTGTTTTACAAAAATGGGCGGAGTAACTAGACCATATGCCCAAGATGCTATTAACAGTATTTGAAAAAAAGTTTTTGTGACTGACTAAACACGACCTATGACTTCACATAGGAAGAAGCAACGTGGTTGCCAACGAAATTCAACAAAAGAACCGCAAGATTATACGGTTATCCGTGGCAGGTCAGTCAACTAGTGCGAGCGAGACGAAGGCCAAACAACACACACAAGCCTGACCGCACGATGACGCGAGAGCTGTTCTTCAGCCCAGAGCTACTTAACGACTGAGAAATGATTACATTGTGTATACAATTACTAATTTACCTTTGGTAAATACATTTGTAAGTATCACTATTCAATTTCTATTTTTCCGTTTTTTTAATTTTCTATTCAGGTTATCACGAATTTATATCATTCTACCTAAATATATTTAACTATTCTTGTTTATCTTTCTACGACCATCAGATTAATTATTTTTACTTATTCGATGTATCGTCGGTACATACATGTAAGTATTATTGTAGTGGATATTATGTTACATCCCTGCAGGAAATGCGAATAGCGAAATTGTAGTGATTTACTAGTGACATTGTCAGTAGTACTACTGACTAGGTGTACCCCAGCCAATGTAATTATCTATTGACATTTAACATTAGCTTGTCATTGAAAATCCACCACAAGAATGTAGCACTATTGACAAAGTTGTTGTTTTGGAACCACACGGAGACATTATGGAGACATTTGAACCAAAAATTCACTAGTACTAGTACTCATCTACAATTTTATCAGGGTTGGGGCAACTTAAACTTAAACACATACATACATACGTATGTGTTTTTTAACATTATTGCACAGCATAATAAAAAAGAAAACAAACTATTGACGCATTCATACAGCTTATAACGAGTTAATTTTGTGTAAATATATACATAAAAATAAAATTTATCGCTAAAGAACAGTCATAAATATAAAATAAATTAAATGAAATATTTAATTTCATTTCCCTGAAACCGTTTATTTCTACTGAACAAAATCTAAAAAATTCTTTAGGAATAAACCATTTACATACTACCGCGATATATCCCATTTTCGGTGGGATGTTTAAATTGAGACACTAAACAGTTTTCCAACATCAAAGATTATTAAATACGGAAAAATATAAAACAAGTTAGTTTACTTGGTATGGAGGTACAATACCAATACCATTTTAGGGTTATTAAATAGTAGCACGGTTTTTGAACATCTCGAGAGCGAGTAAACAATCCCTAATTTTTTGGTATTGTATTGATATGATGTAGATGTTGACAACTGGAATAAGGGTGAATGTAAAATATTTTTTAAATACAGACTGAAGAATAAAATATTCAATTATTGTTAATATCGAAAATAAAATATTTGAATCAAATTCCTTAGTCGAAAAATACAGCGAGGTCACTTACTAAAAATTGCACTAGAACAAAAAGTGATAAATTTTCTTACAAAACAATTATGAATGTATTTACTGACATATGTACATATGTATCTGTATACTATATACATGTTCGTCGGTGAAGGGTATATAAGATTCGGCACAGCCGAATATAGCACTCTTACTTGTTTATTCAAATTTAGAAAATTTTCCCAAGTTTTAATTATTTTTTTTTTAATGTATGTATAATGATTTTAATACAACTGCCCATAAGTATTTAGCAAACAACACATTAATGATAATTGAATAATAATAATTTGAGACTATTTTTCCATCTGCTGATACCAATATTAATGTTCAGACAAATGTTTGGTCACATAATTTTGGACATATACCATTTTTACACTTTTTTTTTATTTATTTAATTGTCATATTTCTCAGACGGGGCTTACATCTGTGTGCCATGTGCCACAGTAACCACTAATTACTAATGACAAACTGTGTGATTCAGACACGTATTTATTAAGTTTCATACATAACGAATAGACAATTTTATAGAATGTAACATGATTGGAAACAGTTTAAATGAATAAACAGTTTTTCATTAGTAGTTACGCTTTTTTGGGCACATGGCACAAGAAATGCCACATGTAATCTCAGCCTTAGCTTTCGCTACCACTCTTCAGTTCTAACTATGCAGCACTAGTAAATACTTACAAGCTTTTCATATTGACATGGTTTTAATAAAAGTTGGTTTTAAAGTTAAAAACAACTTAAAACCATTGAATTGGTTTTAAGTATTTATTATGAAATGCAACCTTGGTTTCGCTGTGCTAAATTTAGTACTGCCAAGCTAAAATGACCGGAAGCGGCTTATAATGTTTATGCCAGTGAATAATAGTATGTTTCCACTATACGTGCTTCGCTCTCTATTCATGCTTCACATTCCAATCATGAGCGAATCAACTTGCTTCGCCATACAAAATTATGAAAGCGAATCAAATAAAGTCAATATGAATTAGAGATGTGCAAATGTCGTGATTTTATCGTGTCACGCGTGAATCACCCGTAATCCTGATCAAATTTATAATTAATGACTCGTGAGTGCGTGACCGTGACTTAAAAAATATTACTCGTGCGTGATCGTGCGTGAGTTTTTTTAAGAATCACGCACGAATTCTCACGCTCTCACGAGATAATACTCCTGCGTGGGTATATAAATGTATTGAAAATTTTAAATTTTCTTATAATAAATGCTACAATCTATGTATGTCTGAGCTACCCAAAGTAGCACCAGAGTGTTGAACATCAATCGGCTTCTTATACAAATGAGTACACATACGCGAATACAGTACTCTCGTGTTTCTCTCGGTGGCCAGATCTGATCTATTAGAGTGATCGACTCGGGTTTTCAACGTGTTTTAAAATCCGGCTTTTTCACAATACGGTTGTCGGGTTTTTCAAAATGTTGATTTTTCGAATGTCTAATAGTCCGGTTTTTTTACAATTTAAAATCCGGCTAAGTCGAATACTTTTCGAGTTGTATATTTTGCAATAAAATTAGTTTTTACTATGTAAAAACTTAGACCAACGTGTTCTGTTGATTTTCCTAAGTATTTTTTTTTTCAGTGTAAAAGATCTAAGCGTTTTTTGACCATAGCAACACTTACCGAAACATGAAATTAAAGCGAAATTATTTCATGAGTCGTAACAGAGGCGAATTAAATTGGACTTGTGGTGTGCAATGAATGTCAAAATCCATTTGCAAAAAGTGTTTTTTAGTTTTGTTGACATTCTGCTTCATATTTTATATAGAAGTTGATATCCACATTGTCCATAGATTCATATGTATATATATTATCCACGTGTACTATACATAAGTATATGAAAATAATTTTTAAGATTTACCTTTGATTTTTGTATTGTTTTATAGAATTTACATGAACTGATAATTATTTTTTTTTGATAAAAGAATTTAAAATCAAAACTTTTGTATAACAATTTTCTTACTTAAAAACAACCGGTCGACCGGTTTTTCCTGAACTGCAAAAACCGAAACCGGATTTTTCATAATTTTAAGTATTCGAACTATTCGAAAACTGCTTTCTGGAAAAAGTCGAATAATCGATCACCCTAATCCATATGTATATACATACATAGGTATAGGTAGAATGAGCCTGCAAACATAATGCATAAATACATATGAGTAGGTGATTTGCAAAACTCCAACCAACCAACGAATTTTGCTACAAACTATATGACATCGCCCTATATCAGCCAGAAAATTCTATAATTATAATTTATTATATTTTGAAAATTATTTTCATTTATTAAATTTCAGTAGTAATTTTGTACTTTAAGTTAATTTATAGAAGTTTTAAAAAATAAAAAGAACGAATTTTTAAATTGATAAGGTGAAATCTTCATCTTCACTATATTCTTCATTATTTTCAAGATCTGTATTATTACTATTATTGTCTAGGACGATAGCATAAAATTGCAGATCCTCATTGGTTCGCCAATTTTCTCCAAAAGTTTTGATAAAAGGGTTGCAACATCTTTTTTCTTTTCAGTTTTAATGTCCACATTGATGGGAAGCAGTTCTGAAATAATTCCATTAATTGTCTTCCCTCGTTTCAAAAAAGGTTTTGGTGCGCAAAAGTTGGTTCTATAATTAATCTCCCCCTGTAGAGTAAACATTCCTTTTCAAGTTTTTTCTATTATCATTCGCTTTGCTGTTTTAAATTTAAAATGAAGTTGACCTGGTGCTTTTACTACAGAAGATACAGCAGTTTTCCAGTCATATATAGGAACGTCGCTTCCAACTTTTCGTACTGTACAGAAATCTGTCAAAATATCCCAGTATTCACTTGGCGTTATTATTGTACTCGTCTCTTTTTTATTAATTCTTTTTTCAATTCTTCCGAACACCCTATCCGGAGGAATGAATGAGTGTCCAACTACAGGATAAGTTAGAGTAATTTTTTTTGCAAATTTGTGATTCTGATAAAAACTTGGCCAGCATTCCTAAAACGGTGATATTTTTGTTATGACCTGGGCAACCATCACAGACCAGGTGTATTTCATGGATATCTGATAAGTTTTTATTTTTTAGATGGTAATATAAAATGGAAGCGATTTCGTTAGATCCTTTATGTATTTGGTTTTCAGTCCACGTTTATGTAAACACAGATCTAAGATTCTGCGTACTTGTGGAATTTCCCTCATATATAGTTAAAATTAACAGGTACAGTTGTCTACTGTAGTATGCGGATTGATCTGGGACACGCGGCAAGAGAAGATTTTTTTGGCAGTCAAGTTAGGGTTTTATCACTGACGGACCTTCTTCTTTTTTGAGCATTGAATAAAATGCTTTAAATCTCTGTTTATGCACTGTATATTGAGCCATTACTTTAACCTTGCTTGGTCCTGAAGACAGTTCTTTTATTTGTGATTTAAAACGAATACATTGCGAACAAGCATTTGTCGCTGGAGCTTTGAAGCTTATATTAAACTTAGAATTAAACATTTTAAGAAAATAGGAGTACTTTACTTGTAAATCAATAGTAACTGACTGGTTGTACTGTTTCCATAAATTTTTGACAGTCCAATCGCTTGGCAAATACTGCCTGTAGGATTTCTCCCGCGTATAATGGGAATCAACAAAGTGCAACGATTTTATAAAATTTATGACACCCAGCTTTTTAAATTCAAATTTCTATGGTATTATGTCACCTCCTCTCCGTTCTTTGGGGGATTTCTGATCATAAAGATAATTTTTGCCGATGTTTTGAACACGAAATTTTGATATACTTAGTATATTAAGAAATGCTTTTGAACACACTTGTACCATACCCTTTGAGCGAGTTTTTACAAAATATTTTATTTGCATAGAGCTCTTTCTACACTCACTAGTTAGCTGCTTCTCACGTTTTATTGGAATTCGTTGAGATGTATGTTTCAAAATAAAATGATCTTGTTGTATTTTGTTACTCGTACTGTAAAAAGCTTGATGGAACCGTCTTACATCGTTTTGGGTTAGTTGTGGGCAAAAAAATACTTATTTTGAATTACTGCAAGTATGTATTGATGGAAACCCATTGGGTTTATGCCTAAAATATACATATGTATAGCAAACATAACATTAATCATATGTATTTATGTATGTATGCTTTCATTTTATAGATTATGAAATAAGAAAACTTCATACAAATAAATTAACAGGGATTTCACGAACCTATTTGACTTAGAAACTTCTCTTTTCCAACTGTCCTTATTGACTATTCTTTTCTTTGCTCTACTAGGTGTATTACCATTGAGATCCAATTTTAAACGAAAATGAAATGGACCACATTACTCTTGGATGGCGTTTTTTCCTCTTATTTAAGTGCGATATACAACTTAAAATAGAGTAACACTCTATTTTTAGTACAACACGTATTATTAAACGTAACAGTGAAAATTTACAGAACAAGAAAGTTTTAAATGCAAAAATGTACTGTAACAGAGTTTGTTGTAACTGAGTTCACAAAGCTAAATTTTTTTTACATAAAATGTTAGTACATGTCGCGCTAAACGGTAAATATTGTTGGCACATGCAAACGAGTATAAAAATGCAAGTCTAAAAAGTTATTGTAAATTGTTATATTCATTTTAGAATTTCGTCACTATAACTATCAAGAGCGCTTAGAATAGAAATATTGAAACAGCGAGTTTTGCTACGAAACATAAAAAGAGAGAGTTCTGCATATGTCTGATGTATGGAACCAACCACTTTTTTCTGCTAACTGCTATCTTAACTCATGTAACAACATAAAAAGAGCACAATTGTCACAATCTCTATATTGCTTGTTATAAAATTTCTGAAGAACTACTAGAATCAATTATTATCTTGATTTTTTTTTAATTTTTGTAACGAACGAGTTTTGCATCTCACCTTCTCAATATATGTATATGTGTAAGAACCTATTTTTCAACCAACAAACATAAAAAATTAATTATATATTTTTCGTAAGCGTGCGTGATCGTGATAAGTTGTACATCCCTCGTGCGTGATTAAGAATATTTTATGAGTGAGCGTGCGTGATCGTGAAAATTTTCAAAATCATTCGTGCGTGAAAGTGCGTGAGGCAAATATTTGTCTGCGTGAGCGTGCGTGTCGTGAGTCAAAAACCGCCCACGTGCACATCTCTAATATGAATCTACTTGCGAAGCACGTAAAATTTGTATCTTCTCTAAGTTTTATCACAGTTTATCGCCAGTTTATCCCAACTAGCTATCAAAACAAAATAGGTATGTGTGCACGTGTATGAACAAATGAAAACAAACCAAACGCACGTGCGTATTTATGTGTGAATATACATAAAGACATGCCAAACGAAGCACGAATGCGCCGTGTAAACAGCATGATTCATAAACATGATTGAGGAAGCGAAGCATGTGATTCAACTCGTAGTAGAAACATAGCATAAGAATAGATACCGATTTAAAGATTTTCAAATTCAAAATGGATGCAGCAGCAACAATAATCAAATAATTGCGGAGAAAAATAATTTTTTGGATGGAAAACACAAAAATATTTTCATTAACCTCTGGGAAGTGAAAATATACTACATATTGTATATGACTGCTTTCCATCGCTCCACCGGCAGTTTATCATAGACTGACCATAAAAATTACATGAGCGTAAAAATTGCTTTAATAGCGTGCAAACCGGCCATGCGAATTTCACTTTCAAACCAAAAAAAAATACTATAAACCCTTTTGGCCCCATAACTTTCAAATGCGGCGTTTTTCGGAAAAATTTTACACAACCATTTTTGTGGAAAAAAATAGGACAACATGTTTTCTATACATAATTTTGGCCTAACTATGGCCTATCATGAGATAAATCTAAGTTTTTCGGGAAGACTTTTTTCAACGGCTCTCGCTAAAAATTGGATAGCGATAATTATGATCCGTTTTTATTATTTTATAAAGTAAGACCTGCAGATTATATACCCCCTTATATTTGGTTCAAATATATATCATTTAATAATATAAGGATCAAAACATCACATACCAGTTTATTAAGTATTTGGAAATTATCCTACAGCCCGTGACCCATTGAATATATCTCAACAAAACTAGACACAAATATAGAGATAGAGAAAATTATTTACATAATATATGTAATTACTTGCATATATTATGTAAATTCTCACGTACAAGTCGTTAGGATTCTTTTTACAAAAAAATTAAATGCATTTTTTTTGCATATATATTTGCATTTTGTTATACATAACTTATTTAAAACCAAAAAATCTGAAAGTTTGACATCGTTCATTTCCAAATTGTTTTCTTCTAATTGATAATATTATAATATAATAATAATTATAACATTATTTATTTTTAGTTAATTTAATTATTATTATTCGAACTGCATTTGTTTCTATATTTAATGAATTGAACAGGCTAATGTGAATTGGTTTGATTCATCGTATTTCAATTTCAAAAAACACATTTCAGCAAATTGAAATACGATGAATCAAACCAATTCACATATTCCATTTGCAGAAAAGTTTCGTATATAAGGCAGAAATCTACATCAACTGACACCACACACAGTGGACCAAACACAGAAGAACGCTGATGATGAAGGTTTAGTGGCCTTCGAAAACGGCTGGCTGTTCCGTTCAACTATGTGTTGTCAGATTATTTACAACTAACTTTGATGTTATTTGTTCTTTAATAATTATCACATGTAATTTGGCTTAAAAGGCGATACGAAAATTATTTATTTTTAATTACTATTATTTTAATATTATAATTGATATATTTAACTCGAATATTGTAAAAAATTGCCTTAAAATAAGAAAAGAAACCTCAAAAAATATTTAGAGAGACTAATACTCGTCAAGAATTTTAAATATAAATAAATAAGGGCTAATAAATCAGTCAATGATTATATGTATTTTATTTTTAAATCCTATTTAAATACAAAATTTTGTTTTTCACCCCAAAATTAAATGAAACTTAAATAGCAAACATTGTGCATTTAGGTGTTGTTTAAGTTCTACAAACATATGGTATGTTTTGTGCATGTGTGTGTTTTTTGAATGCATTTACATGAACATCATGTGGTCGTATTAAAAAGAATTTCGTTTAATTTTCGCAAATATACAACAAATGTAACACATATATATATAGAAAAATGCATTCCGATGCTCTTTTTGTATCATAAAATGTGTTTTTTGCTATTTCACTTTTCTGCAAATTGATAAATCAACTTTCTTATTTATATTGAACAGCTGTTCTTTGTAAAGCTTTCCATAATATTTGGAAATCTTGTAGTGCTACCGTACTTTCAACGTAATTTGATAATAACTTTAATTCGCCACTGAAAAAATGAAAGTGTATTTAAATACATTTTAAGTTTTTATGAAAATTAACTCAAACTATATTTAAACATTCACTGATTTATTAGCTATAAGACATACATAACTGTTATTAACATAATGTTAGTGTCAGAGGAAACAGAATTATTAAGTTTGAAAATTGTTCAATAAGCATCAGATATTTTCAAATTACAATGCTATTGTTGAAGAGCATTATGTAAACCCTGTACCTCGTTTCTGTATTTCTCGCATCGTAAAATTTCTCCCATGAAGTGTGAAACACAAAATTTCATCGCTTCTCGATTTGTGAAAAAAAACTGTTTCTGTATTTGAATACGAAAACAGACAACACTGATTCTGTTTATACTGGAATATTTCCAATAATCGAGTGTCAAATGAAAACAAAATGTCACAAAAATATTATTTCAATAACAAAAAAAAAAATATTTACAAGAGAAAGAAAATAAAATAATGAAGAAGAATATAAAATGAATGTAAAGTGCTTGTAAAACGTTTTTCTATCAACTGTCTCTACATAAGACAATTACACACAAAAAAATTTAAATAAATGTCGACTTATTAATATTTTTAGTATTTTAGTCTAACAATTTATTGCATATCTTTTCAGCTCTTTTATTTTCCATATTTTACACAAAAAATAAAAACTTCATATGTTTTTGTACACATTTGGTTATTCTCGCACCAATTTAAAATGCGAGTTGTTTTGACAGTTCTTACGAGAAACTTTTCACAAAATATTGTTACAGAAACTCTTTTTCTCACATCCTTCCAATAATTATTGGAAATTTATTTAAGTGACAGATAGTTCCCGCAAAGTAAAGATACAGAAACACTTATGTGATAAAAGCCATTTTGTGTTTGAATTTACACTGTTTTTGTTACGATTCCCTCGTTTCATGCGGGAAATTTTACGATGCGAGAAATACAGAAACGAGCTACTGTAGGTCTGTATTTCTCGCATCATAAAATTTCTCACATGAAGTGTGAAACACAAAATTTCATCGTTTCTCGATTTGTGAGAAAAAAGTGTTTCTGTATTTGAATGCGAAAACAGGCAACACTGATTCTGTTTTTACTTTAATATTTCCAGGAATCAAAGTGTCAAATGAAAACAAAATGTTATTTCAATAACAAAAAGAGAAATAATTTACAAGAAAAAGAAAATAAAATAATGAACACGAATATAAAATGGATGTAAAATGCTTGAAAAAAGTTTTTTCTATCAACTGTCTCTACATATGACAATTACACAAAAAAAAATTCTAATTAAATGTAAACATATCGACTTTTTAATAATATTTTAGTCCAACAATTCGTTGCATTCCTTTTCAACTAGTTTATTTTTCATAATTTTACATACAAATTCTAAAATTTATATATATTTGTACAAAATTTGGTTGTTCTCGCACCAATTTAAAATGCGAGTTGTTTTGACATTTCTTGCGACAAACTTTACACAAAATATTGTTACAGAAACACTTTTTCTCACATCCTTCCAATAAATGCTGGAAATTTAATTAAATGACAAATAGTTCTCGCAAAGTAAAATTACAGAAACACTTATGTGAGAAACGCCATTTTGTGTTTCAATTTACACTGTTTTTGTTACGATTCCCTCGTTGCATGCGGGAAATTTTACGATGCGAGAAATACAGAAACGAGCTACTGGTTACATAAAATAAATACAGCATAATAGCGATATTTATGAAGAAGTATCACTGCATAGTATTAACTTTAAAAATATTGAAAACAGAAAATTAATAGAAAAATCCAATATAAAAATGGCACATCACAATATACTGTCATGTGTTACTTTTGTTTTTCTCATGATTTTGTTTGAGGAAGAACAAATTATATATAGTATATGTAAATGCTCCGAGAACGAAAGCATTGACTAATAGTGGGGAGTGATGGAACTTTCCACATCGGCACCCTAGTAGAAGTATATTTTAGCTGGCACCAGCATAATATATGATTTCCCAGTGAAAATTTTCTCACATACATCTCCGATCTGAGACCAGTGACAATGTAAGCGCGACCCATCCAAAGTCTGTATACAATTTCTACTTACATTTATGCAGCGTTGGCCTAGGTCATAATATGTGTCCAACACTGTATACATTGTAAGCGAAGGTTGGATGACTCCAACTGCAATTAGTCTTTATTAGCAGACATGCTATTAATATTAGAGGGGTCCGATTGAGATCGATTATGGCCTTTTGTTTGAACTATTAATTAAACTGAAAATTGGATTCCAATTTCCTTAAAATGTTTTTAATTATTTAATAATATATATATATTGTTATTCTTCAGTAAAGCATTAAGAGTTGAATGAAATTGAAATTGAATTGAAAAATTGGTATTTGAGCAATTGGGCAAATTCGTGAGTCTTGTTTCATGAAGCCCCTTTCCAACTTTTGCCGAAACAGTTAAGGTCAATTTGAAACAAACTGACAAAAAAAACTAAGGGAACAAAAACCATAGAAAATAAACAAAATTCATAATTGAAACTAATATACCATAGGATACGTTACTAATCCATCCAAATCAGATGCTAATGCAATGGTTAAATTTTATTAGTGTCTGTTTTGTTCTTTGCTTCTAGTTAACATTTAATTTTACAATAGGATAGCAGAGAGACAAATCTGAATCAGATGCTAGTTGTATGCGGTTAACTATTTCATTTCCATATTGACATAACTTACAATCGGATGGCTTTCAATTTGTAATGACTTGCGGACTGCTGGGAATTAAAGAACATTGAAATAGAACAAGTCCCTTTCATTACTATTAAACACATTATTCACAACATGCTATCGAATTCAATATGTAAAAAATAAATATTATACATATTTATTTAAGAACTGTTATTTTGACGACAGCAAAGCAACACGGCGGCAGGATGTTGTTCGTTCTGCTTTTGTCGCTGAACTAATTTATATTTTTGTTGGTGACAATGAGCAATTATAGTGCTACTAATATAACACAAAATGTGGAATAAATGATAGCTTAAAATTATTGCATATTATTTAAGAGAAAGAATAATACATACGTCAGAACATTTTAAAAGAGCACATCTTATTTTAATACTGATATTTTGCGGGTAACTTATATCACCGAGTCACATTTAAGCGTTAACTACTGTATATAGAAATCACTTCATCCCGCAATAATTAAAAAGAGTTTTGCTAAACTTAAAGCATAAACAAAAGAATCACTTGGTGATTTTTTTATTTAAATATATATGTGTGATTTATTTTTAATAACGACAGTTCTTCAAAGTAGAGATGGGCAAAATATATCGATTTTTGAGAAAATAAATATCAGTATATATCGCCGATATTCCAAAAACCGATATATCGATTCATCGATGCTTATTTACGAGTATCCGGTTTCGATATTTTTAAGAACGCTGTAAATTTGAGCTATTTACGATACTGGCATCATAAGCTCTTCTTTTGTGTAAAAAAATTGGCGTGAATTGTTCATGAAAATTTTTGTTGTTTCCAAGTATCATCTTGGGAAAAACATATCGTTGATCACAAGTAGAAAAGCCCTAACTCAAATAAGTGTAACTTTACAGGAGAAGGTAAAGACATAATAATAAACAGTGCAATTGCTTGTAAAAGTGTTATTTTTTATACTATTGCAATGAATTTTTGTGACGAGGTGTATTTGTGTAAAATATATTGGAATCACTGAAAAACTCAACTCATACGGAGAAACTTCAAGCAATTAATTTAATGTGGTTTGGGTACGATATAGTTCGTTGTGTCTTCTGTTGTGCCGAAATTAAAAAAGAACACAACGAATCGGCTTCTTGTAATTCGTATAAGACAAATCAAACCTGTGGAAGGAAACACAACAAACTTTGCTACCCAGATAAAACGAAAACATTATTTTGCTTCGATATATCGAAATATCGATGTTAAAAATATATATATATCGATACTTTTCAAAAATATCGATATGATATTTATCGAAACATTTTTCAATTTGCCCATCTCTACTTCAAACATGTGAGTGGGTGTGAGGGAATTAATATATGGGCATTTCCAAGATTGCGAATAGGACATTCGTACGCATTCAAGTTAAAATAAAAGTATGAAAACATAAACATTTTTTAAGCTCTTTATAAAGGTTTAATTGCATTTCAGTAGCACTATTTTTGAGTGCAAAATGCAAATTGTACAACTCTTACATTCTCAAAATACTTTAAAAAAACATAGCATTGCAAACGGGACAAAAAATGGAAGTCATTTTTGGCAGCATGTGGAATAATTGAAAAATTAGCGAATTTAGTCGTATTTTTTAGGAGCAAATTTTTTATTTTTTTTATTTCTTCATTTGCTTTATTTTTAATTCTTTCGCGGATCCTTTGTTTCATTATACGTTTCTTTTCCCGTATGTTTTTACGCACCTTCTCATTATTCTCTGCCAATTGTCTGAGTTTTGAGCGATATTTTTTCTTCCTCTCTGCCGCTTTCTCTAGGTACTTCTTGTTCTTGGCTGGATCGCTTTTAGTTTTTTCCCTGCACTTCTTCTGGGCAATTTGTTTGTTTTCACAACTTATATTCTCCATCTGCATATATAATTTTAACTTTAATCACAAAATCAGTTTTTGTTGGAACAAGTAACACTTACGATTGCGCACGGACACTCTTTGAAAATTAATAAAAAAAAATTTTTCTCTGTAAAATTTTGTGTTTTTTTTTATGTATCGTATGCTGATGCTGCTAAGACTAGTTCTATTCGCACACAAAATGTTCCACCGCCAAATAATTCAACTAATGTAAACTCAAGCTTTAATTTCAATCGCCTTGAAGCTACTATTGATAATCTGGTGCAAACTATAAATAATTTTACAACAAATATGACTAGCATGATGCAAGAAATGCTGCGAATGCAGAATACACTGCTTCAAGCATTAGTTAACAAACCATGAACACGTTAAAAATATGTTTCTGGAACGCTAATGGCATTCGCCAACATAAAAATGAACTTGAGCACTTCCTCATGGAAAAAAATATTGATATAATGTTGGTTTCTGAGACTCATTTGACCTCAAGAAGCTTATTTAAAATAAATGGTTACACTTTATATGATACAAAGGACCCTAGACCCATGCGGTGGATCAGCAATTCTAATTAAGTCAAGACTCAAGGACTATGTCCTTGACAACGTTACTGAAGAATATATGCAAGCAACGAATATTTTCGTAGACAATTTTTGTGCGAATTTCGTGATATCATCAATTTACTCACCTCCCAGATTTTCAGTTACCGAAGATCAGTATGAGAAGTTCTACAAATCGCTTGGATCCTGGCAGCTGGTGACTACAATGCAAAACATACGTACTGGGGCTCGCGTCTTGTTACACCTAGAGGTCGAGCGTTGTTTACTTACTGGCCTACTGACGTAAGAAAAATTCCAGATGTTATAGATTTTGGCGTTACGGAAAATATTCATAGAGACTTAATTCACGTAGAGGCCTCTCTAGATCTGGCCTCCGATCACTCTCCCACAATAGTTACAATTTTCAACCCACTAAGGAGTGATTTAACTAACTCATATGTGAAAATGATTAATGGGGTCAACTGGCTAGGATTCAAAAAATATCTTAGTAGTCACTGCGTAGAAAACATTCAGCTAAGATCATCTGATGATATTGAATTTAACATTGACAATCTTAACGAAAATATTAAACAGGCTGCTGAACATGCCACTACCTCCTATTCGCAGACTGGCTTTAATAGAATTTATTCTACGGAAATTGAACGTCTTGTATGTGAAAAAATGAGAGCTAGAAGAGAATGGCAACAACACAGATCACCCCTAAATAAAATCAGACTTAAAGAATGTACTAAACGACTCAAAGAGCTGCTATCGTCGGAAAAAACTGCATTACTGGAAAAGTATTTAGAAGGTCTTGATGTAACGTCAGCATCTAATTACTCTTTATGGCGCGCTACTAGAAATCTTAAAAGATCCATTGACCTTAAACCACCACTGCGTACTTCGACCGGAGGCAGGGCGAGAAGCGATAGTGAGAAAGGTAATTTATTTTCTGAGCATTTAAAATCTGTAGTTGCTCCCAATTCATGTACGGGTGCTGCCGAATTACCGAGTGTAGTTTCTCTACCCCCTCGTCCCTTAAGGTTTAAGTTGCGTGATGTACAAAAACTAATTGCTGAACTCAACCCAAAGAAAGCCCCGGATATTAATGAAATTAGTAATAAGATGCTGATGAAGTTGATTTGTATTGCTATTAGAATTCTGTTATTCATTTTTAATGTCATTTTACGACGAGTATTATCCACACCACTGGAAGCTTGCGAAGGTCAACATGATTCCAAAGCCGGGCAAAGATCTTACCAAGGCTGAGTCATACAGGCCAATAAGTTTACTGTCAACAATGTCAAGGCTCTTCCAAAAGCTACTCAGGATAAAATTGTCCCCAATTCTAATTGGTAGTGGGTGCATCCCAGACCATCAATTTGGTTTTAGAAGTCAGCATAGCACCATTGAACAAAAGCATAGATTGGTTCAATTTATAAGAAGAACATTTGAAGAAAAGAAGTATTGTTCTGCCCTGTTTATTGAAGTTTCTCAGGCATTTAACAAAGTGTGCCATGAAGGCATACTTTTAAAATTGCAAAGTTATATTCTTGCCCGGAAGTTCACTGCTGTGGAGGGAGACTTCATGAGTGTGCCCGAATCTATATCTTCCGGTGTGCCACAGGGCAGTATTCTGGGGCCAGTCTTGTATCTAATATATACTTGTGATATGCCTGTGAGCAATAACATCTTAACTTCTACATTTGCCGATGATACAGCCTGTATGAGTATACACAAAAACCCTGATGAGGCATCCCGCAATCTCCAAGAACACATTACCCAGCTTGAAATATGGTTGAACTTATGGAGAATTAAAGTAAATGAACAAAAGTGTGTCCACATGACGTTTACCCTAAGAAGAGATACTTGCTCTCCCATTCGAATCAACAATCAAAGTATTCCTCAACATTCTCAAGTGAAATACCTTGGCATACACCTTGATGGAAGGCTTACATGGATATATCACATTGACTCTAAGTTAACTCAAATGAAACTTAAATTAACTCAAATATATTGGTTAATTGGCAGAAATTCAACACTCAGCCTAGACTGCAAACTTTTGATATACAAGTCGCTTTTGAAGCCAATATGGTGCTATGGAATTCAGCTATGGGGCACTGCTTCAGCTTCAAGTGTTGAGAAAATCCAACGAAGGCAAAACAAAATTTTATGTTTGATAACATCGGCTCCATGGTACATCAAAAATTCAAATATACATTGCGATTTAAATATGCCACTAGTGACTGAAGAAATTGCAAAATACGCAGGCAAATATTTAACAAAACTCGAGACACATCCTAATCCGCTCGCTCGTAATATCTTGAACTTTACTGGACATATCCGCTTAAAAAAGAGGGACACAAGGGCTCTTATTCTCAACACTCCAGATGGGACTTCTTGAAAATACGTTTATTTTTTTTTCTTTTTGATTATCAGTACTTATGTATTATTTATAACTATCACTAAGTTTATGTTGGACACTGGTCGGGCCTAATAATTATATTTAGATTTAAGATTTGATTACTTATTGTTAGTTCATTTTTGAAGATACAATAAATAAATATATGAAAAAAAAACAATTTTTTAATGAACTCACTAATTTAGCTTTAAATTTTCTTTCACAACCTATTTCGATCAATGACCACGGAGAACTGGTAACAAATGATTATTTTTGACTGCAAACGGGACAGGGGAGAAGCAAGTAAAAGAATCTTAAAATTTAACCGTAATTCGTGCTTTATTGGATCTCTGCTACTTTTTTTAACTATTTGTTGTGGATACAATAAGTGCATAAAAAGAGTGCAATCGTTATGATACTTAAGAGTCAGTAATAACAAAAGGAAAAAATTACAAAAAGAGACGCAAAGTGTAAGAAACCCAAATATGCATCTTGCAAACAAATTTACTCAAAATAAAAATGGAAATATATTTTTAAGTTAATAAATTATAAAAATTTAGACAGTTCTCTAATTAAATTTGAAAAAGAAATTTTTTTCCGATTTTTAATATTTCTGTCGCGGTTGACCTTTTTCTGGAAATGCCCATATGTATTTTGGTATTTATAACTTTTAATAAATTATGTACAATAGATAACACTTATTTATACATACATATAGAACTTTTATTTGAGAGAAAACAAATACACACGCTTACATACAATCATTTACATACACAGAATTAAAAGAAATAATTTGTATACATGATTTAACCAAAACTTTAAATGCCACATGTTTAAAATACGAGAAATTATAATTTGCTACCAAAAGTTGCTATCAATTCTTTCTTAACAGTCTGTTTTTTCGAAAATAAATTAGTGTATACTTTCTTTAAAATAACGAACGAAACCATTTGTGTGGTCACAAATACATGCATGTACATATGCATTTAAACCAGAGATAAGCAAAAGGCCGTACGTGGGCACTTCGTTGTTCTCTTTTTACACGTTAATTCGTACAAGCATGCATTTTACTCTCTTTTATGTTATCTATGTATGTGTTTGCCTGACTTTAAACTATCTCCTTATAGACGCTAAGAATCTGAAAGAAGTTAGAATAAATTATAATTATCTCATAGATAGAGATTATAATTCGATGTCGGCAAGGGTAGAAAATGTGGTACAGTTGTTAATTTCTTTCAATAGTGTTTATTGAAGGTTAGAAGACTTTCAGCCTTATTCAAAAAAAAAACAGTAAATTGGGTTTCATGTACATATTAGTTAATACGTGATTAAAGCTTAATAAGCTGTTGTTAAAATTTTGTATTCAAAAAACGTTAATTAACTAATCAGTAATTTAAGAAATTTTTTCATTTAAGACTGGCAACACTATTTTATTTACATGTCACTTTACTTCTAATGATGGAACAATAGTGGATACATTTTATCAGTAACCACAACTGGTCAGTTATTTTACTTATAAAATAATATTAAATGTTTGCCCACAAGAACATTTTGCGTAAAGTTTTTTTTGTAAAACATTTGTAAAAATTATTTATACAAAAATAAACATACACACACATGTGTATTGTTACATACTGAGAAAAATTTAATAATGGAAAAGAACTCGGTAACCTTGTTTTTATTTGTTTATGTTTTTTGCACATCACTATATTGATATACAAAAAATTTTCATTCAAACTGTGCCCTACAATAGGATTTATCTTAAAATTAGATCAACAATGGAAAAAAGGACCAAGAAAAGAGAAAACGATCTCAAAATTGGTTGGAAGAGGATAAGGTAAGTATATGTGTACATAGTTTTTCATATTTGATAAGTAATTTACATATTTATGTACTTTTTTAATTTGCATGTGCATACATACATATCTATGTATGTACCTACGGAACTTTGAACAAGTAGATGCTGCTGCAGGAACTTATTAAGAAGAGGGCAAAGGACATAGAAAATAAAAATACTGAAACGAACACAAATTATGCCAAGAAAAAGGCTTGGTTGGATGTTGAAGAGAGGTACATACTTAGATGCAATTTTTTATATGCATACATACTATTTTGAAACATATTATAAATTTATTATCATCTTTATAGTTTCAACAACTTATGTATGGGAGGCAGCCGCAATATGGCCCAGTTAAAAACACAATGGGTGGCCACCAAGGTGGCTGCAAGAAAAAAAATGGCCAGCCATCGAAAAGAAATTTTAAAAACTGGCGGCGAACTGCGAATTGGGAAATTTGCGTGATGTACTCTGTTCAAATTGAACAAAATTAAAAAAAAATTCGCAAAATAACAAGTCATATTACCAATTCTGTTAATAAAATCTATTGTTTCCATTTTTTTAACGCAATATAGACACAAAAGTTCTTTTTTTCTGAAAACACAACTAAACAAATGAACCGTCAGCACTGAAATGTCATTTTAATTCACATCTAAAGTAGGGTTGAACGTACTTTAATATTTCTCCGTTTGATATGGCAATAAAGTGTGTGTATTAAGCTAATAATGTTTTTTGAATAATACTTTAAGGATTTTTGCTTAATAAAGGGTTGTAACAGTGCTTTAAGTTTTTTTGAATAAGGCTGTATACCTTTAACAATTTGTAATGCAAATGGTTTGAATAAATTGTGATCACGCGATGGAACTTAATTCAAATCTCGACCAATATCTATACAAGAGCATTTAGAAGATAATTCGCGAGCTTCGGTGAACAGGTTGGACTTTGGATCTCAATCGATCCTCCAAACTAGATAACGATCCGAAGCACACTGAACTTTTGGTGAAATATTGGCTGCTTTATTGTGCTCCACGACAAATTTTAGCCCTCACCGATTCCCAGGCATTCATCCCATAGATCATGCTATGAATGTAATGAAGGTTGGGAAAGAAAGGAAGAAATTACTGTCAAAGAAACCGTAAAACATGCTCTTAACAGCTTATGATCAAAAATAACACCTTCTGAAACCCCAAATTTGATGCTGTAAATGCCACATTGTTCACAAACTGTCGTAGGGAGTCCTGATGGGTGAACAAAGTACAAAATATTATAATGTTTTTATTTTATAAAGTATCTCAATGTTATTGTATATTTAAAAAATTGCAGGTATGTTTAAACTTAAGTAAATTTTTTTATATTTATTACTTATCAATAAAGATATTTAAAACTGCATTGTAAAAATTGTCAGAAAAGGTTTAGTTTTCTTGAAACTAAAGATTTGGGGTGTGTATATATATATCAACACAAAGTTTAAAATTTTTACAACAGTGGTCGACAAACTTTTTTCCTTTAGAGCTGCATTTTCCGCTACAACCAACCTTAATATTATTTTAGTTTTTAGATTTAAAAGTAAAGTATAATACAACATGATTGGAAACTGTTTAACTTAATAAGCTCGTGTTTGAATCCAAACGTTTTTCATAAGTATTTGTTGGTTACGCTTTTTGGGCAAATGTTTGCCAAGTGTAGTCGTACCTTAAACCTCTAATAGCATGTTCACAGGACACCAATTATCGAGGTTCGCACTCTCATTCGACGTTCGCGGTCGAATCTTGATCTTGGTTCATTTTGAACCTTGCTGCGAACCATGAAGAAATTGCTATCATCGCTAGTATTGATAACAAATTATCGCTAATTTATCTGAACTAGATATCAAAACAAAATGAGTTCACACATAAATACGAGTATATGCATGTGCACATGTGTAAACAAAAAACAAACCAAGAAAATGGATGCGTGTATGAAATAAAAAAAATTAGAAGACATTTTATTCATTATTTTTGCTTAATTTGTTTATCTACTGTAAAAAAGCAAATAACACAGAAAAAAACTCGTGCCAACTATTCACGTATCTATGTATGTATGTATTTATGTATTTATGCGTGTATGTATCATAAATATAAAAAGGTTCTTCTATTTCAGTTAGAGGGTGCTAGGCCAGAAAAACTTCGAAAGGTTGCATGCCTACCAGATGGTGCCGGCGCTAATTAACGCCAATGGCTCTAAATTGTTTGTAGGAAGTTGAATGCTTAGAAAGCAGGTGAATGCTTTCTATTAATCAATAAAAATATGCCAATTTTAGGAGCTCTTTTGACAGCAGTTTACTGATTGAATTTTCATACAAATAATTTCGGCTTATATACTAATTATGTGAAGAATCTAGATTGTAAAAATGAGTGATCTTATTTCTATTTTATATATATATGTTTTGAGTATATTAAAAATATTTACAGTTATAATTTTCATGGGAAAATATAATGTCAATTGATAGATTTAGAGTAATAAATTATTTTCCCATAAATATTTAAGTGCGCCACATACAACAACTCACGGTAGGTTTATCAAACACATGCATATCACATGCATTGCACTGGAATATCAATACGGTGACCAGCGATATGAAAGACATATGATATCTTCAATTGCTATTGCAGACCCGTAAAACAATGAATACATTCACTGATGGGTATGTAAAAGAATTAAATCATTGTTTACTACAGTATATACATCAAAACAGTGATGCCAAATTTTGATACTCAAAACGCGTAAACATTTTTTTGAAAAAAGGTGTAAACTGAAAAAAATATACATTTAGCGCAAAATAAAGTAAAATTTTTCGACTAAATTGCGAAAACGGGCTAGTTTTAAAATGTTTCTGTTGGAAATCAAAACTTCAAAAACATTTTTGTTTTTGTAAAGTAATTTTTTAGACAATAAGTAACTATCATGAGATTTAGTTGAACTATAAAATTTTTCAAATATTTTTTTAAATACTATATTATATTTTTATTATTAAAAAATTGTTCAATTGAGAAAAAACCAAAAACCCAAAAAATAAAATATCTTTTCATTTTTAAATAGTATGGGATTAAATATAATTTTGTGAAACTATAAAGTATATATTACATATGTATGTATCTATGTTTACATTTACTAAGCCTACTATGCTTATTTTTCTTTTGTGATTTTCAAAAATATTAATATTTGTGAATTCTCAAATAGTTTATGAAAGTCTGTGCATAAGATAAGAGGTTTGTGACTGTTCAAAATGTGTGGTTGAAGTCTACTGACGATTTGTTAAAGCAACAATGAAATGCATATAGACATCGCTTAACCACCAGCAAATAAATTTCACTTATGTTTACATAAGTACATACATATAAAATTGGTCATTAATAAATAAAATTTCGACTTTTTGCTGTTCCAAAAATATACATACATTATCTGTTTTTAGTCTTTATTGGATATCTTTCAAAGCACAAAAAAAATTTGGAAGAAATATTCTTCTTTTTTTATTGGTAAATCAAACTAGCAAAACAAAATGAGTAAATAGTCGATATTGCTAGATTAAAGGAAGAAAAAGTTCACAAAGATTAAAATGTAGCCATATTAAACAAAAATAAAAAGGGGCTAAAGGATAATTGTAAGAAGTGTTTGATTTGCGCGTTTTTTTTTTGTTTAAGTTAAACCTATCCGAAAAGGGCTAAGTTGGCATCACTGCATCAAAAAGCTTTGTCAAAACGAACCATGAATGTGTCGTGCGAACGGCATGATTCGCAATAGTGGTTCAGAGAGCAAACAAAGTGGTTCATTTTGCCGTCTGAACATAGTACACAGAAAAAATTATTGTTGAATTTTTTTCAATTAAGTGATTGCTTAGAAAAAATAATATTTTTGATTAATATTTTAATGGAATATAAGTTTCAATTAATTGAATTAAACACCCTATCAAAAAAGTGTTATCAACAGAGCTTAATATAGAACATCATGAAATGGTAAATAATTATTACATACTAATTGTATGTAGAAATTATTATTTTTGTTTTTATGTGTGAACATCGAGCAGTTTTTTTAAGTATACCAAATTTTTTGGAAAAAATATTTCCAATTAAAATATTCAATTAATATTTTAATTGGTTTTGATACTTTTTATAGGAAAAATATATACTACTCAACTTAAGTTCTTTTTTTTTTAAGCTATTGCATACCTTTTATCGCGGGCTTCGAGCGCGGCGACCGAATCAAGAAATTCCGTAACGAAAATAAAAACCTAAGACTTAGTTTGTTTCTTAAGTCTTATGTTTTTTTAAGTATTTGAATCGACCAGTGTATATTAACCCCTATAGTATGCTATTGATTTCATTGACATACAGTATTGCCAGAACAGATTTTTACATGTAGGAAAACACAAAATGGCGTACTGACGAGCATATTTAGAGGATATCAAGTCTCAAACTTATGTTTCTTATTTCAGTTACCATAAACCTATAGTTTCAATGATAAAAATTCCTGAATAACCTATATGTATTGTAAGATAATAAAAATATTTTAAACGATATTAACTTCGCATTTATTCAATAAAAGAAAAAAAATTTGTTTTCTTATCGGTCACCACGCCCAAAAAGTGTAACTTGGATTAATATCAAAGAAAAAACTTGAATTAATATCAAAGAAAAAAATACTTAATAAATAAAAAATAGATAAGTAATTATAATTGCATAAGTTGTTAGAAAATGCTATGCAACAGCTTTAACTCGGCAGTCCCCGAGTGCCACACGTTTTTTTTATAAATTTTGACATACGTTGAAAATAAATAAAAAATTAAAATAAAAACAAGAATTCAATTAATTTTGTTCCCTTATTTCTCAACAAGCAAAACCTTATAGACCAAACATGAATGGTAAAGTTAGTAAATTGGCGGTATTCGGGGTACGATAGAAATATTATTGCTTAAGTGTTTGTATGTGCAACATATCGTTAACTTCCTTTAAAATCCAATCACAAAATAAACACACAATCCATAGAAAAGCTACGATATTTTGCATTTACACTTACGCACTATCAAACGCCAAATACGGCCATTGTGTACTGTCGGAACTTCAAAAGCAATATGATGCATCAGTTAGTTGTTTGGTACAATACACAAATGTTTCCATTTTTGGCATTTTATATGACATCACATTTTTTATATTTTTATGCTATTGAATTTTTTTAATATTTCAATTTGAAATTTATTTGCTGGAGGTCAAGCATTGTCTATATATTTCATTGGTGCTTAGTCAAATCATCAGTAGACTTTAACCACATTTTGAACAGTCACAAACCTCTTATCTTATGCACAGACTTTCAAAATGTGGTTAAAGTCTACTGATGATTTGGCTAAGCACCAATGAAATATATAGACAATGCTTGACCTCCAGCAAATAAATTTCAAATTAAAATAAACTTATGACAATATGTCGAATAATAAATTTCTTAATATTTCAATTAATATTTTAATAGCATTTTCCAAACTTTTTTATTAGCATTTTAATTCAATATTTTAAAATATTTATTTATTTATTAATATTAATATTTAATTTTTTAATCAGATCTTTAAAAATATTTCAATTAAATTTTAATTGAATCTTTAAAAAACAACTTTTAGTTAATATAATATTTTTTTAATTGAAAAAATCAAAAAAATTTCCAATTCATATGGTTGAGTTAATGCTACAATTTCCGTGATTGGTTGAAAACTAATTAATTTCCTAATTGAGTCATTGTTTTTTTTAATTGAATCTTGTGTTTACTTTTTTCTGTGTATAACAGCCTTATGTATAATAGCATGTTAACTCGGACAGCAATTATCAACATGGTTCACCATACAAATTCTTGAGAGTGAACCATTTTAATTCAGTTTGAACCTTGCTGCGAACCATGACGAAATTGTTATCATCTCTATCTTTGATAACAGATTATCGCTCGTTTATCTGATTTTGCTATCAAAACAAAATAAGTACATACGTATATACACACATGCAATTGCATGTGTAAACAAAAAACAAACCAAAAAAAATAGATATGTGATTGAGGTAATTTACACGAAAACAATTTTTAACCCGCACAATTTTAGTTATTTTCGAATTACACAAGACTAATTCATCTGGCATAAAATGTATACGTATACACAGCTTTGTGTGTGTTAGTGTTTTTCGTATTCATTTAACATTTGCTGTTTTTTAAGTTGTGTGTATATTGGTTTTGTGCTGCTGCTACCCTGCAGTCGGCGTAGCTAGCGAATGTCTAGCTATTTCGTTAACTACCAATCGTTACCACTAACTACTAGCAATGCAAAAGACTGACGATTTTAACATGGGGATGAGATTGACAGTAGTCAATTACCACCATGGGCATAGATAGCCCTTCGTCAGTGATTTTGCTAATGATTACAATTAATTTTTCATTTGATAAAACAAATAATTATTCATCCTTACCGGGCATAAAAGGCGAACATTTTTTTCTCGTGAAATATTTCCGTGAACAAAATTAAAAACTAATAACGCAAACATTGGCGATAAAAATTTAAGGGAAAGGGAACACATTTCACGTGAACTTTTATCCGCGGTAAGGGTGATTAATACATTTTTCAATTAATTGTTCTTTTTCTTTTTTATGCAACGTTTTAATTGACTTCTGCTGCTCATGTTAACTTTCTAAAAGAATAGCACTTTTTTCACTAAAAATTACACGTTCACTGACTATGAACTTCCAATTGTAACTGACGCCATCACAAAATCAAAATAATTGTGTACTTAAAATAATTTTTTTCTTGTTGATTTTATTTGGAATAAGTTTTTTCCACTCGCAAAAAAATTTCTCTGAGGTTAAAGGCATTAACATATCCATGAGTGAGAGAGTCAAACGGCGAACTCTTACATTACTTGTAGCTAGTGTAGTAGCTAGTCGATTTTTCGTTATGGAAATACCTAACGATTTGGAGTCAATTTCTACCTTTAAGACTGGAGGGTAATGCGGGGTTGCAGCTGGTTGAAAAATTATGCCAACCACAAAATTATTCTCTTCACCGAATTTGCCCACAAACTGCCAAATTATGCCAGCATAATTAAGTCCTTGTAAATCAGCACTATGAATTTAAAAAAATTTAAGATATTTTATTCTTACAGCCTGTTTGTAGAACACGACAAAGCCAACTCACGGCGAGCAGGGTGACCGATGACATTTTTCAAAAAGTGGGACAAAAAGGGGATTTTTAAAAAAAGTACCACCAAATAGGGGATTTATCAAAAAAAGGGGCAACATTAAGAAAACGAGATAACTACACTAAACTTTTTATTTTTTAATGTATTATTATGTTCAATTTACTTAACTGACATTATTTTGTTTAGTTTATTAAAAAAAACAAATATTTTACCCAATAATTATAAACCATGAGGGTAATCATGAATAAAACTCCACGAGAAATTTTTCCCGGGAATGCAGTAGCCTACGCGATCGGTCCAATTTTTAAGCACATTATCGATTGTGTGCAGCTGTATTTCACCAATGGCTTCACGAATATTATTTGACGGCACCCCACAAATAATAGTCCAACGGTGTCAAATCGCAGCTCCGAGGTGGCCAAACGACATCAGCTCTGCGGCTGATAATGCGATCTTCAAAAACAGGGCGCAAAACATCGAGTGTAGCTTCGGCTGTGTGGCACGTAGCGCCGTCCTGTTGAAACCAAATGTTGCCAATATCCTCTTCTTAAATTTTTGTGAACAAAAATTCGTTCAACATGGCCCGATAACGATCGCCATTGACTGTAACGGCCACTCCTTGCTCATTTTCGCAAAAAAGTTGCCCAATATTGCCCAAAAATGCGACAATTTTGCTTGTTTACATACCCGCCAAGATCAAAATGAGCTTCATCTGAAAAGATGATTTTTTTTGGAAAAATAAAAAAAAATAATGTCGCAATATTTCCAGGGTTGTTCAAGCGTATACACAACCATATTCGTTCAGCGGAAGGATAAAACTAATTATCTGTCAAATCAGACATGAGCTAAGTGTTACCATTCACGAAATAAGCACTAGTTGAAAAAAAAACGTTAGATGGCGGACCCTTTATATATAAGAAGATATTTCAGAGATTTAAACAGTCTTAAGTGTCAACGTAATGTTTAATTATTTTAATACAATTGATTCTTTCATGCCATTTTCTGATGGTTTGGTACCGGAAATAACTGAATCTTGAAACAACTTCACAACCCCAAGTATTTTGCATTTTAAACTTTTTTGTTATGATTTTGAACTATTTTTTAATTTTTTGTATAAACATATATATAGTATTTCTCCACACAGTTTTTAATAAAAGTTTTCTTTTAATAACAATTATACAATTGTATGTATACATTTGTCAACGGTATATTTAAAGGTGTCTTTACATGGTAATATTGGGTGTTTTTTATTGAGGTATAGAACTTTAAGTTGGCATCACTTTTTTAACTGGCGGCCATTTTGTCAGCTGTCAAGTGATTAATATTTAGTTTGGTTTGCCATTTCATCATGAACAGGTTGACAAAAGAACAACGCTTGCAAATCGTGCAAATTTATTTCGAAAATAATGGTTCAGTTCGCGAAGTTTACCGCAAGCTCCGTCCATTTTATGGTCGACATAATCGTCCATCAGAGCAATTAATTCGGTTAACCATGGATCGTTTTCGAACTACGTTTACTCTATGTGATAATACGCATCCGCAGAGACGTCGAACAGTGCGCACCGAAGAAACAATTGCCGCTGTAGAGCAAAGTGTTGAAGAGGACCCGAATGAATCGATTCGCCACCGTGCACAGCAATTGGAGCTTTGTCCATCAACTTTATGGAAGATTTTGCGCAAAGATCTTGGCTTGCGACCTTACAAGATCCAGCTTGTGCAAGAATTAAAGCCGCGAGATCATGCAATGCGTCGTGATTTTGGTGTATGGGCCGAAAATGAGATTGATCTCGATGCTGATTTTCATCGCAAAATTTTGTTCAGTGATGAGGCTCATTTTTGGTTGAATGGCTACGTCAACAAGCAAAATTGCCGCATTTGGAGTGAAGAGAATCCACATGAGACCCTTGAGACGCCATTACATCCACAAAAACTGACTGTTTGGTGTGCTCTATGGTCTGGTGGAGTCATTGGGCCATACTTCTTCCGAAATAATGCTGGAGAGTCAGTTACCGTTAATGGAGACCGGTATAGAGCCATGATAACCGACTATTTTGTTCCCGAATTGGATGGCATGAATGTGGATGAGTTGTGGTTCCAACAAGACGGCGCTACATGCCACACAGCGCACGTCACAATCGATTTATTGAAGGAAACATTCGATGAGCGCATAATTTCGCCACCAAGATCGTGTGATTTGACACCATTGGATTATTTTCTTTGGGGATATGTGAAGTCGCTCGTCTACGCCAACAAACCAGAAACGTTAGGGGACTTGGAAGCCAACATTCGTGGCTTTATTGCCAACATACGGCCCCATATGCTCGAAAAAGTGGTTGAAAATTGGACCTGTAGAATTGGCTTTATTCGAGCCAGCCGCGGCGGCCACATGCCCGAAATCATATTTATACGTTAATGGCATAAAATTATCCTTCCAATAAAGCCAAATTGATGGACGATTTTCTTGTGTTTTATTTCAATTCGAAGTTCTATACTTCTAAAAAAACACCCGTTACAATGTATTACGACATGTCAAAAAACGCGGTAGATTATACAAAATCTTATTATGTAAAAGCAAAATGTATCGAGCAGTAGAGAATACGGATAGAAAATTTTACAAGCGGTCGGTAAATGTTTATTTTCTAAACGATTTTATAAACTTAAGTATTCTCATCACACCAGAGGTGTATTTGAAGGTGTTGACACTTTTACAAAAACAACCAAAATCAACTCAGGAAATTTTCATGTTGTTATTGTAAATATTTTACGACTGTAACCATCAGCACTTAACTGGTACAGCAAAACCAAACAAACAATAAATAAACTTAAAAAAAAATTATATTTTGTAGTAAAATTAAATTGAAATTATAAAATGTTTTCTCCAATATTTAGTTTCATTAGTAACATCTTTCTTTTTTGCAATTTTGCAATTTTTGTTACTAACTTAGCAGTTTAATATATTTGTTTGCATTTTACTTTATTTTATTTATAGTATCAGTGTAAAGATGAAAAATACCTACAACAGACTCTTGTTCTCTTTTTTTTAAACACGGAGAGAATTTCATAATATTTTGATTCTACAAAGTCGTAATACTTTTTATTACCATGTGAAGACACCTTAACATATAAAATGTTAATAAAATTTACATTTTCTACTTTTTTGATATTTAAATATTCCTTTTTACAATTTAACAAAAAAGGGGCAAATATCTCAAAAATTAGAGATTCAGCTCATAAAAAAAGGGGGACAAAAAGTCGCAAGGCTGTCAAAAAAGTGGCAATTTGCCACTTTAGTCGGTTAAACGGTCACGCTGACGGCGGGCGACCCAATTGATGGAAGAATACGTAATGCAAAGCGTTTGTATAATAGAGTTGTGATTATCAGCTCTTTTGACTGACCTCTCTTTTCAGCTCAGCTCAGCTCACTTTACTGAAGTATTTCATTCAGTTGGCTCAGTACATGGTAAAATTATACAAGGAACTTGCACGACTACAAAAAAATTACAACACCAAAAAACACACGCATTTTGTTGGTAGAAACAAACGAATAATTGTCAGAAACACATGTCTTTTGTTTTTAAAAATAACAATCACAGGGTAACTAAAGTACAATTGCAGACGCGGCAATCATGCATGATTATAGTCATTCAGTATTTCCAATATGTGTGTAACACACAGTGTATAATTTCTACTCTCATGTGTAGGCCAAGTAATGAGATTCATGTATAATCTGTATGTAATTATACTTTGGGTTCTATTTTTATTTATTTTTGTTTTAATTTTAACCTACACCAAAGATGTGCAGTGTAATTTTCTTCAATGTGTAATTGGAGACACAGGTATGTGCAAATTCATTGGCAATACTGTAATCATTTTATTCACACACACACTAGCATTTTTGCAGCCTGTAAAGAAAGTTTGACAACTTTTTGCATTGTATACATTAACAGGCTGGTCTTGTGCATGTACCTTGTATAATTTTATTATGGCTCAGTAGCTCATTTGTAGTGAAACATTTTGTCAAGCATAAAGAAAGAGCGAAAACAGAACCCTCTAGTCAGCCTAGAACCATATGTAACTATGGCAAATGTCGATAACTTTTCTTTTATGAGAGAATAGATATGTTACAGACAACAGTTCTAGTGTATTTCTGGTGACATTGTCAATGAACGCGTCAATAGTTTTTCTTTTTTATTATGCTGGGCAATAGTGTTAAAAAAATACATTTGTATGTATGTGCTTACGTTTGTTGCCCGAACCCTTATAAAATTGTAGACGTAGGGCACTTAAATGTACTAATGAGTCTTTAGTTCAAATGTCTCCATATGGTAGTAAAATAATAGTGCTAAAGTCTACTGGTAGATTTTCAATGACAACCTTAGTTATATGTCCATACGGAATTACATGGGATGGGGTACACCTCGTCAGTAGTACTATTGACAATGTCACTAGTAAATCACTACCATTTTACTATTGACATCGAACGAGGAAATATCGATATTGTGGACTAGAGCCCCTAAAATTGACTAGTGAATCTCTGGTGCCAATGTCTCCATGTGGTTCCAAAAGAACTACTTAGTCAGTAGTGCTACAGCCTAGTGGCGGATTTTCAATGATAACCCTATGTTAAATGTGAATAGATGATTACATTGGCTGGGGTACACCTGGTCAGTAGTAATACTGACAATGTCACTAGTAAATCACTAAAATTTTGCAATTCGCAGTTCCTGCAGGGAAGCATAAAAGGTGACAGATTTATGGAGTTTGTGTGTGTGTGGTCATACATTACGAAACAAGATAGATGAAGTATAAAAAATATATTAAATTAAAATAGCTTAACCCTTTCAGTATATTGTATCCATATGGATACATGCATTTTTAAAATTGTTTTGTAAAACCCATATCATTAACTTGAACTCTTATTGAGTACATTACCTGAAGGTCTTTTCTTTTGTTTAAAGAAAATTTTGTTTCGCTTGGTTTTGTTTTTAAAAAAAATTTATACGTTTTTAAAAACCTCATTTATTTTTTTATCAAAAAGTGGGCTTAAGATTCCACTAATTTTTTACTCTAGTTTTATGTCATAAATACACAGAAAACCCTTTTCCTCAGCATTTTGCATTAATTTTTTTTATTAAAATAATTGTTAAAGTTGTGGGATTTTTTTCAAAACTGATGTATCCATATGGATACAAATTTTAGTTGTGGATATATTTTTACGTGAACTTTGTATAGAAAAGTAGAACAGTGTTTTTTATGTTTTTATGCTTGATTTGTACAGAATAAGTAGCATAATAGACGATTTTAGAAAAAAAGGATATAAAAGTTATATTAAAGCCATATACGCCAAAAAAAAACATAAAATGGTTACAACTTTGAAGTCTGCCAGAGCAGAGGAATAGTTCTAACTGCTTTCCGAGCTTTTGCTAGATATTTATACAACTTTCAAGAACTATTCCTGAGCAAAACAACCACACGTTATTTTAAAAATTACTTTACAACTTTGAGTTGCAAAAAGGGATCGGATCACAGGAAGAGTTAAAGGAAATATATTTGTTAAAATTTACCTAAAGTTGGAAAATTAATTCAAAAAAGAAGGTCATGGAAACTTCGACTACTGCATAAAAAGGTCAGACTACAGTCCAACTAGTTTCTACTATACAGGGTCATAAACCAATGAATGTATTGGATAGATTTTGCGGTGAACAGAAGAAAAATTTAGATATTTCGCATCCAAACATAGTTGCACTATTGAAAAAGTCGACAAACTGGATTTTGTTCTATCATTGTATAGAATTTCCATAATATCTAGAAAGTGTGTTTTAAAAATGTTTGATAATTTTATTTATTTTATTGTAATTTGTGGCTAGAATATAAGTTGAACTAACAATAACCACAAATTCATGGACTTGCTGGATTTTCGTAATAAGGTAGTCAATGGACGGTTTTATATACTCCATTACGATTTGACCGAAATCGACATTGGCCGGAAAATTAAGCAGATTCAAACTTGGAGGATGCAAGGGACAAATGCGGCTCAAATGTGATGTGCTAGTAACGGAAACTAACGGAAACTGTTTTAAGGAATATTATTATAAAGAAATTATTGGTTTTTCATTTATAAAATCTATATAGCAAATTACATGATTCAATATCAAATGGAGTTTAATTTGGCATCTGAATTATATAATTTTATATTTTCTCTTAATTTTTTTAGATTATTACTGCCTTATTCATAAAAAGTAATTTTTTATGAACAAGGGCCTTAATAATTAATTATATTTTACAGAACTTTTCTTTTATGTAAGTAAAAAAGTTGAAAAACTAATATAAATTTAAATATAAACGAACATAAAATCAAAGCATTTTTCTATACCATTAAGTAAATTTGTATCCATATGGACACATTCCAAAAAGCAGCTTTGAAGTTGAAAATTTGTAAAACAAATTATTGATTATTGTTTCCAAGCCCAATAGTAGTAATAATCCAAAAAATTTAATTTTTTGGGCCATTCAGTTAAAAATTGTAGCAAAAGGGTTAATGAGCCGAATTTGTTTATAGAAATATTAAAATTATTTAGTATTTCAGATATTTTAATATTATCACATTATATCAATTATTTTTTGGATGTACTTCTGCAAACAAAAAAAATTGCTAAAAAAAGCAAACGCTTGCATTATGTCGTTTTAGAAACAAACCTATAACCAATTTAAATTACATACATGCGTTTGATTAAAGGTTTGTGTATAAAACGAGCTACTGAAAGAGTTTGATAGAAGTCTACATGTAATTTAAATGGGTTTGATTACAGATTTGTGTCTAAGACGAGCTACTGAAAGAGTTCGATACAAATCTAGAAACCACTCAGTACTGAGCTGAAAACGCTCAATGAATTGAATCGTTCAATTGAATTAGTTGGTTCATGAGCTCCACAGCTCTATTGGATAACGCGACTTGACTTTGTCGTGCAGCTTGTAGTATGTTTCCACCGACTTTAAATCAAGTAGGTTTAAGTAAATCACTTTAAAGGGTTTCCACGGAGCTTCTGAGTGATTTGTTGTTCGAATTTTCGTATTGAATTTATCCACGTGCTTTATAAGGTGGGCGCAGCAGCTGTAATGTAAATTTTATTCACATGTAATTGGCATTTCAAATTAATTAAATATTCTTTAAGGTGTCTTTACATGGTAATACAATGTATTACGACATGTCAAAAAATGCTGTATTATACAAAATCTTATCATGTAAAGAAATTTATTATTCGACATATTGTCATAAGTTTATTTTAATTTGAAATTTATTTGCTGGAGGTCAAGCATTGTCTATATATTTCATTAGTGCTTAGCCAAATCATCAGTAGACTTTAACCACATTTTGAACAGTCACAAACCTATTATCTTATGCACAGACTTTCAAAAACTATTTGAGAATTCACAAATAATAATCACAAATAATAATATTTCTGAAAATCACAAGCGAAACACAAGCAATAGGCATAGAAACTATAACAAAATCCCAGCAAATAATTTATATTCGATATGAATCTATTTTATTTTTCTACACCTTTATACAATTAGAAATCCATTGGATAACAATAAAAGTATTTATAAGGCAAAATGAAAAATAAAATCTAAATTTAACATTTAAGAAATTTATTATTCGACATATTGTCATAAGTTTATTTTAATTTGAAATTTATTTGCTGGAGGTCAAGCATTGTCTATATATTTCATTAGTGCTTAGCCAAATCATCAGTAGACTTTAACCACATTTTGAACAGTCACAAACCTATTATCTTATGCACAGACTTTCAAAAACTATTTGAGAATTCACAAATAATAATCACAAATAATAATATTTCTGAAAATCACAAGCGAAACACAAGCAATAGGCATAGAAACTATAACAAAATCCCAGCAAATAATTTATATTCGATATGAATCTATTTTATTTTTCTACACCTTTATACAATTAGAAATCCATTGGATAACAATAAAAGTATTTATAAGGCAAAATGAAAAATAAAATCTAAATTTAACATTTAAGAAATTTATTATTCGACATATTGTCATAAGTTTATTTTAATTTGAAATTTATTTGCTGGAGGTCAAGCATTGTCTATATATTTCATTAGTGCTTAGCCAAATCATCAGTAGACTTTAACCACATTTTGAACAGTCACAAACCTATTATCTTATGCACAGACTTTCAAAAACTATTTGAGAATTCACAAATAATAATCACAAATAATAATATTTCTGAAAATCACAAGCGAAACACAAGCAATAGGCATAGAAACTATAACAAAATCCCAGCAAATAATTTATATTCGATATGAATCTATTTTATTTTTCTACACCTTTATACAATTAGAAATCCATTGGATAACAATAAAAGTATTTATAAGGCAAAATGAAAAATAAAATCTAAATTTAACATTTAAGAAATTTATTATTCGACATATTGTCATAAGTTTATTTTAATTTGAAATTTATTTGCTGGAGGTCAAGCATTGTCTATATATTTCATTAGTGCTTAGCCAAATCATCAGTAGACTTTAACCACATTTTGAACAGTCACATAAGATAATAGGTTTGTGACTGTTCAAAATGTGGTTAAAGTCTACTGATGATTTGGCTAAGCACTAATGAAATATATAGACAATGCTTGACCTCCAGCAAATAAATTTCAAATTAAAATAAACTTATGACAATATGTCGAATAATAAATTTCTTAAATGTTAAATTTAGATTTTATTTTTCATTTTGCCTTATAAATACTTTTATTGTTATCCAATGGATTTCTAATTGTATAAAGGTGTAGAAAAATAAAATAGATTCATATCGAATATAAATTATTTGCTGGGATTTTGTTATAGTTTCTATGCCTATTGCTTGTGTTTCGCTTGTGATTTTCAGAAATATTATTATTTGTGATTATTATTTGTGAATTCTCAAATAGTTTTTGAAAGTCTGTGCATAAGATAATAGGTTTGTGACTGTTCAAAATGTGGTTAAAGTCTACTGATGATTTGGCTAAGCACTAATGAAATATATAGACAATGCTTGACCTCCAGCAAATAAATTTCAAATTAAAATAAACTTATGACAATATGTCGAATAATAAATTTCTTAAATGTTAAATTTAGATTTTATTTTTCATTTTGCCTTATAAATACTTTTATTGTTATCCAATGGATTTCTAATTGTATAAAGGTGTAGAAAAATAAAATAGATTCATATCGAATATAAATTATTTGCTGGGATTTTGTTATAGTTTCTATGCCTATTGCTTGTGTTTCGCTTGTGATTTTCAGAAATATTATTATTTGTGATTATTATTTGTGAATTCTCAAATAGTTTTTGAAAGTCTGTGCATAAGATAATAGGTTTGTGACTGTTCAAAATGTGGTTAAAGTCTACTGATGATTTGGCTAAGCACTAATGAAATATATAGACAATGCTTGACCTCCAGCAAATAAATTTCAAATTATCATGTAAAGGCAAAATGTATCGAGTAGGAGAGAATACGGATAGAAAATTTGACAAGCGGTCGGTAAATGTTTATTTGCTAAACGATTTTAGAAACTTAAGTATTCTCATCACACCAGAGGTGTATTTCAAAGTAAACATTGGCAGCACTAATGGTATCTATTGAAGGTGTTGACACTTTTACAAAAACAACCAAAATCAACGTAGGAAATATTTTAAGAGTACAACCATCAGCTACTTAACTGGTACAGCAAAACCAAACAAACAATAAATAAACTTAAAAAAAATATTACAGTTTGTAGTAAAATTGCATTGAAATTATGAAATGTTTTCTCCAATATTTAGTTTTATTAGTACACATCTTTTTTTTTGCAATTTTCCAATTTTTGTTATTACCTTTACAGTTTAATATAGTTGCTTGCATTTTACTTACGAGTATAGTATCAGTGTAAAAATTAAAAATACCTACAACAGAATCTTGTTCTCGTTTTTTTAAACACGGAGAGAATTTCATAATATTTTGATTCTACAAAGTCGTAATACTTTGTATTACCATGTAAAGACACCTTTATTACCAGCCTAACTACTAGCAATGCACACGACTGACGACTTTAATATGGGCATGACATAGATATACATATGTATGTATGTATGTACATCAAAAAGATTTATCAAAAAACAGCATGATTCGCAATCATGGTTTAGAGAGCGAACCAAGTCGCTCATGTTAAACATAGCATAAGAAAAAAACTGGCATGAAGTTAGCATAAGTGACGACATTGAACTAGGTGCAACGAGTTCCTCCATGCAATTTGACGTTCAAAATTGGCGCATGGTGTATTTTAACCTACTATTAAATCCTAGCGAGATTTTTAATGTAAAATTGTATATCAAAACTCGTTAAGATCATATTTAATTTTGTCACTTATGCTTACTCCTTGCCAGTTTTTTTCTTATACATAAAACCGTAAATAATTTCTTAAGCAATCAACATTAATCTATTCAAAAATTAAAACCAGATCACTTAATGGAATATTACCAAATTTACATTATTAAATTTCTTATGAAATTTGTTGCTCGAAAGAGTGATATGAATCTCGAAGCATTTTTATTATCTGAATGGTAGTTATTCACTATTGTTCATAATAAAAAAAAATACAATACCGGTCTGTTGCAGTTATCAAATGAGCTTTCAAAAGACAATAATAATTCATTAGATTAGGGTGTATGTATAATTTCACATGATTACGTAAAATAGTAAAAAGCAGACTTAATCGTAATTAGTCTCATGTCTTAAAATCAACCCCATTGCCAAATGAAGTGTGAGCTTAACGATTTCAGTTTCTTTCTTCAAAGGCATATTTATAGTCCAAGGGGTTAGATAACAAATTATTTTAATTTTCATGCGAAATTAAAACCTTTATTAGTTCGTTTAAGCTGACACACTCAAATAAATACATATGTATAAACAGCCGTATGTATCACGGAAAATTGACATGAAATTACCATAAACTCTTGCTAGTATTTTGACTCATGCACAATTTAGATTTTTGCAAACATATTAATTTAATGATGACGTTTAAGTGAATTTAAAGTTTCTTCTTCATTAGGTGAAAGTGAAATAATCGATTTATTATAATTTCTGCACACAATTGATGCGGCAATATCCAAATTTTTAACTTTTTCGTTTAAAAACTTTAAACGTTTATTTAGTTTTTATTATGAAATGTTTAAACTCCAACTTGTACAAAATTTTTGATGTACAGATTTGTTTGAGAATAATTTTATAACAGCGAAACCACTTTTAGTGTTTTCTTTTCTACCGCTTTCATAGAAGTTGCATGTATAAAACATCTTTATTTTCCTGTGTCAACTCTATTTTACATACGACGAGAACAGAACACATGTTACGAAATAATGTTTTAGCAGTTGGCAGATTAGGGTTAACTGTCAAACGAATTGTCATACTGCCCTCACTTTTTGCCATTTAAGATACTCTGACAAATCGTCATGACAGATTGACGCTCGAACAACGCTATCAAATTATCTAGTTTTACTGTGAAAATCACTCATCAATTCGCGAAACGTATATACGATATTTTATCGCAAGATTGATTTCAGCGATAAGGCTCTTTTTTAATAAATAATACTGCCGCAATACACAACCGACACTACATCCAGAAAAACGCACCGTTAAAAAACGAGCCGGAGATCGCTACCGCACCATGGTCAATGATTTTTTTTAATCTGGATGATACTGATCCGGGCGAGATGTGGTTTCAAAATGATGGCGCCACTTGGCATTGATTTATTGAAATCAAATGTGGCGATAAATTGGTTTCGATAAATTCATCTGTCAATTACCATCCAAAGTAGTGCGACAACTCTTCGAATATTTCCTGTGGGGCCACGTAAAGTCACGCACTTTTGCTGATAAATCTAAATAACATATATAAGTCAGTTATTTGTGATATACGAAAAAGTGGCCAACATTGGACTCTACAATTCGCTTCGTTACATAGTGTCCACACGTGACGATCTTATATCATAACTCGTAATATAACGCCGGCAGAGCAACTGTCATTTTTTCAATAATATCAACACAGGGGGTAGACGTTGATGATTTTATATCATGATGAATCAAACAAATATTTGCAAAATACTTGCCAAAAATATCTAATTTACGTGTTGTTTTAGTTTTTGGTAACAAATAATTTTTTGTCGCCTTTTTAAACGAAAATTGTTTAATAAATAAACTTTAAATGCACAGTGACACATAAAATGACATTTGATATCAAGTTGAATTGATCAGGCCGTGAGTTCTGATGATATATCATAACGCTGACATACATAATTAGGGAGTTCACAATAGCATTTTAAAATGTGTCTTAATATTGTAACGTTACAACTTTAATACTTTAATATGGTCTGGCAAGTTTGTTGCTTTTGTTTGTGTGTAAATCAAATTTATTACCAGGTGGCAATTTTAAAAATATAAAAAGCATGTCATTTTCTATATGGCAATATGGTAATGTTAAACTAAACATTTTAAAACTGTCAGCGCAGCTGTAGTTGGTGAAAAATATTTGTATTTTTCGCAGAAAAAAAGTTATTTTGAAACATTTAGCCAACAATAATTTCTAATTTAAAAAATTTTGTTATTTTAATACGTACGGAAGAAAATAATTCAGTCTCTCATAAGCATTCGTACAAACATGCATTTTATTCTCCCTCTCTCATATTATAAACTAATATGTAAATAATATAAAGATGTATGTGTGTTTGCCTGACTTTAATATACACAGTATGTGCATTTATATCGTTGCCTGCTCACAATAAAAAATTAAGATGGCTCAATGTTGCCACAGTAAAATTTTAATATACTCATTGTGAATTCCCTAAATATTAATAAATTCAGTCTATACGTGATGAATTTTCATCATGATATCAATTTTCATCATGATATAAATTCATCAGGTGTGGACACTATGTCAAGAACATCCGCTGTTGCCGTATGCCCCGAAATCATTTTTAATTGTTAGTGCCATGTATTGAACTTTCGAATATAAAAAATTTTCGAATCCAAATAAATTTTTTTATTTTATTTTTACAATTTATAGTTCTATTGGTCTCATAAACATACATACTCGTACATATATTTCTTAAAACGATTTATTACACCGAATTCACTTGCATTTTATATCGCTGACAATCTAACATTAGCAATAATATGTTTTCCTAATTTTTTTTTTTCTAATTATTCAGTTACTCCACCTGTTTTCTTAATATTATTTTTTAAAACAATAGAAAATATATATGTACAGAGCCGGACAAAAATATTCACACGGCACCCACTTTTAATTTCGACCTCTTATATACATATTTTGAATAACAAGACAGCCAGATTAGTTTTTAAGAAAAATATTTGTTTCTATGTTATATAAATATGAGAAAAACTAGAATTTAGAATGCTGCTTAAGCGAAATAAAACAAATTTTCTATAGAAAATATATATATTCTAGGCACAAAAGTGGACAAAAAAGTAATAACATAGCGTTTTATATTATCTTATGAAATCAAATTTACAACAAATTAAAATTCTGTAGGGGCACTTTTTCTTCTTTACAACCTATTCTAACCTTCTTGAAATGGAATGACCAGTTTTTTGTTACACCAATTCCAATAACATTCAATATTTCTTCAGAAATTCTTTGCGTTATGATTTACGGGGGATATGATGCTTTTCCACTCCTCTATCGAATTCATACGAAAGATTTTTAATCGGGTTCACGTCCGGTGATTGTGGTGGAAATGGTAGAATTGTAGAAGGAGACCTTATGAATAATCGACAATCGAACGCAGGTGGCTGAGTTTTCGGGTCGTTCTCTTGTTAAAAATGGAAATTATTCCTAAGAATTAGATTGACGATGCTGCCCAACAGACTTGTTTTTTAGTACAGTCAAATAAACCATTGTTTCAACTGCACCGCCGATGAAAATTAAATTCCTCATACCTGCTGCAGCCAGACACCCCTCCCATTATCATAGTGCTTGATGGTACTTACAATATTTTTCTACTATAATTCGGTATTTGGCTTTCTTCAAGCCTTCTTCTTAAAGTTTTTCAGCGGATTATATTTTTAATCTATTCTGGATACTCTATTGTCAATATAATAGACATAATTTTTAATAATTTTTTTGTTTTTCTTGTAATCAGAAGTTCTTCTTTTGACGTAACCTTTCGAGTTCGAACAGTACAATGGGAAGTTGAGGAGCTTGAAAAGTTCTTAAATGTTTTTATGATGCTGGCTATATAAAATTACCTTCTTTTCACTTTTTTCTAAAGTCCACATATAATCATTTCTGTCATTATCTTCAGTTTAAGGAGTTTTTCAAATCTGAGTCCATTAAAAAAATTTTTTAAGATAAACTTCGCACAAAATGTTTTATAACGACACTTTCCCATATTATACGATAAAAACATTGTCATACACAAAAAAATGGATTTTTGTGTATTCAGCACTAATATCATTTGTGAGAATACTTTAAAATTCCACTTAAAATTGTACTTTTATTTATAAATTAATAAATTTTTTATAATGTAATATAGGAATGACTATATTATCTCTGTATTTGAATAAGTAGTAAGTTCACAAACAAACAAATATTAACGTTCAAAATTAAAGTGAGGTGCTGATGTTACTTATGTTTACAAAAAAATTGTGTAAATGTACGTATAAAATAGCAAATAATAATTTGTTTGTTATTGTCATTATTTTCTTCTATCAATGTTTTTTATGCACTATTTGTCAATTTATTGTTTTTTATTAGGAAACATTTGTAAGTGTGGCAACCTCAAGCATTTCATTTTCAAATAGTGCGTTAATCGTGAATAGTTTTCTGAATTACTAAGTTGCAACAAAAACAACAATATGACAACAATTTACAGTTTGATTTGCAAATAAGTCGTGCGTATAAACGTAGTGACTGACTGATGTATCATCACACAGCCCAAACGACTATAGCTAGAGAGCTGAAATTTGATGTGTAGGTTCCCCGTCCGATGTATACATACCCACTTGCAGAAACTTGCTTCAAATAAAGCAAGTTTGTACTATTAAAGAATAAAAGTGGCTCTGACAAACCTGCTGATATCGCTGCTGATTTTTGTATGGAGAGTTCCCGCTTTGGAGTACTACACTTTTGCTCACAAAAGCGCATTTTTTAATCTAATAAAACATGCAAACATAGCAGTTAAATGTCAATTTTTATAAATTTTTGTTTGGAAAAATTACTTTTAAATATGAATTGATATATAAATAAGTTGGTGAAATAGGCTCTAATTAATTTTCTGTTGTTCATTTACAGGTACTTGCCAAGGCGCATTTATTAGGTGGCAGCACTACACCAGATGACTAATGTCATTATACCAAGCCAAATGTAAAATTTTTATTGTGCAGGTATAAGCCTAAAATATGCTATTATTTGTGTTATCCTCAAACACCTAATGAATAGTCAGTTTTGTATGGTGTTTGACATTTCCCATAAGAAACATACACTCTGACGATGCAACCCTTTTTTGAAAAGTAAAATGGTAAATTATACTAACAAAGTACAAGTGGTTATTGCTGTTGTAATATTTGTTGTAGTAATGAGGGTACCTGATTGATGTGCCTTGGTACCTGCATTAGCTAAAATTCTCATCAGGTGTGTTTTGTATGTATTCACGTGTCTGCGTTTGGGTGTACAATATACATTTGACAACCTAGATGAGAAACATCTTTCAATGCATACATATGTATATCGTCGGGTTTCTTCTTAAACCACGTAAGCGTCAACAACTCATTTTTCAGGAAACGAAACAAACTTAATAACTTTTTAAATATGAGTTTAAAACGATTTTTTCTTTCACAAAACATGGATTTGGGACTCTGTGAAGGGTGAAACATTTTTGAAATTTTTTTTTACTTACAAGTAGTGTTGTCATTCGAAAAAAAATTATTCGAATATTCGAACAACTTTTTTTCATTTTTGTTCGAATGAACAAAAATTTTAAATTTAGAATAAAAAATTATTCGAATCATTTTTGTAGAATATTCGAACAATTTCCTCAATCTCTTTGTATAAAAAGTATTTTACATTTCATAACCTTTTAGTTTATTAAAAATATGATGTTAAGTAATCAAATTACTTCAAAAAATTACTCGTGTAAGCATGTTTGTATATGTTCGCTACACGCATCTTTTGTTTTCCTGCTTTGAAAAGATAATGCCTCCTTAAAATACCAACCGAAATAACGCGGCGTCAGCGCTTTGCGATTGGAAAATCCAATTTTGACAGCGCGTAAAGAAGTGAAGTTGGCTGCAAAAGTACTGTTGTTTTTGTTAAGTAATGTAAATTTAGCTACTTTCACGTCAATTTATTGTTTTAATTTTTATATCTTATTTCTATTTAGAGTTTTTAATTAATCAAAGTGAGTGAACATTACTGTTTCTGGCGCAACGTTAACGCTTTAATTTAGGTTACTCATTCCAGCGTAAAAGCTAAGTGCTAAATTACGTTGGGCTTGCGTCGTAATTTAGGTTGGTCTGTAATTGAATCAGAAGGTGTCTTACAATTCCTGGTTAAGAGTTTAAAAAATAACTGCTTTTCTACAGATCTAATAAAAAACCAAGGCTCGGTTGGTTATTTTTATAAATAAATAAATAATATTATTCCTAAGCTTTCCAATAATAACTTTTTAAATTTTTCTTGTATAATGAATTATTTTTTGTTTGTTAATAAAAAATTAAACTCATATTAAAACTTCTTAAACTTTTTTGAAATTATTCGAATAAATTTTTTTGTTCTTTGTTCGTTCGAATATTCGAACAAAATTTCAAAATTATTCGTCCGTTCGAACAAGAAAAAAATCATGAACTTTCATTCGAACAAATATAAAACACGAATAATTAACAACACTACTTACAAGTAACTGTGGTCAAACAGCAATTTGCAAAACTGTGTCGCTTACGAGGTTTTTCTAACAATAATAAACATAAGATTCAGTGTGCAAATTGGCATTTATTCTTATACAGTAGTTTTGACTTAACTGCCACTCTTTTAACTGCCAATTTGAGATAACTGCCAAAAACCACAAAATTTTACTCATTTCTTCAATTTCGTATGAAATTTAATTGTTTAAGTGCCAATTTCATACGTGCCAATTTAAGTTAGCTGCCACAAATATTTGGAATTATTATCCCATATTCATTGATAATTTTTCATTTAACAGCCACAAAATTTTTTTGCAACTGTTGCTAACGAAAACTATATATGTAGTTTGTTTTTGCTAGAATCCTCGCAGCCTTTCTATAATTCTCTCATTCTCTTTATAACTCTCTCTTGGTTTAAAAAAAAACTATGTATGTATGTGAGTTCCTAGTAAAAATTAAAACAATAATTCAGACGAAAGGGTGCTTTTGTTTGTTTTCTTCTGAAATAATTTGTTCCTTTTATTTTATATTATTTTTCCTGAAGTACCTTTATATTGTTTTGTTAATAAATAATAAATGAAAAGAATATTTTTATGTTTTTTTTAAGTTTTGGTTGTAAAAATAGGGAATTGTGTGAATCGCACTTATGGGCCACTTCTGTGGCAGGTAAACGAATCAGATAACTGCCAATTTTTGGCAGTTAAAAAATTTAACTTAAGTGCCATTTTGACTTACCTGCCACAAAATGCGTGCAAAACACGGTGTGGCAGTTAAGTCAAAACTACTGTATATAAGAAAAATTTATATATATAATGTAAACAAAGAAATTTATTGCTATTTATTTCACTCTTGAGCTCACTTAAAAAATTCAAACTTTTTTGCCTCATGACGATTCTCGAACCGACTCGAGAATTTGAAGAAAAATAGTTTTCGTACTACAAACTCTCGAGTCGATTCTATAACTGCAATAAGATCCATTGTGACGCAGAAAATATATAACAAGTAAACCAAAGGTAATGCAAAAATTATATTGGTAAATAAAAAAGTGCATGTAAAAGGAAAAATCACTGCAGATAGTGGAACAGCGTCTATGCCTGAAGATGGGTTAAATGTTGGTAATGGTCCGAGCATCAGCGAAGCGGCGGCAGCTATAATGCCTGTAGCCACTGAGGTTGTTCTCTGGACTACGGTAAGATTGTGTAAGCAGACACCTCCGACCCCTACGGAGATGCATGGTGCCCTTTCCACACTTATCGTCTCGTCCTCCCAGAAGCCGATTTCAGTGGATGAAGAAGCCATACTGCTTGAGAAGCAATGAGTAATCCTCGAGAAAGCAGAGGAGGATAAGTGCCAAAATTGCTCAGGTGAACATACACCACTCTAAGGCTACTTCGGCAGTAATAGCGCTAATGTTCACCAGGGAACACCTGGCTGGGAATGGCAATTATTCAGGAACCATTGACGCGCCAGGATAAAATCAAAGGAATATACCGCAGAAACAGTAAGGTAATATACGATCTTAGAGTAGATCATCCAAGATCACGTATTCTGATAAGGAAGAATACTAACTATCTTCTACTTTCAGAGCTTATGTCACGAGATCTGGTGCCGATAATCGTAAGATTGCGCATAGGCGGCACTCATCGGAGCATAGTGGTAGTGTCAGTCTACATGGCAACATCAACAACAGAGGTGAGTGTCTTTTAGAGTTCCTATGTAGTAATAGTTTTCAATATAGGGGACACCCCCACTTTTGTAGGGCAAGGGAGGAGATTCTGGATTTGACGATAGGTAGCGCCTATTTGGCGAGTGTAATTAGGAACTGGAGGGTTTCGGACGAACCATCAATGTCGGTTCATAGAATGATAAGATTCAATATAAATTAGAATGCTGAACCGTCACTTCCATCCAGAAATCCGAAAAAGACTGACTGGCACCTGTATAGGGAACACCTAAGGGTCAAAACCTGGAGGAAAGTGTTAACAGAGAACCAAAGCACCGCTTAGAGCTAGAGTATTTATTAGACAAGGTAAACGGAGCAATCATTGGAGCATATGAATCTAGCTGCCCCCTTACCCCATCTAATGGAAATAAAGAGGCAGAATGGTGGAGTAGAGAGCTGTCAGACCTCCGGAGAAAAACGCTCAAGCTGTTTGATAAGGCGAAGCGTACTGGAGACTGGGGAACCTATACCAAAAGTCCAACGGTATACAACGCCGCAATTCGGAGGGTGAAGAGAAATGACTAGGAGCTTTTGTTAGAAGATGTCAACCACCCCGGCAGCGTGCAGATTACATGAAACCATGGCCAAAGCCCATGTGGATTCATCTATAACACTAAAAAAGGCGGATGGGACCTACACCAGGAATGAAAGGCGCTGCTGCTTCTCTCGACTCATTTCGCGAGAAGTATAGAGCGGCTGACACCATAACCATCTGCGGAACTTAGAGAGAACAAAGAATCCTGGAACGTTGCGCGGAAACAATGCACTGAACAACGCATAAAATGACCTGTTTGAACCTTTTAACCGTACAAGTCTCCAGGGGTGTATGGTATCCTCCCTATATTTCTCCAGCAGAGGAAAAAGGAGCTAATGCCCCACTTAATAAGGTTAACCGGGAGCAGCTTAGCTGTAGGCTACATACCACAGGTATGGAGCAGGGAAAGCGTGATCGTTATACCTGAGATAGGTAGGAGGGGTATTACACTTCCAAAGTTATTCCGATCCATAAGTTTAACCTCCTTGATACGTTAATTGATGGAGAAATTATTGACAACGATATCTGCTCAACTACCTTGTTAAGGGAGCCTTTACATCCGCGGCAGCATGCATACAAGGCGGGTCGTTCAACGGACACTGCGCTGTATCAACTGAAGAACACAATACGTAGTTGTCTAGATGCTAAAGAAGTCACTGTCTGTGTATTTCTGAATGTTTAAGGGGCCTTCGACAACACATGGCACTCTACCGTTGCATCTGCGCTCAGAAGGAAAGGAGTTAGGAACACCATATTAAAATGGATATGGGCCTTGCTTGAAAGTAGGCCTGTGCGGAGGAATATCTTGCAGTACAGACAACCAGGGGATGCCCCCAGGCAGTGTACTGTCTCCACTTTTATGGAGCCTTGTAGTTGATAAACTCTTGCACAGACTAATGAGCAATGGCATAGAATGTCAAGCATATGTCGATTTTTTTTAATACGTATATTTATTTATTGTATTTTCAAAAATGGACTAACAATTAGTATTCATATCTGAAATCTAGCTTATGTCCGACCAGTGACATAAGCTAGTGATAGTAGTTAATAATACACAAGAGTCGTGCAAAGCAAAAAAAATATTTTCAAGCAGTTTCATCTGGAGTGTTAAGTATTAGAGCCCTTATATCCCCCTTTTTTAAGCGCATGTGTCCAGTGAAGTTCAAGATATTACGAGCAAGGGGATTAGGGTGTAACTCGAGTTTTGTTAAATATTTGCCTGCGTATTTTACAATTTCTTCAGTAACTTGTGGCATATTTAAATCACGATGTAAATATGAGTTTCTTATGTATCATGGAGCAGATGTTATTAACCGTAAAATTTGCTTTTGCCTTCGTTAGATGTTTTCTACGTCTGAAGCTGAAACAGTGCCCAATAGCTGAATTCCGTAGCACCATATAGTTTTCAAAAGCGACTTGTATATCAAAAAATTAGAATCTAGGCTCAGGGTGGAATTTATACCAATCAGCCAATGAAACTGAGTTAATTTTAGTTTCAATTGTATTAGCTTAGATTTAATGTGCTGTTTCCATGTAAGCCGTCGGCACATGTGAGTGTTGAGGAACAATTTGATTATTGATTCTAATGGGGCAACAAGTATCTTTTCGTAGGGTAAATGTTACTTGAGCCCACTTATGTTCGTTTACTTTTATTCTCAATAAGTTTAGCCATAGTTCCAGCTGGGTAATATATTGCTGAAGATATCGACATGTCTCGTGAGAGTTTTCGTGCATACTAAGGCAGGCTGTATCATCGGCAAAAATAGATATGTGGATGTTACTGCTCACAGGCATATCACAAAAATAAATCAAATACAAATCTGGACCCCGTATACTCCCCTGTGGCACACCGGATGAGATTGATTCGGGCACACTCATGAAGTCTCTCTCCACAGCAGTGAACTTCCGGGCAAGAATATAACTTTGCAAAAGATTAAGAATGTTTAGTGGTCTTCAATTTTAAAAGTAGGCCTTCATGGCACACTTTGTCAAATGCCTGAGAAACTTCAATAAACAGGGCAGAACAATACTTCTTTTCTTCAAATGTTCTTCTTATAAATTGAACCAATTTATGCGTTTGTTCAATGGTGCTATGCTGACTTCTAAAACCAAATTGATGATCTGGGATGCACCCACTACCAATTATAATTGGGGACAATTTTATCCTGAGTAGCTTTTGGAAGAGCTTTGACATTGTTGACAGTAAACGTATTGGCCTGTATGACTCAGCCCGGCTTTGGAATCCTTCGCAAGCTTCCAGTGGTGTGGATAATACTCGTCGTAAAATGACATTAAAAATGAATAACAGAATTATAATGGCAATACAAATCAACTTCATCAGCATCTTATTACTAATTTCATTAAAACCCGGAGCTTTCTTTGGGTTGAGTTCAGCAATTAGTTTTTATACATCACTCATCTTAAACTTCAAGGGTGGAGGGGGTAGAGCAACTACACACGGCAAATCAACGACGCCCATACATGTGTTTGTGGTAAATACGGATTTTAAATGCTCAGCAAATATGTTACCTTTTTCAGTATCGCTTCTTGCGCAGAGGTGGCTTAAACTCAACGGATGTTTTAAGTTTTCTCGCAGCGCGCCATAAAGAGTAATTAGATTTGTCAGAGATGCAGTTTTTTCAGATGCCAGCTACTCTTGGAGTCGTTTAGTGCACTTCTTAAACCTGATTTTATGTTGGGGTGATCTGTGTTGTTGCCATTCCTTCTAGCTTTTCTTTTTCCGCATACGAGACGTTGAATATCCGTAGAATAAATTCCCTTAAACCCAGTCTACGGGTGGAAGGTAGTAGCATGTTCAGCAGTCCGCTAAATATTTTCAATATCATCGGATGTTGTTTTTAGCGTTTTCGTGCAATGACTACTAAGAAATTTTTTGAGTTTTAGCCAATTAACACGATCATCTTCACATATGGGTGGGGTAAATCACTTCTTAGTGGGTTACATATTGTAACGATAGTTGGAGAGTGATCGGAGGAGAGATCTAGAGAAGCTTCAATATGAACTAAATCCCTAGAAATATTTTTCATGACGCCAAAATCTATAACATCCGGAATTTTTTGTATGTCTGTTGGCCAGTAAGTGAGCTCCCTACTCGAAATGACGTCCAAGCCCATTTTTCAAATTGTGTTGAACAACGCTCTTCCTCTAGGTGTAATACGGCGCGAACCCCAGAACGTATGTATGTTGTGCATTGTAGTCTTCAGCTGCTATGAAAAAAGGTTCAAGTGATTTGTAGAAATTCTCAGTGACTGAGAATTTTGGAGGGAAGTAAATTGATGATATATTGAAATTTTTACAAAAATGGGGTTGCACACCCAAAAACTTGAGATGGATATACACCATGATAGAGAGACCTATCATCACTTATGGTGCTGTTGCCTGGTCGGACAAGTTCAGGCTGACTACGACCAGAGAGTATTTGAGAAATTACAGAGGCTAGCATGCTTTTGTATAACAGGGGCTATGAGGACGTGTCCTACGGCGGCTATAGAAGTCCTCATTGCACTCACACCTCTGACAATTGTGACAGAGACTACTGCCAGACAAAAAGTAATCAGCATCACCGGGAGGGGCACAGACAGGGACTGTATAATTAGCCAATGAGAGCAATCATCCCTGGCAGGACGATTTCCCCTACTTGCACAACCCTCTGACGTGATGAATAAAGTGTATGACTTTTAACTGTTCTGACCAATAGAAGGGAATGGGGGGAAATAGAACATCGGTATTCCATCGAAACTGGCACCATCAGCTGGTACACTGATGGCTCCAGAACGCCGGCAAGTTCTTCAGTGGGAGTCGTAGGACCAAGGACTAACTACCACAAGTCCTTAGAAAAATCTCCTACCATTTTTCAATCGGAAGATTTTGCCATTGACAGATGCGCACAATTTAACCTTGATAGAGACTACCGAGGGATGGAAATATCCATTTGCTCGGATAGTCAAGCTGCCATTAAAGCGCTAAGGTCATATGTATTACCTCTAAATTGGCTTGGGAATGCCGCATTAAGCTGAATCAGCTAAGCAGCATGAATAACGTCACACTCTTCTGGGTTCCTGGACACGCCGGGGTGGTAGGAAATGAAGCTCCAGAGAATATTCTGAAGGACTGTGAAGCGCTATGCCACAGAAGATATAGCCAATTGTGCAAGCACCTATTTGAGAATTGGCAAAAGCCAACACTAGACCCACTGGCAATCCTGAGATTCATCAGGAGAGTAGATCTAGATGGGGTGTTCTAGCACCTGGCAAGGGATACAATAGATCTACTTTGGTCGCAGTGTCCTGTGTTTCCCGTTTGACATAACTCATTAATTCATTCAAGTAGGGGGCAATATGCTAGTACATATCTATATACATAAAACAAAGAATACAAGATAGCGCATTGCGCAGGTCCGTTAACTTTGTACACAAACCAGCTGGTATTACTGACGTCACTGTAGGAAAAAATATTGCATTGTGAAAAATTAATTTGTGCTATTTAAAATAAAAAAATAACGGGTTTAAAAGAGCCAATTGATGGAGTTGACTTTGTCGTGCAGCTTACGTTGTCTCGCCTATATATCCACCCTGTGGCAAAACGTTTTGTTACCAACATGTCCAAAAATAGTTTTTGTTTATTTTTTTTTTGTAGAAAACTACTGTGAGCGTCAAAAGAAACTGTGCATCTGGTTCACTTATATAAAAAGTTTTATTTCGGTATTAAAAAATTAAAGTTTTTGTAAGTATATTGTCATTTTCAAAACATTATACAATGCTCTTAAAATAAATGAATAAAAATTTAAAATACTTTAACACTAACAACAACAGTTGAAACAAAACCAAATCACTGCATGTTTAATGCGTCAAAAGAAATTGTACAGTTTTGAAATATTCAATTTGTAGACTTCTACGCATTAATTCCATCAATTTACTTATTACTTTCATTGACGTTTTTGAATACTCCTCCTGCAAAATTTCCTTTAAAAGGTCTTTGCTGGTTACGTTCCTTTTTCTGTAGTGTCTATCCAAATTCTTTCAGATATGTTCAATTATGTTGAGGTTCGGCGATTGTGCGAGATAGTTCAGTTATTTTGGTGTGCGCTACAACAACCATTCTTTAACTATTTCGGCGGTGTGTAGAGGATTTTTATCATGTTGGAAGATTCATGCTTACAAAAACTTTAATTTTTTAATACCGAAATAAAACTTTTTATATATTTAAGTGAACCAGGTGTACAGTTTCTTTTGACGCTCACAGTATATGTTCAACTTGAAAAAATGCCAACCCTATTCTTGTGGCAAAAAAAAACACAACTGACAACTGAATGTAAAACTATTTTTAAGTCTCAGTTAGCCGACTGTAATGGAATGTAACAGCAACAGTAGGAAACAGCTGATCGATATTTTTATGTGAAAGGTAATGAAAATGGTTATAAAGATGTAATGCAACGTAACCTATTTTTCATTGAAAAATATCGATCAGCTGTTTCCTAGATTACAGTTACATTGAATTACAGTCGGCTAACTGAGCCTTTATATTTTTTATTATTTTACTATAAAATAATGAATTGTTCTTAAAAATTTCTGTTGTTATTTGAAGATGAAAAATTAAGATTTTTATGATAATATGTAAAAATCCATATGAGTGTATGTGTATTGCCAGTATTTCATTTATTTTGGTGCACTATTTTGTACAGGATTATAATTTTTAATCGCCCATCTTAACGTTTATAATGCGCTAAACCGTGATACACAAACCCAAATAAATTGACAGTTGTTACGTTTTTTAATTAAGACCGTCAACAGTCAACAGCCTTCTAAAAACCAAAAAAGAAAAATGCTAACATGCTATCGCTTATTATCGATGAGTCGTGTTCTACAAATAGGCTGTAAATTAATTAAAAATATGTATGGGGTTATTTAAAATGAAGTGCGCTGTTGTAAATTGCAATAAAATAAACGAATTTCTTTCCCTTCTGCTGCTTCCACGTTTTTTAATTTCTTCCCTACACTGCTAAAGAAAATGGAAAATGCCTAAAATTGAAAGACGCTGTGCCGAGGAACACTGCGCTCCTTCATGTGCATAGTACATGCGTGGACCATCTAATCGAACCAGGTTATATAAGCCAGCGTAGACAGCAATAACGTATGTACATATGTATGTAGTATGTATATAGTCTACGAAAGCCTTACTGTGAGTTTACATCTGGCATTTCTTGTTTGTCATGTGCCAAAAAAGCGTAACCACTAATTACTAATGAAAAACTATTTGATTCAGACATGTATTTATTGATTTAAACTGTTTCCAATCATGTTAGATTCTATAAAATTGTCTATTAGTTATGTATGAAACTGTTTAACTTAATAAATACGTGTCTGAATCAAACAGTTTTTCATTAGTAATTAGTGGTTACGCTTTTTTACGCATGTGTGGCACATGTTACACAGATTTTAACCCGGCCTTAGAAATAATTTTCACAACAATTAATGATGAAAATTTACTCATAGCAAAAAATTTCTTAAGAATTCCACCAATCAAGAAAAAAACTAAAATCTTGTTCTTTTTCCACTTTCAGCACATTTCGTAGCATCCACAAGAAAAAAATAACAAAATTACATTGAAATAAAAATGTAAACAAGAGTCCTATACCAAATACACATGTTTGTGTGATGGTGTTTTTGCTAATCGACAATTGTGACGTAGATGCGCAGAAGCAAAAAATTTTTATATATGTAACACACGATCTGTGGAACTATAAGAGCTGTGGAGCTGAAATTTTCAACACAGGTTTGGGGCAATACCCGCTAGGTTTTCGTTTCGTTTTCGACCCAATAAGTGACCAATGTGTGAAATAATTTGTAGTTAAAATATAATAATTGAGGGTAAGACAACGTTAGCCGTGCTCAGCTAGTACATATATAAAATCGTTGTGTGTGTTTGATAGTAACGTGTGATCTCTGGAACTATAAGAGCTGTGGAGGTGAAATTTATAACATAGGTTTTTGTTTTGTTTTTGACCAAACTAGTGACCACTGTCTCGAATAATTGAAGGTAAGATAGCGTTTGCCGTACTCAGCTAGTATCTTTATAAAAATATAAATATAAGCTGAAAACTTAAGTTACTGTCACACTTGACAAACATTTGCCCAAATAAAAAGATTTTTTATTAAAACACTTTTGTATTAAGCTAAATAGTTTTATACACAACTAATAGACAATGTTTCTAGAATCCAATATTATGGTTAACTTTACTCTTTTCTTACTAACCTGTGCCTCGTTTCTGTAACTTATGAGAAGTTCTCGCATTTCGGGTCATGCATATAAAAACTTAAATGAGGCTGCGCAGAAGTGGTGTAACCCACATTAGTTTTTTGGTTGCTGTTCTGGTGATAAATAATAAATACATTATTTACATTACCAACTATCAAAAAAAAGTAGAAGTAAGCCACCTTTTGGTATTCTAAAGCAAATGAAGCGGAAAATCGTTACATAGGATGATAACAATTCTTTCGATTCTAAACGTTCTCATATGTCCTAATTTACACTATGCAAGTCTTATTGCTAAGCTGATTAGTTTGTTAGGAAAGAGGGACGAGGGGAAAAGAAACGTTACTGTTCCCCTCGTCTCTCTCTCCTAACAAACTAATCAGCTTAGCAATAAGACTTGCATAGTGTAAATATGGACTATTCGTTACAGAAACGAGCGCCTGATTCCAAGCGATTTTTTCTGAAAATTGTCTGGCAACCCTATACATAAAAAGAAGTCAAATCTTTTATGGGGCAATAACAACACAGTCGATTTATACGGAGCGTAAAGTGCATTTCCTTTTACCATAAGTAAGGGTAATATTATTAGCGTACAACCTACCACATTTTGAGAATGCAAAACATTTTTTAAAAACGAACACCAAATTGCATTAAAAAATATCGCCTGTTCGGAACGCTATTTTTCCAACTTCGTGTGTCTGGTATCCCTATAAATAAGCAAAATGGCATTTTTAACACCTGCTATTTAAGGCCGGGGCACAATGAATCCGTCATACGTTAAACTTCGGCTTTTTCATCCGACATTAACGCAATGACGGAGAAGGTTGGCAGAATGAGTACTTTATTGTGGAAGCATTTGAACAGCTTCAATAGGTTGATTCTCCATTTTATTTCTTAAATTTAACTTTTTTATTTACTTCGTTTATTTCTTTTGTTTAATTTTATTTTTTTTGCCACAAAACACAGAAATTTAAATCATAATATAAAAAAATAAACCAACCAATATCTGTGAAACTACTCAACTACTTAACGTGTGCCCCGGCCTTTACACAGGTTCTAAGGTGCACTGTCGTCCGCCATTAGTAACGTCCTCTTTTCAAAGAGAAAACAATTTAACACGAAATTGTTTTTTATTCTATTAAGATTGCGCATTTGTAGAAAAGAAATCAAAATATGTTACTATATTTGGAAGAAACAAGTGTGCATTTTTAAATATATTCATTAACCAGCTATTATTTTAAAAACAATTGATCATAAGTGATGCTGAAAGTTTTCCAATATTGAATTTGATTGATATATATTTTCATATTACTATAAAAGATCAAGGGAACAACATATTTTCCTTGAAAGCATATTGCTTTCTAACTTTTCTAAGTCTAAATAATGAAGTCTAAATAATATTCGGCACAGACGAATTAGGCGCCCTTGCTTGATTGTGATAGTGCATTATTCCTTTGAATAAAGTTTAAATCAAAGTAATCCTGTAATGTCATTGTATGTACGCATGTGTTTCGTAATAGAGAAAAAAAAGTATGTATATTGGATCCCACAACTTACACGATAAAAGCAACGATTCGCCGCGATAATAGGGCAGATAAATGTGGCTATCATTGTTGTGGCGTTCACTTTTTAGGCCCAAACATGGATCCCAATCATTTGTGTCACCTGAATGACACAATGGAAATTCATTTTAGAAAAACATATAGGAACACACACACAAACATACGAATACAAATGAAAACGTAGTAGAAAAATAAAAGAAATATTACATGAGTATTTTGAAAAACAACGTCTCAAAAGTTTTTCAATTCACATATTCGAGTAACAAAATAATATTAAAGAATGACTGTTTGTGTTAATCAATGTAGCGTAGCTTGTATTTTGTGTGCGTACAAATATATTTTGGATAATGTTAGGAAGGTTTTGTGGGCCAAGTGCAAGGAATGAAAAAAAAATATGGCTTAAGGCTCAGTTCGTCGGCTGTAATGGAATGTAACTGCAACGGTAGGAACAGCTGATCAATATTGTTATGTGAAAAGTAACTGCACGTCTCCGCACGCAATAATTTTTTCTGAACGTAAGCAATATCGTCGGCAGAATAACAGTACAAAAATGTCTATGTATTGTAGTATTGGACATACGTAAATTTAAAAAGTTTACTGTGCATGCATCGATGTTTTTGTGTTTATTTTAATTTATTCAATTTGATTTAAAACTATTTTATTTATATACTCGTATGTTTTATTATGTATTAAAAATGCTGTATTATTACCACAGCCACAAGGTTCTTTTGTTTAATTTACACAAACAACAAATGTCTATCAAAATTGACAGCTTATGTTCAACATTATTCCTTGGAAATAAGTTTAAACAACTATATCTCAATTTATTTGCAAATAAATGTTTCTGCGGTCCACACGTGGACATATGGTATTGAAAATAGAATTTGACAGATAAGAACTTATGTAATTATTTCCAAATTCATTGGAAATAATTACATAAAATGGTTAAAGAGATGTAACAGGAATTTAGGAATCTGTACATTACTTTTCACATAACAATATCGAACAGCTGTTTCCTACCGTTGCAGTTACATTCCTTTCCAGTCGGCTAACTCAGCCTTTATTAATTGAAAAATTTAAATATGTATGTATGTGTGTATGTAATTTGTTGTTGTGCTGAAATCATTTTTCTAATATCTAGCCTCTTGAGACCGTGGGTGCACATACATACCTGTATATGTATGTTATATGTATATGTATATTATACCTGTTTGTATCATATTATTTAATGTTATTTTTTAAGCAATTATTGTATGATTGGGCAATGAGCAAATGAGAACAACAAATTTGATGGTATTTATTTTCAAGGAACAAATAAGATACATAAAACTGCTTTTATCATAAGTACCTTATGATGTGTTGAGAAAATGAATGAATGATGAATGAATGAATGTGAGAAATTTTACTAAGATTATGTAACTTTTCTTATATATGGATAAATTAATTAAGAACATACAAAAATTTTGTAAACTTTTATTAGACTTAAGAAATAAAAATGGTTTTGGCGCATTATATACATATCGTCGGTTGATTATTGGTTTGTTGTAGTCATAATGTATTTTTAATATACTGTGCCGCAAACCAATAACCAACCGAAGATATGTACATACATGTGTAAGTAGATATTTTTGTTAATATTAAAAGTAGTTGCTTGTAACTAGCTTTAATATGATTTGTATGGATTATTAAACTAGTTTAAAGGCCATTATTAGAACTTGTTGTTAGTTAAAGGTAGGATTTTATTGGATTGATAAGCACTTTTTCATTCTTACAACTGCACTTTAACTAAAAGTTAGCGATAAGTTAAAGGTAAGTTCACCAAACCTATAACTTTTATCGTGAGTCATTTGAAGTTGCCACGTTTTCATCCGTTGCCACACTCTACTTTGTTTATTACAGTCAAATTTTATTTGAACAAAATATGACACAAAACATATAATAATACAAAAAAATTTAAAGAATTGACAAAAATGGTTTAATTTTGTATGTAATTTGGCAAATAAACAAAAGCAAGTTGCCACTAAGCTTTTTTTTAATCACAAGATCCACAGAAATGTTGCCACCAAACCAAAGAGTTGTAATAATGAAAAAATTTCAAAGGTCACTTTATAGTTCAGTTTTGCTAAACTTAGGATTAGCTATCCGGAACTTTATCGTTCAGTTTTAACCCAAAGAGTAAAAACAGTGTATAAAAATATGGAAAAGCAATAGATTCTGGTTTAGGTCTTAAGAGGCTAGAGAACATATATAACGGTGTGCGTAGAATAAATAAATAAATAAACAGTACGTACCTCCTTCTTCTTCGGAGTCTGACATAAAGGATTCGTGCATGGCCTCTGGAGCAACAACTCGATATTTTTCCTCTGAATGCAGTTGGGAGGAAGTCTCCGTTTCGTCAGTTATGGTTTTTAGTGAGTCCAATACACTTATGTAACCCAACTTACGAGCGATGTCTAATGGCGTTTGGCCATTTGTCGTTTGAGAATTCGCATTTGCGTTGTGTTCTAGCAAGAGTTTTACAATATGGCAATGACCTTGTTGGGCACTTTGATGCAGAGGTGTGTAGCCGATCGAGGTAGCGGAATTAACATTAGCGCCATTTTGCAATAGAAAACGCACCATGTTGGCCTGTCCAAAATGAGCCGCAACATGAAGGGGAGTATAACCAGCTTTCGTGGCCATATCAATATTTGCTCCATTGCGCTGGAGTATTTCAGCCACATTTACATTGTCTTCCTGCGCACACAGGTGCATTGGTGTCAAGCCGTTCTTAGCCGGATGGTTGACCCCAGCTTTGTGTTCAATTAACAAGCTGGAGATTTCACTGTGACCCTCTTGACAGCTAAGATGTAGGGGAGTGAAACCGGCCTTGCTTTCAGCATTGGCTTGCGCTCCGTACTCCAGTAGAGTTGTAGCAATGTCCATTTGATTTTTACGAGCTGCAATATGCAGAGGTGTATGGCCATTCTTGGCTGTTGCATGTGGACTGGCTCCCTTTTCCAACAGCAAAAGAGCTACAATTTGGTTATCGTAGTGACAGGCGACATGCAAAGGTGTAACACCATTTTTGCCTTGAGCATCGACGTCGGCCTCTTTTTGTGACAGTAGTTGCGCCACTTTGATGTGACCATATTTCGCAGTTAAGTGTAGGGGAGTGAATCCTTTTTTAGTGGCAGCGTCCAAGGCTGCACCATTTTCAATTAGAACTGCAGCGACCTAAAAAGTTTTCAACGAAATTCCAACAATTATGTACATACATACATTCTTAGGTTTTCATCAGAACTCATAAAATTGCCAATTGTGCAGTTGAGAAAATTAGCGAAACTTGTTTCATGAAGCCTCTTTTCAACTTTTGGCCAAACCGCTAATGGCAATTTTATGTCACATGTCCAAAAATTTATTTAACAAAAATATAACTTGAGGCAATTTGTAAATTTATATACAGACATACATATGTATTTATGTATACATGTTGTATGCACATATTTATATTTATATTAAAGTAAAGCACCCCTACACGATTCAATTCAATTTTCAACTGAGTCGGTTATTGTCCAAATCAAAGCGTGTATGGCTCTGTCAATTGATTAGTTTGGCAGTTGTCGAGTTGGTTGAAGAAAAATCAAAAGATTTTGATTTTTCATGTTGACTAGTTAATCTTTCAATTCTATTCGAACACACACAGTGTTCGAGTCTCTTGATTAGCTGTCAAAATTTAGGTTTGTAGCGTTATTTTGTATAGAAAAAGTTCTGTATTTTTAAAATTGTATTTAATTTCATTGAATTTTAAATCAAATATATCAAAGTTAGGGAATGAATGCAAAAGATGTTTTAAATTTGCAATTGTGAATAAAATATAAATTTGACAGTTCAATGAAAATCTTTCAATTCAGTTTTTGAAGTGTATGACCAAGAATCAATTCAATTGAAAGACTCAATTGAATGAAAACGAATATTTTTATTTATTAAATTTGCAATAATTTAAAAAGAAGGAATTTATTTCAATTTAAATAATAAAAAAGAAGAGAGGTGTCTTAGAACACCCGGTTGAAGCTACGCTGCTTAGTTATATAAAACAAACTTCATGTGTTAAATAACAATGCAATAAAATTATTTTATGTGATGATGTCAAATATTTCACACCGTTTCCATTTATTTCCCATTAATTTCTTTTCTAGCGGCGTACGATTAAATTAATGTATTGTTTGTGGCCGGTGACTGACGGCTGTTAGCCGGCTTACAGCCGATCGGCGGTGTTCTCTGGTTTGTGCTCATGTACAAAAATAATACAAAAACAAATTGAGCAATCCATTTCATTGTTTTTATTTCACTCATTTCAAAGAACGAAACAAAACAAAATCAAACAATTTGCTTCGTTTATTTTCGTGCTCTGCATTTTAGTACAAGGAAATAAAAAGAAAATAATTTATAACTGTAATAGTGTCGATTATTTTTCTTACGAAAAACTCGTCCTAACTACTGTATCGCGCAATAAATAGCAAAGCTAAGCTATAAAATTATATTTTGTAGTAAAATTACATTGAAATAATAAAATATTTTCACCAATTTTTATTATAACTGAAATTTTTTTTTGCAATTTTCCAATTTTTATTATTAACTCAACAGTTTAATATCTTTGCTTACATTTTACTTATAGTATCACCTTAAACATGACAAATACCTACAACAGACTCTTGTTCTCTTTTTTTAATATGGAGAGAATTTCATAATATTTTGATTCTACAAAGTCGTAATACTTTGTATTACCATGTAAAGACACCTTAATCATGCACAAAACAATCAACGTTTAATAAAATCAGCATCCTACTGATGATCGATTCATTGGAGTGATTGTGAGTGGAGTGATCGAACATCCAATTATAATAATAATATAATTACTCCTATTATTCACCATACATTAACGGCCTTAAAAAAACTGGCACGAAGTTAACATAAGTGACGACATTGATCTAGGTGGTAACGAGTTCCTCCATACAATTTGACATTCAAAATCGGCGCATAATGAAGACTTTATCCATTATTTAATCTAGCGTGATTGTTAATGTAAAATTGTATGACAAAACTCGTTAAGATCCCATTCAATTTTGCCACTTATGCTAACTTCTTGCTAGTTTTTTCTTATACATAAGGCCGTAAATGTTTTATTCACATTTAATCATGCGACAAAACTCATTTTTGAATGGAATCAGCATCACACAAACGAACGCATTGCTTGAATAATTATAAGTGGAGTGATCGAACTAGTTTTATTCAAACTTCTTTACATAGCAGCGCTGACGTTGAATAAAATCAAAGTAGTCAAGTTCGTTCAAGTTATATTAATGGCCTGTTTCTACATAACAAGTGAGCTCTGTGGTAAGCAAGCGGTACACACGCGAGTACGTAACAAAATGCGTTTTTATAGTACACTTGTCTAGCTTACGTTATGTTTGGTAGCACTTTTTTTATATTTTTTATTTCATTATTGCCATGGTATACAATTTGGTATTTGAGTTATACATTTTTGAATGGCAGCCCTAGGAGAAAATCATACAAAATAAAAAACCCCTGCTTTTAAATTACAATCCAATATTACGTCAGTTCGTTTATTTTTCAATAAAAATCGAGTAACTGAATAAATCCTGTGTACTTTTGCTAGAAAGCATTAAATAATGTTTGGATAAATTAAAAAAGGCAGCATCGTAGAATTTTAATTAATAACATTCGGTATATTGTAATTTGTTCACAAATTATAAAAACATTAAGCTTTGGCTGAAACAGGTCAAAAAGCTTTCGTTCTTCACGTCTTTCAAGTAGTTTCAATTATTGTATTTGTTTAAATAAACATAAAAAGAAGGATTTCATCCATTATATACGATATATACGGCCATGTTACAGAGTTCAATTCCGTTCAGAAACGGAATTCAATCCACCCCATTTTTGTAGGAGATGGTGTATAAAAAAGAAAACTAAAATAAGGGAATTTGTCAGATGTGTTCAGACTATTGGGAACAGTGGTATGCTGGGCTATACTGCGGCTAGGGCTCGACATCTCGAGGTGGATTCAATTTCGTTTCCGAACAAAATTTAACTCTGTGACATGGCCGATACATATGTATATCGTCATATGGTTACTAATTTGCTGCATTTAATTGAAATGCTCTCAATTTTCTTGCTTTGTAGTTGATTAAAGAAAACAATCTAGTAATCTAGTACAATAAGCCTGACTTTCGCGGCAAAGTTACCAAGCACAATAAGGGGCAATGGTTAGTTAACTAGAAAATTATGGATATGAGTAGGGTTTAATATCTTTCAATATGTTTGAAATGTGGAAAAATGTATTAGAGATATAAAAAATATATTTCATGTACATAAAACCGATATATACTGTTGTTTTAACATGATACACATCATACATGAAAATGAATGAAGAATTTACTTAAAATAAAATTCACAAAAAAGAAAAGTGTAACCGCTATTTTCGGCAACCATTTATTTAGTAAGAACTTGCAATTACTCAGACTCAAATTACTCTCTCAAGATTTTGTATACACGAACGAAAATTAATATAAATAATACAACGAAGCTCAGTAAAAAGTTTCAGGTATTCGAACAAACCTATTACTATTTTTTTAAACAAATTTATGTGACCAAAATTTAAAATAAAATTGTGATGAAAATATATGGTATATAATGTAAGAATGTTTGCATTTATGCTTACAGTTTCCAAAATGGTTCAATTCAGACGATTGTGTGGACATCAGATTTCTTCTTTAATGAATAAAAACCAGTACCACACCACACCACTACCTTTTTGTGATTGTATTTGACATTAGATACAATTGGAGTTGTTATGTAGATGTGTACACGCAAATAAAAGATATGGTTGTAGCATGGTTGAGAAAACAATATTATGTTCTCCGAAACAAATGTGTGGTCATTGAAATCAAGTTATTATTATTTTAAACATTAATTGCATTACGATAAACAAATTAATGTTCGAATTTAATAATTACATTATTATATTCATAAAAAGTGTGATATGGTTAGAGTTTAACAATATAGTTTTCTTAAAAAATTTATGACTACAACATAATTTGTATTATTATGTAAAAATAATATGATGTAAATAACATACTATATTTAGTTAAAAAAAATCTTTTTCAGAAATATCTTCTGTCAGTTCAGTGTTTCGTTTATAAGCTATCGGTATTGTACGCGTAGTGTTAAATAAATGAATAAATAAATGAAGTATAAACAAGAGGATAGATCAATAAAAATATATATACATGTATTTCTTTATACATGCGTGTCTGCATTTCGTGTATACGCACATATTTGTGTAAGTACACGTGCACATACATACACCTTATTTGAACAATATTATTTTATATTGATTTCGGCTTTGACGCACAGCTGTTTTAAGCAAAAGATCTACCAATATATGGTTAAAAAAGAAAATATTATTATTATTATATAGAATAATACTGTGGTCGTATTTAACAATATTATTAGAATATTAGAATATGGTGTGGTTAGTCTTAATTATATTTTAGTCACATCTAATAATAGTATTGTCATATTTAACCAAAATGTGATAACTTTGAATAGTACTAAGATTAGGTTTAACAAAGTTAATTGATATTGTATATAATATTATTATTAACTCAGATAATAATATTACTAAAACTTTGCTTTTCTATTGACAATAATATGATTTGACTGCAACCGTATAATTCAATCATAGTATGTTGCTGTTTGATTATGGTTACCTCAACCATATTTTTTCTTTGCGTGTAGTTTCCACAATGCAAGCAAGCGACTTGTCTAGAAAATTTGTATAGGAATTATTAAAAAATTTTAGTGCTTTTCATATATTTTTTATAGACAAGTCGCTTGCTTGCATTGTGGAAACTACACGAGAAACAACAAAATAAACAAGTGTTACGTTTTTACTCAGAAAAAGTTGACAGTTGTTTTATGGAACACCAAAGCCAACTTTTGTACTCATGTGAACAAAATTTTTGAGTTACTTGTAATATAGAAAAATGCCATAAAACACACACAAATATGTCAAACAGGGATGGAAAATTGGAGGTTTGGATTTTTCCCAATTATAAAAAAGGTGCAAAATTTTTTAACTATTAAAAAAATATCTTCAAAAGAACTTACATTAGGGGAACTCGTTGAACCTGTTATACATATATCTCTTAGGGCGACTTGTTGGGTTCGAGATTAAGATTAATTTATTTCTGTTATTAACTGATCCGAAAATTAACTTAATCTCTCTTAACTAGTTTGATGTTTTTGAGTGGTAGTTTAATCTTCTTATTATGTGTAGTATTACCACACTGAGGAACAAAATAGTGGCAACATTTTCTGTGCAAAAGTCATACATGTTATCAACACACTTTGATTTTTTGTGGGAAGAAAAAGAAACTGCCATATTTTGTTATTGCGCGTGTTAAAGGAAATAGATAAATAATATAAAATATATTTATTTATTTACGTGTTTTTTAATTATTTTATCATATAAGTTTTACAAAAAGTTATATGTTTCACAAGTGTATGTTGTTAATATTTATGTAAGATTAAACCACCACGATTGGCCGCTTAAACTAGCAAGTAAAACCATATACATAATCCACTACCCAAAAATCACAAATGAAGATTAAGTTAATTTAATCTCTAATCTTGAACTCAAAAAGTCGCCCTTAAAGTTTAACGGTTTTATTTACAAACATATTTTACATTTATTAAAAGCTTATTTAACAACTTTCTATACTATAGTTGTCATAGAGCAATACTAAACTAAATATATTTTTTATAAATAAGGCAGTAAATATTTAATAGCAATTAAAATTGTTATACAAGGCTGTTAAAATTTTAAGCAGCAGTTTCGTCTTAAATTGCCAGCTATACATACTCGTATGTATGTATGTACGTGACAATAAATGAATTTACCATCATTTTAATTCACTATGAATTAAAAAATTAAAATGGATTCTTTTTTCCAAAAATTAAACTCGAACAAAGCTGGCAAAAGCAAAAACGAAGAAAATTCGCAAAATATTTCAAAAGTAAAATTCAAATCTAAAATTGATTACAGCCTTTAAAACCGTAACGAATGGCAAAAATGAAAAAAGTAAATGGCGAAAATTCGCAAAAGATTGGTAACATCGTGAAGATTTAAATTAAATAAATATTGACCAACAGCTCTCAAATTTATTAAAACTGTAAGGATTGCCGAAAACTTGGAAAAAAATTGCAAAAACTGCAGATATTCGTAAAAATTAGTAGTAAGTGAATAGAAAATTAAAAAACGGAAAAGCAGAAAATGTATAGTAATACATACTTAATGTATTTACCAAAGATAAATCAATAATTGTATACACAATAGAGATGAGCCATATTTTAAAACCCTTTACTTTTTCAGAGCGATTGAAAAATCACTAACCAAAACTGTAACTGAATTTATCAATTAACAGGTTATGGAAATATATATAGTTATTTTATACAAACTGTTATTGTTCTTGTATGCGTAACAGTAAATAAGGCTACCACATTAATTTTTTTTATGCCTTTAGCTTTACTCAAGAAAAAATCGTCAAATCGTCTTTTCTGGGAACTGTGTACAGCTCTCACATTTTTGTATTTGCAGTTCTCAATATTTGGATGGGGTTGATTGCTAATTGTTTGCTCTTGTCGCTCTTCTTATTAGTATTTCAAAATACTAACACACACTTTTAAAGCAGAAGTGCTGAAATGTGTTAAATTTCACTGCTACTCCTGTGATTAGTTTTTCTCCAAAAAACAGAACTGGTACAAAAAAATACGTTCACAGGGAGCAACATTATTAAAAAAAAATCACGGGATCGTTCATTCCCAATACACAATAATCATTTCACATATTCGATTTCATTAAAAATTCACATTAAATAGTAATTGTCAAGTAACAGTCAATTAGTTCATGAAGTTTTGAGAGTTCGGCATTATCGATTAGTTTACATAAGTTATTGCGTATCTACATATTAGAGGTGAACATTCCATTTTCACTAATTTACATGATTTATAATCCATTTTAAAAGCGTTCTGTATGTTGCAGTCTTCTGTTAATTCAAAAAAAATAATAATTAAGTAAAATAAAACATTGATATGTTTTACTTATTGTCCTGTTTGAATTCGGCGCAAAGCAGGTTAGGAAATTTTACATTTATATATTTATGCGTTTAGTGACCAATATTGTTGGCACTGACCTCAAATGGCACATATAAAATGTTTTTATTAACCTGAATCTAATTTTTTTTTAACTTCTCAATGCTGCTTTGTTCCTTAAATTTTTTTAGCTTCTTAATGGCAATATTCCCGAAGAAATTTGCTGCTCTTCTAACGGGTGCCAGGTGGTGGATACATCAAGAAAAGTCGCAAAAGACAAAAAAGTCTCATCGAAGACGACCACTCAACCTCTACGCACATGATCATCCACGGCAAGTCCCTCTAATGAGGTAGTTAAAGACCAACTGCTAGTGGCTCTGGTGAACGAAAAGAAAGACAAAATTGCACCTGTAACAACGCAATGGGGTGCCATCGAAAACAAATTGACGGAGCTCGTAATGTATTACGTAATCGCCAATAAGGACAAGCCCGCATCTCGTTTCGACTCCGGTGAGATCCACCTGTGGTGCAAGATAATCAAATGCTTGGACGTGTTTTCAAAGCAACTCTTTAGTAATAGCATCGCTAAAATTAGCGAAGCTTGGGATGGGTTAATTCGTAAGCTCATCCCTGCAGGGGAAATCCCGTTGAGACCGCGAATAAGGGCTTAGGTACCGAAAATGTTCAGGGATAGTGGGAAAATGCTGGAGTGTCTGAAGCTACAGAACTCTAGCATTTCGACAGATGACTGTTCGGTCATACGGAAAGAGGACCATGGCAGCAGTAGTACCTGCTAATCCTCTTTATCATAGAGCCTGGTGTAACGGCCATTGAGAAGGCAGGCTCTAAGTCGTTTTTTGGTGTAAGGGACGCCAAGATTAAGGTAATCAACCGGCTCTGGAGGAATAGGCAAAGACGGTGTCAAGGCGGTTAGCAACCTTCTTGTTGGCATGCAGCCTACAGAACCAGCATCGAAACAATGTCACCAAAATGGCGATACGTATCGCTCACATATATCTGAAGCACTCTAAGTGTGCAACAGACAACTTAAAAGTTCTCCTTGCCGAGGAGAACCTGGACCTCTGCAATGTACAACAGCTCTGGGTGGCAAATTCCGAGGTGAAGGGGTTCCCTCATTCCACGTACAATGTGCTTTATGCTAAATGATACGTTAAACCAAGATCATGCCTAATACCCAAAAAACATTAGTTCTTCGGAAGCTCTGAATGCTTTACAAAACTTTATTCCGATTGACCTTCACGTATTGGCAGTATACTCAAGTAGTGCGACAAGATTAGCGGCATCTGGGACGTGGAGATCAAAGTCTTATGATCATGCCAGAATCCTGGATCAACTACACCTTTCACTGAGGAAATCTACTGATTAAATGGTGCCTCATCTGGACTTTGATAAAGTATTTAAAGTTCTGATTCTATCCAAGCAGGAATGGAAGAGAGCATAATAGTAACACAATACGACATCAGAGTATACTTTGATGGTCTCCGATGTCGGCTCTGGGGTCTTTTCCGACGATCTTGGTATAGGATACTCCTTTCGTCTCCCTAACGAAGCCACACTACTTCAGGCTGAAATTGTAGCGGTAAGGAAAGCGGCTAGAGTGTTGATTGATAGGGAGGAACAGGGTAAAGTTGCTATATTTAGCGACAGCACAGCAGCGCTTCTATCCCCAAGATCATGTATCACTTCATCTATTCTAGTCGGGCAGTGTAAGAGTTTGCTATCTAGACTGGGTGGTAAGGCTGTCCTCACCCTCATCTGGGTTGCAGCACATCTCAACGGGCGGACGAGATAGCTTGAGCCGGTTCTTTTATGAATGCCTCCAATGCCGAATCGGTAGCCATGTCGTTGGGTACTATTAGAAGCAGTATATGCAAGCACTATCTCTATAAAGCTGAATACAGTTGGCGCAATATAGTCACATGCAAGGTTGCTAAGAATTTGTGGCCCAGCTACAATGATATGCGCTCAATATAATTAACAAATAGAACAGTAGAAATATCTCGAAGCGCGTTGCAGTCATGATGGGGCACTGGACGGTCGGCAGATATGTTAGTAGGATTGTTCTGTTTTATAATGAGTTCTGTCGAAGTTTTCGAGCAGAAAGCAAAGAAGAGACAATCTTTGCATATCTCGAGCCACAAATTTTTAAGCAGTCATGTACTAGACGATCTTTCGGATTTATCTGATATTAGGTTGAGTGACCTTATCAGAAATCTCAACGCGACTCGTTGGATCTAGTAACGATCACTGTATCATCAGTGTCAACCTATATACGGTTCTATATAGGTTGACACTGATGAGCGTTACTTGAATGTCTGCGTGTAGTAGGCACCCACTTTTATTAAAAAATCAACTTAAGTGAAGAAAGTACCATCATCCCAAAGCAGACAGGAAGTATTATACACGAGCTCTGCTTTGCAGTGATTAATATCAATAATACTTCTGGCAAATTCCTGTGGATCATCAAAAACTTTTTTGGTTCTATTTAATAATAGCAAAGTGGAACACATCTCAGCACTCAGGGGATAACCCCTACTCATGCAATGCATTGTGCTAGAACTAGGAAAATAGGTTATAGGGAAGCCGGATAGAGGGAGTAGTGTCTGTGAACATTTGATTTATACCTTCACGCTGGTAGTGAAAGGAAAGACCACCGTAGGTAGTTGGTTCCACATACGAACAGTGCGGCTAAAAAAGGAATTCTCTCTGTAATGCGTAGTGCGATTCGTTGACCAATCGACCACAAAGGGATGTGCTCTGAATGAGGCACGTGTTGTGCGTATAAATGTGCGGGTTTCAGGAAAAAGTTCCCTAATTTCATTAGAACACGTTCCGTTGTAGTAACGATAGAACAAGGAATTGCGTCGATGCTCCAATGAATCAATAGAGCTGGATATCCTACTGTCACCGATGAGCTTCTTCGCTCTCTCTTGTACGCGGTCGAGCAGCCCCAAAATAGACTTTGAAGCGCCGGCCCATACATGAGAGTTGTATTCCATTTTTAGTCGGATATAAGTGGTATAAATAGTAAGGAGATCGGATGGGGTGAAATGTCGTTTGCACCGTTTTAAAAACCCGAGGCACTTGAACGCTTCTTTTGCAACTTCAAAAATGTGTTCAGTCCATCGAACATCACAATGTATTTTCATGCCAAAAACATCAAGAGCATCTGATTCCTTAATATTTATACCCCCATAATTACAGAGGCTTCAGCATTTTCGGTCATGCGTCTATGAGTAACCTTACAACGTCGGGTCTTACGGGCGTTAAAGTCGAACCTGTTCGCATGACCCCATTCAGAGATTTTTGCTAAATCGTAATTTAGAGTCTCATTCATTGTTTGTCGCATAGCCTCAACCTGTGGCAGGCTAGGTCTATTGCTGAATGAGAAAGAATGGCAAATGCTGCTGTCGTCCGCGAAAGAATAGATAGTGTTGAAAGTTTTGCATAGAAGGTCATTTATAAAAATAAGGAATAGAGTTGGTGAAAGAACGGAACCTTGCGGTACCCCTGAATTTACTTTGAACTCATTTTATGAGATCCCATCTATAACAACTCTTATAGTGCGATCTCTGAGGAAACTCGATAAGAATCGAGAGAAGTTATCACCGACACCAAGGGCAATACATTTTGACAAAAGTGCGCCATGCCACACTATCAAACGCCTTGGAGATATCTAGAGCCACCACCTTACTTTCGACAAAATGGTGGATTGAATTGCACCATTTCTCCGAGAGAAGGGCAAGTAGGTCTCCCGTAGAGCGGCCTCTACGAAATTCATATTGCCGGTCGTTGAGTAAGCTGTTAGACTCCAGATACCTTACAAGATGGAAATTCACCATACTTTCCATCACTTTGGAAAGTGCAGAACATATTGCGATTGGACGATAATTTTCAGGGTTAGTAGCTTCTCCTTTTTTAGGGATTGGCGTAACATTAGCAATCTTCCAACACACTGGAAACTCACCAACATGGTACAACGCGCTGAAGAGATTAGCTAATGGACGTGCTAGCGTCGAGGAGCACTGCTTCAAGACCAGTGCTGGAAGGCCATTCGGCCCGGGAGACTTGTTTATATTGAGTTCCGACAAAACCCTTTTTACTGCCCGACCTCTAAAGAATATCTTAGGCATAGTAGTTGATACTCTATCTAGCATAGGCAGATTGCTTTCCGGCAAGTAGGAATTACTTGCAAACATTTCAGCTAGTGGGTTAGCTTTATCAGCCGGGTCTGTGAATATTAGGTCATCCTTTAAAAGAGTCGGAATTGAAGAACTAGCATTATTCTTTACTCTTTTAACGAATGACCAGAAGCTCTTACTACCCCGAGGGGCAGCAAGAACTTTAGCACGGAGACGATTCTCGTAAAGAGCTTTTTCACGCCTCAGTACTTTGGCACACGAAGATCTCGCCCTTTTGCGTAGCAAATCAGTATCGGCATTTGGATTACTTCGCCAAATACGAAGCATTCATTCTCTAGATCTGACTGCATTTTTGCATGTCTGATTAAACCAAATTTGCTCTTTAGGCTTAATCGGAATTAGTTTTGATGGTATGAAAGCTTTCATACCCATCAAAATTAAACTTTCAACCATTTTGGCCATGACATTGTCATCATTGTCAAGAAAACATAGTTTCCAATTAAAATGCCGAAGATATAATAGCTAAGCTAGGGTTTTTATCGCGTAATTTATAAAGAGAGGACAGCAGAGGGAAAAAACCCGGACATTTGCTTAAAAAATAGGACTTAAAAATAGAACATGATTCATTTTTTTTTTCAAAAATATTGTTCCAATAAAATCTTAAATACATAGCGATGGCGTTGCGTAAAAATTGTCAATCTCGCAACATTTTATATAGAATATTGCGTCTTTTTACCAAACACCATCGATATGCTTTCATTAAAATGTACCTACTTAAGTGTGTACACATTTGAGAATGTTTGCATACATAAACGCACAGAAATAGCAGTTCAAATATCAATTAAAATGTTAGAATTAATTTTTAAACTTATAATTTTGTCGTGTATACTTATCAAAAAAGTTTATACCACAAGAATTCCTTAAAAACTAGTTCTTCATTTTTAAATAAACTTTCAATGTTTGGTTAAAATGTCTTATTTGTTCATAAACAAAAGATTTTGAACTATCGCTCAATGCTATGTTCTATATTGTTTTGGCCCTTTTTACGCAACTCCATCGATATTTTAAATACATCTTAATCATTTTACGTCTTAAAATAACATACCACAGCCCTCATGGGCAGTGTTATTTATAAGATAATCTGAACATACAATAAAAATTATTTTCCTTTTCAGATTGGTTTTTAGTAAATACGATTTGTGAAGCAATCTAAAAGCGAAAAATTTTCTTAAAGAGTTGGACCTTCCTTAATGCTAATTTTTTTTCCGAGGACAGATATCCCATTCTTTTTAGGACACTGTCCTAAAAGGGGAGGAAATGTAATCAATAACATCTATTATTTCAGGGCAGGTGGGCCGGATAGCATTTTCCTTGCATTTCTATAAAAACAGTGTGATATCTTATCTGGTTAGAATTGTCAATGACTGCTCAAAAATCTCATATACATATGTACTCCGAAATGCTGGCAGAAGACACGGGTATTTATCATACCTAAGCCTGGCAAGGTGAGTTATGCGACTCCAAAGGCCCCGTCTATAAGCATGTAAATGGCTGGCAAAAAAGGCCAGTACGTTAGACAGTAACCCTTATTGAAAATCAAGAAAAAGCTGTTATTTTCTGTGGAATAAATAAAAATCAAAAATCATTTTTGAAGTCGGTTAAAGCTATAAAAAAAACCGACCGAGTGAAGAACAAAAAGCATGGTTTTTGGTCTAGAATTCTGTTAAGTAATATTGAATGACTATTTTAAGTGAAATTTATTTGCTAGTGGTTAAGCATGTCTTATGCATCTCATTGGTGCTTCATCAAATCATCAGTAGACTTTAACCACACATTTTGAACAGTCACAAACACAAAAATAAAATCCAATAAATTTCATTAAAAATAAAATTATGGCAATATGTGAAATAATTAATTTCTTAATTTGGATTTTATTTTTTATTTTGCCTTATTAATACTTTTATTGCTATCCAATGGATTTATGATTGTATAAAGATGTAGAAAACAAAAAGTTACATATCGAATATTAACTATTTGCTGGGTTTCGTTCCTAAGCCTACTACACTTATTGTATTTGTTTGAATGTTACTGTCTATAATTTTGGATACCCTAAAAATAAAATACAACATCACAATTGTTAAAATGTGTAGTAGAATTAAAATACAACAGATGTAAGCAGTCAAGGATGTCTAGAGATCTGTAGACTTTTGACAAAAAAACTTTAGCCTAGCTAAGAAATTCAGTAGATTTTTAAGGCGGATTTTCCGGTATAATTATCTGCAATATTTGTCCTCGGAATTGTTATCAACTGGGAATATTAGCAGCGTGTACATATACATATACGGCAGTTTCCGTGGGTTGAAACTTTGCCAGCGCGGGAGAACAATTATTTTGATTTAAAAAACAAAACAAAAAATAGAGCATATATGAAATTTCAATCTCATAAAATTTTTTGCGGTACTGCAAAATGTAGCATAGAAGTCTGTATGTGTATCCTAGACTTGCAACATCTGCAATCTTTGCACCAGAAGCTAGCAACGAACATTGATTTTCGCTTCATTGTGGTATTACCAAAGTAATCATATATTCTATATATTTTTTACATCTGCAACAGTTGTTTGCTACGAAAAGTATTTTTTTTTTTTGCTATGTATGTTTTCAGCGTAAAAAAATATTCAAGATTTGGCAATGCCAAAAATGGTTAGTAAGGTTTGCCATTTCATGAATAGAGTAAGGCCGGGTTAACATATCTGTGCCATGTGCAACACATGCGTAAAAAAGCGTAACCACTAATTACTAATGAAAAACTATTTGATTCAGACACGTATTTATTAAGTTAAACAGTTTCATACATAACTAATAGACAATTTTATAGAATCCAATATGATTGGAAACAATTTAAAGAAATAAATACACGCAAAGAAAAAATATGGTTGAGTCAAACATAGTCAAACAGCAACATACTATGATTGAATTATATGGTTGCAGTCAAATCTTATTATTGTCAATAGAAAAGCAAAGTTTTAGTAATATTATTATCTGAGTTAATAATAATATTATCTACAATAACAATTAACTTAGTTAAACCTAATCTTAGTATTGTTCAAAGTTATCACATTTTGGTTAAATATGACAATACTATTCTTAGATCTGACTAAAATATAATTAAAACTAACCACACCATATTCTAATATTATAATAATATTGTTAAATACGACCACAGTATTATTCTATATAATAATAATATTTTCTTTTTTAACCATATATTGGTAGATCTTTTGCTTAAAACAGCTGTGCGTCAAAGCCGAAATCAATATAAAATAATATTGTTCAAATAAAATGTATATATGTGCACGTGTACTTACACAAATATGTGCGTATACACGAAATGCAGTCACGCATGTATAAAGAAATACATGTATAGGGTGTTTTTTATTGAGGTATAGAACTTTAAGTTGGCATCACTTTTTTAACTGGCGGCCATTTTGTCAGCTGTCAAGTGATTAATATTTAGTTTGGTTTGCCATTTCATCATGAACAGGTTGACAAAAGAACAACGCTTGCAAATCGTGCAAATTTATTTCGAAAATAATGGTTAAGTTCGCGAAGTTTACCGCAAGCTCCGTCCATTTTATGGTCGACATAATCGTCCATCAGAGCAATTAATTCGGTTAACCGGTCAATTGGCCACCAAGATCGTGTGATTTGACACCATTGCATTATTTTCTTTGGGGATATGTGAAGTCGCTCGTCTACGCCAACAAACCAGAAACGTTAGGGGACTTGGAAGCCAACATTCGTGGCGTTATTGCCAACATACGGCCCCATATGCTCGAAAAAGTGGTTGAAAATTGGACCTGTAGAATTGGCTTTATTCGAGCCAGCCGCGGCGGCCACATGCCCGAAATCATATTTAAACGTTAATGGCATAAAATTATCCTTCCAATAAAGCCAAATTGATGGACATTAAAACGATTTTCTTGTGTTTTATTTCAATTCGAAGTTCTATACCTCTAAAAAACACCCTATATATATATTTTTATTGATCTGTCCTTTTGTTTGTACTTCATTTATTTATTAATTTATTTAACACTACACTTGCAATACCGGCAGCTTACAAACGAAGCACTGAACTGACAGAAGATATTTCTGAAAAAATTATTTTTAAACTAAATATAGTATGGTTTTGGATAACATTATATTGTTATTTACATCATGTTATTTTTACATAATAATACAAATGATGTTGTAGTGATAAGTTTTTAACAAAACCATATTGTTAAATTCTAGCCATATCACACTTTTTATGAATATAATAATGTAATTATTCAATTCGAACATTAATTTGTTTATCGTAGCGCAATTAATGTTTAAAATAATAATAACTTGTTTTCAATGACCATATCTTTTCTTTGCGTGTACATGTCTGAATCAAACAGTTTTTCATTAGTTATGCCAGATGTAAGCTCAGCCTAACAAACTTACAATGTTTGTAAACCATTGAATTTTACTATCAAAATTGTTGTTGTACTCGTATAAGAAACGTGTTTCGTATATTACATCCATTCGTAACATCGTACATCGGCCAGTGTCAATTAAGATTGCGATATGTCAATTCGATAAAAAAAATTGCAACGTTACAGTCAATGGAGAAAGGAAGAATTGGATTTGGTTGAAATATGGTTTCAACAAGACTGTACCACATGCCACACGGCATGCGATACCGTTAACCTATTGAAAGGCGATCTTATTGCTACCATTAGTGAGATACCGGCTGAAATGCTGGAAAAATTATTGCAAAATTGCAGCTCACGAATGGAACACCTACAGCGCACAGTGGACCATTTCGCGAGATGGCGGTCAAAAATATATAACTTTTGACTGGATTGGAATTTTGTATTGCGGTTTTTTTTTTGTTCACTAGGTGAGACCATAGACTTTAAGTTTAAGATATAAAACTTTAAAATCGACCGATTAGAGAAGTATTTAGTTATGATAGATTTAAAATGCATTTTAAGTTTTAGCTGATTTTTGATACAAAAGCGAGGTATTAAAACTTTTTTAAAAGATTTGTTTTGCACAAAGTCTTATATTTTGTGTCAAATTTACAACTTATACTTATTAAAAACTTAAATTCATTCAGAAAGTGCCAAACTTTGGCCCCGTGAAATTTTTAGAACGAAGGCTCAAGGGTTGGTTTTTGAAGAAGTTTGAGTTAAAAATTAGCTTATCAAGAAGCGAACATCCAAAATGAAAACATTATTACACATTTTCCTTAGATAAAGAGGTTTTAATGTGGACGACGTAGGTTTCTATTTAAATAAAAAAAAACATTATAAATATTGTACGCAAAATTTTAATAAATTTGTAAACTTAAAAATTAAAATTACTATTATTTAAAAAATTTTAGTAAATATTTATTCTAAATAGCTTTGACTTTCATCTTCTAGAAGTAGTTTAGCTTCTAGGTCTAATTCAATAAAGCTAGTTTTCCATTTTTGTCGAATATTGGACATATATAGATCTGATGTGCATAATAAAATAGCAATCAAGTCTTCATTAGTACAGACATCTGGAAATTTTTCGTGTGTTGTGCTCGCGAAAGAATCTGTAATCTTTGTTTTCTTTTTCTTACGCTTCTTCAGACAGATATCCTATTGGTAGCATATTGTGTTGAATTATTTGTTCTCCATGGTACAAAATTTTGTAAACTGTAGATGGCATATATCTCCAAGAGTATTTTTCGTTGTAAAGTGTAGCTGTTTTTGGCGTACTCTCTGAATTGTTTTGCATTTATCTTTCTGCTGCATGCTAGAACTGATAATATAATGTTGAATCGTCTTATTAATTCCAAGTATACACCTGTAGTAGATGCTGCAGCTTCTGGATCTGAAAAAAAATCTCCTTGCTGTATTTCCATCATTTGTGTTTCCTTCTCCTTGCTTTGGCTGATCGATCATTAGGCCTAATTCTATATATTTTTCTTGAATTTGTTTTTTTCTTTGCTTTCTTTTTTCTTCACTTTCTTCATTTTTTCTCACTGTTTCGCCTAAAGGACCAAAATCCAAATCATAACCTAATTTAAGAATGTGCTCCATAAAACGAATTCTAGCATGAAGAGGGGATAATCCAGATTCGTAAGTTGCCTTAAAACTATCATCTTCAGGAATGGGATGGCTTAATTGACTTGATGTCCGTTGGCATATAATGCAGCTTGACGATGCTTTTGTATCAGTTAAAGCTTGTGCAACTTTTCCATCAATTATTGTGACACATTTTAAAACTTACTTCGATTTCCTGTTTATCTACTGTAAATATTACAGGTTGAAGAACTTTAATTTGATCTTTTATCTTTTTGACTTCTTCAGTTATGACATCTTTTGTTTCTTTTGTGAATGTATTTCATTTCTCCATATATCAATTTCTGTTGCTCTACTAGTTGACGGCTCAAGGCCGGTATAACTTCTTGTTAAGCGCAATGGAACGAAAGATATCATAAATAAATCAGCATCTGATGAATTTTCGGCATTACACTGATTGTATTGTCTCTGACAAGAGGACCCATGACATCCCCATTTAGGAATTAAAGTAATGCTGATCACATCACGAAACAAGCAAAACAGCTGGCGCTTCGCGGTTACCTGTATTATTGTATCATGCGTGCACCCATGAGCTAGTCGCAAAAATATTTTGCATAAATTTTTTCCGGAATTTCCATTTTAATTTTAATTTAATATTCATAAAAAAACAAAAAAAATTTCCTAATTGCGGTATCCTTTTTAATTTTGTAGTTTTACCTAACGAGTGCTTGTTACATGCCTTTATAAATATGATAAATCAATTAAAAAAGCAAAGTATATTTGTGACCTTAATTATATAAATTTACTTTATTTTAAGTAGGCAAGATATTTTTGTGACCAACTGTATATGATTTAGGAATACGCATATCCATCTAAAAACCGTCTTTCATAATAGCGGTTTGATAAAAAAAACTAAAATACTTCAAAAAATAGCATAACAGAAAAAACATTTTTATAACTATTTTACTAAAATTTTGCAAAAAATTTTGACCTTGTGTCAGAAAAATTGTTCTGGTGGTCACGGTCGGATCGTACCGGGTGTACAATGAGGTATAGGCGTTTAGAGGAGAGTCTCGGCTACAAAAAAGTGCTAATCTTTTTTGTTTCTCTTTTGACCTGTTGAAGTTATGCTCTGTTAAGTGGAAGAGTTTAGGAATATTTGGACCTTTTTAAAAGAACAAAAAAAAAATTAATATCTAAAAATTATAAACACTTTACTTTCTCTAACAAATAAGGTAATTATACAAAATTAATTTCGATTGAATATCTTATAAAATCAAAAGCTTACTAAGAAATTTCTCATTTTAGCAAAATACTGAAAATGTCCGTTGAGTCACCCTGTTCACTGTGATATAGTTGAAATAAATTTTTAAGATTTTAGCTCCCTAGGTTTACTTTTGAATGAACTTTAACATTTTTCAATCAGTGACCATAAAAAAATGACTTTTGGCCGCCATCTCGTAAAATGGTCCACAGTGCAGCGTGCCGCGGCGTAGCTGCGAGCAACATTTTCATGAAATAATCTTTAATAAGTAAAGAGCAGGAATTAACTTATCGTCTAAATAATTGTTTCATTAATTTTTCAAATTGTCCGTGTGTTTTGATTTTCAAAACTCAAAGGATTAAAAAATTACACATGTACGTAAATACATACATATGTATTTAAGCAGTGTTTAAAAAACTTAAGTCGTAAAATTTTTACTTTTCGCTGCTTTGGCTTTTTCCAATTGTTTAAAATCACAGCAGAAGCAGCTGTGGCAGCACCGAATCTGCATATTTGAAAAAACAAACAATCTGGCAAGATAGACAGAAGAAAACAGACATTGATTCCGCGTGCGATTTTAGCTTCTACAGCTGCAGCATTTTAATCTTGTAATTGTTTTCAATTAATTAAATCCACAATTCACATAAGTTAAATAAAGAGTATAAGTAATAATTCAGTGTTTTATTACCACACTAACTACATTGGTGACCCCGATAAAGGACACGTATTCCTGAAATCAAATTTTATTTGAACGCAGTTTTTTTTCTTGGAAGCAGCGTAGTCGCGTGGTTTTTGAATTCAACGCTTTTCGTCGAACAACTTGAAGATTTTGCTCAATCGACGATAGATTTGCTAATGAGTAGAGAGCCTTACAATTTAAGGCAACGAGGCACAGCAACACACAAAGAGGAATCATCTAGTGAGGAATTTTTTTAAACTGATAGCCTTGATATGGCAGATATGGAAAGCATTTTAGCTCAAATGCAGGCGTTACAGCGTGAATTAAATTCGCTTCGAGAGTCTCAAGGAAATTCAACTGGTGGATCAAGATCAAATCTTCAAAAGGTCCACATACTGAAGTTTAACAAATTGAATCCCCACTTGTGGTTTGCACAAATTGAAAGGTCTTCAGATGCAGACAAATTTGATCTTGTCACAGTTCGCCTTGAGGACGAAATACTTTTGTGTATTGAGGACTTAATAACAAATCCTCCTTCTAATAATAAATTTTCCGAGCTTAAAGACAGACTTGAATCAAAATTTTCTGAGTCATCGGAATCGAAATTGCGACGTTTACTACAAGGTGGAGAAACAGCAGGTATGAAGCCATCAGAAATATTGTCCCATATGAAAAGTTTAGCTCCTGGTAAAGGTAACGAAGCTATAATTCGCACATTATTCCTCGGCTAAATGCCAGATTCTATCAGTCCTCTCTTATAACGGTGTGGCAAGAAGAAAATTTAGAAAAGCTAGCTGAAATGGCCGACGAAATGCTAGAGGCCAATTGCAACAACAATGTATATGCAGTATCAGCAAATTTACAACACGAAGCAAGCAATTTTATAGAAGCTCTTGCCCCCTTTACATCAAATTCGGATATGTGTGATGATATAAGAAATTTAACGGACAAGGTCGAAAAAATTCAGATACAATTAGATAAGGGAAATTATAATAAACAACGCTCCAGATCCAGCAGCCGGTCAAAATGTCTCGAAATGAGGGTGGTACTCAGCTATGTTGGTACCACAAAAAATTTGGCGATGCAGCCCAACATTGCAACCCTACTTGTACACGTTTTAATTCCAAGCCGGAAAACTAATGAGGCTGTCGTCAGTCAAAATGATGTTAACCTCATCAAAGAGAATCGTCTACATATTTTCGATAAATCAACCAAATCTCGTTTTCTAGTCGATTCAGGATCAGTGGTATCAGTTGTACCCCCATCCTTCGTCAAAGCGTCATTAACACCGTCAACAATAAGACTACTCGCTGCAAATAGTAGTGAAATACGTACCTATGGTAACTGCGTTTTTAAACTAGATCTAGGGCTACGTCGCGAACTTAAGTGGCTCTTCATCATTGCTGAAGTTCAATCGCCCATACTTGGGGCTGTCTTTTTAAGTTATTACGATTTACTCGTAGATCTTAAAAATAAACGTTTGATTGACAATACAATAAAATTGGCAACAGGCGAAATTCGCAAAACGAATTAATTTAGTATTTCAACATTATTTCCAACAACATTAACCCCGTTTTCATCTTTACTTAAAGATTTCATAGATATCACAACAACAACAACAGCTGTAACACGTAAACCAAATTCTGAGGCAAGTATAGTTCATCACATTGAAACCACAGGCAAGCCAGTAGCCGATCGTCCACGAAGATTGTCTGGTGATAAACTTACTGCAGCAAGGGCCGAAATCGAATTTTTGCTAGACCAGGGAATATGTCACCCTTCAAAAAGTTCATGGGCCAGCCCTATTCACATGGTCGCTAAAAAGCCTGGTGGTTGGCGAGCATGCGGCGATTACCGGAAACTCAATGCATCTACTGTTCCAGACCTGTACCCTATAGCCAACATTAATGATTTTGCTGAAAACTTGCATCGTAAGCCAATTTTTACAGCTCTTGACTTGGTTAGGGCCTACTATCAAATACCGATGGCTGCCGAGAACATTTAGAAGACCGCAGTTTGCACTCCTTTTGGACTCTTTGAATTCTTATTTATGCCTTTCTGCTTACGGAATGCCATCAGACATTTCAGAGGTTCATGAATGCGGTATTGAGAGGTCTTGAGTTTGTATATTGCTACATTGGCGATATAATTATCATGTCTGAGTCTGTTGAGGAACATTAACGCCATTTGCAAGAGGTTTTTGAACGACTTCGTGGAAACGGGTTGACAATCAATGTGAACAAATGCAATTTCAGTCAATCTGAAGTACAATTTCTAGGTTTTGTCATCAATGGTAGTGGTTGTCGACCACTGGCTGATCGTATCACTGCCATAGTAAATTATACCGATCCCGAAACCATATGCGAACTTCGTAGGTTCCTTGGTGTCATAAATTAATATCGCCGATGTATTCCTCATGCTGCTCAACTTCAGGCGCAATTGAACAATTTCCTTACCAACTCAGAAAAGAGCGACAAGAGAAAGGTACCGTGGACACTCAAAGCTGAAGATGCATTCTTAAAATGTACACAAAGTCTTAGTGAAACTGTTTTGTTAGCTCATCCAGCGCCAAACTCAAATCTTATTCTCACCACAGATGCTTCTGATACTGATATAGGAGCTGTCCTAGACCAGGAAGCCAACGGCATTTGGAGACAGCTTGGTTTTTTCTCCCGTAAGCTATCAAAAGCGGAAATAAATTATAGTACTTACGACCGGGAATTGCTCTCAATTTATGACGCCACAAGGTATTTTAGACATCTCCTAGATGCACGCCATTTCGTGATCAGAACTGATCATAAACCAATTATTTATGCGTTCTCACAAAAACTTGAAAAGGCTTCACCTCGACAGCTGAGACATCTAGATTTTATTTCGCAGTTTACGACTGAAATAGTTTATTTGGCAGGCTCCGACAATGCAGTGATGGACGCTTTTTCTCGTCTTAGTGCAATTTCAATGTCATCAGACATTAACATGGATGAACTTCAAGCAGCGCAAGAAGATGATGAAGAGTTGAATGCTTTGGCTGATGGTAAAAGTTCTTTTAAACTTCAAATTATTCAGTTTGGATCAACATCACTAGATTGTGACGTTTCAACTGGTGTTTTACGTGCGTATGCCCCCGAAAAACTTCGATTACAAGTTTTCAACTCCATCCATAACCTCTCTCTCCCAAGCGGCAAATCCAGTCTATAACAAATACGCAAAAATACGTATGGCCTAACATGAAAAAGCAAATAATCAGTTGGTCTAAAAATTGCATATCTTGCCAAAGAGCGAAAATTTCTTGACATAATCGTTTCACTCCGAACAAAATGGATGTTCCTGATAATCGTTTTGACCATATCCACTTAGATATTGTTGTAATGCCATTGGTACAAGGCTATAGACATTGCCTAACAATGATCGACCGTTTCTCCCGATGGCCTGAGGCAGTTCCCCTTAGGGATATGTCAGCACAAACAGTGGCAACCGCATTTTGGACTACTTGGATATCACGATTTGGTTGCCCAAAAACAATCACCACAGACCCGGGGACACAATTCGAATCCGCCCTTTTCAAAACTCTTCTCAAGTTTAACGGGATCAAAGCGTGCGCGAACATCAGTATACCACCCTCAGACTAATGGTATGGTCGAAAGATGGCATAGAACGTTCAAAGCTGCCATTATGTGTCATCAGGGTATTTCGTGGGTAAATATACTACCAACTGCTTGGATTAAGAACAGTTTTTAAATAAGACCTGCAAGCATCACCATCGGATCTACTTTACGGCGGTGAACTGCGACTGCCAAATGAACATTTTGATAATACCTAAGAATTGGCTGATTCTTCAGAATTTTTTAAAGAACTTCAAAAATATTTTAATGTACTACGCCCTTTACCTTCTGCTCATCACAACAAGAGCAAAATGTTTATTTTTAGAAATCTTAGTGTTTGCAGTCATGTTTTTCTACGCACTGATGCGACTCGAACGCCTCTTGAAGCTCCCTATTCTGGCCCCTACGAGGTGATAAAGAGACTTTCAGATAGACTATTCACTATCCGTGTAAAAGGAAAAGACGTAAATGTTTCGGCAGATAGAGTAAAGCCAGCTTTCGTGTTAAATGATACTCGGTCATCAGAAACGAATTCTGGTAGAGTTTTTTAAACACTGTATTTAAGTACATATACCGAAGATATAAAGCAACTGTTTACCGACTTCGATTTTTACTCTTTTAATTACTTATTTTTTTGTCGATAGTATCGATAGTGGTAAAAATTATCAATATATCAGTTAAAACAAAACTATCGATAGTACTATCGATAGGTTTGCAGCTCTTCTCACATAGTTTTACAAAGTAATTGTCAAAAAATTGTATGCATCAAACAAGGCACAAAAGTAATTGTCAAATGAATTCTTCGTTATAAACGTGTAAACAAAAAATCAGCGGATGAGCAATTTGCCTGATGTATGTACCTGTTTATATGCCTTGTTGCACACTTTATATAAGTATGTATGTAGTAATGTTGAATGGCATACAATGTATGCACACACATAAATGATGCTTATAGAGAAATTTGTTTGTGTGTGTGTTATATTTCTTGTTCAAAGCACAGTCAGTACGAGAAAAAATATGAAATTACAAAAAGAAGTTTCTTGTTTTGATATATTCATGTGCAAATAAATTACGTAAAGCCAATGCGACCGATTGTGTTATTGTAGAGTAATAATACGTGTTTTATTGTTGTAAAATTAAAAATAAGTTGATTCGCACCGAACTACATATAATTATTTGATTTAGAAATCTGAATTGTATACTTACAATATTTTTTTATTTATTGCTTTAAAATTTTGAGTTTTTCAGTGCTTGTTGATTGGAATTTATATGTTTCCCACGACGAATGTTTTCTTAGCAGTGTAAGAACTAATAAATTAAGCATCTCCATCCTGTGCTTAAAGCATACGTTGCTCTCGTCAAACCAAAAGGAATATATTGTATTTTTGGTACAATTTACGCATTGTTCAACAATAGTTTTTTTTATGTTTTTTATTTCTTTGGACTTAGAAAAAAGATTTTCAAAAACTTTTATGTGAATCTTACACACTGCAAAAAATAAGTATAATGGAGCACACAAACTTCCAAAATCTGTTTCTTTATCATAATTTTTTGCGTGAACAAACATTTCTGAAGGATATGACAAAACTTGCGCGGGTTTACATCCACACGGCATTTAGCGCAAGTTATTCGTTGAGCTATATAACCAACAAAATATCGGCTTGATGTTGAACGTTGTTAGAGTTAAACCAATCTGCATCTTCATTAAAATAATCTTAATTTTCATCGAATATGTTTGTTACATTAATGTCAGGTGTGCGACTACTTTCTGCTGTAGTTCCACTTCTTTGAGTATCTACTAAAATTGTTTGAAACTCAATAGGTAAAAATATCGCATCGTCATTTGCACAATTTGATGAGGTACTAAATTGCGTTAGTTTTAGCTACTGTGACATTTAATTCATAGACCGAAGAATTTTTGCAGTGTCCACCCTTGGCACGTATATATGAAAACAAGTTTTACAATGGATCTTGATTAAAATGGTTCGTTAAAATGCATATCAAATTTGAGTTTTCCGCAAACAATTCTGACGATAAATATAAAATAGCTCTCGTAGTTTGAATCAGGCCATCGATTGAAAATATTTTGTTTCCTGCGTATTCAACCTGTTTCATATAGGTAATTAGCTCTTCGAGTAATTGCCAAGTTATGCTATACGGCTTCAAGCCACGCTTCAGGGGCTTTACACCGTTAAAATACTTGCTGTTTAAGCAATCAAAATAGCTATCGAGTTTTTTTTATAAAAGAGCACGTTGAAGTGGCTATTGGTGCGGAACTTCGTGTAAACTGGCGATTTTCATTTACAGATTGGATTGCAGCAGCAACTGAATTGCTCAAAGTTTGGACAGCTAAGCCAACACGCATCTTCTGAAAATTATTTGCGTTTATGTGCACCGTTTTTAATTTTGTAATTTTTGTTGCTTTTCCGTACTCCAACTCGAATATTTCTCTAACAACGTCGAAGCGCGCTACGCCATGCGGTGGTTTAAAATCGGCTTTGATGAAAGCATTTCTTATAGATTTAATAATATGGGGTACATTGTACATCAAGTAAATTTTGGCATTTTTATAAACAAAATAAGGGTTTTCACAGGATCCGCCGAGCATATCATAACATTTTCTATTATTAGGACCTTGATCACACGTAAGCCCACGCACATTTACTCCCATTTCTCTTAATATATCCAAGTTTGACTCTACAAGTTTTTTTTAGTATATCACCTTTTATTGAACTGGAAGTAACAAAATAATTTAAAACGAACTTCCAATTTCTTACAACTTGTGCAAAACGATGATGATTCCGATCTTTTGCGCTTATGAGGCGGACTTCCAAATAAGGGTAAAGCAACATCTTCACTTAATAAACAGTTTTCTTTTTCTATATCTGAGTCATCAGTCAAGTTTAAAGTTGGTACTGCGTCGCGCTTCAAGTATTTCTTTCCTATATTTTCTGACGGAAAGTGTCTTTCACATATATATAATATCCACGATCTTTCCAAAAAGCTTTCGTCAAAGTTGCACTTTTCTATCCACGCTTTAAGCAATATGTCATTGGAATATGGAAAACGAAAGATTTTTAAGTTTGGAAAACTTCTTTTAGATCTGCCACAATGAGGCAAACAACACTTATTGCCTGTTATAAGCGATAACTTCTTTTGTTTAATTTCAGTTAGTTCGCTCATTATGATATTTTTTTACTTATTTAATTACTAAAACTTTTTTAATTTCACACTAGATTATATTTTCAAGCACAATATATTCACTGTGAAGCAGTAGTACAGTCGAATTTTTGCCTAATCTTCAACGGGTTAAGATGTAGAATAAGAAAATTCCACTTCATACACAACGTTTTATGATTTATTTAGGTAAATAATTGTCATATGCTAATTTTTCCTTTACTAATTGAATATGTAAAAAAAAAATGTTTTATGACTTAATCAGGAAAAATAAAGCAACAAGTGTCTTTCAATAAAAAATGCAGGTAATAAAATTAAAAAATGCTTACCAGAAATATTTTTTTAAAGTATGTGGGTTTTTCCAATATACCTGCCTCAGCAAAATATATCTGCTTTAATCACAAAACTTGGGATATGCAGACAGCAGTACACATGTGCATTTTATTGCACCCGTTGTGGTAAAACCACAATTATTCTATTCTTACAAATAATTTTATGGTCTTTATTGCTAAAACTTAATTCCTACATGCTAAAACATTTATTTTTAAGGGTTGGAAACAAGTCATGCAAGTGTGATTGTGAAAAAAACACACTGCACCAGGTAAATAAATCGCAATACCGTTCATTAATCAAAGAAATAGCATATTAATTGAAACTTTTGCTTTTCTGCTGTCAGTTTTTGAACACTGATATTAAATTCAAATAACGGTAAATTTATATTCGGTGCGAATCCATGTATTTGCAAAAGTACAACAATAAAATACATATTTTTGCCATACAAATAAACAATCGGCAACATTAAGTTCTACGTAGCTTATGTCCATATACATATGCATATGTGCGAAAACACAAGTTCTTTTTGTTTGTGTATATTTTTTCTTTGCTTTAGGAAAAATACACACATCCATTCATACTTATGCATGCAAAGGCACACATACATACATGTATGCATATGCAGATGAATAGCAAAGACATGAGAATAATAAGTGCTCTGAGAAAATAAAATACTCTCTTTGAAACACATGGATTTAGTAGAAAATCCACCAGCAAATTAAGCACTGACAGTACAATGTATGGACGTAGAACATCTTTATATTTATAGTCTTTGCTTCGAGTCAATGTCAAGTGTATACTGCTCAAGTTAATATTTTTTTTTTGTGAGACAATTTTAAATTTTTTAATTTTAACATTACACTGTTTTCAATAAAAACTACATGTGACGTGTTACTATTTTTCTGGTAGGTGTTGTCGAGCATAACAAATCTGTATTTGAAATTTTCCAAACATTCTCAAAATCTTTAGTTACGGATAAATACCCGGTTTTTCGTACCCGTATGCACTTATCAACCTCTAACTAACTTAAATATCAAACGATTTTAAATTTATAAATGGATTTAGAAAGAAGAGACTAAGACCTTTCGAGGTATTTTTTTTTTTAGAAAAAGTCATCCAATAAAAAATTCAATAATTTAATAAATTTTTAAGGAGTTGATTAACACAAATCTGCGAATTACTCCTCATCAATTATGTATGTTTTATAAATAAAGTCATAGACAGGTTCCACTACAAAAATACTGCCTGAAAACGAATTCAAAGTAGAAAAGTGACGGAAAAAAACGGAAAAACTATGTTTGGTGAAAAACTACACACATACATATATATGAAATTTACTGAAACAAAATAGATATGGTTCGAAAGGTATTAGTCTCTTGTTTCTAAGTCCGTTTATAAATTTCCAATCGGTTGATACTTAAGTTAGTTAGAGGTTGATAAGTGCATACGGGTACGAAAAAACGGTTCTTATCTGTTTGGAAAATTTCAAATACAGATTGTTGTTATGCTCGACAATACCTACCAGAAAAATAATAACACGTCACAGGTATTTAGATTTCATTAAAATTTGTCACACAGTGTTATTGTTAGTGTATTTGTTTTAACAACGCAGTCATAATGCCGAGTACACACTACGGCATTTTGTGACATCGCAATAGAGTGTACTAGTGGCAACGTTAATCATTTTCGATATTTTTGGTCGTGTGGCATTGATTTTCATATAAAAAACATAATGTGAACGGCGTTGTACACATTTTTAAAATGACACCACAAAATGATAACACAAGAAATGAAAGATCTGTACTCGGCATGTCAAGTTACATTAAAATGTCATGTTAGTTGGAGACGTAGAGTAATAAAGTATAAAATCAATATATATATATATCAATATAAAAAAATAATTACAAATTACTGCAAAATAAAACAGAAATCAAATAAAATGAGTAAGCAGAAGCGCCCATAAGGACAAATAATACCTATGTATGTATTGTAGTTTTATTTAACAAATAAATAATAAATTAATTTTAAATTTTATGGAAAGAGTAACGAAACAAGGTATAACAAATCTATATAAAAAAATTATAATTAATTTCCTCAAATACCACTACAAGGTTTAAGTAAACTAAAATATGTATTTTATTATTTAAATCATTAGAATAAACTAAAAATTGGCTTGTTTGAACTCAAAAAATAAAATATGCAACTTAAAAACCAATTACAAACTAAAATAATAAAATTAAATAACTCAAATATAATACTCTTGGTGTCGTATCCAAAACAGTTGCATCAAATATACAGTATCAATATGATCCAGAATCTTTTTGGCAATAAGTTGTTTTACCTCATCTTGGCCCTCCTTGGCTGCTATATGTAAAGCTGTGTACATGTCCTTTGTGGTGGCATCGACTTGAGCGCCATGTTGCAACAACAACATAACAATGTCTACATTGCCCAGACGTGAAGCAATATGCAATGGAGTTTGTTGCTCACGAGCTCGTGCATCAACTTGGGCACCATTGCGCAACAAAATGCGAATTATATCAGTCTGCAATAGAAAAGAAAATATACAAAATATTTTTTACGAAAAAATTAATATTTAGGGAATTTAAATGAGACATATTTTAAAACGCTATTGAGAAACTCCCTAATTGATAGTAAATAATTTTATTGCATACCTGGTTTGCTCTTGCAGCTAAATGCAATGGTGTTTCACCACGCACAGTGGGCACATCGGGACTGGCATCATGTTGCAACAAATAGATCACAATATTCATGCAACCCATAAAAGCAGCAACATGCAAAGGGGTCAATCCACTTTCAGTGGTGGCGCTGATACTGGCACCATGACGCAACAGCAATTCAACAACCTTAATACGATTTTTTTTGCAGGCAATGTGCAAAGGAGTAAATCCGTTTAGGGCTCGGGCATTGGCGTCGGCGTTACGATCCAGCAAGAGCTTAGCAACACGCACATGACCACAATGGGCGGCAACATGCAGTGCCGTCAAATAATCGACAGTGACCTCATCAACTGGCGCTCGGTGATAGAGAAGAATGCGTGCAGCATCAACATGTTCACCTTGGGCTGCCATATGAAGAGGAGCTAAACCATTTTTAGTTTTTGCACTAATTGGAGCACCTCGTTCCAACAGCATGTCTACAACCTGTTCGTGTCCTGAACGTGCTGCACAGTGTAGAGGTGTAAGCCCGTCTCTGGTCTTAGCCTCAATGTTTGCTCCTTTTTCTAAAAGTAACGAGACCATATTAGTCTTGCCCCATTTTGCAGCCACATGAAGCGGGCTGATATTATGTTTTGCCGAAAAGTTTACATCGGCACCCTTTTGAATTAATAGGTTGGCAATAGCTTGATTGCCATAGTGCGAGGCGATGTGTAAAGGTGTAAATCCGGACTTGGAAGTTACATCAGGATTGTGATCATTCTAGAAATATAAATATAGGAAAAAGTACACAATTATATGGTAAGTGTATTATCTCACATCCAAAAGTAGTGTAGCGGCCTTAACATCATCCTTTTTAGCAGCAATATGCAGAGCCGGCAATCTGACTTTGCCGCGTGTGTCACTTTCGAGCAAAACTGCTACTACCTTATCGTGGCCCTGTTGCATAGCAACTGCCAATGGTGTAAAGCCATCTTCAGTAGCCAAGCTTTGATTGGCTCCATTGGATAATAACAATTTGACGACAGAATCATGATTTTCCTGAGCTGCCATATACAGAGGTGTGAAACCATTCTGTGATTGTACGTTAACAGAAGCTCCATGTTGCAAAAGCATTTTAACAACTTCTTCCTGTCCAGCCAATGAAGCAATGTGCAATGCTGTGTTACCTTTCTTGGTAGCACTATCAACAATTGCTCCTCGTCTCAGCAGCTCTGATACAACGTGTATATGTCCATCTTTGGAGGCTAAATGTAAAGCATTTAACCCATTCTACATTTAAAAAAGAAAACATCAAACGACATGTACATACGTATACAATAAATTTAAAAACTCACAGCATTGCTGGTGTTTATATCAATATTATTTTTTAAGTGTTCCAAGACTTTGTCAAGATTTCCAGCTCTGGCCGCTCGCAGAAACGACGTATTACCATCGCCCTTAAAAAAACACAAAACAAGTTATTATTAAGTGCATATTTGCCAATTTAAATGCTTTTAATGTTTTGATTTAAAAAAATATATGATTCTCGGAACTGTCCTTAGTCGCAATTGCAAAGCAAGCCCAAGTAGAAATAAGTATCCAAGTCAGTAAAGCCTTTTTAATTTTATTTTATTTTTGTGGATATATGTATGTACTCGTACACTCAAAATATGCTTAAAAATGCGACAATTTATTCGTAATTTGATTTTTGTGCAATAAACGAAAAATGTTGTACATTTTACGAAATATTTGTAGCTTGTGCAGGAAAACAGAATTTCGTTAAGTTACAAAAATTATTTCGTAAAATTATTTTCGTATATAGTACCATATTTTCGTTTATTTTAATGAATTTAGGAGAAAATAAAACATTTTTATAAATGTAAAGGTTGAACAGCAGGATCGTTATTTAAAAATTGAACATTGAACATTAATGTTAATGGATGTGTTGTATAAGATTTGCTTCCCTATAGCCCAATTATTATTATTATCCAGCTGTACAGGGGGTCCAGCATATAAGTAGGCGTTCAAAGGAACTGCCAAAAGAATGAGAAGTCAATTCAAAACAAAGCAAGTTATTGCCGGATTGCGTTTACAAATTAAAGTCTGATTTATTAAATATTTTACTCTAGTTATATACCATTTTACATTTTTATTTTTGTGTTTCTTTATGTCTTTACTTTTGCTGATCATCTAGAATAACAAAATTTTGTAATGAAAACAAAAGTGTGTCATTTAAATTTTATAAAGTAAGCGTTCTGTTAATTATTGCAATGAACTGTGTAATGTAATTATATTATAATTATAATATAATGTAATGTAATATAATGTAATGTAATATAATGTAATGTAATTATATTAATTATATTATAATACAGTGTATTACAGTAAGTGAGGTACACTACATAAATTTGAAATTGCGTAAATTTTGTTATAAATTTATTTACAATAAAAAAATTATTCTTAAATCTACACACGTTTCGTGAATTTTACAAAAAAAATTTAAATATAAGAATAAAGACTGTTCCTTTGTCATCCGCGTAAGAAATAGAAATAAATCTATCGCAGAGTTCGTCGCGCACGACGAATTTGGTTCTACGGCGGTGTTGTGTTAATTTTCATATGACGAAAGTTCGCAAAGAAAAATTCGTTGTTCGTTCCTGTTGTGTTCCCAGCATTCCCAGTTTGATTCGTGAGTTTCAGTGCAAAACATGTATGTATGATATATGAGAAATACATATGTATGTCGGCTGTAACAATTCCCCTTAAATTATCTTTTTCTTTTCATAATTATAACAACCTTCAATTCCAAGAATTACAGATTATTCAACAAAATTATTTTTCAAATGTAACAAAATATAATTTTTTTTGCAGATTTTTATATTTTAAAGATTTTAATTTTACACAAAATTTTGTATATAACACAAAATTGCTTTTCATGATTGACGAATTTATTTCGTAATATAAACATTGTTTTCTTAAATTTAAAAAAAACTTTTACTCTAAAAATAACGTGTTCAAATTTAAGTACTTGACCACTCACATTCAATATTTTTCACCTTCTAGTACACAAAGAAAACAGATTCGTTGTGATAGCCGAATTCATTGGTTCCAGCTAATAACACAAAATGCTGTTGTAATTAATGAATATAGCTTTTGAATTTTTAGAGTGAAATAGGTATTGCAACATAAAATTTTAGTTGCAAGTATAGAAATAATTAATTGATACAACCAAAATCCGAACACAATTGGTATTTCTAAAGAAATTCTTGATATTAATTATACGAACGGTGACCATATTTTTCAACGAAAAAAGGGACATTTGGAAATGTAATAAAAATTAAATCAAGACGCATTAATAAGGTTACTGCATTATGCCAGGATACTGATATAAGCAGCGATGCCAACTATTTATAACCAAAAACGCGCTAGAACGCGATAAGCTACAGCATTGTCAATTATTTACAGCCAAAACGGGATATTTTCCTACGCACTAAATTAAATTTTAAGAAAATTCGATGTACTCGTATGTACATGTGTATTAGTAAATACAATTGATTTTTTTAGTAGCTCTTTTCAGATTTTATAAAATTGTTTCTTTGAAACTATATCCTAAATAACTAAAATCATTTAATACAGAATCAGAATTGTCTTCCCAAATAATCGAAAACCTTAACACCATATTCATAAAAAATAAAATGAATTTGAAATCTATTTTGTATGAAAAATTTTAAATAAAATACATTTTAAAGTCATTTTAAATTTTATGAATATGGGGTCAGTTTTTATTTTTATTTTATTTGTCAAACTTTGTAACAACTTATATAAATTGCCGAATAGTTTTGCGATTCAAATGCTTTTTGTACTTCAGCTAGACTAGATGCTTAATAAGTTATATAAATTTTTTGGTCACGAGTACGAGTACATATTTCTAGTTGTGAAATTTCAAAATATTTTCCATTTACAGTATTAAAATGGGTTTTTAATTCTAACCAGAGTCAAAGGAATTTTATTGTGCACAGCTGAATCATTAACCAATTTAAAAAAATTTATGAGTTTTGAATACTAGAAAATTGTTAAATTTATGCAAAAAAAGGAAAAAAAATATATATTGAACTGAAATGATGATTACTTTATTCAAAACGCGCTAATCTAGCGCGTATTTTAAAAAATGCGCTAAGACGAAAAAAGAGCGTAGTTGAAATAGCGCTAATATAGCGCTAAATTGTCGTCGCTGGATGTAAGTATGTTTACCATCACCACGGTTGCCAGATTTGACGATTTATCGTCATTTGGACGATTTTGGGTGCCAAAAATAGCATTTTGACGACTGCACGATTTTCGCCTTCAATTTGACGATTTTAAATAATTATAAATTGACAAAATTTTTCAGAACTAAAAAATAATTTTAAACTTGACCAAGAACTTGGCTGCTTTTTCTAGAATATGAAATAAAAATAAGTAGTAAAAGGCAATACATTTTTCTTGTATTATTAATATTCATCTAAATGGTTTTTAAACATGTTATTGCATATAATTTATCAAAGGAAATAACTGAAATACAAAGTTTAAATGGTCAAATGCAATAACTACTTGAAAAAGTTATGAATAATATAAAAAAAAAAGATTTGCTTGAGTGAGATAATTTTTATTTGGTGGATTATAAAGATGAGAATAATTATTTAGACATTGAGGAAATTTATTTCCAAATGTATGTCAGGGATGTATTTGCGGATGCTAAAGTTAAATAAATTTAAAAATGTGCGATAAGATTTTAATAACATTTGACTTCGAAGATAAATTCAAAGCCTTAATCCCTACAATATTATTATAGGAAATAAAAGTTCTTTCTACGATATTGTAAGAGTTTTCTCACCTTATTGAAGAATGTTAAATACAAGAAATTGAAGCTGAATTCAGACAATTCAAGTTATTACAATTCTCTGTTACACTTGAAACTTAAAAAAAATCAGATATGAAAAAAGGGACTCAAGGGTCTTTTATTTCCTACGTTAAGTACTTTTTTTCTGCGTTAACTAATTTTATTTTATATTTACCGCAATAGCCAGCAAATGTAGAAAGAGTTTTAAGACAAGTTCACTTAAACAAAACCAAAGTAAGAAATCAGTTGGATATATCTTCTCTATGCAACTTTGTATACTAAGGATAATTTAAAACTAAATAATTGTAATTGTTTTGAATTGAAACTAGTACATGATCTAATAGAATTGTTCAATTCCAATACATATGTATGAAAAATTGTGTTTTATTTTCGACGAATTTTAGACGTTTTCGGATAATTATTTTGACGAATTTTCTCTCGAAATTTGACGAATTTACCTCTATTTCATCTGGCAACTATGACCATGAAAAATGTAAAATTTTAGTTGTGACAAGTTGATTTTCTCTACACACTTTCTTCGAAGTGTTCCCATTATGCTTTTTTACATTTGTGCTATACGAATTTTTGAAATTACTTTGATTTTATTATCAAGGCAGCAAACCTTATTATTTAGATTAGTAAATTTTTCACACACTCACATATCAACAAATTTATAAATACAACTAATGGGGTTTGCGCACTTGCTTAACGACATACGTCTATGTTCTGGCTTTCGCATCTCTTTCACATGTTTTCTTGCGAGTTCGGATGTTAAAACACATGCTACATCTTTTTAAGTTGAAACTTATAAAATTCAAATTAATAGCAAGTGTTCTACCATAAGAATTTAGAAAAAAACTATTTGGATGTGGACGATTTAAAATTTTTTGTTTTTCTTGTTTTGTTTTGGTTTCACAAGACTTTTTACAAGTGAAAATAATATGTTTTTTCTTCTAAATTTAGGCAATAGAACACATATTATTAACTTGTACTATTGTAATATTTTCTAAATATCAGCTTAAACAGGTGTGTTAGCATGTGTTTTAACATCCGAACTCACAGAAAACATGTGAAAACGATTCGGAAGCTAGAACATACACAATAATTTACAGCAAAGTAACACATCCTCGATTGGTTATTGGTTTGCTGCAGACATAATGTATTTTGAGTATACTGTGCCGCAAACCAATAATCAACCGACGACATTTGAGATAATTTACTCATATGAAAAATGTATGGGAAATCAGTTCACAAATTGCTTAATTTGGGTAAATCAAATGTTTTGGCCCATACATTTTTCAAATGAGCAAATTATCTTAAATGACTTGATTCGCTTTAAATTATGTCGAAATTTGTCAGTGCAACACTGCGTTTCTGGCTAAATCTTGGAAAAAAATCCGCAAAATGTTGCCAAAAGATGGCAGTAATCCCGTGTATCGTATGCCGATGCTGCTAAGACAAATTTTATTCCTACTCAAAATGTTTCACCACCAAATAATTCAACAAATACAAACTCAAGCTTTAATTTCAATCGCCTTGAAGCTACTATTGATAATCTGGTGCAAACTATAAATAATTTTACAACAAATATGACTAGCATGATGCAAGAAATGCTGCGAATGCAGAATACACTGCTTCAAGCATTAGTTAACAAACCATGAACACGTTAAAAATATGTTTCTGGAACGCTAACGGCATTCGCCAACATAAAAATGAACTTGAGCACTTCCTCACGGAAAAAAATATTGATATAATGTTGGTCTCAGAGACTCATTTGACTTCGAGAAGTCTTTTTAAAATTTCTGGCTACACCTTATATGATTCAAAGGACCCAAGAGGAAGAGCATGCGGTGGATCAGCAATTCTAATAAGGTCAAGACTCAAACATTATATTATTCACAACATTTCTGAAGAACATCTACAAGCAACGAATATTTGTATTGAAAATTTTTGCACTAATTTTGTAATATCATCAATTTACTCCCCTCCCAGATTCGCAATTACTGAAGATCAATACGAGGATTTCTTCAAATCTCTTGGCCCTTGTTTCGTAGCATCTGGGGACTATAATGCCAAACATACGTTCTGGGGTTCGCGTCTTATCACACCCAGAGGTCGAGCGTTGTTCAACACAATTTCAAAAATGGGCTTGGACGTCATTTCGAGTGGGGAGGCCACTTACTGGCCTACTGACATACAAAAAACTCCGGATGTTAAAGATTTTGGCGTCATGAAACATATTTCTAGGGATTTAATTCAAGTTGAAGCTTCTCTAGATCTCTCGTCCGACCACTCTCCCACGATCGTTTCAATTTGTAGCCTATTAAGAAGTAACTTAGCTCATCCTTATGAGAAGATGATAAATCGTGTTAATTGGCTGGGATTCAAAAAATATCTTAGTACTCATTGCACAGAAAATATTACGCTAAGAACACCGGATGATATTGAATCTAACATTACCAACCTTAATGAAAATATTAAACAGCCTGCTGAATATGCCACTACCTCCCATCCGCAGACTGGGTTTAATAGAATTTATTCTACTGATATTGAACGTCTCGTGTGTGAAAAAAGAAGAGCTAGAAGGGAATGGCAACAGCACAGATCACCTCAACATAAAACTAGGTTTAAAGAGTGTACTAAACGATTCCAAGAGTTGCTTGCATTTGAAAAAACTGCATCTCTTAAAAATTATCTGGAAGGTCTTGATGTCACACCAGCATCTAATTACTCTTTGTGGCGCGCTGCTAGAAAGCTTAAAACACCCGTCGAGTTTAAACCACCTCTGCGCACATCTACCGGAGATTGGGCAAGAAGCGACTCTGAAAAAGGTAAATTATTTGCTGAGCATTTAAAATCCGTATTTACCCCAAACCCATGTTCTGGTGCTGTTGATTTACCGAGTGTAGTTGCGCTACCCCCTCGACCCATAAAATTTAAGACGCGTGATGTACAAAAACTAATTGCTGAACTCAACCCGAAAAAAGCTCCGGGTATTGATAAAATTAGTAACCAGATGCTGATGAAGTTGCCTCGTATTGCAATTAGAATCCTGTTATTCATTTTTAATGCCATTTTACGTCTGGAATATCATCCAAACAGCTGGAAGCTTGCCAAGGTTAAAATGATTCCAAAGCCGGGCAAAGATCTTACCAAGGCTGAGTCATATAGGCCAATAAGTTTACTGTCAACAATGTCAAAGCTCTTTGAAAAGTTACTCATGATAAAATTGTCCCCAATTCTAACTGATAATGAGTGCATACCGGACCATCAATTTGGTTTTAGAAGTCAGCATAGCACCATTGAACAAACTCATAGATTGGTTCAATTTATAAGAAAAACTTTTGAAGAAAAGAAGTATTGCTCTGCGCTGTTTATTGACGTTTCTCAGGCATTTGAAAAAGTGTGACATGAAGGCCTAATTTTAAAATTAAAGACCTACTTACCGATAAACATTCTAAACCTTTTGGAAAGTTACATTATTGCCCGGAAATTCACTGTTGTGGAAGGAGACTTTATGAGTATGCCTGAAACAATCTCATCCGGTGTGCCACAGGGGAGTATACTGGGGCCAGTTTTGTATTTGATTTATACTTGTGATATGCCTTTGAGCAGTAATATTCACACATCTACATTTGCCGATGATACAGCCTGCCTTAGTATGCACGAAAACCCTCACGAGGCTTCCCGATATCTTCAGCAACATATTACTCAGCTAGAACTATTGTTAAACAGGTGGAGAATAAAGGTAAACGAACAGAAGTGTGCTCAGGTAACATTTACCCTACGAAAAGACACCTGTGAAGTGAAATACCTTGGTATACACCTTGATCGAAGGCTTACATGGAAACACTACATTGACTCTAAGCTAACGCAAATGAAACTTAAACTAACTGAGATACATTGGCTGATTGGTAGAAATTCAACCCTCAGTCTAGATTGTAAACTTTTGATATACAAGTCGCTTTTAAAACCTATATGGTGCTACGGAATTCAGCTATGGCGTACTGCTTCAGCTTCAAATATAGAAAAAATTCAACGAAGGCAAAATAAAATTTTACGGATAATAACATCGGCTCCATGGTACATAAGAAACTCTAATTTACATCGTGATTTGAATATGCCACAAGTAACTGAAGAAATTGCAAAATACGCAGGCAAATATCCTACAAAACTCGAATCTCATCCAAATCCGCTTGCTCGTAATATCTTGAATTTTACTGGACACATCCGCTTAAAAAAGAGGGACACAAGGGCTCTAATACTCAACACTCCAGAAGAAACTGCTTGAAAATACTTTTGTTTTTGCTTACTTATGTATTATTAATAGCTATCACTAAGTTTATGTCCGACACTGGCCGGGCCTAATTAATTATATTTAGATTTAAGATTTGAATAATTATTGTTAGTTCATATTTGAAGATACAATAAATAAAAAAAAATTAAATATAATTTTAAAATGTTTATTTACAAAATATAAAATAATTAAAATTTTAGGGAGCATTGGAAAATTTCTGAGTTTTTCATGCAAACAAAACAACAGTTGCACAGGGTGTCAGATAAGTATTAAAAAAATCTGAAAAAATACAGCAACAAATACACGCAGTTCTACAATACATTTATTTTATTTTGGACAAATTTATAAAACAGCCTGTTGTTTAAACCCTGAATTTATCAAACTTGCAGTGGGAATGCAAAATCAGCTGTTTATGGTTTTAACTAGAGATGTGCACGTGAGCGGTTTTTGACTCCCGACACGCACGCTCACGCAGAAAAATATTTTACTCACGCACGAATGATTTTGCAAATTTTCACGATCACGCACGCTCACGTATAAAATATTCTTAATCACGCTCGAGGGGTGTACAACTTATTACGATCACGCACGCTTGCGAAAAATATATAATTAAATTTTTATGTTTGTTGGTTGAGAAATAGGTTCTTACACATACATATGTACATACATACATATTATGTATTAGGGAAGTAACGAATACCAGTTTAACGAATGTGAATATGAAAGCGAATAATACATTTTAATTTTTGCGAAAGCGAATATATACAATTCTTTAAAATATCACATGCAAATAAATTTATATAAGAATATTAAGTTGTATTATATCTGTATGTACATATGTAGTTGTACTACATATAGCATTTTATTTAAATTGGGTCTTGAACGGAGCAAATATTTATTAATTTATTAAAAATACAAATTGTTAAAACAGAAAGATTTATGAAATTATATTAAAATAAATATAGATAATTATTGCAAATAAGCTTACAAAATGTTAAGCAATCAACCCACTCGTACTTTGGTTCTAAGGCCTGATACTTGTTCAACATTTCATGTGAAATGCTATCAAAATACATACATATTAAGAAAACTTGGAATGAATTGTTCCTGAAAAAATTTTGCAGAAGTAATACTCTGTTCATCTTGGGAAAAACATATGAAATATAGTATCTTCAACATGAGAAATAATATGAGTGGCACTTGTTTCCCATGAAATTTAAAATAAACAAGGACTAGTTAATATTCTTTGCATTTAAAATATTCTGTACGTTTGAACAGACTAGTCTTAAGCAGAAAATATTTTCGCGCAAATCAAAAACTGCCTTTTCTTTTTAAAAACGGAAAAATATATCCAAACACCGCTGGATTTTGGTTTCATTTTGATACTTATGAGAACTCATTTATTGAAAAGTTTTCGTTTAAAAGCTTGATTAGAATGCTTTACTCGTAAGTATATGTATCTTCTTTATGCTGGCTTAAAGTAATTTTCGTTTTTTTTACGTTTGTTAATCGTAAACTATTTTCATAAAGGAAGTACAATTTTTTTTTTGTCTCCAGTATTCTGTTGAAATATTCGCATATGTTTTAGCCTATGCAAAAGCGAATGCAAATAGCAAAAGTAAATGAATAATTCGCGAATGCGAACATTCGTTACTCCCTAGTATGTATATACATTAGGGCGGGTCGATTTGTATGGAGGCAAAAAAAGCGCTCAAATTACAAGGAAAATCGTATTCTAGGGATCAAAATAAGAAACTTTGCCGAAGGAACCATACCTCTAAAATGTATTTTGATGTCCCGACTTTTGATCCGAAGGGTAAAATTTTGAAAAATCTCACTTTGACCCATTTAGAGTTCCTCAATCGAGTAAAAATGTATGACCGACTCCCACTAATTTTGGAGGGCCGACCCAGCTATGCCAGTGGCACACCCCCTAGAACCACCCCTGGGGGTTCCCCATACAAACAATTCAAAAAATCACAATTTTTGGCACTTTACAAGAAAAAATCAGCGAAATGGCTATGTTTTTTTATTTTTGGAGTTTATTTTTCTCTTTAGAAATTTATTTAGTCAGAACATATGTAAATGAAACAAGAATCTTGTGTTATTTTTGGGTTAAATACTGGTAATCCCTGATAGCTAGGTAATAAAATATATCTTCCATGTGTTTACAATATGTAGCTGTATGCAGTAAAGAGCATGCCTAAAATCAGGTACGCATATGTACTATTTAGTTTTAAGGTTCTCATTTTTAGTATTTAAGTCCAATTTTTTATACTAAAAATTCAGTATTTTACAACTACTCAAAGCGTAAGCTACATAGTTGATTGGAATTTGGGAAAAACTTGGCATGGCAAAAAATTGTGTATATATTAAATTGAATAGATTGCTTGACAGATATCAAGAACAAATCAAGAGCAAAATGAAAAACCCAAAATTTCCAGAGTTTCTAAAATCTCTGGAAAGAATTTTTCACATTGGAACATGTAAATGCGATTTGAAGGCAGCTCCATGTGCATGCGGCTTGGTTCCAGAACGCCTCAAAGAGTTTATGAACGATCAACATAATCAGAGAAGACTAACAGTGGCTGCATTTATGATGAAAATTGAAGAGCGTCTATGTCATCAATGCCAATATTAGAGAGCCGTGCGAAATTGCCCAGACTTGAAAGCAAAAAAGACTTCAAACAATAATTTTTTTTATTTTCTTTTCTATTACTAAGTAAAATTCATTTTTTCATTTCATTCTGACTAAATAAATTTCTAAAGAGAAAAATAAACTCCAAAACTAAAAAAACATAGCCATTTCGCTGATTTTTTCTTGTAAAAAAAATTTTACCCTTCGGATCAAAAGTCGGGACATCAAAATACATTTTAGAGGTATGGTTCCTTCGGCAAAGTTTCTTAGTTTGATCCATAGAATACGATTTTCCTTGTAATTTGAGCGATTTTTAAATCGAGCCGCCCTATATATATATATATATATATGTGTATATACCCTCTAGTCAGCCTAGATCCATATATCTCTATGTCAACACTCTTTTATCCAGCGACAACTGCACTAGAAGAAATGTCGACAACTTTCCTGTTATGCGCGAGTAGAGATACGACACAACAGTTCTAGTGTATTTCTGGTGACAGTGTCAATGAATGCGTCAATAGTTTGTTTTTCTTTTTGATTGTGCTGTGCAATAATGTTAAAAAATGCATACAAGTTTTTTAAGTTTGTTGCCTCAACCCTTATAAAATTGTAGACGAGGGTCACTAAAATGTACTAGTGAATCTTTGGTTCAAATGTCTCCATGTGGTCGTAAAACAATAGTGCTAAAGTCTTCTGATAGATTTTCAACGATAACCCTATGTTATACATATGCCAATAGGCGATTACATTGGCTGGAGTAAACCTAGTCATTAGTACTATTGACAAAGTCACTAGTAAATCACTACAATTTTACTATTGACATGGAGCGAGAAAATATCGATATTGTAGACTAGAGAACCTAAAATTCACTAGTGAATCTTTGGTGCCAGTGTCTCCATGTAGTACCAAAAAACTACTTAGTCAATAGTCAACAGTCTAGTGGTGGATTTTCAATGACAAGGTAATGTTAAATGTCAATAGATGATTACATTGGCTGGGATACACCTGGTCAATAGTAATACTGACAATGTTACTAGTAAATTACTACAATTTAACTATTCGCGTTTCCTGCAGGGTATATATATACATATGTGACCTGCTCCACGAAAAAGGACCTCTGTGCCGAAAAGAAGTTATTCAGAAAAACGCGTTTAAAAAAAGCGCTTCGTTTTTGCGCATGGTTATGCATTTTTTCGGCGCAGAAGTCCCTTTTCGTGGAGCAGGTCACACACATATATATATATATATATACATATATATATGTATATACATATATATATGTATATACATATGTGAGTATGTATATATATGCATATTAGTGTTGTAAAAGTATTGAGTATTTGAGTACTGGTACTCAATACACAACAGTAACTTCTCAATACTTTCATGGTTGCATTTTCTATTATTCAAGCGAAAGTTCTCCATTAAAATACATCAGATTTATTCAACTCTGTGTGCAAATTTAAGCTTGATAAAAATATGTATAGTGCAACAAACACAAATTCAGAAAGCAATAGCTGTTTTCAATTACTTTAATACGAAAACGGCCACTAAAACAACGACTTCAAAATGCATCATTGAACTAAACAACTTCACTCATGAACATATATTGGACAGGAAAAGTGACCCTTCAGAGTTGTGAAAGGCTAGCAAGTCCAGCTCATACAAAGATGAAAAATCTCTTAAATTATGGCAATATCGATACAAATTAACGTGCAAAAGCTAATCTTCAAACTTATTTATTTGCATTATGTAATATGCATTGCATAAATAAATAAATGCTTAAATAATAATAATTTTTAACCTCTCTTATATACACATATGTATGTACGTATGCCTGTGTGTTTCTAGTTTTAAATTCAAAAAGCTGTTGATGTATTGAGTAATATCGAGTACCCAATTGAAAAAGTATCATGTAGTATTGAGTATTCAGAAGTAACCGCTTTTTACGGCACTAACGCATACATTATTTAGTTTATCATGCAACCGTATTTTGTTTTTGAAATTTTTCGACAAAACACATCTCTCTGAATGAAATTAACTTCTGCACAGAAAAAATAGGCAAGAATTATGTTCAAGAAAACCATTTTATTGAAAAAAAATTTTAATTTCAATAATATTTGTCATTATCTTAATACAATATTTAACAATACAATTTTAAAATATTTTTTAATTTAATTTGTTTGTGTTGGTGTTTATCTTGCTCGTTGATTGACCCAACTCGGTGATCTGCTATTGTTGTTGTATATTTGGATTGCTCGTGTTGTATACGTGTGAATTCGGACAAGCAGCCGAAAAACGTCCTCGCTTGTTTTTTTTACTCCAAGTTATTTTTAAATTATATCAACGGAATGCGCACATGCAGAAGAACATAAGAAATCATGTTTTGCGTGTATTTATTATTTGCGTATCCAATAACGATTTGCTCTTTAGCTGGATAGTAATTACATTAGCCTATTCAGGCGGTGTCAACGCTTTGCGTGACGTTTCTAACGTTGACAGAAAAGCGTAAAGCAAAATGTGTATGACACAGTAAAAACTTTGACAACACTCACGCGCAAAATACAGCACAATTCGATTACTCTGATAAAACAATCTCGTTTTTTATCTAAATTTACCAAAAGTTTATTAAAATTTCATGTTTACATGCGAGTTTGGCCAAACAAATTAAGATAATTATACCAACTGATTGTCAAAGCACGCAAAAAGTTGAGAGTTGGTTAACTTTTCGCTTCGCGTTAAAAGTACTTTATGCGACATGTTTCATATAAGCATGTACATTTCATCTTAAATGTCAAAGCGAATTTTCAACACAACTCGAAGCAAACGTTCTATCTGACATGGCCTTTAGTCAAGAGGTTGCCGGTTCGACTCATCCCAAACGCATTTAGTTTCAAGGGTTGTGTGGAAAAAGAAATAACTTTAAAATTTAACAAAAAATCAAATTCTAAATAAAAACTAAAAACACGAAAAAAACAAACATTAGAATTTGAAAAACAAATTCATTAAAAATTTTTGTTTTCCGTTAACAACTCAATTGTCAATAACACAATCATTTTAATTGGAAATAATTGAGTTGATTTTGTTTTCTTATGTTACAAATGTGTGTTTGTATTTACAAAAATCGTTGTAGGTGCCTTTTTAAATAATATTTTAATTGTATTCACAAATAAATTAATGTAGATTGTTGTTTAAGCAAGCATAATTTTTGCGATTTTTTATTATACTTTTACACTAGAAGAGACAGTACTTGGACAGTACTTGTTCTTACAAAAACTTTGTAAGAACAAATAATTTTTTGATCGAACAGACGAAAAATGTTTGACAGAGGGTGGTCACACTATGTTCACATTAGAGAAAGTTTTATTTGCTAACAAACTAATTTATTTTCTCTAAATGTTGTTTGTCTTCTAAAATATTTTGCCATATATTGCCATATATCGCAATCAAAAATTTCATGTTTTTGGTCAAATGTTTTACAAGTCTGACCGTAGCTTAAGTAGTGCTTTTAAGAAATTTGTGTATTTTTTAAAATTACTGTAATAAAAAACTTGCTGTATATATTTTTTTTGATGTAAAGCATACCTATTTCGTCTGATATGTGTCAATATATTGCCGAAATAGAGAATAGCTTAGAAAATATTAAACATTATTAAATTTCACTCGTTTTGATCTTCACTCGTTTTTCACATTGGTGCGTTTTACACTTTTTAGATCTCAAAATTACGCTTTTTAGCGCTTTTTTCAAATTTTGATGTGCTTTTAGAGCCAAAAAAGTTGGCATCACTGGTTTGGAGAGTATTTCGTCAACTTTATATGAATGAGTTCTCTTGACAGGGAAAATATAGAGCGTTCTCTAAATGGTTTCTTGCAATGCGGATTTCCGCAGTGCTTAGGAGCGATGGCTATTATTTAAATTTAATATGCACATATAATGTATAAACTAAACCTTTTTTAAATTTTTTTGACTTCAAAAAAGGAGGAGGAGGTTATCAATTCGTCTGTATTTTTTGTGTTTGTTACTTAATAACTCGGTACCTTTTAGACCGGGTTAAAAATTGTTTTTTTTTTGTCAAAGGGTATAGTTTTATAGCTCCGTTTGGATCCATTGTAAACAACGCCCACTGAGTTTGTCTCCAATTTTACGATATTTTACTTAGTCATATGCTACGAAAATTTGCATACACATTGGGCTCTTGCGCAACGACACAATCTAGAAGTTGAAAATATGGGTCGAGACACAACCATTAAAATCTATATTATATTTCTTGTGCTTCTATTTGTCAAATCTTTACGAAATTAAGCACACACCCTGATATCTAAAAAATACACAATCTATTAAAAAAAGTGGACGGAGGCACTCCCATTAAAGTTAGTACTATACTTTACGTGCTTCTACTTTACCAGGTTTTACGAAACTTCTCACCAGTGATGCCAATTTAGCCATTTTCTGGCTAAATTTAGCCATTTTTCAACCCATTTAGTCAGAAGAAAAGTCAATTTAGCTATTAGCCATTTTTTTAGCCACTTTTATTTTATTTTTAACTATTTTTAGCAATTTTTAAATACGTGAAATTTTTTGCGATTTTTCACTACAAATTTTAATTCGCAACAAAGGAACTACCAAAAAAACAACAGAGTAATATTTTATTGTTTTCGGATTATTATTAATAGCAGAATGCACAAAAATTGCGTTTAGAAAAGTGTGTAATCATTCATTCAAGTGTGTAATCATTCATTCAAGTGTGTAATCATTCATTCAAGTGTGTAATCATTCATAATCATCAGATAAAAAAATTTTAAATTAAGACCATAATATGAAAGAGATAGTTAAATTGGGAACAATAACATTTGCTTCTCTTTTCTTATAATCGTGATAATGTCGTTGAAAGTCTAGTTGGTGGCTTATCATATCAGTAAAACATGTGTCATGTTTGTTTTAACCAAGTGAAAATCAAATAGAAATTAAAGTTGAATTAAAAGTTAAAAATAGAAATTGGACCAAATAGGTTTGGATTTTCTTAAAATTTATTGGCACAAACACGGCAGCTATGACAGAAACAACAATGATGTTAATGATGATGATCTGATTTTTTAATTAAAAAATACCTACATACATACATTTGTATATCGCTCTTAATTTTTGTGTTCAGTTTTTAGTTTGCTTCTTGAGTACCTAAAGAAAATTATTTGATTTATTGCTTTAATTTATTATTTTTAGTTTTATTTGCTTTAAAATTTTTTCCCGATTTGCTGCAAAAAAATGTACTATGAATTATCTTCTTATTTTTGTTAAATACTCATGATTTTTGCATTCGATCTCCTTTAGCCATTTTTTATCTAGTTTTTGGCCATTTTTTAGCCATTTTTTGTCCACATTTAGCCATTATTGGTGGAAGAATTTTAGCATCACTGCTTGTCACACTCCCTTAGCAGTGAAAAATACTTACAGCCTGTTCAACGATAGGAATGAGAGGAATGATTATTTTAGTTTTGATAGACTACGTGAGCATATTTCCAAATAAACAAATTATGTAAGTAGTTCTCAAGAATGGATTATTTTAGTCTCGCGCCTTGTTAAAATCATTAAGTAGGAAAGAGCTTCCACCATAAATGCTTACTTCTGAACCCGATTACCTTTTTTGAAAATTTTTGCTGGGAGTCTATTAATATTGTGTGTAAAAAAAGTGGGTGGGAACACGTACATGAAAAGTTAGTATTAAATTATATGTACTTCTATATATCCGATTCCTACGAATTTCGTCTCTTAGAATGACATTATTTTGTGCTTAAAAAAGTTCGCGGGGCCTTTCCCATTAAAGATTAAGCCTACAGTACACGGCATGTAAAAAACCACATGCGCATGTGGCTCTGACGTAATTTTTGACGCCATCACGAAGATACATTTGCTACATGCCGTGTACTAGTAACACATGTACATGTAGATATTCACATGCTTACAGATGTGATGAATCAGTAAATGTGTCCAATTCTGCTACATGTGTCACATTTGTGTTTTGGAACAATATTACTATCAAAATTTTACGGCATGTAGCCGCTACTAGTCATTTTAAAAAAATGCAACCAACATGCTGAAAATTCCGTTGACGTCATCGCCACATACGCATATACTACTACTACATATATTTCACGTGCTTCTACCTGACCGACTTATACACAACTTGGCACACTCCTTGAGTTTTGAAAGTGACACGTAGTTGAATTTGAAAAAAGTGCGGACACTAATATTTTCCAAATTATAAAAATATAAAATTGGCACTAAAGGTTTAAAAATAAAACCTTAACAAAATCTTTTTAAACCGTCTTCGAAAATAAGCAGTAAAAAGTTATAAATAGGGGTGGGATTTTCATACGTTTAAAATCGCGTTGTATATACATCATTGTTGCCATTTTGGCATTTTCACTGCCAGATCTGGCATTTTCATTAGTTAAAAAGCATTAAACTTTCAAAAAATTCTGCTAGATGCTTTCTGGCAGAATGTGTTGAAAATAAAAAATTGTAATTTGCAAAAAAAAATTCTTCTGTATAGAGGATTTTTCTCATAAATGTATATGTATTGCAGGATAAAAGTTCCCTGATGATCTGCACTAGAAACAGTGAAATGCGCATAGGATCCAGCTAACCCCTCTGTTCACAATAGTAGTTCGTGATGGCTTGATGAGATTAACAACACAGGTTAAATTTGATGAAATTCAATATTTCTTTATTGTCAACTTATGACGCAACCTTATGTTTTAATTCCTTAAAATTAAGAGATAATAATTAATTCAAGTTTACAATTATAAATTAAATTATTTTTCTTACTTTTTGGTTTCAAACCACCAATTTTCAATTTGAGAATATGAGGCACGTTGTGCGCAACTAATTGTATTTCAAAGGGCAATTATTTGTAAAAGAAAGAGCGGATGTAAGTTTTTACAAATGGTCAAATATAAATGACAAGTGTATAAATAAAGTTTAATAAAATAGTGTAAATAGAAAATATAATACCGGTTACTTTTCAGGGCTGCATATTCCGCACTTTAACAGTGGCGGCTACACCCCCCTGCAGTATGACAAGAAGCTTTCGAAGTCATACTCCTAAATAGAGGACACATCCAATACCGCCAATGTGGCAGCCGGGCGCACAATTATACCAGTTGTAGTAAGAATCTTCGCCTTTCGTACCTGCCCGTCATTTGCCACAGTAGTTTCCATAATTTTACCCCTTGGCCACACGTTTCTTGGACTCGACGGGTCAACCACAATAACTAAATCGCCAACTTGCAACGGTTTAGTCTTTTCATGCCACTTTGTTCTTAGGGTTAAGGATGGCAAGTACTCTTTTACCCACTTACGCCAAAATGTATCTGCGTACTGTTGAGAAGTCAACCAGTTATGCTTAAGTGCTATGCCGCTGTCATCGTACGTAGCTAAAGGTTTCATGCCATTTGATGAATTCACCAGCAGATGATTTGGCGTTATTGCTTCTGCATTTTCGTGTTCAATCGGAACGTAAACCAATGGACGAGAATTTATAATGTTTTCTACTTCAGCTAACATTCCCCGAAGTAGTTCATCATTTGGTGTGCGTGTATGTGAAATATTATACAAAACATTTTTTGCCGATCTTAGGAGCCTCTCCCAGGCCCCTCCCATGTGGGGAGATGAGGGTGGAATAAAGGTCCATTTTGTAGTAGCCGTGGTAAAAACACGTACTAGTTCATTTTTATCAACTTCTTTCACGGCTTCTCGAATTTCCTTTTCGGCGCTGACAAAATTCGTGCCATTGTCGCTAAAAAACTCTCTCGGCGTGCCGCGGCGACATATAAAATTTCTAATCGCTATTATACACGATGAAGTATTTAGCGAATTTACAACCTCTATATGGACAGCTCTTACCGTAAGGCATGTAAAGAGAGCGCCGTACCTCTTTTCCGTATGTCGACCAACCGTCACCATAATTGGGCCAAAATAGTCCACACCTGTATATGTGAAAGGCCGACAAAATGCTGCCAATCGGGCTTCTGGTAACTTTGCCATTTGTGGAAAGTTTGGAACAGCTTTCTTTATTTTGCACATTTGGCACTGCTTCAATATATTTTTAAAAACTGCTCGCAACCTAGGAATATAAAATCGCTGCCTCGTTTCGTTTATCACGGTTTCATGGTTGAAATGTTTATAATTTTTATGAAAATTCATAATTAAAAGTTGGGTAATACGACTACCTTTAGGTAGAATTATGGGGAATTTGGTCTCTTCAGAAACAATAGCTTTATCTATTCTACCTTCTACACGAAGAATTTGGTTTTCGTCCAATTTTGGAGTAACTTTGTACAACGAGCTTGATTTAGATAATGTTTTGTTTAATTTTAAAAGACGTATTTCTTCAGAGTAAAACTCTTTTTGTGCAAGACGGAAGAGTAAATTTTCAGCTCTAGCTAGTTCCGTTGACTCAAGTTCATGATTAGGGCTTGCTTTTTGTTGAACTGCATCACAGAAACGTAACACGTATGCAGTAGTCCTCAACAGTCTATTCCAGTTTCAGAAACGATTTATGCCAATAAACATTTCTGTTGTGTCATGAACTTGTACATATTCGACTACTTCCGAATCGCATGATACTGACTCGGTCTCGTATACTGGCCATTCGCTTACAGACTTTAATAGGAAATCAGGCCCCTTAAACCAACGACTTTCGAAGGAAATATCAGGTTTCTTTGCCCACTTTGTTGCTTCATCGGCAACATTGTGCTTTCCCGGAATCCAACGCCACTCTTGCAGGTCCGTTGTATCCAAAATTTCGCTAATACGTAAAGAAACAAATTGTTGATACTTTTTATTGCCATTTTTTAACCAGCTGATAACAGTTTTCGAGTCAGACCAAAAATATTTCTTATTTATAGCAATTGTGTGATTTTTTATAATATTATTGGCGAAACGAGAGCCGATGAGCGCAGCCATTAACTCCAAACGAGGTATTGAGGTCACTCTCAGGGGGGCAACACGGGTTTTAGAACCCACCAAAGAGCAAACAATATTTTCATTACAAACTATACGAAAATAGGCTACAGCTGCATAGCCGCTTTCACTCGCATCAACGAATGTATGAAGCTCTGTGCACGCATCGGTATAATCGACGATTGATTTCAGATAGCAACGCGGAATGCAAACTTTTTTCAAATCGGGAAGATACTTTAACCATTTGTCCCACTTAACAAGTTGTTCTTCTTTAATTGGCTCATCCCAGCTAACGCCGCTTCTCCAAATTTCTTGTAAAATTATTTTAAGGTACATAATAAAATTACCAACTAGTCCCAAGGGGTCGTAAACTGTCATTAAAATTCTTAAAATCTGTCGTTTTGTAGGGGACTTATTAAGACGAATAATATCGTTGCTTAGTATATGAGGCGAAATTTTAAATACAATCGCATCATCTGTAGGGTTCCAAAAAACACCTAAAACTTTTTCTGTTTCTTTATCTGACCCCATATTCAATTGCTTTTCTCTTGCTTGCTGTGGTTTCTCGATTTGGTTAACTACCTCGATTTTATTAGACACCCAAAATATGAGGTTGAAGCCAGCTTGCATTTGAATATACTTAACTTCCTTTGCTACATTAATGGCTTGGTCAACTGTGTCGGCAGAGTAGAGAAAATCATCTACGTAATGATTGTTTTTTATCGCAGAAACTGCTTGTGGAAATTCGTTTTCATATTTAGAGGCGTTTGTATTTTTTACATATTGAGATATACTGGGAGCACATGAGGCCCCAAATATCATAACATTCATGAGCTAAACATCTGCTTCTTGGTTAGCATCACAATTACGCCACAAAAACCGTTGGACATGTCGGTCTTCTTCACGCATGAAAACCTGATGGAACATTTGCTCAATGTCACCACATATGGCTACAGACTTCTCTCTAAATTGAAAAAGTATTGCTTGTAATGAAGCTAACAGATCTGGCCCTTTGTAAAGCATGGTGTTTAAAGAAATTCCATTAAACTTAGCGGCGGCGTCCCATACTATTCGACATTTGCCTGGTTTATTCTTGTTGTATACTGGAAAAGTGGGAAGATACCAGACTCTTTCAGATGGTGTATTAATATCAATTTTGGTAATATAACCCTTGCTGAGATACTCTTCAACTGTTTTAGTATAAACCGCAAGAAGGTCACTATTTTTTCTTACTTGCTTTTCGAGACACAAAAGTCTATTTTTTGCCATTTGATAATTATTTGGTAAAAACGCTTTATCGGTTTGCCACAGCAGACAGGTTTCATAATGACCATCATCACGCTGCTGGGTAAAATTATTTAAAAGATGGTACGATCTTTCATCCTCTTTATTCGCCTTTAAATTTTGGTAATTAATACCTAAACTTTCAATGTTAAAAAAACTTTTTACCAATTGATTCATTTGGTTATCTGCCTCCAAACATTCGCAAATATGTAGATTATACTGTACGGTTTGACTACTGCCAGAGGGCCCAAAAATAGTCCAGCCTAATGCAGTTTTAATTGCAATTGGTTCGTTTTTTCCACCTTCTTTTATTTTGTTAGAAATTGTAATGTTTATATTGTTAAGTCCGATAAGAACTTTTGGTGTAGCAGAATAATAACTCTCTATTGGCAACCCTTTTAAATGATTAAATTTTCTTTTAAGAATTTCATAATCAAGAGTTTGTTTAGGTAATGAAAGTCCCTTTACTGTACGAACATCAACACCAAATAACTTGCTGTTATTACCAGATACTTGCACTGTTAAACGTTGTGAATTCTCTTCAGTTCTTTTAACATTTGCAGTCCATTTCAAACACAGTTGTTCAGCTTCCCCCTCTAAATCCAATTGCTTAACAATTTCTTCGTCTATGAGACTGATTGATGGATGAGCCGTCATCTAAAAACGCATATGTAGAAATGACTTTGTTGTTGTTTCCATAAATTCTTATTGGAATTACTTTAAAGAGAATTTTTTGTTTCTGACTATCATGTGCATTAACATGTTGCACACTACTGTTATCCTTTTCTTTCTGATTGTTTTCGTATTTATGAAGAAGATTATGATGTTTGTATGGACAGCCTTCTACATTACAGTTTTTGTCTTTATTGTAACAGACGCCTGAATGTTTACGCAAGCAGTGCTTGCACAACTGTAGTCTGTTAACATAACTCCATCTGTCTCTGCGATCAGCCGACAAAAACTTCTTACAGCTTGAAACGTTTTTACACTCGCTGCTGCAAACAAGACATTTCTTTTCATTAGTTTCTGTGTGTGTATTGCAAAAAACGTTTCTCTGTTTACGATTATTAACAGAATCGACTGTCATATTATTTTCAACATTAACAGTGCTCGCTGAGAGTCCAACATTAAATATCCAATTGGAAAACTCTGATAAATTTGCTTTTCTATTACTTTGTTGCAAATTTAATTTTGTTGAACCCCAAATTATTTGATAATATGGTGGTAATTTCGAGACGAGTTCCTGGAGCAACGATGAATTATTTAATTCGTCCAGGAGGCCACAGGCTTCAATAGTGGATTGGAGACCCTTCACTTGAATTGCGAAATTAGTAATCGTTTCCATTTTGTTGGGGTTAATTTGTGGCAATGTTTTTATTTTGTTTTTTAGGGAAAACAGAATCTTGTCTGGCTGACCGTACAATAATTTCAGAGTGGAAATAGCATGCGGTACACATGATGGGTGAACCAGAATTCTTTTAACTGCCTCTAATGCATCACCACGGAGAGCCCTCTGCAGCCTTATTAAATTTTCTGCGTCCGTCAGGCCGCAAACCGTAGTAGACCAGTCATACGTCGAGCTAAACAAAGGCCATTCCTCAGGGCAGCCAGAGAAAGTGGGTAAATCCTTAGGCACAGTTTGACGAGCATGTAGTTGGTCAGTTCTTAGTCTGTGCCCTAGAGTTAACGGCTGTGACGATGGTGGCAGAGATGTTTCCGTCTGCTCGGGATTAATAAATGATTGTGACTGCTGTGCATTATTTGTATTTTGCGAATATCCGAGACGTGTTTGAATGTTATTTTGATTTACTGTTGAGTGCAGTGAAAAATTTGGATAAATAAATCTAAAGGGTTGTGAATTTAAGGTGTTGTTTTGTTCATATGAGTGGTTTATAGGTGGATTGTGTGTGGCGGTAGTCATAGTTGGGGCGCTACTTTGAACGACTGGCACATGTAATGAGGTTAAGTTTGGCATTGAGATGATGGCATTTGGCTCATCAGCAATTTGGTTTGAAGCTATTGGAGTCTGAGCATCTGCATCTTCTTCTTCAATTTCATGAAGAATTTGATATTTTTTATGCAAGTATTCCTGATCGCGTCTCATGGAGAGCTCACGTTCTTCTTCTAGCCTTTTTAGCTCAAGGGCCTTCCTTCTGCTAACAGAGTCTTTGACGCCAACGAGGAATGTGTGCTTGAAGCAGAATACACTGAGTTTGTGTTACACGATTGACACAACCATGATTCTTGTGGGCCTGAGACTTTTGCGCAAGTTGTGTGATAAGGTTTTTGACATAATTTGCAACTTACCATGATACCAGCAAGTTGTTCGTGGCAAAGCGGACATATTTGTTGAACGTTTTGTGGCGAGACATTCATATTATGTGGTTGACCGTGCTGTAAAGAAGAGTCCGTGTGGGTACTTACGTGTGTGTAAGGTTATGTTGAATTTGGAAGTTATATCCAGTTTCAGTTAGGGGCGGTAGACTCCAACACCAGCTAGGTCCACTAGACGGGTATACAAATATCCACAAAAAGAATTAAAAAATTTGTTCACAATAGTAGTTCGTGATGGCTTGATGAGATTAACAACACAGGTTAAATTTGATGAAATTCAATATTTCTTTATTGTCAACTTATGACGCAACCTTATGTTTTAATTCCTTAAAATTAAGAGATAATAATTAATTCAAGTTTACAATTATAAATTAAATTATTTTTCTTACTTTTTGGTTTCAAACCACCAATTTTCAATTTGAGAATATGAGGCACGTTGTGCGCAACTACTTATATTTCAAAGGGCAATTATTTGTAAAAGAAAGAGTGGATGTAAGTTTTTACAAATGGTCAAATATAAATGACAAGTGTATAAATAAAGTTTAATAAAATAGTGTAAATAGAAAATATAATACCGGTTACTTTTCAGGGCTGCATATTCCGCACTTTAACAGTGGCGGCTACACCCTCAATGATCAATTTCAATGTATTTATAATTAAAAAAATTTTAAACGTAGTTGTAACATTTCCAAAAAAACTAATTATTAACTATTTTATATTTGTATGTGCTCTAAAAATACCTGCAAATACTAATAAGTTTGTATAAACATGAAATTCAAAGCCATTTCAATAATTTATTGTACATTTAAATCTGGCATTATACTTTTCTTCTGTAGAACATTTTAGCAGAATTTTTTGACCGATTTAGCATTCTCTCATCATCATTTTCTGGCAACACTGATATACATACATAAAATATACTTTTAAACCAAAAAATATTTAAGTATTTAAAACTAATGAAATAATGATTTATTAACTTTTCCCAACATTTAATAACATTAAAAATTTACAAAAATAACCTTCATTGCTTTCTTAACAAACATTTTGTCATTAAAAAATTAAAAAAAAACATCAAAAGCTCAGCTTTCTTAGTCCCCGTCCATACAGTTAAACATTTTTGATTTCTCTTTTGAAACTGCATTCGTATCCACATTGTGCAGTTTTAGTTTTGCAGTTTAATACATTTTCTCATATATTTCTCATGAGAATGAGACAAGAATGACGTACTCAACATGGACTGCATGTACATGAAACAAACTACTCTTTTCCATTTCTCTTTCCGCCTTCATCAACAAACTCAAAACTTTTGCAGCAAATGTTTCATAATATATTCCTACTCCAGGATATTGAAAAAGCTGCACCACGCAAAGAAGCTTTCAAAAACGCTTTATATCCACATGAATATAATACGCAATCAGTAGAGGGCGCCAAAAAATTACACAAGTATGAATTTGAAAGGGTTATTATCACATTGCTGTTGAAATTGTTTTCGTTCTTACACAGTCGTAAAACTGAAGCTTTTAAATACTTTGCCACTAATCAAAAAGCTCCAAAATTTATTTTATAGCATGAAAAGACTAAAAAATTTATTTTAAAATATGCAAAAATATGCACTAACAAATCGATGCCATTTTGTCGCAAATTTGTAGATTCGCCAGGATATTTTATTTACGTTGAACTACGACAAATGACAGAAAACATTTATTTACATGAACATCTTATCAGTTAAATCAAATATTTTTATTTGTGTTACTTCCCAGCAAAAAAGTTTGCCTACTAGAATGGAAAAAATTTTACTGCGGTACCCTATACTTTTTGCCTACAAATATAAAAATTTTAGTAGATTACTGATTGCCTAAAAGTATTCAAAATTTAATGGATTATTTTTTGATTACAAATATGCAAAACTTTTTAGATTTGCTTTTTCTAAAATTGTTCAAAAGTTAATTGGCAATTTTTTCAAATAAAAATTCGACGACATTGTGTTAGATACTTTTATAGAGAAAACAACGAAAGAACTAAGGGATAAAAACATAGAAATAAAACTTTTGACAAAATATGTAGATGACCTATTTGCCATTGTTAAAGTAAAGGACGAGAAAATCATAATGGAGGCTTTTAACAATTACTACAGCAAACTTAAATTTACTATTGAAAAGAAAATAAACAATTCGTTTTCCTATCTTGACATGAGAATAATAAGATACAATAACAGAATCATAACAGATTGGCACATGAAACAAATAGCTTCAGGCAGAATAATAAATTATAATTCAACACAGCTTTTTAAACATAAAACAATTTCAAACCTTATTAATAAAGTATTACATATAAGCCATAACAAATTCAAAGATAAAAACATTAAAATAATCAGAGAAATACTTAAAAACATTAATTATCCGACATACTTGATCAATAGCCTAATAGAAAAATCAATACATAAAGAAACAAGAAACAATAACACAAAAACAACATCTGGCAACACTAAATATGTAAGATTGTATATTCCAAAGATCACTGAGAATAATTAAATAAAAGAGATAATTAATGAAGAGGGAATTATAGAAGTATTTGCACACAAACCAAACAAAACAACAAATACACTGTTCACAAATCTATGTAAGACCAAAAATAAATGAAAAATACCAAAGCAATGTAGCATATGAAATTAAATGTAATGGAAACGCAAACGAAAGATGTAAACAAGTTTATATCGGGACAACAAAAAGGAATCTAGCTGAACATGAAACTGATATTAAAAAAGGACGAAAATCTACTGCATTAGCTCCACATTGTTTGGATTATTCTCACAAAGCTGATTTGGAAAATGTGAAAATACTACACAAAGAAAGGAAATACAACAAAATATACACTTTGGAAGGCTTAAGTATTCAACAAAAAATTTACAAATAGCAATGCACAACAAGCATTGCGTTTCATTAAACCTATTTAAAATTAATTTAAAAAAGGTTTCAAGCTGTTTTTAACTAAATCAATTTGTATCGTAAAACCAGTTTTAACGTTAAAACCAACATTTATTAAAACCATGTCAGTGTGATAACACCATAACTGACCACAATCAAATGTCAATATAAAAGGAATATACTTCCAATAAAAGCTTTTTGAAGCGAATGAAATATATTTATGTACGGTACTTAAATTTCTAGAACACATCCAGGATATCGGGTGAAACTTAAAATATAACATTAAATCAAAAAATTTTCACAAAAATTAAGTAATCAGTACAATGATTTTACAAACGTACAATATAATTACGCCTAACGTGAACTTTTTCCCTGAGGTTCAAAACCATAAATAAATTTCCTTTATCACAAATCATTCGTAAGTTCACAATGAGTATCTTAAAATTTTAATCAAAACATTGTGCCATTTTAAAATTTTCATTGCGAGCAGGCAACAATATAAAACACAATGCATTGAAGTATTAAAATAAAATTATTTTTCAATTAGAAATTGTTGTTGGATAAATTCTTTAAAATAACTTTTGTTCTGCAAAATGCCTGAAGATAGCGAAAAAAACAAATATTTTTCCATCAACTACAGCTGCGCTGATACCTAGTTTGAATTTGTTTAGTTTAACGTTACCATATTACCATGTTGAAAATGACATGCTTTTTATAGATGCTTTCAAATCTGTCACCTGGTAATAAATTTGATTTACACACAAGCAAAAACAACAAATTTGCCAGCCCATATTAAAGCATTAAAATGGAAACGTTGCAATATTAAGACTTATTGTAAAACGCTATTGCGAAATACCTAAATATTTTAAGCGGAAATATTATATTTTATCCCTTGGCCTAATTCACTCTCTTGAAAGCGATCTTAGTTAATACATTTATTACGTAATATCAATATTTTTCTTCCAATTAAATATTAAAGTTTATAAATATTTGTTTTTAGAAAAATATAATTAAATATGTCACATTTTAATGTTTTGTAGCAGAGCACTTTCAAACTTTGAAGTCGATTTTCGGTGTTAAATTTTTTTTATTAAGAAACACATCGTTCTAACCAGTATAACTAACCTGACCAGACATCCCGCTTTAGGCGGGATTACCCCGCTTTTCATAGGTCGATCCCACCTTGAATTTATATCCCGCTTTTTTAGAGTTTTAAAATTGTCAATATCTTATTCGCTACACCCCATATACCTTTTGAGATGAAAAGAAAATGTTTTATATTATAAGTGCCATGCTTGCGATTCAAACCTTCACTATTTTATAAAATATAATTCTCATTATCAGCATAAATAGTCATGAAGACTTTCACAATATTTTCTCTAATTAAGAGGAGCGAAGCTACGCTCACTTATCTAATCCCAATTATTTTCTATCATCGGCAGAATTCCAAGTTTGTGTTTGTAGCAGACATCAAGAGTATAAAAAATTAATGTTTAATTTTCTTAAGAGTTGACACTCTTTTTGCTCCATTATTGACTCCTTTTTATAATAATATTCTCGTTATTGGTGTTAAATTTTTTTACTGTTTTGGCTTCCCAGATATCTTGAATTAAATGTTGCTTCTATGTGGAACGTGCCACGACAACTTTAGGATTAAAAAAATTAATAGCCATTAAACCATCAGTAATATGCTGTAAGCAAATCAGCAAGATCGGTAAGCTGGTATTATTTTTGAAGAGAAACAAAAATTTGCACTATATGAAAGGCACTGCGCCTACTTGTTAAATTCTGAAATTGTTTCCAGAGTCAGTGCACAATATCAACAGAGTTATCTCTACACAATTTAAAGGTTTTCCCTATATTAGTTTTCCAGATATCTCAAAGTAAATATTTTTTTCTTTATGGTTCCAATTCGAACTTTTTTTGTAAGACAACGCACATTATAAAAATCGTTACTTACACAAAGTTTCAAGTTTCTAGCTGCAGCCGTTCTTCATTGATGGGATTGAAATCGTCCTTTTAAGTTGAAAACTGTGTTTCCTAAGTACATACGACTCTGTGCATGTGCATTAGACTGGTCGCAGCTTGTATGGGATTTTTTTAATTCTTAATATGTGTGCTGTCTAAAATACGAAGTTTGCTGCCATAAATACGGTCTTACTTTTTTTAGCTCGATCCGACGATGCCTTCTGTTTCTTAGTGGGGCCTAAAGTACCCGATGCACAGTGGGGATTTTGTAAAAAAACTAAAATAATTCTGCAGTTTCTAAACGATTGTTATGAAATTTCGTACAGCATTTAAAGAGGTGTCCAAGAGTTTAATCTGGAGTTCAGACTATATATCTTTAAGGGGGCGGAGCCACAAAGCCTCAAATTGGGCTACCTAGGGTTAATGAAAAATTAAAACCGATGCCATAGGTCTAATGTGCTTTATTCCGCTATAAAAAAGATATTTATTTTTAAATCCCGCTTTTTGGGGATATTTTCTTCAAAATCCCGCTCTTTGATCGATCATGTCCCACTTTTTGTAAAAACCGTCTGGTCACATTAAGTATAACTAACTAATACATACATTAAATTTGAAATATATCAAAGTATAAGCCAAATTAAACTGTAAAAAGCAGGTAGATAAGATAAGCAATATAAGCAGCAGATCCTGGAAAATCGCATTAAATAATTGAGATTTTTGAAGATACAGGGGTGCCATTCGCTCAAAGTTAGATTATGTAAAATATTTGTATACATCTTTATTATTAAACACGAATTTGTTAGATTTTTTTTACTAATTTTTCATGAAAAAAGTTGAAGTACATACTTACTATTTTTAGCGCTCCAAAAGTTATAAACCCACCTACCTACAAATTTCGAAACCAAACTATTTTTTAAATTTAAATAAAACATACATACATACATATGTTCCCTACAGCGTTGCCGATTTCTGTGTAATTATCCAAAAATGCGACAAAAAAAATTTTTATTGAACAATTTTTGGACCATAAATTTTTTTGTGTAATTTCGCCTCCACATTCATATGCAACTAAAACGTTTTACCCCCTGTTTGTGTAAGACGTTGACGTTAGAAATCTTGAAGTTTTTGGAATAGATTAAAGGAAACATATACAACTTTTCTTTAATTTATTACAGAAACATCAAGATTTCCATCGTCAACATCTTGCACAAACAGGCTGTTAATTTTATTTAAAAAGTATTTCCGTCCTTAAATTTAAAACCAAACATTTGTACATTCTTTTAATGTTTTGTTTCGGTAATATTTTTCTTTTTTCATTGCACAACACTATGTATACTTTATTATTATTATTATTATGTATACACTATTTGTGTCCTGTTTGCTATAAAGAGGTATTAATACAGATATTGGTGACAACACAGCTGTGTTACTTTTTCGGCTAATTAGAATCTTTTATTTAAAACTGATATCTTTTCTTAGGTATTTTAAAATCCCTCCAAATTAACAGAGTCCATTATTTCAATCCAAATCTCCAATATTGTACAAATTAAAGTTATATTAAAATTAATGTTTTAAAAGAAGCGAATGTATAGTTGATTGATCATACCAATACTGAATTTTCGACCCACGAAATAAAATATATATTGGTTTATTAGCTCAAAAATTGATTTCCGTTTGTTCTCAAAATGAACAGATTAAAATTTATAGCAATGTTAGGAATTTTTATGTTGAAATGGTTAATCAAATCACAAAAAGGTTTAATTTGGATGATGATTTTCGAAATTTTTGAACCGAAGTACGCACAATCCTTTCAAATTAAATCATTCCTACATTTCAAGAAATGATTTTCGTTCCCAGAAATGTATGACCAAAAATTGGATGAATGGCGTCAACATGGTTTTTTGTTGAAAAATATTGGGCAAAAGTTTTTGAGATCAAAAATTGTCTTAGTGAACCTCTGTTTCCTAATTTCAGTAGAGAGAATTTTCAGCAAATTAAAATTAACAAAAACTGAAATGAGGAATAAATTGTCTGGTACCATCGCGTCAATATTTTTCGCAAAGGAAGGTATAGAATAAAATGGGGCAACTATTTTGAACCAACTAAAGACGTACGTATTGAAAAAAATATTGAAATGAAAAATTGCAGTATATGAAATATATGTACATGCTTATGTTAACATACTGAATAGAATGTACAATATATTTTTACTAACCGAAATGTACAAATGTTTAAAATAATTATAATTATTTTTGTATCCAAATATGTGCTTGTATATATCTATTAACATATTTATTTATGTATTAAAATAATTGTTAGTGTACTCGTAAATAAAAAGATTTACTTGTTATCAAACACAAAATTTGTTTTGTGTAATTTGTAAACTTTTGGATAATTTTGAAGGTTTGTCTGTGTGAAATTTAATTTGCATTCCGGCAACACTTGTTTCCTATAAAGTTTTATTGTATTTCTCTCTTTCTAGAGAGAATAGGTGGTATTCAACTTTCAAAAGTACACAAAACCGATAAAATACCACCCTTTAATTGCTCAAAGCCAACCAAACACTCTATATCTAGAAACAATTAAAATGTAACAGTTATGAATATTTAAATAAATGTTTAGCAAACGACCATATGCTTCCGCTTCCGGCAGCACCTGGAGCGCAGGCGTTTGTTTACATTTTCGTTTTGTTTATATTTTCGAAAAGTAAACTGCTCCCGTATTTTCGAAGTTTAAAACATAAAGAATGGCGTCATTATTTCGAAAACGTCTGTCAAAGGAACATTAAAAAGGATTTGTGCTCTTTTAACAAGAGCATGAAAATTGTTTTCTTTTCAATTTGCCATTAGAAAGAAATTCACTCATGAAATTTTGCAAACAATTGGATGTTAAATAAGACGAACAATTTTGAGTTGATTTTTGAAAACAAACAAAGAAAAGAATTATTAAAGAAACACCCGCAAGGTGTACATGTGCAAAAAATTATTTATTTACAAATATGTATGTACATACATATCGTCACCTTAAATGCAAACGGACGTAACTACACAAAAATTCGAAATAAAAAATGACGACTTTATTAAATGCAAGCGGACGTAACTAAACTTTTATATATTTTACAGGAGAAACAAAAAATGTTTCAAAATCAATGATAATAAAGTGTTCTTGAAAATTTTATTCGAAATTTACTTGTAGTATGGATACTTATATGTTGTTAACCATTTATTTCCTTTTGATATATATTTAAGCTTTTAAGTTATTTACGTTCTTTGCAATAAAAAATTGATGCATTCGTTATTACGTACGTTTGAATTTCTTTAAGGTGACGATATGTATGTATACAAAAGCACTAACGTCAAAATATGATATTTATGTATGTGAAATTTAACATTCTAAAATTTTGAATTTATTAATACATAAATAAAATTAAATTATATTTATTATATATGTATATATAAAATAAATATATATATACTCGTATATACGAGGTTTGTTCAAAACGTATCGCGAATTTTGAATTTTCGCGGGTTACATATATTCGAATTTTGATTTTTTGTTTGTGACGTTATGTTAGTACTCATGTCTCTGACTTATGCGGACAATTTCGGCCATATATATATATTGTTATACCTATTACATTTGAATTGATTATCGCAATTGTCTGCTTAAGACTATATATCTTTTAAAATTATACTATTTTTTTAAATCGTTATAGGAATACATATGTACGTACCTATATATACACATTTAACACACATACACAAATGCATCAAACACAGAAAAAATATACCTATATAAAATCACCATGCAAAAATATTGATCTGTAATCATATCTTAGTGGATCGCAGTGCGCCAGGACACGTTCCGGCCTATGCACGCAGTGTGTATATTTACACCAAAGCATTCGTCGTGCTTTTATCCCCTCATAACATTGTTCCCCGCCATAGTAACATTCTAAAATTAAGATCAAAGTCAGGCAAACGCATACATATATAACACAAAAGAGAGTAAAATGTATGCTTGAACGAATGTACGTGTAAAAAAGACCATAACGAAGTTCCGACGTTTGGCCTTTTGCTTATCTCTGATTTAAATCATAATTAGAATTAATTCATGTAACCTCATAAGAAAAAGTTTTACAAAAACTTAAAGCTAGAATTCGAACTACAGAGGTGAAATTTATATACAAATAAATGTAGATGAGTGAGCAGCTGGCCCAGAAGTTTTATCCAGGGGGTGGAGCTATGTCCTTAAAACTCAAATTCGCACTATTCGCAGATTCAAATAGGCTCAGGTAAGTTACCAAGTAGAAAAATCGGAAAACCCAAAAATTAAAACACAAGCTACTCTATTGAAACTTTGCATGCACATTGCCCTTACACGAGCCTTTAATTGTGCGTTTTCAAAAGTACTTCACATAAGCAGATCTTAGAAAAGTAGGAGGGGTAATTTTTCTACTCAGACGACTATTACAAAATTTCGTACATTATTGGGTCATTGTAATGCACCCATCACGCTCTAACGCATAATTTTACGTAAATCTGCCCTTTTCAACTGGCGCAGTTATTACCCTGCAGGAAATGGAACTGACACAAGACTAGTCACGTGATCGGTCCCCAAGTGATAGAGACCAGTGCGAGTTCTAAGACTTCCTATGAAACGGACCAGTCACTTTTACATGGGGACGGACCAGGTTCGGGTTAATTGATACTTTGTATGCACCTTTTGACTTGTCACTGAACTATCTCATAGGGATATTGGTGTAGAATAATAGAGAAGAATTATTTTAAAATTTCATTCCGACACTTAACTGTAACAATGCAAACTAATAATTTTTTATTGTTACAAATGAAATAAAAACTTATTTTTTTATTTTTAAGCAGATATATTTTGAGATTCGAACGGACAACCTGCGGCATAACCCACTCGACCACAGGGGCACTCATATTTCACGAGTTAAGCTTAGGTTAATATCTAAGTATCGTTCCATGACTGGTTCCAGAGTGGCTTTGCGGTATCATTGGAGGGAACGATTAACATTATATTTATACTATTTGATAGGTCCTGGATCCAACCACTTCGAACTTGTTTACTATAATACTAGACCAAGTCGCAATAAAATTTGCAAAAGATTAAGGCGATACATCACAACATGGATGAATATGTGATAATTTACAGGATACGTCCTTTTTTCATCATACACTACTCCCTACTTTTGGTAACACTCCCATTCTCAAGTCATAGGACGAGTACGTTGGGATCAAAATTTCGGCCATCAAAAGTAGTGCGATAAAACTTGTGAGCAAGTTCTTGTTTGGCACAATACCTATCACTGAAATATGCTAGCATTATATAAATTTGTAATCGTCAGGGTGTCATATCATGTCTGGGCAATATGCTAACTAGGCAATATTTTTACCTTTCTAAAAAACTCGAGAAAAATTGGTATTTGTTCAATTCTTTATATGGGCAAAAATGTTGTTTTTGATGGCCGAAATTTCGGAAGGAAACTTAGCCTTTTTTCACATTTATGTTTTTATGATGATTACAAATTACAAATAAATAAATTTAGGATGCTATCTGACAGATAAATATTTTGTGATTAATTAAATTAAATTATTTGTAATTGAGACAATTTTAAATTTTTAGTTGAACTATATTGAATTTTAATCAGAAATAATTTCTTAGTCGGGCTTAAGTACAGTAATTTCAATTCTTGTTGAATGAAAGATTTTTATTAATTAATGTGAGTTTCTAAAGAAGAGAAGAAGAAGAGAAGTGCAGCCACGCACTTCGTCAGCACACAAGTCTATCTACTGGGGTAGAGATTGTTATTAACATCAGCTATTTAACGCAAATTTTCAATAAAATAGAATGTGAGAAATTATTATATTGTGTATACAATTATTGATTTACCTTTGGTAAATACATTTGTAAGTATCACTATTCATTTTCTGTTTATCAAACAAAAACTGGGTTTCTTCTAACCTGGCAGAGCTCAAACGTTTTTAAGCTAATTTGTTTGTTATTTTGAAGTAATCGTTATATTAAATACGACATGCATGAATACACGTATACATGTTGTCTCGGCGTATATCCGATGAGGAATAAATATACAAATAAAACAAACAAGAATTAACATTTTGTAATAAATATTGAGACGTAATCTCGCTTTATTTTCTCATAACTTTAGCTCGTAAAAGGATATATAATTGCACGTAGTGCTTCATTGACTTCTAAATGACGAGTAATAATTTATAGATAAACACTAGTATAACTAGGGAAATTTGGCAAAACAATGCTTAAATACCGTTAGCGGCTTACTCGTTGAAATACTAATAAAAGGTTTCCAACAAGGTTGAAAGAAAAGCACTTTAAATTTGCATTAAGCACTGAGAGAAAAGTATTTACCGAATTTGTACTTAAATACATATATTTAAGTAAGATTATGTTCTTTGTACATTGTTACACAATTAATATGAAAAACTAAAATTTCAAATTCTTATATTCATAAACTTTTATGTATCATCAATTATTACATATTAAAAATTAATATTACTCATCAGAATAGTTGTTCAAATTATCGTTATAATGACGTTATGACGAATTTTTGCTGGTTAGATAACCACCGTCTATATATATTTTGATCCTGCTTAAGGGACTCATCAGTAGACTTCAAACCAAAAATTTTGAAATAAGCTAAAAAATACTTCATATGTTTATAGTAAGGCAATTAATATGCTACTGAGAATCGCACATAAAAACATAATAAATTGAGTATTTTATCAAACAAAAACCTCTACAAAACAAGCAGCTTTGTTCGATTTTGCATTAATTTTTTTTTGTGGAACCTTTTAAAATTAGTTTCATTGTCTTTTCGTCTTTTAAATTCGTTTATTGTTATTGTTTTATTGTTATGCTGCAACTATTTGTAGAAAGGTTATGAAAAATGGATGAACGATTAAAGTTTGTGAAAAAAAACAAATTTAGCTGCAAAAATGCTAAAATCGTCACGCTGGTATTATGACGTTTTCATTAGAAAAATATGTTCCCTTCTCAGAAATTGTGTGCTTTTAAATCAACGAGAGAAATGCATTCGTGTATGTGTATCAGTGATGCATTTTGATTTTGATGGTTTGGGACCAAATAAAGGATTTAAAAGGGCCGAAAAACATTTGACAGGGAAAAATTTTCTTTTTATATATTTGATTACAATCTTTTAATTTAAATAAAAACAAAAGTGTTTTAATAGTAATATACAATACAATAGTTTTATTTTTAGAACAAACAAAAATTAGTAAATGGAGCAAACCATGAGAAAATGGAAGTCTGAACCATTTCACTAACGTTAATTTTTTAAATATTTTTTTCGACTACTTAGTGGGATTATGTTCTCATCTAAAATAATTTATATAAATTATAACGAATACATATTTTACATTTTTTCGAAAAACCTTTAATTTTTGAGACTAACGACAAGTAGACTTTTTAATTTACTTTTACAACATATTTTGCTACGTGGCTGTCACTACTGTTTGTGAGATAAAAACAAAATTTCTTTTGTCAGTTCAAGTGCGTAGTAGAGCAGTGTTAAGCTAAGTCTAGACGATATCTTGAATCAGCAAATACATGATTATATTCGTATGCATATGTATGTATATATATGTTTGGCGTCTACACGGCATGCTGAAAGTATAAAATTTTTTAAAGTCAACATATGTCAGCAAATCATAACACAACATATGAGTTAGCATACAATTTTCGTGTCTATACGATATGCTGAATTTCGTATGCTGATATATGTGGATGTTAAGTCGCGTGAGCATTTGCTTAAATGTAAAACAAATTTGACAATTATATTTCTATATTACTAATTTGAATCAATTATCGCTTTTACTGGCTTAGTCGGCAGGCAAATAGGCTTACCCCCATTAACATGAAGTTCAGTTATACTACCTTTATTTGAAAGCTTACAAACTTACAGTTAGCTTAAACTTTTGTTTTAACTGAAGGTTTAAAATATTCGTTAGTTCCAATTCACACTAGTCAAGTCTTAGTGCTAAGCTTATAATTTTTTCTTCTTTGAACTTTCATCGGCGTTCACACAATGCTCATCTTATTGCTTAAGTTGTTTTTTCTTGTGTGAATGTATATGTGCGTTTTGACATTTTCTTTTTATTAACACATTTCAATTTGTTCTTAAGATTCATTAAAGGCACTTTCTGTTGATTTTGTGAAATTTATATAAAGAAAATTAATTAACTAAAAAATTCAATTTGCGTTTAAATATAAAATCGTTTTAATTCACAAAGTGCATTAAATTTAATAAGCCCAACAGCATCTTGTCCACTATTAACTATTGTTAATTAAAAAAATTAGTGGAAATGAGTTCTCCACGAAATGAAGTACTAACTGAACTCATACAATGCATTGGAGAAGCCGTAGAACTGGATTCCGATGACGATGAAAAGGAGGACATACTCATAGGTAACCCATTTACATACATACTACATAGTAATAATGTTCTTGATTATTTATTTTAACTTATGTGCATATGTATTAGAATTTATTGAATTACCCAGCACGGCCACATATCTTCCACTAAAAAATACTAAAAAGCAGTGGGTCAAGCCTTGGAGGAAGGCTAGAAACGAGCGTGGGTCATTTTCTTTCTTGACAAATGAGCTGTTATTGAATGACGAGTGTTCCTATAGAAATTATTTACGTATGTCGAAAAATCAATTTCAAACACTTCTTAATTTAGTAGAGAGAGAGAGAGAGAGTTTAGAGGGATATATTACGTTTCGACACTCTAATGAGAGCAGCAATTAAACCTGCTGAAAAATTAGCATTGACCTTGCGATTTCTAGCAAGTGGTAAGTTATCAAAAAGGATATTTATCATTTAACTTTTTTAATTAAATGCTGCAGGGGAAACGTTTCAAAGTCTGGACTACCAAACTCGTATATCAAAGTAATTTATATCTAATGTGGTACCTGAGGTCTGCAAATCAATTTGGAACAACTTGAAAGCAACATATTTAAAGGCATTTAAAAGAAGAATATAAGCATTTTTAAAAGAAGAATATAGGGTTCTAAATTTTAAATGCAGCATTTTTTAAAATTATAATGTTTGTTTTAATATTTATACATATATAACATTGCTGTTTTAAAACAATAATATACACTTATTTTAAAAATGTAAATGAGTTCTATTTCATAAAAGTTTCGTTATAAAATAAAATAGTTCTTCATGTTAAAACTTTTTTTGGTGTACATTAAATCAGCCAAAAAATGTATGGGATGCCGAAAGTATTTATTTATTTATTTAAGAAATACTTTACAAAGTAAATTTGCAAAGTATTGTTGCACAAATATGGGCGGGGTAGCTAGACCATATGCCCAAGATGTTATTAACAGTTTTTTAAAAAGGCTTTGTGACTGACTGTACACGACCTATGCCTTCACATAGGAAGTAGCAACGTCGTTGTTAAAGAAATTCCACAAAAGAACCGCAAGAATATACGGTTATCCGTGGCAGATCAGTCAACCAGTGCGAGTGAGACGCAAAACTCTCGAAGGCCAATAAACAACAGTGGCCTGGTTGCACTTAAGAGATAATTGCCAACGACGCTTGATGTTGACTCGCCCAGAGCTGCTTTACGACTGCCGAAAGTATATATTTAGTTTTTTCGCTTCACCGGCAGTTTCTGGTAGAGTGGTCATAAAAAATGACATGTGCGTAAAAATTGCACTGATAGCATGCAAGCCGGTCATTCGAATTGCACTTTTCATCCAAAAAAACTAAACATTTCTGGCGCATTGATTTCCAAATGCGTCGTTTTTTGGAAAAAAATTTTATAACCATTTTTGTGCTTTAGTTTAAAATAAATTTGTAAAGTAAAATAATAAATATGTATATGTATATGTATATAAATGTTTATTAACAGTTCCCCAACAATATATCCAAATGGGAGTGTATAGCAAGAGTTTGCTCTAAAATGGCAGTTCCCCAATTGCCTAGGTGCTTTGGATGGCAAGCACATAAACTTCCGGCCATCACGAAAAGATGGTGCATTTTACCATAATTATAAGGGAACAAATAGCATCGTTTTGTTAGCCCTTGTTGATGCAAACAGTAAATTTATTTATGTGGACATTGGTTGTAATGGCCGCAATAATGGTGCTGGCGTTTTTCTGCAAAGCAAACTTAGGACCGTTTTGCAAGATGCAGAAAAAATACCACCAAATGCAGTAGTTGGTAATGGAAGATGCCTCCCTTACGTTGTTGTTGCGTATGATGCATTTCCCATGCAGACTCATTTGCTTAAGCCCTATCCAAACCAATTCCACAGAAAAACAAATATTTAATGCACGACTTACCAGAGCCCGGCATGTAGTTGAGCACGCATTTGGAATACTTTCTAACAGATTTCGGGTATTTTTGAGCCATATAAACCTCAAAGTAGATACAGTGGAGAAAATTACTTTTGCATGTTGCGCCCTACACAACTTTTTAATTCACCCAGATGAAACTTATTTAAGTAACCCCCAAAAATTTTATGTTCAGACAAATCATACTGGTGAAAGTCCGTACAATCCGCGGAAAGGTGAGGCAGAAGCGATTCGGCAACAATTTACTGCATATTTCAATAATGAGGGAAAACTAGATTGGATTTGAAATAACAGCCAGTTTTTATAAAACATTACCCCTTTCGTTTTTATGTTTCATTTATAGACAATAACGTTTAAAATTTATTTTTAAAATTACCTATTCTAAAGCTTTCGTCTTGACATAAAAAGAGATTTTTATGTATAACACACTCGCAAAATTATTGCAGTGACGGAATAAAAAATTAATGGCCTGTTCCATAACATCGAAACTAAACTTTCGACTGAAAGTTTATATTGAAAACAAAAACAAATTTTCATATTTTATTGTTGTTTTCAATATACATTTTCAGTCGAAAGTTTTGTTTCGTTGTTATGGAACAGGCCATAATGTATTAATAAATTTTTCCATGAAAAATTTTAAAGAAAAATAATTTCAAATTAATTTTAAATTTTATGAACAAGGGGGTAAGAAATTTTATTTTTATTTGATTCTAGCATTCGTTTAGAAAAACATTTACATATTAATTCAGAATTTCATTGTATTTTGTATTTTCCGTTGTTTGTTAGAACTAACTTTTTGTCATACAACCTTTACTTTATTTTGACCAAATGCTAAAAAAATTTTGTGATTTATTTGACTGTTAAATTATGGAAAATAAAGCAAAAATTATTGGTTTATTGGTTTATACTGAATTTGGTGTTCATTATTTGACAATTATAGAAACAAGAGAAACATCTTTTCTGTACGGAAGTTGAGATTCGTTCTTGTGAAAGTTAAGTTAATCTGATTATATAAAAAGTCATTCACATTTGCTCGTTTATTTAATTTTTTTTTTGTAAGTTAAAGTAAAAAAGTAAAACGAAAAATTGTGTTTGACTGCTTTAAGTCATTTAACATTTTTACATTAAAAATTAAATAGCATTTTCGTTAAACTCAAATGAAAAATGGGTCTACACATTTTGATTTTTAATTTACACATTTGATTTTTAATTTTACATAAACAACTTTATGAGTGTACAAAACTGAAATCGCTTTTGTTGTCACTCACATGAAAATAATTAAATGTTACAAAAACGTTTCTTTCGTTATTTTAATGAACGCATACACTTATTCATTTTCTAAAAACAGAATGTAAATATATATTTTCATGAATTAATAGTTAAAAATAAATAAAAACCAACTGTATTGTAATCAGCACATATTTCATACATTTTTATTAAATTTATAAGGTACACGTAAGTATAGTATATTCTTTCATAATCAATCGAATATTTTTCAAAAATAAAAAAGTCGATTAAAATATCGCACTATTTAAAGAAAATTAAAAACTAAGCGATATTATTATTCGATTATTAAACCGCTATTTTTAAAACTATAACTTTACAATGAAATTAATGAAAACTTAAGCACGCGAAAACTTAAGTTTTAATATTTTATTAAATTACGTACTTCGATCATGATAATTCGTTTTTTCGATGCAAGTCTCACCTTGTAAGAAGATGGAAAACGTGATTACAATATCCCTCTCAAATTATAGTTTTGTTTTTTTTAATGAGGATTCCCAAGATATTTGAGGGATTTAGCTATGACCGTTCCAGAGCTGGACCGTGTCTATAAAGTCAATTTTTTTTGTTTATTCCATATTTTTGTATTTTCTCCCAAGACAATATATTAAAAAATATACATCATCTGAAAGATTTTTTCCAACCGATACTATGAATAGTAAAGTTAAATGTGCCATTGGACGCGGATTGAAAAAATCTTTCAGATAATGTACATATATTTTTTAATATTTGTCTTGGGAGCAAATACAAATTCCTCAAATATCTTGGGAATCCTTATTTAAAAATCCAAAGTTTAGTTTGACAGGGATAATGAAATAAATCACGTTTTTCTGTGAGTCATCCTAATGTATAAATAAGTATAAATTTACATTTTAAAGAAAATATTTTATAAATTTCAGTCTTCAAATATCAATATTCACATACATACGTATGTATGTACTTGAATTTGCACTTGTGGTGTATTAAATTTTATAGGAGCAGCTGAAAAATTTAAAATTATTATTAACAAATTTAAATTCAAGATATGTACGTTCCTACCATTTATATAAATTCGTTATCGTCGTCAAAAAGCCCTTCGATTGATAGCTTTAAAATGTCCTTTTTAGATGAACAAGGGCTTGTGGAAGCATCGTTTTTACTTTTTAAAGCTAATTTACGCATCAATCATTGAACTTGCCAGGCGGCATCTGTCTGGCAACTAGGATCTACATCTTCCATTTGAGAAGCCACCAATGATCCCAACCAAGCGAACTTTTTTTCTTGTTTGCGTTCACCCATCTTATCTTTAAAACTTATAAGATCATTTCTCAGTTCCTTTACATCTACGAGATGCTGGAAAAATTAATAATTTAACCATATATGATAATACATTGTTGCGTTACACTTTATCATTTCTACCGTCAGCAATGCGTTATTCCACAAAAACTACCCCTTTTTAAATATTTTAATAGCAGGTGCATAGCATTGATTTAGCTTTTATTAATTTTTTGAAATCACCGTGATTTGACGTTTCGTGAAACTTAAAAATTACTCATCAAATAATACTTAAAAATTAATATAATCTTATATATAAATAAGTATCTTTTCGTGCACTAACATTGCTGATTAAACCATGTATGTTAAACCATGTATGTTTCAGCAACGTATTTTTGTATAGATATGCACAATATAAATGTTTTTTAAAATTTCTTTGCTCAAAAGTAGTAAAAATCGATTTAAATTTGCTTAAAAAGCAATTTTCTACTTTGTTTTTATTTTGTACACATTTTGTGCTTATAATAAAGACATACTAGGTGTCAAGTCGTCTAATTTAGACCACCAGGCGATCCTAGTTTATTTAAATGTAAGTAGCACCTGCTATGAAAATGTTTAAAAAGCCTAATTTTTATGCTAAATGATAAAGTTTGTAAATGATAAAATTTGGGAGAAACTACGAAAATACGAAAAAAAACTTTCAAAATATACATTTTTTAGACACAGTCCAGCTCACGAACGGCCATCGCTAGACATAACGTTAATTATATTGGGATAACAAAAAAAAAGTGAGTCTCTACAATGTACATACATACATATGTGTGTACATATGTATGTATGTTAAAATGTTCTAAAAAATTCACAAAAAATCACACAAGCAGCGAAATCCACAATGTATAACGAAATTACATATGAAAGATAAATGTCAAAATATAACTGATTAAAACGAATAGGAAGAAACGAATAAGACAGCAAAACGAATTTGAAGGGTACATGAAGCTGAGTACTCGGTTCTTTTCCCCTCGTCTCCCTCTCGTACAAATTAATCAGCTTAGCAATAAGACTTGCATCGTGTAAATTAGGACTTAACAATAAACAAAAGTTACTTAACTTGCTGTTATCAATTAGTTATTTTAAATGAACTAAATGTTTTTATAAACGATATTTCATGAAGAAAGTTTAATCAGATAAATGAACTATTAATTTCGTGCATATTGAACAAATGTGTAAATCTTCTTAAGCGAAGAGACATGTTTTCAATATTTATTTGAAATTTTTTCAAATAAAAGTTTCTTTTGTTCTTTTTTAGTAGACTTTAGTTTTATTTATTTGTACATATTTCAAATCGTTTCCTTCAGTTAAAATTTAAACTAGTAAATTGTTTCAGTTAAATTTAACTGAAATTTTTAAATACAAATTGAAAGTTAAAAATTAACTGAATAATGTGCTAGCAAGTTTAAATTTTTTATTGTTAACGGCCCTTAAATCCTCTAAATTTATTGAAAATAAATGTGTGTGAGGACAACGAAACTATTGATTTTGTTATTTTTTATTATTATTTTTTTGGACTTAGCATATTTGCTTACCACTGTATAACAGCAAGAATAACCAACATAACGACATTTTAATTTTTGGAAATTATGTGTTTTGAGTTATACTAGCATTCCATAAAAAGTGGATTTAACATATTCCCGACTAGGCCAACGATATGTTTATGTTTGAAAATAATTGTAAAAATTCTTTTTTTTTTTGTCTGAGAGGGTATATTTTAAACACAAGGTCAAAATTCCGTTCATTTCAATCAATGGTGCCATAGGTTTAATATAATGCAAATTGCCAAATTTTAGAGCAAATATGGCAAATCAGCCAGTACTGGTCATACATGAGCAGGGTTGAAATACCAATTATATGTTCTATCAAACTTGACGTATGCTGAAAAGCTTGCCTACACCTTTCAACAAATCACATACATACATACATGTCAGCATACATAGTAAATTTGTTACAAAGTAAAAATATGATGTCTACACGATATGCTAAAAGCGTAAACATACGTTTGTTGACAACATTAACAAATGCTCTTCTTATCTGCCTAAGCACACGTATGTTGAAAAAATTTAATGTATACACTACCCTACAAGAAATGAATGAATGAAACTAACACACATTAAATTTTTTCACTAAAACATTTGCAATAATTTTCCATTCAATTTAAGAGTGCCAGCCGATTGAATGGTCATTTGACCGGTAGTGATGACCGACACATTTATAAATTATATTTGTTCCTCTCTAACATGTGAAACATCTAATGTGCATATACCAAAACTTTTAAGACATCGCATTTTATTGTAAAATATACAATTCGTTCGGTCTGTGAAATTAAAATTTATACAAGTGCTAAGAAAGTTAAGTAACAGCAATACTGCATAAAAGAAATTGAATAATTTAATGTAATTTATACATTTATGTATTTCTGTTTTAAAATTTTAGATATTTACAAAAAGAAAGGTGTGTTGGAGCTGGAAAAAAGCGTGTAGAAGACTAGAGTGGTACCACCTACGTTATTTTGTATTTTGGATTGTATATATAAATGTATGTTACTTATTTCTTTATTTTTTTATAATAAAAAAACAATTCAAATAACATAAATATTATGTTTATATATTTAAAAGTTAAATTTGACCAGTTTCTATGTAAACATTGACTAGTAATAGTTGACCAGTTTCTATGTAAACATTGTAATACTAACAATTTTATAATTTATATACATAGTTTACCTATGCTTATGTAATCAGTGACTGGCAAAAAAGAAGCAGAGTAAGCAGTTCAGATATATTATGTGTTTTAATTAAGTGAAATGAATAAGTAAGAGAGAGATAAAAACTCACACGTACGCAAATGTTTTGGTAATTTTTTTCACCAAGCCCTTAATAAACTAACTGGGGACTGTGACTGAAGTTTCGGTGATCGCTACTAGTCAAATGACTAGTCAATTGACTAGTAGTCTTCTTGAAGGGTAGAGTTGTTATCGCTTCATTTATAAAAAGAGGACAGCAGAGGAAAAAAATCTTGACATTTGCTTAAAAAAGTATGACTTAACAATACAACGAAATTGAGTTTTTCCAAAAATATTACTACCAATAAAATGTTATATACATATCGATGGTGTTGCGTAAAAAGGGACAATCTGGCACCATTTTACGTAGAATATTGGATCTTTTTACCCAACACTATCGATATATTTACATTTAATTGTACCTAAAAAAGTATACTCGTATACACATTTGGGAATCTTTACATAAAAGTATACGAGGTCTGATCAAAAAATAACCATTATTTTAAATTTTTTCAAAAAGTATTTATTTATTCATCAATAACTATCTTGTCCCCTTCAAAGTAATCCCCCTCAGATATAATACACTTATGCCAGCGTTTTTTCCAATTCTCGAAACACTTCTGAAACGCGCTTTTTTGTATCGCCAACAGCTCCTGTTTCGATTTTTCTTTATCTCCTCAATCGTAGCAAAACGCTTTCCTTTCAGCGGTGTCTTCAGTTTTGGGAACAGGAAAAGGTCAGCGGGTGCCAAGTCCGGTGAATACGGTGGTTGACGCATGACAACGGTTTTGTTTTAGGCCAAAAACTCACGCACGCATGTGTGAGCTGGTTCGTTATCATGGTGCAAAATCCATTATTGTTTTTTCCACAATTCAGTGCGTTTCTGACGAATCGCGCAAACGGCGTATAACTTCAAGGTAGTATTCCTTATTGACCGTACGACCTAGTGGCAAGAACTCATATGCACCACGCCATTGCAGTCGAAGAAAACAGTAAGCAAAACCTTCACATTTGACCGAACTTGACGTGCTTTTTTCGGTCTTGGCTCTTCTGGACGCTTCCATTGGGATGATTGGGCTTTGGTTTCAATGTCATAGCCATACACCCATCTGGATCGTCGTTGACGATGTTCAACAGCTCCTGAGTGATGTCTATGCGACGCGTCGCGACGTTGTTTTTGCTCAAAATTTAGTAAAAAATCGAAGAGCACACCAAAACACGACTAACTTTTTTATCTGTCAAAAACAAACTGGCAATCCAAAATGGCTGATATTGCCAACATATATAACAGATATGTGTGCCAACATAACAGAAAAAAAATGCGAAAATCGAACATACGTAACTCACGAAATTTGACAATAACGGTTATTTTTTTATCAGACCTCGTATACACAACTGATAATCCAAAGTATAACCGATAACTCACCAAATATCTGCAACGGTACGGCTACGACTTTAAATAAACTTTCATCGTTTGGTTGAAATGTCTTATTTGTTCATGAAATAAAGATTTTGAACTGTGCACTATATTATTTTAATACATCTTAATTCTATGTGTTAAAATAACATACTACAACCTTCAGTGTTATTTACAAGATAAGCTGGACATCCAATATCGTTTTTCAAGCAATGTGAAAACGATGAAATGTACTTAAAAAGTAGGAGGACAGAGATCCCAAAAGAAAAAGAGGACGGATAACAACCCTAGTCTATACGATATATTGGCACTGGTAACTAATTTTTCATCATAAACATGCTGATTGAACATATCGTCTAGACTTAGCTTTAAACTGCATACTAATTTTTTTTTTGTAAAGGGCTTTGTTGAGGAGAAATTAATTAAAACGCGAAGGTAAGCTTATATGTTCCACAACTGACGCCTAATGCCTTTTTATAACGATAATTATAAGCACAGCCAACTGAACAAATTGATTTTCGTTTTTTACAGCTAACTTTTAGTGGCCTAAAAATTAACGAAAAAATTTTGTATTTAAATAGTGTAATAGTAGTTGATCCTTGGTGACTCAAAAGTGTCTGTACGTGACGCCGAGAAATAAGAAATATGATATCTTTCGATTTTATTAGTGAAATCTGATTACTGCCTACCAATTTTGAATAACAAAATATGAGTGGCAAACAACCTTCATATATTAAACACATTCACCACAGCAGGCTACCGACTACAAAATGTCAAAGATAGAATACACATGTTTATATGAGAGTGATTCTGGCGGCAGGTTGATGTCTATGCTGATTTTGTCGTTGTAGTCCAATTAAACTAATTTCTATATCTTTGGCTACAATGAGAAAATTCAGTGTTTCAAGTATAATACAAAATGTTGAATGAATGATATCGTACAATTATTTCATATTATTTAACAGAAACAACATCCAAAAATTTATGTAAAGCATACATTGATTAATTTTTATACTTTTACGTCATATAAGTACATTTTGAAAGAGTAATTTAATTTTTATAAATGCGAAATATTTGAAGGTGGCAATACTGAATTATGTATTTATATATAAATATGAGTTGCAGATGGTGCTGCTGCCGTCTCCAAAATAATTAAGTAGCTGGCTACAATGCAGCAAATGCTGATAGCGGCATTTGAAGTCGTGTGTTCGTGTAGCCTGCTGTGGTGAATGTGTTTAATGCATCAACCACCTCTAGCCGTATGCGAAAATTTCGCGAATAGCGTAAGGAAGAAGATCTGATAATATGTAAGCGATGAAGAAAAAATATTTCGGAAGGTGAGTTAAAACCCTCAAGGAGTAACATAGGCGTAGAAAGGCTATTTTTTAGGGCAATGCCATGCCCCCCTCGAAATTATTAAAAGTTTCCTGTAATTATCTATCTTAATATTACTCATGGAAATCATTAGTCCTAATGCCCCCTTCCCCCTACAGAAACATTAATGAGCACTTTCAATGAAAATTAGAGGAAAATATAAGAATGCATTGCAAATAGCCTAGAAACGTGTTCAATATCAAAATGTTCTGGACCTTCTGTAAGTATCGAGTCTCCAAATAAGTAGAAAAAGCTTTATCCAAAACTGTTCGAAAGGTTCCAATCACCAAGAAAGAAAATAGAGGGGGTAAACGAACACTAGCGCAAAAAATTATGATTGGTCTACCCGAAAGTCGCGATAAGATTTTCAAAGTTTTATAGTCTGAGGCGAAAAACGAATTGCTTATGAAAGACAGTCCTTCATCAGAATTTAAGAACCGTTATGCGGTAAATGTTGAGTAAAAATTGCGAAAAATTGTTTTTTTTTGTATACCACGAAATAGAGATGATAGATGGAATTGGCGGATATATAAAGAGATTAGTTAGATAGAATATGATGATGAAATGAAAAAGTCGTGGAATGCAGAAAATATTGCTTAAGCCGCGTTCAGACTATTATACTTTATTTTTATACTTGTCAAGAATTCAAATAATACGTGCAAGTGTGATAGTCTGAACGTAAAATGTCATCAAAGTGGCAAATAATACGATAAAAATTTTGACATCCCATAAGACTTTTTCGTTTTTAGAAAATTTTCTAAACGATAATACTTTTCATTAGATCAGGGTTGCATTTTCACACAAACCAAATTTACAAGTCGGCTGTTTAGCCGCCGATAGCGTGTCGTCATTGATGTATTGTTTTGTCATATGTATATCGGCTCAAAATTTTGGATAAGTTAATCGTATGGAAGTATATTTCGTTGACGTAATTTTTTAACGTTTTTGTAATATCTTTTCTTAAATTTTTTCTGTTATTTACATAGAATATTTTTAACTGCTGAATTTTTTCAAGTGCCGGCACGTCCCCGCCTACATGAAACCGCTTTGCCGCCGCTAGTCAATGAATAGTACAGACATTTTCATTGAATAGCTGTTTTGTTTTCTGCTTGTATTACACATTTTATTTGAAGTGTGATGGTCTGAACACAATATGTGATTTTACGTTAGATTTTTTGACAGTCGCAACGAATGTATTTAGATTTCTGTATCGTAAAATGTGATGAAAGTATTAATACTTGTATAATAGTCTGAACGGGGCTTTATCTGTAGATAAAACTGTATTCAACTATTGATTTTTGTTCATTTTATATATAAAAATTTAACTATGTAACACTATTTGTCTGTACGTGAAAAAATATAAATACATATTTTAATTAATTTTTTTTCGCCAATATTAATCAAGCTTACTTCTTAGTTATAATTTTCTTCTTAAACACTTTCTCTCCATCTATTAGAGTTTCGCTGGTATTTGCACTTAACAATATTCATTTCAAAACTTGGTTGACTCGACCTGTCCACAGGTGACGGAGTGTTTTTTACTTTTTTCTTCATTAATTCTTAAATCATTAAAAACTTATTATGTAGGATTGAGGACTAGTATGCAGTCTATTAAATAACACAAAAAATTTTTATAATTGTGTTATCATTTAAGAACTATATGTAATATAAGAGCCTAATACTGTGTTCAGACATACGCCTTAATTGTGTATTAGGACATTTTATTAAATCAAGGCTTTAATTGAGCTCAATTTACCATACAATACGTCAACCAATAAATTGAGCGATTAGTAGTTAATTGCATCACTAATTGCAAAAATATTTTACTTAATAAGTAAAATAATAATTTGGGATTACTAGTGCGTTAAAAAAATTTTAAACAATTGTAACAATTCCCACAAAAAACACTAATTATTAACTTGACAGCACCCGGTCAAAAAAATACTTGTGTGGCAACACTCTATTTTCTTTACATACTCTTACAACTACAATTTGAAGCTGAAAAAAAGTCGGCCAATGTAGTAATGATAAAGTAAAGCGGCCCATACACTACAACAGCATGCACGCGCAATCAAGCTATTGAGCAATCATGCTCGAACCACATAACATACCAGCAAATTGGTACAATATTCACTCAAGTTCAAGTTTTTTATATTTTTTATTGATATTTTTCTAATATTAACAGCTATATATAAATAAAGTGCTCAAATTCCATTTTCCATTGAAACAAATTATGTTTCAACAAATTTTGATTTTTAAATGCATATTTACTCCTTGGCAACTTTACTAAACTGAGCTAATTTCACCATACACAATTCCAGCAAGCTGGTGCCATTAGCAAAATATCAAACTCTATTTTACATCGCTACAACAAAACGTACAATCACACAAAATGCCCATACACGACCAAACCGCTGGCACAAACACTTGATTGCGCATGCATGCTGTTGTAGTGTATGGGCCCCTTAAGAAAATAAAAAACATGTTGATTATTGAGTTCTTGTTTCAACTTTGTTATTTGTTGAGCTTCTCATTTGCTTAAATGAAAGTTTAACATATTAACTCTAGTTGTTCTAAGAAATTTTTGGGTAAAGGTTCCCAGATGATCTGGTTTGCTGCAGACATAATGTATTTCGAATATACTTTGCCGCAAACCAGAAACAAACCGACGAACAGTGAAATGCGCATAGGATCCAGCTAAACCCCTCAATAATCAATTTCAATGTATTTTTATTAAAAAAATATTTTACTTAATAAGTAAAATAATAATTTGGGATTACTATTGCGTTAACAAATTTTAAACTTAAATTGTAACAATTCCCACAAAAAACACTAATTATATTTGTTTAGCTTCTTAAAATACTGTTACGAGACACCACAACAAATTGTAATGTATAAAGCTTTTAGGAAAATGAGTGGCGTGAATATGGACTTTTAGACCATAAAGAACTTAATCTATGAAATAAATTGGATGTTTTGAAATCTACAAGTTTCAAAGTAAAAACTCTGCTGGCGATATTCTCTTTCTAAATTTAATAGTTGTGATATTACCATTCTTAAACGGTTCTGTTGAAAGAGTTTTCTTTTTGTAAACTGAGCTTAATTAAAACTGATACCCCAAAAATTAGTTATCAGCTAGCACAGTAGCACCGATTTTAAAATTGTGGTGCAAATTTGTAGCTTAAAATGATGAAAAGGTGATATGATTTAAAAAAAAAACTAAAGAATGTACATATAAGTATCGCTCAGGACTTCTAGTTAAATGAGTTTAAATTAAGAAAAGAAAAATGGAGAGCACTTACTTCTCAAACACTTGGATTATTTGTGAATTAGTGCACAGAAAAAACTGATTTGTTGTGATAACCGAATTTGTAGCCAATCGAATTTTGTCGGTTCCAACAACTCATACACAATTCTGTTGTAATGAACGAATATAGTTTTTGTAAGCACCAATTTTTCAGTAGCGATATGTGAATTTTTAGGATGAAATTTTAATTGTGACTATAATTAATTGATACAACGAATATAATTGGTATTTCTAAAGGAATCATTGGTAGAAATGGCTCATATACATACATACATACATAAAAACAATTTCTGCAGAATAAAAAAGGAAAGTACATTATTATATTTATCGCATATTATTCTTAATGTTTTGCTTATATTCTGAAGTGGAATGTGCAAATTAATGATCCATGTGGTGCATTGTATGTAACATCCATTGCCAACCGATACATTTTCTTATCAAGAAACAAATAATTTCACTTCAGAATAATAGTAATAACACTTCGAATATTTTGCGATATAAGTATGTATATAATAATGTTCTTACCTTTTTTGTTAAATCGGGCTTTTGTGTAATTATTCTGCAAAATATATTTTTTATATGACATTTCTATCTAATTTTTATTTTTGGTTTATAAAACATTAAAATTTTTCAACATATAAGGAATAATTCAATAGCGACAAAAAATATGTTTTTTCTTTTGTATGCAGAACAAAAAATTCGGTTAGGAACATCAATAAAGTATTTCATTTTCTTTTATTGCAATAGAATTTCAGTACGACGGCAAATAATTAGTTAGTAACTAACCGAATTTTTTTTTTTCAAATTAAATATTGTTTACAGGAATATTTTTTTTTCATTTCTTAAACTTGAATTTAAATCAGTTGTGTCTACCAATACTTTAAAATGGTTATTAGAAATAAACGGAATCAATTGTTATTACTAATAAAACTATTATGAGAATTCTATTTACATTGTAATTATGGTTTTTTGTTTATAAATATAAAAAAATCGTACAATTGATTGATAATTGATAGAAAATATGGAATATTGGAATACATAATTAAATATTTATTTCTCCAACTGATTTTTAACCAATCTATTCTCTCTGTGTGAATTTTATGTAATATTTTTAATTTTGTTGTATGTTTTTTATAAATTAAAAAAATTATATCCTTTTAAATTTCAATTAACTAAAAAAACTAATAAGAAAAATTAATTTTTTTCCTAGATTTTTTTGCATTATTTCATTTGGTTTTGCACTATTTTAAACTTGCAGCTGTGTAATTTATTTTTCCACCTTGCCACTGGTGCGTCCACACGACCCATTCGTGAGTCGTTTTGACTGTAGATGTACATATATACATACATAATACATATGTATACATATGGATAAAGAAATTATGTAAAAAGTATAAATAATTAATTTTATGTTTATTTTTTTTTTTTTAATTTTAAACACAAATCTATTTTTTGGTTTGCTTTTTGTTTACGAATACATATGGGCCCAGGCGACGGACGCGACATTCGTACACTTTTAGTTGAGGAAAAAACAAGAAAGCAATGGAAAGATCAAATATATATCTTAAGTGTTTTAAAGCAATGAAGGAGTGAGTAGTATATTAAGAAAAAATTTTGGGTGATATCAATAATATAGTAAAATGATATAAGCAAATGTCAGCGAAAAACGGATGCGACAAAAATTTAAGTTATTTTTGTGAACTTGAGAAATATACATAATTCAGCGAAATTTTATGTAGATTTTTTTTTTAATATGGAAATGCAAATTTTGTTTTATTTTTTTTTTAATGGGTTAAGTACAAATACGGACGCGACAAGGCGGACGCGAAAATTTTTTTCAAGAGAACTAAACGCAGTAACATTGCTAATATTGATTTAACTTTAATTGAAAAGAAATTAAACAATAACAAACACTTATTTACTGCTTAAAAAAATTTCTTAAATTAAAAAAAAAGAAAAATAATACCTATTACTTTAAATAATCGCTAAAAAAAGGCTCAGCGAAAAATCATATAATTTTTTAAAGTCGTAAATTTCGGTCCAAAAATTAAAAATGATTTTACATTTATAAAGTATAGATCTTTCAGTTTTATTATCAAAAACAAAACAAAAACTTTGAGCAAAAAAAATTTTGGTTTTGGTTGAATTTTTCTGGATTTACCCATATGTTTGTATGTAATAATTTTGTTTTAATAGGCAGTTGAGGTAAATTAGCGGTAATTTGTTACCAAAAGATTCAGCTAGATTCGGAATGAAACAAAATGGTTCGCTCACAAAATGTTGTATAGTTCAATCAATATTCTCGCTAATTGTGAATGAGAGAGGAAACCTCGATGTTTGCTATCCGTGTGAACATACCATTAGGAATGTTGAACTTCATTTTTCAATACATATTGCTCAAATAAGTAAAAGCAACGTCATAACCCCAAAAAACTAGTTCTAAAAAAATTAGTTTAGTTTTCAAATTACATACAAACCAGTGGAGATAGTAAATGAGCGATATGTATTTTCAATAAAAAAAACTAATACGTTAAGTTTTATCGAGTTTATTGTCAATTTGGTAGTAATTTCTTTCAGCGACAGTACCGATATCGAGAAAAAAACTATCTATAGTCTAATGGAAACCAAACTGTCAATACTATCGATAGTTTGTCAGTTCTACATTGCCCTTTAAACTTTAACACTGCTACCACCGTAGGGTAAAATTAAGTCATTGGGCCTAATTACGAGTATCGTATTCTTCGATTACGACGATTTTCTACTATACTAAAGAACATTGTAAAATTTTTTGTTACTCTACTCTGTAGTTAGGTCCATTATTAGGCATGACGTAAAATTAATTCAATAGCGGCTGGGTACCGCAAATCACCGAATTTTCAAACAAGTTAACGACCTGAAACATTTTGCACGTTTTTTCATTTATTTTATGTTTTGTGAGTATGTAATTTTATATTTTTTTTCTATTCTCTTTATTACTATGTATTATGAACAGTGTTGGTATTTATAGGAAGAGCAAAAGCACATTAAGATGTTGCAAAAAGGGCAAAAAGTGCAAAATATACGAAAATAGGGTAAAAAAGCACCGAAATTATTTTTAATTTTACTACATTAAGCCGCTCAAAAAAAAGAAAAGTTTAGAGTGTAACAGCTCAATATATAATTAAATTTTTTTTTTAATAAACAAAGGACTAGAGATGTAATAACAGAATTTATTAACATATTAATTAACAAAAAGTGAAATTTTTCAAAATGTTAGCAGTTATATGATCTGTATTAGTTATTTGGTAGGTGAATCTTAGGCGTAGGTTGAGATATGTATGCTACTGAAAAATCATTTACACTTAAAAAATTCATAAAAAGCATCACTTTTTTCTTAAGTAACTTAAAAGTTTTTTTTTTTGTGATATTCACCATTGTTCCAGTTGTCAACATCGACGTCACGTCAATACAATACCAAAAACTTGGGACTTGTCTACTCGTTGTCTAAAACAACTGACTGCTATTAACAACCGCAGACTATTTTCTAGACCTTAAACAACAAAAATATACTGTCAATAGCACAAAATTGTTCTAGGATGATTAAATATTTGTGTTAACTGACACAATTTTAAATTTTTAGTTGAACTATAGTGAATTTTAATCAGACATGATTTCTTAGACGGGCTTAAGTTCATTAATTTAAATTCTTGTTGAATGAAATATTTTTATTAATTAATGTGAGTTTCTAAAGAAGAGAAGAAAAATTAAATTAGACTTTATTAGCTGGGGGAAATACCGATATTTTTCTGTACAGCCACGCACTTCATCATCACCCAAGCCCATCTACTGGGGTAGAGATTGTTATTAACATCAGCTATTTAACGCAAATTTTCAATGAAATGGAATATGAGAAATGATTATATTGTGTATACAATTATTGATTTACCTTTGGTAAATACATTTGTAAGTATCACTATTCATTTGGGTATTTCCCCCAGCTAATAAAGTCTAATTTAATTTTTCTTCTCTTCTTTAGAAACTCACATTAGTTAATAGAAATATTTCATTCAACAAGAATTGAAATTAATGAACTTAAGCCCGTCTAAGAAATCATGTCTGATTATTTGTGTGAACTTTAACAAATGCTTATTGCATACTACTTTCAATCAATTATTATGCAGATAATTATGTGGTACTTTACAGTTACTGCAGTTTTCTATTTTAAAAGAAAAATTTTAATTTGTTAATCCCAATTATGAAAAGTTTTCTGCATTGTTTAACATAGTTTCCGTTATTGTTATTAAAAACAATTTAAGAAGGCTCAGTCAAAAGCTAATGCGAAATTTCTGATTGAAAAGTACTATTGGCACTTAAGTTTTGTAATTTAAAAATATTTTTATTTTACAAAAAAACACCAAAAGCACTATGATGAGTTGTTAAAAAGCACTGTAAATACTCGCTTTTTAAAAAAGGGTATTCCAAAATTTCGCATTTATTAAAAGGCAAAAAAGCATCAAAAAATTCGCGAAATGCACCAAAATACCATCACTGATTATTAATTATATGGCTGTATGGAGAGTTTATTCCTAAACTGCACATATTTTAAAGAATTTTTCTTTGAAACGGGAAAAGAAAGAAAATAAAGCATTTTTTCTTTGACAATCAAAACATTGTTGCAAATAAAAGTAGTGTTTGAAACAGGATAAAATTACTTTAAAAAATATACTCAAAGGTGTTTGAAGTAGCTAGTAATTTTTTAGACATAGCAGTTTCTCTTGAAGCTAGTCTGAGTTTATATTAGCGAAGGGAAAGAAGAGGGGTATAGACTTGCTTGTACCGAAAAGTTACTTCAGTTTTTTTTATTTCATTCGCTGCATTAAAACAATACAAAAATTGAACAAACAGACTGAACGTATGTAAACAAACGAACAGTTTTAAAAGAGAATTGAAGAGACCTGCTGTGTCTAAAACATAACTTAACCTTTATCCTGAACTTTGTGACGAATAACAAAATTATAGCAAATGAAAATTTTATATTTTAAGAAATTTAGAAATTGCCATCAAACTTCCCAAAGTGCCACAAATGGCCCAATTGTACCACATTTTGCATCACTGATGTGTATCCATTTCTATAAGAGCTCGGTTGAAGTTCAGCACTCTGGTGGAACTTAGGCCGGCTATGTTTTAAATGCAAAGAACACAAAATCTGCTTCCTTATCTTTGAAAGGGAAAATTTAAGTATCTTTCACACAAAATCATTACATCGATAACTCAAAAGCTGCAGTATGTCTAAAACAGGGATGTGAAATCAGATTTACAAATTATACTAATTTTCAAGAAAAATTTTACTTTTTTCAGTACGATTTTACCAAATTCTTTAGTTTTAATTTTTTAATACTTTTATTAATTAACTAAAAAGACACGCATAGTATATGTGTAAAAACTAACAATTGACAAAAAGGCACTTTGAAGTTTAATTATTAAAATATTATTAATTAATACTATTAATTAATATTATTCTTTAATGTCAGAACGTACAAAAATTAGTTGCTGATATCTGAATATAAAAGTAACATTTAGGATATGCTTTTCCATCCTTTGTTTTGATTCAAATGGAGACAGTCGATGCAAATTGTTGCTTTCTCTCCTTCGTACGGAAATACACTTTCCACATTTGCAGATGAATTTGGAATAGATAACGTTCCTCTAGCAAATTTTTGAAATATCGGAAAACATCGCTTCATTTACCCAATTTTTCATTTCTAAAGGTACGGTCACATTTGTGAAACATTTGCATGAGACAGACATGTTTTTCCACATTTGCTTTAAGTTTTATTCAAAAGAAGACAGAATATGTTTTGTGGTCACACTAAACATATTTATTTGAACATTTTGTTTGTTCAAACAACCATCAAATACCATAATGTGTAAACATGAGAAAACATATTTCCTGTGCGGTCACACTTAACAATGTATTTGGCTAAAATAAATATTTCGTAGAACTGTCAAAAAACATAATTCTGTTTGCTCAAGGAATTTAATGTGTAAAAAATTGGTCGTGGATAGTATTGAAGATTTTGTTGTGCTGTGCTGTGGAGCATCATCTCTATTAGTTTTAGAAGAAGAAAATAATATTCCGAGAAAAAGAAGACAACGGGTCAGAAAGTGGGTTCAACGGCGAAAAGAATATGAATGTAGTGCAAAACTGTTAAAGTAGCTGCGGTCAGAAACTCAATCTCTAAATAAAAGCTTTTTGAGAATAAGCTCTACAGATTTTTATTTTTTTGTAAGTATATCAAATGGATGGATGGATTTGCCTTGGCAGACATCGTTTATACATATGTATGCATATAAAATATATAAAATCCCTACAATTGAAATAACACCACTAAATATTAAAAAAATAAATAAAAATAATTATTTTAAAGCTTTACAACATGTACATTAGGGCGGGTCGATTTAAAAATCGTTCAAATTACAAGGAAAATCGTATTCTAGGGATCAAAATAAGAAACTTTGCCGAAGGAACCATACCTCCAAAATGTATTTTGATGTCCCGATATGTACATTGTACATATATATCGTCACCTTAAATGCAAACGGACGCAACTACTCAATTTTTCATTTTGATAATTCTAAACTATGGGTAGGCCCATAAAATGTTAATTTCAATAAAAAAGTGTATTTTCGATAACATGCCGCTTAAGATAAAATCGAAGAAAAGGCTCGATATATGTACATATCGCTCCTGTATTGCAACACAGTCATTAACCAAAAAAAGTATTTTTGAAGTTAATAATGCAGAAAAATTATTTATATCAAATTTTATCTTGTGTAAATTTCATACAAAAGGCTATTACACTCACATCTTGAGAAAAGGTAATATTTTTATATTTTCATTGAAGTGTATGTAAATTGAAAACTTTAAACTTATTTTCTGCAAAACTAGCTTTCTTGAGTTATGGCTATGTTGCAATAAAGGAGCGGAATGTATATTATATACATATACTATATATCGCTGTTAACAAGTAGGCCTTTCTACTTTCTAACTCAAATAACTGTAACTTTACAGGAGAAGGTAAAAACATAATAATAAACAGTACATGTACTTCTACAACTGCTTGGTAACTATTGCAATATATTTTTGTGACGAGGTGTATTTGTGTAAAATGAATTGGAATCAAAACTTAATTTCGTGAAAATACGCGTTAGGGCCTTTCTATTTACTTCTTAACAGCGATATAGTTTTGAAATAATTATTTGTGTTTATTTTTTAATATGTAGGGGTGTTATTTTAATTTATAGTGATTTTATCGCAAAAACACTAATTGCAACATCTGTTATTTCTTGCTGTTTGCTCTCACAAAAGCTTTGCAAGAACTAATAAATATTAGTTCAAAAGAGAGCAAAATATTTGACACTGAGTGGTCACATTTCGTTCACATTATTTTCAATCAGCTGTTTTCCTATTTTTCGTTCTAAACTATATTATGGTCACACTAAAGCAAACAAATATTTGTAATTTCTCATAAAATTTTTCACCAATGTGACCGTACCTTAATACCTTCGAAGAAAAGGTACATACATATTAGAATTGCATATCCCGAAAATCCCGGGATTTTCCGGATTCAGCGAATCTCGAATCCCGGGATTTAAACTTCTTAATTCCGGGATTTTCAGGATTAAGTCAATCCCGAAATTGTTTACTAAGTTTTGTTCGTTTTTTTTTAAATACATTCATCATAACCCGGGGGAAGGTCATCATAGTAACCGTGGCAACACAATATTGATCTTTTATAATTGAAATTTATTTCCCGGTGTTTAAGCATTGTCTATATATGTATGTATTTAATTGATGCTTTGCCAAACCATTTGTAGACTTAACCACATATTTTGAACAGTCACAAACTATTTGAGAATTCACAAATAATAATATTTGAAAATCACAAAAAAACAGAAAAAACGTAGTAAGCTTAGAAACTTTAACAAAACCCAGCAAATAATTTATATTCGATACGAAGGTGGGGTTTGTTAAAGTTTCTAAGCCTACTACGCTTTTTTTTCTTTTGTGATTTTCAAAAATATTATTTCTGAATTCTCAAATAGTTTTTGACTATGTAATATGAAATAATTATAAAACTTTTGTTTGTGAACCTCTCAAAGACGTTTTTTTAGTAAATACCTACAAAAAGCATGTGTATTTTAATGTTCAAAAACTCAGAGTCCCGAACAATTCCTGAATCAGATATACTCTATAATTAGCAAAATTTTCTACAGAATTCTCCGAATTATAATTTTTGTAACAAATTTCTCACGAACACGCTACCAATTTACGTACCCCGCACGCTCCTTATATTAATTACCTTAACACAGTAAGCGAAACAAATATACATAGATATCGCTCACTTACTCAAAGAACGTCATAACTAGAAAATGGAATTTCGAGTCGGCTCGAATTCGAATTTTTAATTTTTTTTTCCAACTTCGTCCTCTTCTTGTAAATGCAAAAATTGTTTTAACAAATTATTAGTATTTTATTTGTTTAAACATAGTTTAGTGAAACGTCCACATAACAATTTCCGTAAGTATGTTTAAAAATATATTAAAAATTTTCTATTTTAGGAAAAATGCCAAAAGTGAAGCCATCCAAAAGAAGTGTTTTAAACAAGTATGTGTCAGAAAACAATGAAGTATTTAAAACTGATGACAAGTGCTTTTCTGTAAAATATGTGATAGATCAATATCTTTTGAAAAAAAGTTTCTGGTGGATCAACATCTAAGGAGTCAAAAGCACATAGATAAACATTCGCAAAGTATTGGAAAGACCTCTCAGGTATTAATATCTAGTAGATCGATTGAAGGAAAAACAAGTTTTTAGCATGGAAGTATGTAAGGCATAAATAAACAACAGTGATCTAACTAATTTCTTACAAAAATATATAAGAAAAGTGTACACCCAGAGAAAAAATAGCTTAAATAATTTAATAAAAACCATATTGAGTTAATAAGAAACATTGACATATTGAAATTTCTTATTTCAATATGAAAAATATTAATTTATAGTATTGATTTATTAATTTTATTTATTTTTAAGTATTTCAATATATGTAAATTTTCTATTATAGTGAAAATTATTGTATTAATGTGACGCGTTCTTATTTTTAAGATGCAGTTTTTCCCTGAGTGTATGTTAGTAAATTGTATGGTACAAAACTTCACCAAATTATAAATTTATTAAATGAAAATTATTTGTGGGTCTCTATCGATGAGACAGCAGACATCAAAGGGCGACTTATTGCCAATGTAATTGTTGGTATATATATTGGATGCAAACGAAGAGAAAGGTAAACTAAAATTCCTTCTTAACGTTGCAGAATTAGAGACACCAAATCATGGAACAATTGCTAGACCTTTTAACGACTCAATTGCGTTATTAAGCGATAACTTCAATAAAAACCAAATATTATTATACGTGACGAATGCTGCACCGTAAATGATTAAATCTGCGAAATACTTGAATGAATTTTACCCAAAAATGATTCATGTAACTTGTCTATCCCATGCAATGCACACAGTTTCGGAAGATTTTAGAAACCAGTTTGTGGACATCGATCTTTTGACTTCTTATGGAAAAAAATATTTCTAAAATCAAGGTCGAGTGTAGCTGTATTTAAAGAAAAGTATCCTGATATAAATCTTCCACCTCAACCTGTAATTACAATATGGGGAACGTGGCTAGAGGCTGTTGCTTACCTATGCAAACTACTTTGATAATTTTAAAGATGTTGTGGAAGCTTTAAATGAAGAAGACGCTATAGCAATAAAGAAAATTTAAAAAATTTTAAATTTGCATTCAATTCAAGATCAGTTGGTATTTGTTAATGCAAATTATCCGTTTCTCATAAAAACAATTGATAAGCTTCAACAATTTGATTCATTGCATAGCCAAATTCAAATAATTGAGAAAGCTGTGAATAAAATTGACGCGATTGAAGGCAAGGTTGGTGACAAAATTCCGAGTAAACTATAAGCCATCATCAAAAAAAATAGTGGACTACAAAAAATAAAACAAGTAGCTGGTGTTTTTGCTTCAATATCTTGTGATGATTCAATTAAAGAAATATATTCCATTAAAGAATTAGAATCATTTAAATATGCGCCGATCACGTCCGTAGATGTTGAAAAGTATTTTCCAATGTACAAAAACTTTCTAAGACCAAACAGATTGAACTTTACATTTGAAAATATAAAGCAAATGTTATTTTTACTTGTAAATAAATAATATAAATTTTTTATTTCTGTTTATGTATATGTATATTTATATTTTTACATTCTGTACCTTCATTTTTATCTTTACCTAATGAGACTGAATTAAAATGTTATGTTTTTGTTTGAATAAAAATTTAAAATTAAGTGCATATTTTATTGTTTTTAGTACATATTTCGCGTTTTTACTGTCATATTTTAGGCGCCTAAAACACCTTTTTTAAGTGCATGAAGTTCCTGTCCCTGGTTATGAGATTGTTTGAGTAAATGAGCGATATGTAAACTTTTTTTTATACAATCTGTACAAGCAATTATTAAAGTTACTTTAATCCCTAACTCCGAACCCAAAAGGTGGCTCTTAAGAGAACAAATAAACTATGAGATAATATGCAAAACAAAAAGCAAAATTGTGTAGAAGACCGAAGAATGAACTTTGATCAATTTTACTTTTATGCTCGCTTATTCGTTTAGAAAAGATACTTTAGAAGACTTCCCAGCAGTCCGCAAGTCATTACAAATTGAAAGCAAATAAAAAAAGAAATAGTTAGCGCATACTACTAGCATCCGATTCAGATTTGTCTTGCTGCTATCCTATTGTAAAATTAAATGTTAGCTAGAAGCAAAGAACAAAACAGACACTAATAAAATTTAACCATTGCATCTGATTTTGATGGATTAGTAATGTATCCTATTGTATATTAGTTTCAATTATGAATTTTGTTTATTTCTGTGGTTTTGTTTCCTTAGTTTTTTTGTTTGTCAGTTTGTTTCAAATTGACTGTTCGATTTTTGTTCGAACGTGTAAATTCCAAGGCACAATTGAATATTAAAGTGTTCACGCACTGATCGCAATAAAAAAAGACAAACCACTTTTATACGAACGTTATAATCAACAATGTCATGTTTTATTATTACAAATAATATTATTAGTATTTATGTACAAGCAAGTTGGTATTTTATAAAGCAAACGATTTAACTGAATTTTAACGAAGATTTTTAAGTGAAGACAAAGGCGTACAAATTTTTTTAATTTTTTTATTTTAAAAAATTCAATGTACAACAAAATAATTATATTCATTTTAGTAACAGCCCCAGCGCCTTAGAGGCATTATTGGGAGCAAGTTGGCAGTCTTATAAGTTCTTATGTACAAAATTTACACGTAATTATATTACAAACCATATTCAGTATTTTAATTAATGTAGAAAAAAAATTAAATAAAATAATAGTAAATTTCATTAGAAAATAGATTTAAATGTTATACAAAGAAATAAGGTTTTAAATATTATATTAAATTTACAGAAGCGTTTCAATTTTATTAAACAAATATTCCTTACAAGAAGATTTAAATATTGAGATTATATTTACTAGTTTCAAGTTATCGGGTAAATTATTAAATTTCATACTACCCGTATAATCTAAACGTTGCTTACTTAGTTCTTTCAAGTCTACATCTTGGAATTCTTAAATTATTTGCATTTCTAGTAATGAAATGTGATCGACCATGCGTAAAACATATAGTTCGATGACCGACATTATCCAAAGACTTAAAAACATATTTCAAAACCTGGTATTCATAAATCCCATTAATAGGTAAAATTGATTTACAAACATTCCTATACAGCTGAACTGTAGGATATAACGTTGGTAAATTAAAGACTATTTTCAAGGCTTTATTTAATAATTATTAAAATATTTAAATGGGAACATAATATTAAATTAGTAGGGTTATGTGATTTGTTTGTGATAGTAATAAGTATAATAATTTCATGAAAACTATTTAACAATAATAATGGATTTGATTAAAAAAAGGATTAATACGAAATTTAAAGCGTTTGAACTAGGCGTGACCTTAACTGTTTGACCTTAACTGTTTGCGAAAAAGTTGGTCAAATACCAATTTTAAGAGCTTTCATCAAACCCTTAACGATTTACTTAAGAATAACAATAAATATATAAATATTATTAAATAATTAAAAACATTTTAAATAAAATGGAATAAAATTTCTAGTTTAATTAATAGTTCAAACAAATTCCATAATCAATCTCAATCGGACCCGCCTAATATTAATAGCATGTCTGCTAATAAAAACTAGTTGCATTCAGACACATCTTAATGCCCTCCGAATCACCATAACAGTTGGAGTCATCCAACATTCGATTACAATGTATATAGTGTTGCACACATCTTATGGCCTAGGCCAACGTTGTGTATAATGTAAGTATAAATTGTATACAGACTTTGGATGGGTCGCACTTACATTCTCACTGGTCTCAGATCGGAGATGTATGTGACAAAATTTTCACTGGGTTGCTTTGTCCATAATATAGAACGGAGAGGAACACACTATTTCATTTCATTTACATTCTGAAATTTGGGATTTGTGGTGCAAGTGGTCTTGCAACAAAAATTTGCATTTGCATCATCAGAGAAAAAAAAAGTTGGTGCGATGATGCAATGATTTGTATTCATATTTTTGCACAACCACTGCCACCCAACTCGGAACTCTGATGTTTAGGAAGTAGTGTCCATGTTTGAATAATACAACACTTTGACTCCCTGTGGATGGATTTGTACACGTTTGGTTCATTTCAAGGACAATCTTTTGTAATTCTCTTTTTGATACGTATTATGTTTTAGCATTTGGCGTTTCCTGCAAAAGGTGAAATCACGTAATCCCATCTTCTTGCCACAACAATTCTATCATGACAACAACGACAAAACAGTAATAACTCTTCAAATGCATGAGTCATACGTTAAGTAATGTCCTCATTGCTTTTATTTAAAAATATACATATGTACATAAGTGTGTATGTATAATTTCAAAAACATTATATTTAAGCTACTACTTAATATACATATGTACATACATACATACATACGCGTATGTACGTATGTAGATATGCAGTCTAATAAAACAAAAAGACCAAAAATAACACAAATTACATTTGAATGTGCAACATTCGTGTTGAAACGATGATTTTATCGTTAACCTAATTTTGTTAATACTTGATCAGTTGCATATTTACATACATACATATATAGTATGTATATCCATATGCAATATGTGTTTATATGTACTGTCACTACGTACCAACATCCATTAATATATACATACATATGTACATACATATGTATATTGAAAGCTTGACTATTTGAAGTTTATCATGCAAATGTATTATTTGGAGTTAATATAAAAAAACACGCCCTAATCATGCAAAATGTAAAAGTTTTACTTCAAAAAACTAAACAAAAGATATATTCAAAAGGAAGTTTTATTGATTTTTCCTAGCCTTTGAAATATGGGTGGGTCCTCTTTGAACTCTGCCCAACCCAGTCTTGTCAGAAATATGTAACATACATACATATTTACTAATGTATGTGTGTACATACATACGAGTATGTATATTTTTATCAATGACACTAATTAAGAAATTTTATTTCTGAAAACTATAATTTAGATTGAAACAATGCAAATACTAAATATTCTTTTTAAAAATTTCAAATACATATTTCAAGCAATTACTTGAATATTCGCCAGACATGAAAAATCGATAAGTGAAAAAATGGAAGCCATTATGGCTGCCAGACAAAAAAAAAAAAAAAGACAAATGTATACAGATATTTTCTAAGCTTTTCAAGTGTTTGTTCATATAAATATTTAAATTGCTGTTAAAAAAAATTTAACTATTACCTGTGTGCCATTTTCGGTGACCATTTTTGCGAGATTTATTTAATTTATTGTAAAATATTCGATTTTGAAAATTTTCTGTTGTCTATAGTATAGAGAAATTGTGTAAGCGTATGGCGTCACTGCTTAGTCATCTTTTCGTTTAACAAAATTTTCTTGTATCTTTTTTCATTTAATGCGAGTAATAATGATTTATTTCTCATTAAGAATTGTTGTAAAAACTTTAAAAACTTAATTTAAGTAATTCACTTTGAAAAGGGTGCAATAAGATTTTGAAACATTAAATATTATTTAAAGCACTTTTGTTAAATTTTTTGGTATGTATATGCTATACACGGGTATGCATGTACATATACAAATTCATTTGTAAATATGTACATACATGTACTTGGTTTCACAAATACATACTTTAAGTATTGATGAATTAGGGGTGTGGATGTGTATATGTGAATATATGTATGTATGTAAGTTCTTTGACTATTTATTTTCACTTTTGTTTTAATATTTAGATTTTTGCTTCCATTTAGTTCAAAATTTAACTCCAGACTGAATAAGATTCCAACTTGAAAATATCCTTTAAGCCAAAAGTGTTTTCAATTTATTATAAGTAGGATTTAGTAAGGACCTGCGCAGAGTAAATTCGAACTAGAAGCAAATATGAGTGCACAAACTCCAATTAAGTAAATATTAAGGGTAGAATAACTTAACCACCAGCTATAGTTGCCAGATGCAATAGGGGTTAATTCGTCAAATTTCAAGCGAAAAATCGTCAAAATAATTATCCGAAAACGTCCAAAATTCGTCAAAAATAAAACATAGAGTTTTTCATACATATATATTGGAATTGAACAACTCTATTGGATCATGTACTACTTTCAAGTCAAATCAATTATAATTATTTAGCTTTAAATGAGCCTTAGTATACAAAATTGCTTAGAGGAGATATATTCAACTGATTTCTTAGTTTGGTTTTGTTTAAGTTAACTTGTCTTAAAACTTTTTCTACATTTCCTAAAGATTCCGGTAAATTTAAACTAAAATAAATAAAGGATTTGAATTCATCTTTGAAGTCAAAGTTTATTAAAATCTTATCACACATTTTTAAATTTAATTAACTTTAGCATCCGCAAATACATCCCTGACATATATTTCCAAGTAAATTTTTCAATGTTTAAATAATTATTCTCATCTTTATAATCCACCAAATAAAAATTATCACACTCAAGCAAATCTGTTTGTTTTTTTAAATTATTCATAGCTTTTTCAAATTGTTTTTGCATTTGACCATATAAATTTTATATTTTTGTTGGTTCCTTTGATAAATTATGTGCAATAACATGTTTAAAAACTATTTAGTTCCAATATTATTAATACAAAAACTAAGATTGATTTGCCTTTTACTACTTATTTTTATTTCACATTCTAGCAAAAGCAGCTCTTGGTCAAGTTCAAAATTGTTTTATAGTTCTGAAAAATTGTGTAAATTTATAATTATTTAAAATCGTCAAATTGAAGGCGAAAATCGTCCAGTCGTCAAATTGCTATTTTTGGCACCCAAAATCGTCAAAATGACGATAAATCGTCAAATCTGGCAACCGTGCCACCAGCAGAGTGGGTGAGTGAGTGCGAATTTTGTGAGAGGGAGAGAGTTGAGGATAGCACTTGTCAAAAGCACGTGCTTTTGTTATTGTTTTTATTTAGTCTTTTCTCGTTTTTTCTTTGTTTTTAAAGTTACCGGTTGCCGAGTTAAGAGTATCAAATGGTTTGTAGTTGTATAAGGCACAAACATGCCGGGGTGATTTCACAGATACGAGCAGAATATGGGTTGAGTATTTGATGATACATACATACATACATATGTACCAAGGTGACCAGATTTCGGAGAAAGAAAAAGACATCAACATAAATAGAAAAAAATTTATTGAATTCAATGTCTACATTTTTTACATACATATGTACTTTATAAAAAATTATATTCATATACATATCGTTACCTTAATATATACAGGCCCTAATTAATTTTTTTTTTAATCGAGGTTTTTCTATATTTCGATAGAAGAACATCTTTTGTATCGAAAAATGCAAAAAACTCGATTTAAAAAAAATGAGTTAGGGCCTTTGTATATTAAGGTAACGATATGTACATTCAATAATAAAAATTTTACAAACCCTCGATGCAGTTGACGCTGTAGCAAATGTAGTGAATGTACAATTATGTACATCACTGTTAGAATTTTAAGAATTTATTTTTAATTATATTTTTTTTACTTTGTTAATTATGAGACACACACTTATTTAACACACACTTAGTTATTTAAGAACCCTTTTTTTTTTCTTTATTCTTTTCTTTTATGTTTACGATTGGTCAGCAGAAAACTTTAAATATTCAAAACAATGTCAATGTACTAAATGTTTATTTGAGATTTGTAATATAATACTATTTCTTTATTAAGTAAAAACGTGGGAAATAATAATTTCTCTTATGAAATTTATGAGCTGACCAATGCAATAATTTAGTATATAAGCAATTGATTTTTAGGAATAAAATTCAGAATTAATTTGACAATCAAAAAGCTCTTGATTCTTTTTTTTAATGCGGCTGAAGAGCTAAGTAATACTTTAACCGATAAACAAATCAAACACAGTCGATCCTTTAAAAATTACACCACATGGCGATCCTGCCACCGATCCTGGTATCGATCCTTTAAAAATTTTCGATCCTGTTATGCCAACCATTATTAAAAAAAAAAAAAAATTTTTTTTTTCCTATATTGACTTCTAATTATTCATCACCATCAATCCTAATAGAAAAGTTTCCCGAATGACTTCGAAAGAAGAAATCGACGAAATTTTCAAAAAATACGAACAATTCACAGAACTTAGAAAGATGAAACAGAAAGGAAGTGTAGCTCTTTACAGGGAAACGACCATACCCTGGAGTTTCAGAACGATACTCCGAGAAGGGAAAACTAAGAATCTACAACATAAAAACTAACACATCAAATTTTATTTACTTATCAATTAAAAATATAACTTACAACTTAACTTTCTTAATAGATACCGGCTCAGATATATCTCTATGCAAAGAAAATATACTACACGGCTACAATATACTTAATGAAGACATATGTAAATTAAATGGTATAACACAAGATTCCATAAATACCATCGGATCGACATACTTAAATCTTAAACTAAATGAACATGAAGTAAAACATAAATTTTATATAGTTAACGGTGACTTTCCAATCGCAACCGATGGAATTTTAGGAATTGATTTCTTCTATAAATACAGTTGCAAAATAGATTATGATACATGTAAAATAAATGCGTTTATCAATGGAGAAAGAATAACAATTCCACTAGAGATTAATGCAGAACATTTAGAAAATATTATTATACCCCCAAGATCAGAAAAAGTAGTAAGAATAAATATTAAAATTGATGAGGATAGTTTAGTATGCAATAAAGAAATAGAAAATGGTATTTTTGTAGCAAATACAATTATCCCAAAAGAAGGCAATAGACACGTCAGAATTTTAAACACTACAGATTCACATGCAAGACTTTCAAACGTAAAAATTTCTACCATACCACTTAAACACTACTACATTTTCAAAACCACACATCAAAACTATTCGGAACAAAGATTCCAGAAACTACTTAAAGCAGTAAATTTCCAAGACTTTGACCAAGAAAATAAACATACTTTATACAAGATCTTAAGAGAATATCAGGAAATATTTCACCTTGAAGATGAAAAGTTAACAACAAATAATTTCTACAGGCAAAGCATTGAACTTACAGATAATACACCAGTATATATAAAAAACTACCGTCTACCGCAAACACAACTTAATGAAATAGATAAACAAGTACAAGGACTACTAAAAGGAAAACTTCCTAGACTACCAAGTGACGAATTGAAAAACCCAAGGCCAATTTATAATTTGGACAACTATTCAAATGAATTAAAAACTAGACTCTACTACTCACTACAAAGAGCACATGATATGACTTTAAAAATTAAAGACCGAAGGAAAAGAGATTCTAAACAAAAACAAAATAGTATAGAGATAAAAGTAGGTGATTTTGTTTTAATGAAAGTCGAGAATAGAAGAAAATTTGAACCTCCCTATAAAGGTCCATATAAAGTACTAGACACAGACAATTTAAATGTAGTTATAGAAATTAATGAAACAAAAACAAAAACGGTACATAAAAATTTACTAAAAAAATACTTAAACTGAAACAAAATTATCCATAATTAAAGTTATAAAAAAAATTTTGTTTTATTTTAATAATGCCCAAATCCAAAAGGGTGAGGGTGTAGTGAATGTACAATTATGTACATCACTGTTAGAACTTTAAGAATTTATTTTTAATTAAATTTTTTTTACTTTGTTAATTATGAGACACACACTTATTTAACACACACTTAGTTATTTAAGAACCCTTTTTTTTTCTTTATTCTTTTTTTTATGTTTACGATTGGTCAGTAGAAAACTTTAAATATTCAAAACAATGTCAATGTACTAAATGTTTATTTGAGATAATACTATTTCTTTATTAAGTAAAAACGTGGGAAATAATAATTTCTCTTATGAAATTTATGAGCTGACCAATGCAATAATTTAGTATATAAGCAATTGATTTTTAGGAATAAAATTCAGAATTAATTTTCAAAAAGCTCTTGATTCTTTTTTTTAATTCTCAAGTGGGCATTTTGATGCTCTGTTAATGCGGCTGAAGAGCTAAGTAATACTTTAACCGATAAACAAATCAAACACAGTCGATCCTTTAAAAATTACACCACACAAAACATGAAAAAGTCTCAACAATATCACAGCTCAGTCAACTTATAACTGCAGTCAGAAGACGCGCGAATGGATATATTTTTGCTAAGAATTACATTTCTTTTTCGACAAATGGCACGAAGCTTTATTAGTAAAGATATTTAAGAAAAGTGTATTCTTTTACAATTAAATACAAACGAAAACCATGATATTTTCTGTGGCACAGAAGTTGATCTATATATGAACATATACCTACAGTGGATCACAGCGAACATAGTGAAATTGGTCCACTTGCAATGAAAAAGTTTAAAATGTAAAACACCAAGAAATGGATATTAAATACAAAAGAATTTTGTTTAATTAGTTAGTTTATTTTACTTAAAACAATAGGTGAACTATAATTCAATGTCTTTAAAAACATTAGTGTTTATTAAAATATGGCGAGAAATTCATGTCACAGTGTAAATGGTCCACTGTGAATTGCAATCAAAAATTACGTTTTACGAAAATGTTTTATCTCGAAAAACTAACAGCATTATACCTTTTTTAATTAAACTGTTTCCCAACGAAAAGCAAAATTTTGAAAATATCAACAAACACTATAGAGCAGAGCTATTCAACCTTTTTGGTTCGCGTACCACAAACCTCATAACCAACAATTCGCGTACCACCAAAAAATTTTTATGTGTATAAACAAGTATGGGCTCAATAAATAACCAAACAATTTTAAAATTTAATCCATTTCATTTATTAATAATAAAAAACATCAAAATTAAAAAGAAATTAAAATTATTAAAAACATTACAAGAATAAATAAAATTAAATACATAAAAATTAGGAGATCTTGGCGATTTCAGTACTTTATTATTCAACTAATAAAAATAAAATAAGGTAATTAAACATAACAAATTAATTATTCAAAGGCAATAAAAACATAAAAAGACTGCATTACTAATTCATTTTATACATATATGTCAGAATTTAATGAGATCGCTGGCATTGCATTTTTGATATCAGAGATTTTATATCTGGTTCAATGTTTGTTAACTTTAATCTTATATTTGGCTCCAAATTCAATGTTGTTCGGTATTTATTTTTGATTGCCACCATTGATGAAAACCCTGTTTCACATAAATATGTGGAAGTGAAGGGTAACAAATATTTAACTGCTTCTTGATATAATTGATAGATGATAAGATGAAGAGCAACGACCATATGTGACGCGCAAAATAGAAAGGGACCTAAGGGTAAAAACAGGTTTTGTTCAGGAGAGCCATTTTAAAGATTTAAATACGTGTATCTTTGGTGTACCATCACATCATAAAACGCGCATATCTCTGGGAGGGAACACTTTTGGGGCATGGGATCGGTCTCATTCGATGCTCAGATGTTTTCCACATCAAAAAAAAAAAGTGAAAATTGATTTTTTTTACCCTTAGGTCCCTTTCTCTATGCGCTGTCACATATACGTACATAGGCATGTAATGAAATGCTCGGTATAATAAAAATGGAAATTAATGAAAAATACGTAAGTATACTTTTAGGATCAAACATAAACAAATACAACATATTGTTTTTTTTTATTGCATTACTTGGTTAGTTAATGAAAAAATGCTAAAATTTTCGAAGATTTGGCGTACCACCTGGGGAAGTTTCGCGTACCACAGGTTGAATAACCCTGCTATAGAGCATTGGCTGATATGGAAGAACTCAAACCATTAAAAACAGAAAATATATGCAGTTTCTGGACTTCAGTGCAGATGGGGGGGGGCTTTTGCAAAATAAATGGTAATAAATCTGGAACTTCTTTTTGTATTTCATAATTTTTAAAAATGTTACAAGCCTCAGAACTTTTTTGAGTCCCAGGCGGTAAATTTTGGGTCATGCTAACTCCTCTCCAGCTTAAGCTAGAAAACACGGGTTACAAAACCTAAGTCCTCCTCTAAATATGTTCGAAGTTTCAGGTAAATCCAATCAGTAGCTTAGCAGTTCCAGATTTACAACCTTAAACTAAAAACGCATTATATGAGTACATGTATCCTGATAAATCGAGAGTAGCTTACGGAATTTTGTCCATACCTCACTCCTTTGCAAATGTCTAAAGGATTTTCTATTACCAAAATCTCGTGAAAACAAAACAAAGGAACAGGCTTTATGTTCCAACAGTATCAAGTTTTATCCAGGTCAAAGATTTATTAAATTCTAAAACTCTTCTTGTTATAACTTTAAAATTTTTAACTATGTACATTATACCAACTCACGTTTTATGGAGGTAAAAACTGTCGCTTTATCCCTCTCAAATAAAAAATTGGTGTTTTTAATGGGGACTCCCAAAACATTTGAGGGGTCTAGCCATGACCGTTCGTGAGCTGGACCGTGTCTACAAGAGGTCTCCTTTTGAAGTTTTTTGCATATTTTCGTATTTTATCCCAACTGAAAGATTTTTTCAAGCCGCTTTCAATGGTGTATCAAACTTTACCATACGTACCATCAGCAATGCGTTATTCTATAAATAATACGGTTTTTAAGCATTTTCATAGCCTCTAATAATCCTAAAAATATTTGAAATTTATTTGCTGGAGGTCAAGCATTGTCTATATATTTCATTGGTGCTTAGCCAAATCATCAGTAGACTTTAACCACATTTTGAACAGTCACAAACCTCTTATCTTATGCACAGACTTTCAAAAACTATTTGAGAATTCACAAATAATAATCACAAATAATAATATTTCTGAAAATCACAAGCGAAACACAAGCAATAGGCATAGAAACCATAACAAAATCCCAGCAAATAATTTATATTCGATATGAATCTATTTTATTTTTCTACACCTTTATACAATTAGAAATCCATTGGATAACAATAAAAGTATTTATAAGGCAAAATGAAAAATAAAATCTAAATTTAACATTTAAGTAATTTATTATTCGACATATTGTCATAAGTTTATTTTAATTTGAAATTTATTTGCTGGAGGTCAAGCATTGTCTATATATTTCATTGGTGCTTAGCCAAATCATCAGTAGACTTTAACCACATTTTGAACAGTCACAAACCTCTTATCTTATGCACAGACTTTCAAAAACTATTTGAGAATTCACAAATAATAATCACAAATAATAATATTTCTGAATAGTGAATGTGAATTCTCAAATAGTTTTTGAAAGTCTGTGCATAAGATAAGAGGTTTGTGACTGTTCAAAATGTGGTTAAAGTCTACTGATGATTTGGCTAAGCACCAATGAAATATATAGACAATGCTTGACCTCCAGCAAATAAATTTCAAATTAAAATAAACTTATGACAATATGTCGAATAATAAATTACTTAAATGTTAAATTTAGATTTTATTTTTCATTTTGCCTTATAAATACTTTTATTGTTATCCAATGGATTTCTAATTGTATAAAGGTGTAGAAAAATAAAATAGATTCATATCGAATATAAATTATTTGCTGGGATTTTGTTATGGTTTCTATGCCTATTGCTTGTGTTTCGCTTGTGATTTTCAGAAATATTATTATTTGTGATTATTATTTGTGAATTCTCAAATAGTTTTTGAAAGTCTGTGCATAAGATAAGAGGTTTGTGACTGTTCAAAATGTGGTTAAAGTCTACTGATGATTTGGCTAAGCACCAATGAAATATATAGACAATGCTTGACCTCCAGCAAATAAATTTCAAATTAAAATAAACTTATGACAATATGTCGAATAATAAATTACTTAAATCCTAAAAATATAATAGAATTTATTTTCTTGCAATGTGTGGTTAGTATATCTTGCCAATAATTAATATTGTTACGTTTTTACCCTTTGAAAACGCTTTTCTGTCGGCTCGAAGATTTGCAAATAAATAAAAAACCCCATTGTACTAATTATGCTTAAGAATGACACTTCCCAACCAGCCAAAGACAATCTCATGAAAATTTTTTTGAGAGTGATGTACACTTACGGTCTAATTCATAAAAAATATTTTAGGTTTATTACAGGTTTATTTGACAAATTTCCCATAGAAATATGTCAAATAAGCGCTTAATAAACCTGAATTATTTTTTATAAATAAGGCAGTTAATGTTTAACACTATCTTATAAATCCTGCAATGTTTAATCGACGATGCCTTTAAAATATGTTTGCTCTTTTTTATTTTCATGTTTACTGTTATATATTGTTTTTTTTCTGCTTTTCTCCCTTATACTTTCATTTAAGTTTTGAATAAGAATCTTGCGGTTGTTTCAACTTCTTATTTTTTATAAGAATTAAAGATATACTAAGGGCCATTTTCACAACGAATAAAAGTATACTTTAAGAGTTTTGAAACTAGTATTTCAATACAAAATACTTGTTTAAATTCTTAAAGTTTACTTTTGTATCGTTGCGAAAAGGCCTTAAGGGTTTTTATGACAACTCTTAAAATTGCCATTTGTGTACCTTCTCTCCGATTCTAAATTCAAGTTACATGCAATACGTCCTATGCGCCAAGTATTTTTGTTGTTTAAAAAATAATAAACATAACAGAGGTGACAGTCAGTACATAAAAGCAATCGATAACTAAAATGTAAATTTTGTTCGTGAAATAACTATGTTAAGAACTGATTTTAATGTATTTTGTTCTTAAAAATAGTTGCAAGCTTTATTACAAAAGCTTTTTCTTTTATTAAAAACTTTTTTTATGCAAAAAAGTTTAAAATTTATATCTACCACACGAAAATTTTTTTCGATATCATTGAAAATATAATATAATTTGCCATCTTTGGCTATCACCTTTTTCATAATGCATGCGACGGATACAAAAGTAGAAAGTAAACCTACTTTATCCGTCCTATGCGGCTATACGTTATATGCGTTTTGCTCTGTAACTTGCCACATACAATTACACTGATTCTACTTTTTTGACACATGCATAAAACGCAACAACGCATGGAACGGATGGTATGGACCAAGGCATATTAACTACAGGTACACGCATTAGGTGCAACTCTGTGCTTCTCACATAGTTTTACAAAGTAATTGTCAAAAAATTGTATGCATCAAACAAAGCATAAAAGTAATTGTCAAATGAATTCTTCATGATAAACGTGTAAACAAAAAATCAGCGGATGAGCAATATGCCTGATGCGTGTACCTGTTTTATATGCCTTGGTATGGAAGTATATAGGAATTGCTTGTTCTCCCAGAAAGCAATTAAAATAGTTAACGATAGATAACGGAAGGGGGCGCTGTATGCAGTAAAGGTTTGTGTCTTTGCTAAATACTGGTATTAGAGTTGCCATATGGTGGTGAAAAAGGGTAAAAGGAGTGTGTATTTGCTAAATAATGGCGTGAGCGTTGCCATAGTGAGATGAAAAAAGGGTAAAAAGGATAGTGAATTGGCTAAATGAAGCATGTTGATGCCAGATGGCAACGCCGTAAATAGGTGAAATGTGTGTGAGTTGGCTAAGTCTTGATCAATGTATCTGAGTTTACCCCAAAAGTGATTAAATTTATCTTAATGGGTTTTGGGTAAGCAGCTGTGTGCTAGATAAGTGTAGATGACAGGGTGGAGAAAGGAGAGATAATAGCGGGTTGTGAGTTTGCTAAGTCTGGATCATGTTGGCTTACCCAAAAGTAATTAAATTTATTTAAATTGGTTTTGGATGAGCTAAAAAAGTTTTGGTGTGCTAAAGAAGTCTAGATGGCAGTAGTGGAGAAAGGAGATAAAATAACGGATTGTGAATTGTTAAGTGCCAATCGATGAGGCTTGGCTTATGGTGCTAAGTAGTAAATGGAGTTGGGATTTGTATTTAACGCCTAATAGTATGCACCCATGAATTGTAGTTGGAATTGATAAAGTTATTTTGTGTTGTTATACACGCGAACCGCAGCAAAAAAAAAGTTAAGATTTTTTTCATACTTTTTTTTTCGAATGCTTTGAGAATGGTAACGGTTAACAATAGGTTCTTTTGTATACAGGTATGATGATGATGATGATGATGATGATGATGATGATGAGCCAGCCAAGGCATTAGTGGGAGTATTGGTGTATGAGTTTGTTTTATCGAATTGAAAAGAAAGTATTTGATGATTTAGGGAAAATATGTTGTACATATGTATGGTATTTAGTAAAGGCACATGCCATGTGTTCGTATACAATTTCTAATTGATATTTTTGTTTAATTATTTCCATATGTAAATTATATTATTTTTTTTTTTTTTTATTGTTAATTTTGTTAGAAAAAAAATGTGTGAGCGGAGATTCATAGTAAAAAGGAGACGAATTCCTAGATTTGTGAGTGCATGTGTGAATAGAAAATATGTTAATTAGGGTTAGGATTTTATATGTAAGTAAACGGGATGTAATAATTTGTGTGGGTTTGATCGGCCGGTGTTCGTATAAAAACTGTAGTTGATATTTTTGTTTAATAATTTGCATATGTTAATTCTATTATTTATTATATTTTTTTAATTTTGTTAGACATTTTAGTGCGGATATACATAAAAAGGAGACGAATTCCTAGATTTCACAAATCTTGCATGTGCGAATAGAAAATATGTTAATTAGGGTTAGGATTTTATAAGTAAACGATCGTGAGTGGAATAGGAAAGGGTTTAAAATGTAGTGAATTTGGTCAGCGTTACACGTGTATGTATGTATGTATGTATGTATGTATGTATGTATGTATGTATGGATAGGAGTGAATGTGTGTATGGATATGAGTGTGGAGTGAGGGAACAAATGCAATGTTTATGTGCATTAGCTTATCTATTGATATTTTGTTAGTATTATGTTGTTGTTGTTGTTGTTGTTGATTTTGAGTATAAAGGTCCAATCGTGGAACATTTTAAACTTAGTTAGTGAAATTCAACTTCAAGTGCTTCAACTAAATAAATAAAAAAGTAAAAAAAAAAAAAAAATTAAATTAAAAATGCAATCCAGTCCGCTGATAATATCTTTGGAGGATGACTTTGGCAAGGTACACCCTTCGGTTAGCCCACTTTCCATTGGTACGTTGACAGAATTCAGTCTTAATGATTCGGTGGAAGAAGTAATCTTCCACTACATCAAGTCTCCTCAGAATTGGAAGGAACAGGAAATTCCCAACAACCAGATGGGATATCATAAAAATTTTTTTGAGGATGAGGTATACGAATTTTTGTACGATGATGAAGGGGATAAGCTGCTATCAACATTTAATGAAGAATTTTGGTGTGACGAAGTTGGGGATAAAATAATATTAGATGTAAACTTTAAATAAAATCATTAGATTGAAATTATATAAGTAGAATCTATTTAACATTATATAAAAAATAAAAAAAAATAATAATAAAGAGATAAAATAAAATACAACCGTTAATAAAATTTCAATAATAACTAGTGAAAAGAGAAAACTTAATTAATAAATAGAGAGAGAGAGAGATATGTATATATCTTGCATATGAAAAATGTATAAATAATTTGTACTGGTGTATAAAAGTTCACAGTTTAATATAAGTTACAAAACAATGAGCACCAACGAGGAGTTAATTTCTACCTTCAATAAATTGAACGCCAGGCAGAGACTTAGTGTGAAGGATATGCTATCTCTAGAGGAGTATCATATAACTGGCGCTGATCGTATTACTACCAAGTATGGGGAAACTATTGTCTTAGAACTGGGAACGAACATTTTATATTTACCAAAGAGGTTTAATTCACTAAGTGATAAGGATATTGAAAATTTATCTACGGGCGCTTATCTTATTTCTAAATATCCTATAAATGATAGCAATAATAGTGATTTATACAGATTGGAGTTGAAGCCAGTTCCTCCTGTAAGAGATTATTATCCTTTTGCTACATTTAAATAGAAACTATTTAAAAAGTGTTTAAGGAAATATTTTAAATAAAACAAGAAGAAAAAAAATTAAATTGCATGAATATTTGTTTAATTTATACGAATTCAACCATATAAAAATATACATACGTAAGTATATAACACGAGGATTTGATAAATCAATGAGTAGTTTTCATTAAGATTTTAAACTAGAACGATGGATTTTATAAACGATTTTTTACAAGAGTTCGGAAATATAATTTTCGAAGAACATCTGTCTTTTCTTCGGGCATTCAAAACTGATTATGAGAATTTTGATGATAGAATACCTTGCTCTCATGACGAAAATTCAAATGAAGACGTTGTTGGTATGTGTACGTGTTACTTTTTTCATATGAAAAAACTAAGGGTGAAGAAGATTATTGATACATATAGAAGCTTATTTCATCACTTTTTATCGACTGCCACCGCTAACCGAAAGGAAGATTGAGACGAATTAATAAACATTTTTAAACAAAATTTTTAATTAAATTTTATAATTTACATTAAAAAATAAATAAAAAATAAACAAAATGTTTGAAAGGAAACATAATTTATATATTTTTTTATTTTTCTTATACAACATATATGTATGTATGTATGTATGTATGTATGTATGTATGTATGTATGCATGTATGTAATTGTATACGTCAACTTATTTACACAATGACAGATAGATAGAGCATAGTATTCAAGATATTTCCAATATAAAGGGATTTTTTAGAGCGAAGTCATCATCAGTTTAAAATTTACTTCCGAGGTGTATAGTAAAAAAAATTAAAATTCTCTTTTGAAAATGGAAAATAAAATGACAAACTTTTTCCAACAATCAAGGAAACCTCAAATACAGGATGTGGTTTTTGAGCTGGAGTACTTCCTGAATTTAAAATTAAAAATTTCTTGTGGGTTTTCAACTCTAAATGGATTTAAACCAATGATATGGCTACATTATAAAAATAAACATTTTATTGGATTGGATCGGGAAGAGTGGCTACGTTTAATGCACTATAAAACCTATATTAGCAGTGTCCTATCTCAGAAAGAATTTTTAAATTCAGTAAATTTGATAGATGACACTACTGAAAGGAATACAGCCTATATATTTCAATATAAAAACGGTAGCTATCGTTTAATTATTCAGCAGGACAACTACAAAATTAAAATAGAACCAGATACGTGGAAGTCTCTACTTGGTATTGGAATATTTCTAACTTCAATTTTATGTTGGAACGGCATCCTCAGGAAACAAATTCTACATTTTTATTATGATTTTTATATTCCAACGTGTTCTATGTTAAGAAAAACTAGTATACAACTGAGTGAAATAAAAGGAATTAATGAAAAAGATATTGAAGTTGATCTGACACGTCTTTGTTACGAAATAGGGAAAAAAATGCAAAACAAAATTGTAACAGACGTAAAAATACACAGACTATTGCTAAGAATGGATAATAAATGAAATAAAAACTATAAATAAATTAATTAAACAAATTTAATTTTTTCTGTTTTTTTATTTTTTTATTCCACATTGTTTTTTATTTGGGATTTTATTAAAAAGTTTAAACATAAATGTCCACAATTAAATCCATTCAATTTCTGATATCTCTTATAGTTATACTTTATATTGTTTCCCAAATATCTTAAAACTTCTAAGGGTGGTTGAAGATTACCAAAACTATCAAAATATTCCACATTATTATTATTTTTATAATATGCTACCCAATGTGTACCATTTCCGGTATTAGAGTCTAAGTTGATAATTCCACATTCTATCCTCCGTGGAATATTAGGAAGTTCATCTCTCATATAAACTCCTCTAAAGTGAAGAATATGCTTCTTTCCAAAAATTCTTAAATCCATATCTGTTAATGGTCTGTTGGGTAGCTGATTTAATAGTTTTTTGATGTAGTTTTTGTATAAAATATTCCATATCCCTTTTTATAAGGTTTCAGATAGAGACCTTTTCCTATTGCTATTGCCTCTAATGCTCTGTTATGACGTTTATTTTCTTCCAACTGTTCTCTACCATTTTTAGCTATAGTAATGGCTTTAGCAATTTGTGAACCTCCAGAAGCCATTGCACCTAATGCTCCAAGTGCTGTAAATATCGGTATCAAAGGTAATAAGCCGCCAATTTTAGGAACTCTGATAATTCTTGGAATTTTTACTTCCGATTTTTTTCCAAGAAAAGAACGTTTAATAACATTTCGCGCAGTTTTTATACCATCTTTTGTATCTGTAGGCTTATTTTTTCTTAAGATAGTTGTAGCTGCTTTAATCGCATTACGAAAATGGTTTTGCTTACAAGTTTTCTTAAAGTCTTTGGATTTAACACCCAAACCAAATTTTACTTTAGATTTCATTGCGTTTGTTACAAGGTACGAATTTATTTTTTCTCCGAGTGTGCTGTCTTTAGCTGTTACCCTCTCCCAAGCTTTATTAACTAGTTCTCTATCCGCCTGATGACGTTTTTTAATATCAGTACTCTGAGAATAAGCAATATCATGAACTCGACAAGCAGCATCCAATGGATTAATTCCTCTATCTCCTCTCTTCAACCGTTTTTCTAATTTTGTTCCAGGTCCACAAAATTGATATCCAGGCAAATGAAGTTCAACTGGTAGTGAATTAATCAAACTGTTTACCAGTCCTTTTCCTTGAACTGTCTGTTTCGCATTAAATTTTTTATTTGAATACACAATCATTTATACTTTTAATTATTTCTGTAAATAAATTCAAACTTGTTTAATATAACTTTCAGTTGTAAAGATGCATTTGATTAAGCAACATTCAAATATCTTAGTAAGAAATTTCGATTTCATTGAATACAATAGTCGAACTAAACACAGTTGCCTATTACCAAACTCTATAAGAGCATTACTAGTAGGCCCATCTAATTGCGGGAAAACAAATGTAATGCTCAGTTTAATTGAAAGCCCAAATGGATTAAAGTTTAAAAATATTTACTTGTATTCCAAGTCATTACAACAGCCAAAATATAAGTATCTAGAAAGACTAATTTCATCAGTAAAGGGAATAGGTCTTTACACATTTACAGAGAATGAAGATGTCATATCACCTGATAAAGCAAAGGCAAACTCTGTAATGATATTTGATGATGTTGCATGCGAAAAGCAGAATAATATTAGATCATATTTTTGTATGGGTCGTCATAGAGACATTGATTCATTTTATTTGTGTCAAACGTATACACGTATTCCTAAACATTTAGTACGAGATAATGCAAACTTTATCATAATATTTAAACAAGACGACTTAAATTTAAAACATATTTATAGTGATCATGTTGGAAGTGATATGAGTCTCAAAATGTTTCATAATATATGCAATGAATGTTGGAAGGACAAATATGGATTTCTTGTGATCAGCAAGGATGATGATGTATGGAATGGACGCTATAGAAAAGGCTTTGATGTTTTCATTCAACCTTAGTTATAAATATTCATTCAACTGCTGCGGACATTTTCTAATTAAAAGCTATTTAGCTGTTTAAAAAAGCTGTTTAGCTGTTTAAAAAAAAAGCTGTTTGCTGTTTAAAAAAGCTGTTTAGCTGTTTAAAAAAGCTGTTTAGCAGTTTCAAAAGGCTGTTTAACTCTTTAAAAAAGCTGTTTAGCTGTTTCAAAAAGCTGTTTTGCTGTTTAAAAAAGTTGTTTAACTGTTTAAAAAAGCTGTTTAGCTGTTTAAAAAAGCTGTTTAGCAGTTTCAAAAGGCTGTTTTGCTGTTTAAAAAAGTTGTTTAACTGTTTAAAAAAGCTGTTTGTTACTAACTGAGCTATTCTCCAGCAAGCCAACATGGAAGAAAGTATATTAAAAGAATTAGTGAAATCAAGAAAAATTCTAAAAAAAAAATTCGACAGTATTAAACAAGGTGAAGCAGAATCGTTTAATAAATTAGAACATACATTTAAACCTATAACAGAACCACTTAAAAAACTTGTAAAATTATCTGATGAAAATTCATTCGATCCAATGAAATTTTCTGATGAAAGAATTAAATCTGAAAATTATAGTAAATTTAAAGGACATCAGAAAAAGATTATTGCCAGTACTCCCACTAAAAAAGAGTGTTTTAGTCCTTTACCAGGGAAAAGTGAAAATAGAGAAGATTCACACTTGAATGAATCATTTTATTCCCAACCTGATGATTGGAAATTTAATTTAACAGATTTGTTTGAAAACAAAAATCTCGATACCATATTTGGGCCTTATAAGGATAAAGATGGTGATTGGAAATTTGGAAATTCATATCTTAAGCTAAGTGATGACAAAATAACCATAGGAAATAAATCTTGGGCATTAACTCCAGGCCTTTATTCATTACTATTTCACAAAAGGCCGGAACAGTATGACTCAACTGAACTAGATATATATAAACGAATTTTGATTGATACAAATGCACATAGAGTAAACTACGATCCCAGTAACCGACTTAAAGGAAATAGAGGTTTCAAATATAAAGAAATAATTAATAAATTATTTGCTACTACTCACATTGGTGAAGGTTTAATGAGAGTAAATCTTAATAAACCAAACTATATATACTGGGACAATCCTAATGAAATTGTAGATCGGTTGAGACTATTAATAGCATCACAACAAGCTGGAAATAATAATCATTCTAATGAAATAGTATCAATAATTGAAGAATTGAGAGAAGCAAATATAATTGTGTAGAGGTGATAAAACAAAGAGTATGACTGTCGACAAATTCGGTCATTATTTTAATCAAAGGTCTAGTAACGAAGGAAGAAGAAAGTATCTCTTGAAGCATTTTGGTTTTACACTGGATGGAAATAAAATAAACATTGATAATAAAAGGATTATAAACGTAGCTTCACCTTTGGATGGACTTGATGCTGTTAACAAAGCTTATTTGATTTTACAAATAAGACACATGAAAGACAATTTAAAAAGGGGAATAAGTGAAGAAATTGTACTGCTAAGAAATGAAATAAAAGATTTAAATAAGAAAATAATAGATATATATAACGTAATGACAACAATATCACCATACAATGGAAAAAAGAGCAGTAGTTAATGAGCTTCATTCACGAGCGCGGAAGAACTTCTTACGACGCAGAGTTATTATGAAAGGAATTGATGATCTCTGGCAAGCCGACTTGGTAGAAATGGGAAATTATTCAGCATATAATAATGGTTATAAATATATGTTAACTGTCATAGATACATTTTCAAAATATGCGTGGGCTGAAGCAATTAAATCTAAAACTGCCTCAGAAGTTTGTAATGCATTCAAGAAAATACTTGGTATGAGGCGTGTTCCTAAAAATTTACAGACAGATGATGGTAGAGAGTTTTTCAATAAAGATTTTGGAGGGTTGATGCAAAAATATTCAATTAATCACTACTCTACATATAGTGTAATGAAAGCTTCAATTGTTGAACGCTTCAATAGAACCTTGAAAGAGATGATGTGGAAAGAGTTTAGTAACAACGGAACTTATAAATGGATTGATTTTTATAAAGGTTTGATTAAAAAGTATAATAAGAAAAAACATGGAAAAATAAAAATGACACCAAATGACGTAACTCATAACAATGAGAAGCATCTCTTGAATACTGTATATAGTAATTTGAAAATTTTCAAACCTTCACGATATAAAGTTGGAGATTACGTCCGCATTAGTAAATACAAAAACGTTTTTGAGAAGGGATACACTCCAAACTGGACAACGGAAATATTTAAAATAAGATCGATACAGAACACTTATCCTATAACATTTTTGTTGGAAGACTATCAAGGACATGAAATTAAAGGAGGTTTCTATAAGGAGGAAATACATAGCACACGTTTTCCGAACACGTTTCTGGTTGAAAAAGTATTGAGAACTAGAGGAAATAAGGCATATGTTAAATGGTTAGGTTTTCCAAGTCAACATAATTCATGGATAAATAAAACTGAAATATTATAAAATAAGCAAATAAACTAGAAATAAACTAAACAACTACTTTAAAGCATTATTATTTCACTTACAATTGAGCATTCACCATGTCAATAACATTAGCATTAAGCGGAAACTCTTCAATTTTAAAAGCAAATTATTTTCCACCTATAATTTTAACGGATGAGTATGAATGCTCCCTAATCGACTTCCATTCATATAATTCTATTCCGAATGTAGACTACGATAATAATCTTTTCCATATTGGAGATGTAGTTATTGAAATTCCCATAGGGTCTTATGAGTTGCAAGACATTGTCGATTACATAACTACACAATATAAAAAAACTAATTTTAATAAAACCATAATAATTGAACCGAATAATAATACTTTACAAATAGAAGTTAGTTCTTCACACGATATAATTTATTTTAATCGAACGCGATCAATTGGTAAATTGCTTGGTTTTGCGGAAAAATCTTTAAAGGCAGGAGTAGTACATTTATCTAATCAAGTTGTAAATATTCTGAAAGTTAATGCTATACAAATTCAATGTAATATAATACAAGGAGCATACATGAATGACTCTCCAGCACATATACTTCACGAGTTTGCTTTAGACGTTCCTCCAGGTTATAAATTAGACGTGAACCCTAATAATTTAGTTTATCTACCAGTAAACGTTAAGGAAATAACATATCTTAAAATTTGGATTGTTGATCAAGAAGGACGTTTAATAAACTTTAGAGGTGAAGAGATAACGCTAAGGTTGCATTTAAGGCCAAGGCAAAAATGATAATTTATAATAAAACCACAAGAAGAAATATCAATCTGAACATTCCTGCAGATACCGTTAAAGCTATAAGACCGAAGTTAACAGAAGAAAATAAAAGATTCTTAAAGCTACTTAAATTTAAAGTAAACAAAAATGTCTGATATACTTAACGTATTGGAGCAACCGCTTTCGGACGAGAGTATAACAAAAAAAGACTTTCATAGTTATGTACCATATATTCAGTCATTTAAAAACAATGATGAAATTCGAATTACCCTACAAAATCAAGACTTATATGTTCTACCTTCGGAAAGCTTTTTATTTATAGAGGGAAGTATAAAGAATAGTAAAGGTGAAGAACCGTCAAATATAAGGCTGAAGAATAATTGTGTTGCATATTTGTTTGATGAAATACGTTATGAAATTAATGGAGTTGAAATTGATCGAACCCGATACTTGGGAACATGTAGTACAATCAAGAATTATGTTTCATTAAACCAATTTGAAAGCAATATGATGAGAAATGCTGGATGGTGTGTTTCTGAGGAACTAGCTATATCTAAATTCAACTTTTGCGTACCTTTAAAATTACTAATGGGATTTGCTGAAGATTTCAATAAAATTATATTGAATAGTAAACATGAACTTATTCTACTACGAAGTTCAAGTGACACAAATGCATATTATTCAACAGATGCAAATGCAGTTCTCAGTTTATCTATTACAAACATAACATGGAGAATTCCACACGTTCAACTTTCAGATTCTAAGAAACTACAAATAATGAAGGTTATTAAAGGTGGCTCTTCTTTACCTATTGCATTTCGCAGCTGGGATTGTTATTTCAATCCCACTTTTGCTGGTGGAAGGAATCACAATTGGAATGTAAAATTATCACTGAATAGAGAGCGGCCCAGATTTATAATATTAGTTTTGGAAAATGACAATAAATATATTCATTCAGACTTAAAGAATATTAAAGTACACTTAAATTCAGACTCTTATCCATATGATGACTTAAACCTTAAATTTGATGAGAATCGTTATGCAATTTTATATGATATGTATGCAAAATTTCAACAAAATTACTATATGAGGGAAGCTCAACCACTTCTCACCTGCGAAGAGTTCAAAAACAAACCAATCATTGTAATTGATGTGAGCTATCAAAATGAAATGATAAAGAGCGGGCCTATTGATGTTAAAATAGAGTTCGAAACTAGTAAACCGGTACCACAAAATACAAATGCCTACTGTTTGATTCTTTATGATCGATTGATGGAGTATACACCACTAACTGGAATTGTTCAAAAAATTATTTAAACAATTTATAGTAATACTTACACATTCCCATGTACTAAATGAAATAAATAAATAATAAAGAAATTTTCAAAAAACAATATAACAATTTTTTTTTATTTACAAACAGCTTTTCTTATTTAAATTTAAAAATATTTAAAAATTGTATAACGTTTGCAGATAAATATAATATTTACAATAAAATTTTCTTATTTAATATATATTTACAAATATTTATTTAAAAAATTTTTTTTATTTTATATTTACAAATTATTTTAATGAATGCATATTGGAAAATGTAAGTGATAATGAACATACGTTTATTAAGAAAAAGAAATTTTCAAAACTAATATAACATTTATTTTTTTTTTTTTATTTACAAACAGTTTTCTTATTTAACTTTAAAAATATTTCAAAATTGTACAGCGTTTGCAGATAAATATAAAATTTTCTTATTTAATATTTACAAATATTTATTTCAAAATTTTTTCTTATTTTATATTTACAAATACTTTTAAAAATTTTGAAATATTTGCTATAAAACATTACTGTATTTATATATAATCACTTATTATTCTAAATTTTCTATTTGATTAATTAATAAATTCAAAGCATTTGAATTTGCGTTACTACTTTCTATTTCTTTTATTAACAAATCTAAATCTACGTCTCCATTACCGCTTTCTAATTGGTAATGGTGCCACGCATATGTATTAATATTATTATTACTTATTCTACGTTTTGTATCTGTACAACTTAAGGCTACTTTATTTATTTCTTTAGTTAAAACAGTATGCAATTTTGATGTAAATGTTTGCATACATGTTGTAATTTTTTGTTTAGTGAATAAAACATTTTTATATACATCTAGAGTATAATTATTTACAATGCACCTCTTAACCCCCTTTGCTTTATTAACATTTTCACCGCCTTCAGTGGTGTATGAATAAACTTTTGGTGCTAGTCCAACAAATTCGGTTATAAACTTCCCCTCTGTTTCATCCTTCATCATACCCAATACCTTCTTATTTAAGAGCGGGAAATAAAAAGGGTTATTTTCTGCGTATGACGAAGTGTCAAACCGATCTTTCAAGTCATCCCTTATGTCACTATAGAAATCATCTGTTTGAACAGAATAGATAAAGGAGTCTGTATCCATATAGTTCAAATTTACTTTCTCTTCATATTTTGGTTTCATGTAACTATAGTGGAAATCATACATTTTCCACTTTGATAGTTCTAATATACAGAAACCTAAATAAATGGGCTTACTATAATATGTTAAAGTTTTATTCATTTGTATAGCCCACATTGAGTCCGTAAATTGTGATATGCTATGAAAATTCGGTTTGGATATCAATTCTCCTATACCTAAATGGTTGCGGTTAGTACGACTCCATTCACTACGTAAGTGTACATCTTTCCGCTTGTCAACATTTTCCATGGTTTTGCCATACACAGCATTATTTAATAATTTGAAAAAGTCTTTTTCGAATGAATTACTAGCTCTAGCTCTATACTGTGTATTTAAATCAATATATGATTTCATCCATGGTCTTTGTTTGAATTGAAGAATGCGGTAAACTTTCTCCAAAACTAAACCATTACCCAAACATTGTTCCAAGGTTTTATAATGTATTATATACCTCTTTTTATTTGAAAGATCGGCTACTAATTTTTCATGCTTACTTCCGCCAATTATTTTGTTTTCAGCACAAAATGGCAAGTCATTGTGGCGATCATGACAATCAGAAGGATAAACTAGGTCAACTTCATATATATAACCTATTTCCGAATTAGATGGAATGTCATTTGGGTGAATAAACTCATTTGTCCATGAAAAACCACCCGACGGAAGATATTCAGACATAGCCCAACCGTAAAGGTTATTTGCATCTAAGTATAAAATATACTCAGAGGGTTTCGTTTTATCATAAGTACTCAGATACTTATGATTTGCCTTACTATGTCTTTTACAGCACTGTGTAAGACCACCTCGAATGCCACGTTTGATGAAATTATACATTTCCAGATCTGTCAGAAGCTCTAACTCAATTTTGGTATGCTTCAACATTGCATCCCAAGACAGACCTGGGAGTGTATAATAATGAGGTGGATCAAGGCAATGTATTCTTTTGCAAACTTTTCGAAAGTTTTCAAAAATATCTGTCAGCAAAAGAACATCAGTTTTAAGATATAAACTCATATAGTCACGTATGGTTCTACAACTAAATGTTTCCCATACTTTTTGTGCATGTGAATAGTCTTCTTCTGAACATTTTTTATTATTCAGCTTAGAAAAAAATTCATTAATTCCAGGGAGTTTGTCATCATCCAATTTGGAATATGTATTAACATACTCATATGGAAAAGTACCTTTTCGCTTCATGAGATTAAACTCATCTAGTTGTGGGAAAAACCTTTTAACTGATTTTAAATCTTCATCAGATAAATTTCCAGCTAAGGTATCTAAACTAGATGCCATAAATCTGAAAGAATCTAGAAACCTTAACTCAACATGTTTCTGCTTCTTTCCATTATCAATTTCTTCGGAGCTATATACCTCAATCGTATGAGATAAAGAAATATAACGTTCCTTAGTCAAAGGTATTACGTTTGTATTTCCTTTAACATTTAGCAATTCTTTTACGAATAAGTGACAATCGTACGAGGAGAAGTTGTGAAATAAAATTGGTATAAACTTTGACACTTTATAATTTAAATTGCACGAGTTGTGTGCTGCCCCTCTATATTTCCCTGAAAAATGACAGTGATCTTTTACTGTCAATTCATTGCCTAATGTCTTACCGCAAATATGGCAATCTCTAGCACTTTCAAAAAGTTCTTCTTCTAAAGGAGTTAAGGGGGACATTGGTAAAATATTTTCAAAATGTTTTTTGTAAATATCTCTACATTCGATAATTACACTATTCACAAAATGTGCACCTACATTTACGTTACTATCCCTATTCACAAAAATTTTAAACCTATCTAAACTATCATTAAAACTACACTTAATATAAAATGCATAAGCACATGGTATGTGCTTCTTAATAAACGTATGTTCATTATCACTTACATTTTCCAATATGCATTCAAAGTCTGCATAGATTATGAACGGAACATCCATCTGGTTTCGGAAGTTGGTGAATTTTAACGTCGCCTTGTGTGTTTCTGGCATCCTCACAACACATTTGCCACACTCCTTGCTTCGATGCACTAGCATTACCTCCGCTGAATTTGTGTGGAATAGGCACGCATTGCAAATAAGGGTGCTTATGCTATTATGACATGAAATTTGTGCTGATAGTAATCTAAAAGAGAAACATATTAAGTAATTAACAGTTGTAATTATAATAAATTAATAATTCATGCATATGTAATAATAATAATAATAATAATAATAATAATAATAATAATAATAATAATAATAGTAATAATAATAGTAATCATAATAATAGTAATAAAAATTATAAATAAATACCTTGAAATATTTTTTATTAGAATATAGTGATAATTTTCACCACACGGGCTTTCCAATAACATCAAATTTATGTGGAACTCTTTTTCTGATTTTGTAATGTAATATGGTCCAACCACTTTTTTCAGCTTGTTGTCATAACCGAAAACATTTATGCTAATGTCAGGATTTTTTCTCTCAAAAACTTTTATATCCTTGACATCGTTTGGAAATGTCATTCCCTCGAAATTCAAAATCCTACCGCATTCCAGCGTAATGTTTGTAGCAGATATGTTTCTAATTCTATACGTTGATGGCAGGTGCATGTTGTCTGCAGTATAGAAAGCTGCTATCACACACCATTTAAAACAATATATGTCATTATTTTTTATGTTGATGCAAGCTTTCTTCTGATCTAGCTCCACAGGTGTTTTTACGTGCAGAGATCCTGGAATCGGTGATGCTTTACTAATGTTTAAATCCAACCATTTTATTTGGATTAAAGTCCATCCAGAATCTCTCTCTTGGAACTCAGACATCTTTGTTTTTATAGATTCTATCTGAGCCCCTAGCGTATCACCTATGTCATCCGCTCTTGTCAAACGAACCATTTCCGTTATATGGAACATATCGTTCTCTGGCATTGTAGGATTCGCAGGTAATTTGTAGCGAGCTGTCAATTCCAAATTGAATTTCACTAAAAAGTGTTCAGCTAAGCTACAGTTTAGCAATTTCTCAAACATTACGCTTCCATCTCTTAAGTAGTTTTCGATATTTAACTCATTGTCGCCTTTTGGGAAGCGGTAGGATTGAATGCGACATTTAAACGCACTTTTAATCAGCATAATCTTGTTTCCAAAAAATTTATTTAGATTATTCTTATGATAATCTTTTCCGCAGTGGTTGAACCATTTCCTAGAACTTATTTCCACATTACAAGCCTCGCATTTTAGTAGGGATCCCTCTTCAAGCCGCTGTATTTTTGATGTTTTATAATCTGCAACAATCTTTCGTTTCGCTGCTTCTGTTGATGTGGATGGTGGTTCCTGCTCTTCATGTTGGCACTCATGGAGCTTAGCATGTTCCTTGTTCTCAAATGTGGTTAGAGATACATGGCCGCAATATGTACACGGCCTATGTACCAGTAAATGGTTATTTAATTTTTGCATACGTGAGTATGCATTTGAGCAAACACTACACTTGAAACTCATTTTTTTTTTTAAATTATATTTCCACTTATTTTGTCCTTTATTTAGTATATTCAAACCTTTGTTTTTTATTTAGTATATTCAAACCTTTGTTCCTTCTTTAGTATATTCAAGTTAAATTTTTGTTTATTTTTTTTTTTACTTTGTTTAGTATATTAAATCTGTTTATAATATTATTATTTCCCACTTATTTATATATTGATTTGGAAACACTCCTTCTTTTCAATTTAATAACCACGCTCAAGACGAATGAAACTTGACTGACTAAGTTTAAAATGTTCCACGATTGGACCTTTATACTCAAAATCAACAACAACAACAACAACAACATAATACTAACAAAATATCAATAGATAAGCTAATGCACATAAACATTGCATTTGTTCCCTCACTCCACACTCATATCCATACACACATTCACTCCTATCCATACATACATACATACATACATACATACATACATACATACATACATACATACATACATACACGTGTAACGCTGACCAAATTCACTACATTTTAAACCCTTTCCTATTCCACTCACGATCGTTTACTTATAAAATCCTAACCCTAATTAACATATTTTCTATTCGCACATGCAAGATTTGTGAAATCTAGGAATTCGTCTCCTTTTTATGTTTATCCGCACTAAAATGTCTAACAAAATTAAAAAAATATAATAAATAATAGAATTAACATATGCAAATTATTAAACAAAAATATCAACTACAGTTTTTATACGAACACCGGCCGATCAAACCCACACAAATTATTACATCCCGTTTACTTACATATAAAATCCTAACCCTAATTAACATATTTTCTATTCACACATGCACTCACAAATCTAGGAATTCGTCTCCTTTTTACTATGAATCTCCGCTCACACATTTTTTTTCTAACAAAATTAACAATAAAAAAAAAAAAAAAATAATATAATTTACATATGGAAATAATTAAACAAAAATATCAATTAGAAATTGTATACGAACACATGGCATGTGCCTTTACTAAATACCATACATATGTACAACATATTTTCCCTAAATCATCAAATACTTTCTTTTCAATTCGATAAAACAAACTCATACACCAATACTCCCACTAATGCCTTGGCTGGCTCATCATCATCATCATCATCATCATCATCATCATCATACCTGTATACAAAAGAACCTATTGTTAACCGTTACCATTCTCAAAGCATTCGAAAAAAAAAGTATGAAAAAAATCTTAACTTTTTTTTTGCTGCGGTTCGCGTGTATAACAACACAAAATAACTTTATCAATTCCAACTACAATTCATGGGTGCATACTATTAGGCGTTAAATACAAATCCCAACTCCATTTACTACTTAGCACCATAAGCCAAGCCTCATCGATTGGCACTTAACAATTCACAATCCGTTATTTTATCTCCTTTCTCCACTACTGCCATCTAGACTTCTTTAGCACACCAAAACTTTTTTAGCTCATCCAAAACCAATTTAAATAAATTTAATTACTTTTGGGTAAGCCAACATGATCCAGACTTAGCAAACTCACAACCCGCTATTATCTCTCCTTTCTCCACCCTGTCATCTACACTTATCTAGCACACAGCTGCTTACCCAAAACCCATTAAGATAAATTTAATCACTTTTGGGGTAAACTCAGATACATTGATCAAGACTTAGCCAACTCACACACATTTCACCTATTTACGGCGTTGCCATCTGGCATCAACATGCTTCATTTAGCCAATTCACTATCCTTTTTACCCTTTTTTCATCTCACTATGGCAACGCTCACGCCATTATTTAGCAAATACACACTCCTTTTACCCTTTTTCACCACCATATGGCAACTCTAATACCAGTATTTAGCAAAGACACAAACCTTTACTGCATACAGCGCCCCCTTCCGTTATCTATCGTTAACTATTTTAATTGCTTTCTGGGAGAACAAGCAATTCCTATATACTTATGGACCTTCAGGTTTGTTCATTCATTCATCAGACATGTATTTTTTCTCAACACATAAGGTACATACAGTGTTGTCAGATAAGGCGATATCTCGCCAAGCGAGGTGACAAAAATTTATTTTTGGCGATGAAAATTTTGATATTTCGATTTACTTGGCGATATTTGAACTACTTGGCGATATTTTTGGCTATATTTTTACGATATCAATAAAATAGAATAATTTTAAAACTATGACCCTTATTATGAGCAACATTCGATCCTTGAATGTAGTCGAAAGTATTGATCGAACGAATTTTCATTTTGGTATTATGACGAGCATTTGACAAACAATGTCCTTATTGTGAATATCAATCAAAATGATTTTTAAAATTTGCAACAACTTTATCTAAAAATAAAAAATAGAAAATTCGTTGCTAAACGAAATTTTCGATGCTCATAATATGAATTGAACATTCGATTTCCGATGTTCGATAGCCAGCGACGATCGAAAATCGAATGCAATTGATAATAAGAGCCTGTGAAATTTTTGGTGTAAGGATTTTTTTCTACAACATAAAATATATCGTGCAAAAGATCCTAAATGTTGTAACTCTTTATCTCCATTTGCAATAAAAGTTGTTTATATAAAGTAGAAATCTACATCAACTGACACCACACACAGTGGACCAAACGCAAAGAACGCTGATTATGAAGATGTAGTGGCCTTCGAAAACAGCCGGTTGTTCCGTTCTACTACGTGTTTGTCAGAATATTTACAACTAGCTTTGGTGTTATTTGTTCATTAATCACATGTAATTTGGCTTACAAAGTGATACGAACTTTAGCCCTATCAAATCATATATATAAAAATTTTCTGATTTTTAAGAATTTTAAACAAACATTATGAACAGCAAAATCTCATTTGGTGTTTATGAAACACATTTGAACCAACATTTTGATAATGAACCCCCAAAAAGCCAAAAAGTTCTCGCCTAAATTATATAAATACGACGATGCTGCACGTATTTACCACTTCAAGGATATGGTATGTGTACTTAAATGAACATTTAAGTAAATGTTAATTAATTTTTATTACAAGATTTAAATAATAATTTTGAAGAAAATTTATTATTTGACATATTGTAAGAAGTGTACATAACATTATTGCTGGGTTTTGTATCAGTTTCAAAGCCTACTAAGCTTATTTTTTCTTTTGTGATTTTCAAAAGCATTATTATTTTATGAATTCTCATATAGTATAGTTGAAAGTCTATGCAAAAAGTAAGAGGTTTGTGACTGTTTAAAATTTGTAGTTGAAGTCTACTGATAATTTGGTTGAAACGCCAATAAAATACGTATATAGACATGCTAAACTACCAGCAAATACATTTCAATAATAATAATTTTGATCTTAGTGTTCAAGTTCAATTTATCCTATTTATATTGAACTTTTGGAATAAGTTATTTTTAAGTATTTTGTATATGAGAGTATTTATATGTTAATGTAAGTAAGCACTTTTCTTATTTTTTTATATATAAATAACTTTTATGTTTTACGATAGACGTTACTTACTGAATTTTAAATTTAACAATATTTGTAGAAAAATCGCAAAATAAAAACATTTTTTGTAGCTATAATTTAATGTTTTATTATGTTGGCGATATTTAGCGATATATGATAAGTCATTTGGCGAGGAGGCTGAAAATAAATCTGACAACACTGGGTACATATGGTAAAGGCAGTTTCAAAGGATATTTATATAAAGTATATGCAGGTCTACAACAACTAAGAAAGTACAAAAACAACAGGCGATTTGTTTGTGTAAGAATAATGGATGAATGTCAAAAACAGATGGATACAACCAGACCTGGGCAACTTGCATTACTTTTGCATAAGCACTGATTGAAAAACAAAAATTTTAGTGCAAATTTAAATTTGATGCTTGTAGTGCACTATTTTTTGAACTTAAATAAAATCTCTTAAAAGTAATGGATTAATATTGCATTAGCAGCTAATCGCATGACAAAAAATACACTAATTTTGTGTTGCCACTAAGCACATCATGAAGTAATGCAATATTATTGCACTATCACATATTGTACACAGTAAAATTTAATAAAACGTGAAAATATTTTTAGGAGATAGCACAAATAAAAAATATAAAATACACTAAAGTTCATTGAGGGCACTTTTATAAGTACGTACATACAAATAAACGAAAAAAAACTGTCAATATAAATACGAACCAGATTACAGAACCAATTTAAAAAAAATTAAAAACTTTCACACTTCAAGTACGTTGCATCTCGAGCTTATATGAAAAACCGTGCAGTTGAAAAAAGATCAGAACTTAGGTTTTCGTTTATTGTAAAGTTATATCTTAAAAAATGGTGATTTTATAAACGAAAAATACCACCGCTTGGAACAATTTCATCATGTTTTGTCTTTCTCTCTAAAAATTATAAAAAATGTAGTGATATGATTTTTCCTCTTAGATGACGATATGTACAAAGGAAAAAATTTACATATTTATGTATGTACGTATGTTTTTATGTACGTACACATTTACGTTATATTTTGCACTATCAGCCCAATTATGTATAAAAATTCCGTAGGGAATTTTCCCTTTTCCGCTTTCCTCCTATTATGTAATAAAATAACTTGGGGATTTTTCCCTTTTTTTTGTGCAGGGGAAAAAGTAGGTATTCTATAATTTTAAAAACAGGGAAACCCGCTTTTATTTTGCTAGTGTTTTTTCCCAAACAATTTTAAAAGGAGATAGAGTAAAAATGTAAGTATTTTACTAAAAATAAATAAAATTGTATTAACAAAAAAATTTATGTTGTACAAAATAATGTTTTAACACATTTTCCGGTCCTTAAGCTCAAATAAACAACAGCTGCAACATTTACTGACCTTTATGCTGTAAACTGTATTTTCTTTTTCTGTTGTAGAACAAATGTTTGTTTTCAGCAGGAGCAATTATTTGTATATGCGTCCCATCAACGCAGCCGGTAACTCCTGGAATTTTATATTTTTGATAGAAAGCTAAGGCGAAGAAATTCTGCTGTAGGCATTTTTATCCACGTTGGGCAAAGATGCAATTCAAAAATGTCAACCACTTCATTTAAAACTTTGCTAAAAGTTGGCTGAGCTAACGACACTTCAAAATCGTTTCCAACCCCCGTCTGGTATCCGCCTTCGGCAAAAAAAACGCAAACTCAGTTTCACCATAGGACTAACACCAGATTGTCTCTTGTTAGGCTGATAACGTGATGTTAGCACTTCTAATAAATAAGTAAAATCACTTTTGTTAACTCTGTAGCATTTTTGAAACCTATTACAAGAAAAATTTGTTACTTTCAATCAAATCTTTTTTTATTTTTCAACTCAAGCGGATTTGATGCATCGCGCATCTCCCGTCTAACAATTCTTTGGATGTTTTTTCATCATTTTCTTGATAAATTTCCGCTAGCACTTGCAAAGCTATAATACTATTCATTTTTAATTATTTATTTAAAATAAACACAATTTTAGGAAAAACAAATTTAGGAATTTATTCAAATTACATCCGTAAAGTAATTCACAATTGCAAATAAAATCACAATTACAAAATAAAATGTCAAACACAAATCAGCTGTTTATGAAATTCCCTTCCTCTAATTTACCAAATCCTCAAGTTTATAGAATAGGAGGATTTTTCCTAGGGGGCAAAAAATTTTAAAAGGGGAAAATTCCGTGAGGATTTACATAATTGGGCTGTATATGTTTCACTGATAATGCAATATACTATTCATAATGTGTTTAGTGGTGCACAAAATAGTGCACTAAAAGTAACAATGCAATGTTGATGAATGTCTTTGAAGGGATTTTAGTAAAATGCAAAAAAAAATTGCACTAATATTATTAAAATTAGTGCTAATGTAATAAATTTGCATTTGCATTGATTTGGTTTATTGTGGGAAAATGGTCAATGCATTTACTTATTTAATGCAATAGTCCCATATCTGCATACAACAAAAAGAAAATGTATGGATAGATAAAACCAAAGTAAGTTTATTAATTGATAAACCTTTAATATGTGAAATAAGTATAATAAAGAATACATATGTACTTTAATAATTAAATATAATTATTTTTAAATGTTTTGTAAAACATTTTTTAAGTAAAAATTTATTTAAACTTTTTCACATACGTTTTCAGTATACACAATTGTGTATAACAAAGCAAAACAAAACAAAATGGCGTACAAAAATTGTAAACAACTTTTGACATTCAGGCATTCACACTACACGAGAAAAAAATTAATCACCTGAGTACTTGCATATACTTTATATAAATCTACTTTGGGCAGTTTTATGTATCTTGTTTGTTTTATAAAAAAAAAAACAAAACAAAAAGTACAATACAAACAAATGTGTTGTTCTCATTTGCTCATTGCCCAACCCTACAATAATCGTGTTCAGTGAACGTGTAATATTTAGTGAATAAAGTGTTTTTCTTTTAGAAAGTTAAACTGAGGAGCATAAGTCAATTAAAACGTTGCATAAAAAAGAAAAAGAACAATTAATTGAAAAATGTATTAATCACCCTTATCGGGGATAAAAGTTCAAGTAAAATGTGCTCTCTTTCTTTTTGTTCACAATTTTTTGTTAGCTACGCCGACTACAGGGTACGAACTAGTAACAGAAACGCTGAATAACATATGTATCAGTGAGCTGCAATTTTCATGGTTTTCGATGATTTACTCATACAATAAAATTTTTACTCACATTTAATCACGTACAAAACATTCAACGTACAATAAAATCAGCATCGTTCTAATATCTGTTCATTGGAATGATTGTGAGTGGAGGGATCGAACATGTTTTACTCAATTCATTCTATACATTAAATGTTTTATTCAGTTTAATCATGCAATAAAACTCAATGTTGAATATAATCAGCATCATAGAAACGAACGCATCGTTGGAATAACTGTGAGTGGAGTGATCGAACTTGGTTTATTCAAACTAGCGCTGACGTTGAATAAAATCAAAGTAGTAAAGTTCGTTCAAGTTATTTTAAAACACACACACACAAACATGTCAAACAGGGGTGGAAAATTGGAGTTTTCTTTTTGTTCCAATTATAAAAAAGGTGCAACATTTCGTCGGCTTGTTTCTGGTTTGCGGCACAGTATATTGAAAATACATTATGTCTGCAGCAAACCAGAAACAAGCCGACGATTTTTTTAACTACGTTTGAAAATTTGCTTGTTTTATGGTTAAGCGATTGTCTATATGCATTTCTTTCCCGCTTTTTGGAACTCATCAGTAGACTTCAACCCAAAACATTTTTGAATTTAGCTAACAAACTTCGTATGTTTATAGTAAGACTCTTAATACTATATTGAGAATCACAATATACAAACATAATAAGTTTGAAAGCCTCAAACAAAAATGTTTACAAAACAAGCATCTTTATTCGATTGTGCATTACGAGTCTTACTATAAACATACGAAGTTTGTTAGCTAAATTCAAAAATGTTTTGGGTTGAAGTCTACTGATGAGTTCCAAAAAGCGAGAAATAAATGCATACAGACAATCGCTTAATCATAAAAACAAGCAAATTTTCAAATTAAATAAATAAAGACTTTATGCCAAATAAATATACTTGGGTATTTCATTTAACTACGAGTATTAATAACAAAATCTTCAAAAGAACTTACATAAGGGGAACTCGTTTAACCTGTTTTATATCTCTTAGAGTTTAACCTTCTTATTTACAAAATATGTTTGATGCTTATTAAGAGCTTATTTAACAACTTTCTTTACTATAGTTGTCATAGACCTTTAATAATTATAATATATTTTTTTTATAAATAATGCAGTAAATATTTAATAGCTCTTAGAAAAATACAAGGCTGTAAAAAATTTTAGCAGCAATTTTTGGTCTTAAATTGCCTGTTATATATACGTGACAATAAATGAATGAAATTGTTGTACTTGTAAATTAATAACAGCTAAATTGCTTGCACATACATACATATGTATGTCAAGAAAACTTATATTGCACAAACACAACTGATATATGTATAAGGATTTACCAGTAAATTTTTTTACTGAATAAATGGTTAAAATGTTTTGAAAAATTGCAAGACTTTTGCTGTTATACATATCAAAACTATGTAACTAAAATTTTTTAAATTTTAGAGAAATAAAAATGTTTGTCTTTGAATCTTAAAAATATATAACTAAATATAAGTTTCATAAAAAACACAGTTTCTTTACTTTTACCATCCCTGATAAGAAACTCCTAAATTAAGTACACATACCCATACATACTTAAACATTGATTTGTTGGCTCTTTATAAATACAACATTCATACACAATGATTTTTTTCATTTTCACTTTTACTCTGCATCAACTACTTGATGCTGATTAGAATGAAAATTTTTTCCTTTCGCATTACGTTCTTGTTCAAAACACTCATTGTCGAGCCAAAAAACCAATCATTCGAATTGATTGGTTTGATGCTACGCATGATTATAAATCATATCCAACAACATTCCACTCACTTGAGCGATTAAAACTTAGCAACGAATATGTGTGTTTTGAACAAGTTTGATTTTTTCAACAAAAATACATGTTTTTAGGATATTGATTACGTATGATTATTTTTCCGATCACTCGTTGCAGTTCCCTGATATGTATTTGTTCATATCCGAACCAATACACACGTAAAACTGTTGCAAACAGGTCTATCTGTGCAGGGCTTTAATAGATGATACATGCATACATCCATACGTGAATAGTTGGCACGAGTTTTATCTTCTGTGTCATTTGCTCTTTTACAATAGATAAACAAATTCACCCTGTGACGCGTGGTGTATATTATAATGTATGTACGTTGATTTTATCACCATGTAACTGATTTGAATTTTAACATACATGCAATTAATTTACAGTAATCGGTTCCTTGTTTTGTTGTTGTTTAAATTCTTAATAGGGTGCCTCGGTAGGCTAGTGAGTAGTGTGCTAGCCTATCAGTGTGGAGTTTGTGGGTTCGATTCCCACCATAGACTCTGATTTCTGATTTCACTACAACGAGTGAAGGTCTTTGTTACTATTCTCGTTTAAATTAAAGTTGTGATATAATTTGTTATTGTTTTTGTTACATTTAATAAATAGATAAACAAAAAATTCTTAAGAGGCTGTACAATTTCAAAATAACGTGAGCTCAGTTTTGTATATCTTGTGTCTTGTCCTCATAAAAACATATTGCTATCCTATTTTTTTTTATGTATATTTCACGTTACGATAAATTTGTTCGCTTCTTTTTTTAATGAATTTTTAAATTAACATATACTAAATTAAATGTAAATATACTAAAAAAGTTAAAAACCAACAAAAAATAAGATAGAGTGAAAAAGTCTACGTATTGATGCGGATTTTACATAAGAATATACATACATCCTCAAAAACCACTTTGCAATAAAAAAATGTTCCTCACAATTTTTTACGCGTGTTTTTCGAAGCCCCTTCAAGGTATAAAAAGCATATGTGACGCGCAAAATAGAAAGGGACCTAAGGGTAAAAACCGGTTTTGTTCAGGAGAGCCATTTTAAAGATTTAAATTCGTGTATCTTTGGTGTACCATCACCATCATAAAACGCGCATATCTCTGGGAGGGAACACTTTTGGGGCATGGGATCGGTCTCATTCGATGCTCAGATGTTGTCCACATCAAAAAAAAAAGTGAAAATTGATTTTTTTTACCCTTACATAGGTCCCTTTCTCTATGCGCTGTCACATATATAAAATTTTTTAATGGCCAGAATTAATTCCCGCGTCAACGGGTTAAGCAAAAATAATGAATAAAATGTCTTGTAATTTTTTTAATTCATACAAGCATCAATTTTTTTGGTTTGTTTTTTGTTTACACATGGGTATGTGTGTACTCATTTTGGTTTGATAGCTAGTTCAGATAAATTAGCGATAATTTGTTATCAAAACTAGCGATGATAGGAATTTCTTCATGGTTCGGAGCAAGGTTCAAAATGAAGAAAGATGGTTCGCTCTCAAAAATTTGTATGGCGAACTATGTTGATTCAATGAAGATTCGACCGCGAACCTCGATAATTGATGTTGTGAACATGCTATAAACCGTTTAAATAATCGCGATATATACCATTTGCAATGGGATGTTTAAATTGACACCAGTGTGACCGTTTGAGCGACTAAAGTGGCAAATGTCCACTTTTTCGACTGCCTTGCCACTTTTTGTCCCCCTTCTTTTTTATGAGCTGAATCTGCTACTTATTGTGATATGTTGCCCCTTTTTTATGTTAAACTAGATGAGCCCGGCAAACGTTGTCTTACCCTCAATTAGTTTTTTTTAAACTACAAATTACTCCATACAGTGGTCACTTGTTGGGTCAAAAACAAAACGAAAACCTACCCGGTATTGACCCGAACCTGTGTTGAAAATTTCAGTTCCACAGTTGTTATAGTTCCAGAAATTATGCGTTCGTAAAAAACACACACTGCGATTTTATATATATGTATAAAGGCACATTAAAAAAAGTCATTCAAAACTTTGGAGGTCCGTAACTCCGTAAATATACCATTCCGAGGATTTTTGGACATGATAGTTTTTTCTTAGAATTAAATTTTCCACCATATATGATAAGCTTTATTTTATTTTGAGTAGCTTCACTAAAGTATATTTATTCCCTAGTTCGTTCCTTTAGAGCACAACTCTAGTGAAATGCACACGAATGCAGAAAGCCGACGGCTCATAGTCGGCGTTGATTGCAAATTATGTGCTCAGCCGCTGAATTAATATGGTACAGTTTACTTAATTCTGAATCCATATTTACTGCAAATTTTACAATTATTGTCGAACGGGATAAAAAGTATCTTATGTCCGTCTCCTGGCTCTAAGCTACCTCCCTACCAATTTTCACCCAAATCCGTTCTGCCGTTCTTGAGTTATAAGTGGTGTAACTAACACTACTTTCTTTTATATATGTATATAGATTGTAAAAAAGCAAAAAAAGTAGATAATATAGATTTTATTAACATTTTATACGTTAAATATATCGTTGACAGATGAACTTACATATATGTATGTATATTGTCCATGAAGCCGAAAGTGAGATACATATGTACATATGTATGTACATACTTGTATGTGCTGAAGGGCTTTCTGAGAATTGTATAATTGTTATTAAAAGCAAGCTTTTAACTGTTTATCAAAAACTGTGTGAAGCAATACTATCAAAAATTGATATTGAGGATAAAAAGTTTCGTGCACTAACGTATTTGGATCCTGTAGTTTTAAAGTCCAATGAAGACATAAATTGTTTCGAGCTTGTTTCAGAGCTTGCTTATGTAATAAATGATCCAGACTTGTTTCTTAAAGAATTAAAGTTATTAGAATCCAAAATAAATGACCAAAACTATTATCACATATTTGAAATTTCTAATGCTGAACAATTTTGGCATGATGTAGGAAGTTTTAAGAATGGCATTGGCGAGTATTTATTATCAAACCTATACAAATTTTCCGTTTACATATTTACTTTACCCCACAGTAGTGCATCTGCTGAACGTAGTTTTTCAAAGTTAGCGTTAATGAAAAACAATTTAACATATAAGTCGAAGGTAAATACTTGCAAACCCATGCTTTCATGTTTGAATTTATAAGATGTTTATCTGGAAGTTTGGACTACCAGCGCAGATCCTGTTAAAAAAAAATATAGATGCACATTTTCAAACAAATAATATACATACATATATCGACGCCTTAAATAAAAAACTCAATATGGCCTTTTTTATTAATTGCGTAGTATTTGAGTAAAATAATTCCTAATTTTATTATACTGAAAAATTTGCATTGAACACCTCGATATTTTCCATTTTACCATGATTTTTTCCTTCTGTAAAATTATGAAAATGTTAGTAAGGGTTATTTTATTCATTATTTTTAGAACTTTTTTTGGTTCTATATTTATTTATTTAGACATATTATACAAAGTAAATTTGCATAATATGGTTGCACAAATATGGGCGGAGTAACTAGACCATATGCCCAAGATGTTATTAACAGTATTTTAAAAAGGTTTTGTGACTGACTGTACACGACCTATGCCTTCACATAGGAAGTAGCAACGTGGTTGTTAAAGAAATTCCACAGAAGAACCGCAAGAATATAAGGTTATCCGTGGCAGATCAGTCAACCAGTGCGAGCGAGACGCAAAACTCTCGAAGGCCAATAAACAACAGTGGCCTGTTTGCACTTAAGAGATAATTGATAGTTTTTAAGGCACAAACAACACCAAAGTTAATTGTAAATATTCTGACAAACACTAGCAGAACGGACCAATATGCTGTGTACACTTCTGTTTTTTATACATATTTTTTCATTGAAAATAGATATACATACATATACAGTTAAGGACTAAACTGTTCTTACACCCATAATTTTTGGAGTTTGAGGAAACTTGGAAAGAAATTTAAAAAATAGATTATGTCAATACTTACGGTGGTATTAGATATGTTTATACAAAAAATAAAAAAATAGTTCATAATAACAACAATAGTAACGAAAATTTTAAAAATGCAAAATACTTGAGGTCATCATCTTGTTTCAAAATTCAGTGATTTCAGGTACCAAACCGTCAGAAAATGGCATCAAAGAAACAATTATATTAAAATAATATAAAACATTATGACACTTAATACTGTTTGAATCTCCCAAATATCTTCTTATGTATAAATACGGCACACATTTTTTTGTCGTGCACTTAAGTATAGGGTGTTTTTTAGAGGTATAGAACTTCGAATTGAAATAAAACACAAGAAAATCGTTTTAATGTCCATCAATTTGGCTTTATTGGAAGGATAATTTTATGCCATTAACGTTTAAATATGATTTCGGGCATGTGGCCGCCGCGGCTGCCTCGAATAAAGCCAATTCTACAGGTCCAATTTTCAACCACTTTTTCGAGCATATGGGGCCGTATGTTGGCAATAACGTCACGAATGTTGGCTTCCAAGTCCCCTAACGTTTCTGGTTTGTTGGCGTAGACGAGCGACTTCAGCGGATGCGTATTATCACATAGAGTAAACGTAGTGCGAAAACGATCCATGGTTAACCGAATTAATTGCTCTGTCGACCATAAAATGGACGGAGCTTGCGGTAAACTTCGCGAACTGAACCATTATTTTCGAAATAAATTTGCACGATTTGCAAGCTTTGTTCTTTTGTCAACCTGTTCATGATGAAATGGCAAACCAAACTAAATATTAATCACTTGACAGCTGACAAAATGGCCGCCAGTTAAAAAAGTGATGCCAACTTAAAGTTCTATACCTCAATAAAAAACACCCAATACATATGTATGTATGGTTTGTAAATTATTTTTGTGTAGCTATGCACAATGTACATGTTTTATTCTTAATTTGTCGGCATAAAAGCTGTATAATAGCGTTTTAAATTTGCTTGAAAAGAAACAACTTCCTATTTCGTTCTTGTTTTGTAGCTGCAAACATACATATGTATATTAGAGCGATTCACCAAAAAAAGTGCTCGATGTACCCTCCTAAAAATGAACCTTGGACTTTTTTAAGATGACATTTAAAATATTTCGGCTCCAGCTTTGACCTCTCGTGAGCTGGACCATTTTGAAAAAGGGTATATTTTTGCGTGTTTTGTTAATTTGCGAATCTGTTTCCTTACCAACATATACAATATGGATATCTTAAGAAAGGTTTTTTTAAGTCGCGTCCAACTGTATATACAATTTGTCCAAGGACGATCATCCATGTCCTTTTTCTAAGGATATTCTGTAAAAAATAACGGTTTTTGAATTTTTTGTTCGGGGTTGTTTGTAATAAAAATGCCAAATTAACATATTTTAATCTTTAGTCGATTTAATTAAATACGGGTCTCAGCTTTTTTTGAAATTTGTGCTAGTTCGCGTTTTGACAAAAATGCAATGGGGTGGTAACTCTTCGTTTTAAATAGCGCAATATACATAGGTATAAAATTTTTTCTTTTACCAAGTATATCATCATCAGGAAACATGTATTAATCTTAATGTGTTTTTGGTATTAGCCACTGCAGACCAGAAACGACATATATTTTCTGTTTTTAATGGTTTCAGTTCTTCCATATCAGCGAATGCTCTATATTGGTTGTTAAGTGGCCCACCCACTGGCAATATAGTTGTGCAATTTTTCGTATTGTACAATAATATCGCCAATGTGTACGTCATATTCGAAGGTGGCACAATATATTGGCAAATATCCAAAGACTTTTGATTTTTATTGTACAATCAAGACAATTGTATAATGTGGTGGGAGCATTGTTCAATGTTGTTTACTTTTTCTCTGTCAGGAAAATTTGGCAATATTTTCTTTGAAAATATTGTGCCATTTATTGAATAGTTTAGCTCGAAACGACAATGATATGTGTAAGAACATATGCAATAATATTGTATAATGGATGGGCCTCTTTAATATTTTCAAAATTTTGCTTTTCGTTGGGAAACATTTTAATTAAAAAAGGTATAATACTGTCAGTTTTTAGAGATAAAAACTTTCAGGCGAAAACTTGCTAAACCAAACTAAAGGCCCAACTATAATATGAATAAGCAAACTTAAACAACTGTGCGATTACATTCAATACGTATGTGTGCAACTATAATTTACTTAATGAAACTATTCGTCAAGTTTCGTCAAATGTCATTTGCTTAAGTAAAGTGCCAAACTGAACGCACGTTCCGTACGGAAACAACGGTTTGTGCATTTTTTAAACTCAAATAGACAGCAGCAGAAAATATTCATTGCTTTTAAAAATTTTTTTTATTGATTTTTAATTTGAAACTCAGAAAATAAAGCAAAACTTTAATTTGCACTTATTTTTTTACAACATACATATACACACATACACATGTGTTTGCTTATATATATTCACTGTTGTACTTTTTAGTAGGCAAAGCAAATAAAACATGTAATAAATTGATAGATATAATTATTTGTGAATTTTTAATAGATAAGTACATGATAACAAATTAATTAGATTGAATTGCATTCATTTAGGAGTTATGAGAAGAAACAAAATTACTGCAAAATTATGAACAATACCTAGATGTGCAGCTATGGCTAAGAAGTGATTAAGTTAATGTAAGTACATTATGGCCACCTAAAAGTCACCTCTGAAATTTTTAAGCATTTGACAGGCTTATCGTTCAATTCTGACATTAATTTAAGCCAGCTTATTCATATTATAGTTGGGCCTTAACATTTCATTGTCAAGGTCCACTTTTGCATTTAGAACTTGACAGAATTTAATATGAGATTTTTACAATTCTCTTTAAACTGATTCAAACAGTTGTTTCAACATGATTTATGTTTATACATACATATACGAGTATAGATCAACTTCTGTGCCACAGAAACTGTCATTGAGTGAAAAATGTCTTTCGTTTATATTTAATTGTGAAAAGTTAAACTTTTCTAAAATATATTTACTAATAAAGTTTCGTGCCATTTGTCGCAAAAAATATTGATATAATGTTGGTTCCAGAGACTTATTTGACTTCGATAAGCCTTTTCAAAATAAATAATTAAATTCTATATGATTCAAAAGACCCGAGAGGAAGAGCATTCGGTGGATCAAAATTCTAATAAAGTCAAGCTCAAGCACAATATTCTTGATAACATTTGTGCAGAACATCTACAAGCAACTAATATTTGTGTCGACATTTTTTTACAAATTTCGTTATATCATCAATTTACTCCCCTGTCAGATTCTCAATCACTGAGGATCTACACGAGGATTTCTACAAATTGCTTGGACCTTGTTTCGTTGCAGCTGGAGACTACAATGCAAAACATACGTTCTGGGGTTCGCGGCTTATTACAATTTCAAAAATGGGCTTGTCGTCATTTCGAGTGGGGAGCCCACTAACTGGCCTACTACCATACAAAAAATTCCGGATGTTATAGATTTTGGCAGCATGAAAAATATTTCTAGGGACTTAGTTCATGCTGAAGCTTCTCTAGATCTCTCCTCCTATCACTCTGCCTTTATCGTTACAATCTGTAACCCACTAAGAAGTGATTTACCTCACCCATATATGAAGATAATCCATCGTATTAATTGGCTGAGATTCAAAAACTATCTTAGTAGTCATTGCACGAAAAAGATAACGCTAAGAACATCCGATGATATTGAATCTAACATTGTGAATATTAACGAAAATATTAAGCAGGCTGCTGAACATGCTACTACCTCCCACCCGCAGACTAGGGTTAATAGAATTTATTCTACTGATATTGAACGTCTCGTATGTGAAAAAGAAGAGCTAGAAGGGAATGGCAACAACGCAGATCACCCCAACATAAAATCAGTTTTAAAGAGTGCACTAAACGACTCCAAGAGTTGCTTGCATATGAAAAAACTGCATCTCTTAAAAATTATCTGGAAAACCTCGATGTCACACCAGCATCTACTTACTCTTTGTGGCGCGCTGCGAGAAAGCTTAAAACACCCGTTGAGTTTAAACCACCTCTGGGCAAGAAGCGATACTGAAAAAGGTAACATATTTGCTGAGCATTTAAAATCCGTATTTACCACAAAGACATGTATGGGCGTTGTTGATTTGCCGTATGTAGTTGCTCTACCCCCTCCACCCTTGAAGTTTAAGATGCGTGATGTACAAAAACTAATTGCTGAACTCAACCCAAAGAAAGCTCCGGATATTAATGAAATTAGTAATAAGATGCTGATGAAGTTGATTTGTATTGCCATTATAATTCTGTTATTCATTTTTAATGTCATTTTACGACGAGTATTATCCACACCACTGGAAGCTTGCGAAGGTCAACATGATTCCAAAGCCGGGCAAAGATCTTACCAAGGCTGAGTCATACAGGCCAATAAGTTTACTGTCAACAATGTCAAAGCTCTTCCAAAAGCTACTCAGGATAAAATTGTCCCCAATTCTAATTGGTAGTGGGTGCATCCCAGACCATCAATTTGGTTTTAGAAGTCAGCATAGCACCATTGAACAAAAGCATAGATTGGTTCAATTTATAAGAAGAACATTTGAAGAAAAGAAGTATTGTTCTGCCTTGTTTGTTGAAGTTTCTCAGGCATTTGACAAAGTGTGCCATGAAGGCCTCCTTTTAAAATTGAAGACCACTAAACATTCTTAATCTTTGGCAAAGTTATATTCTTGCCCGGAAGTTCACTGCTGTGGAGGGAGACTTCATGAGTGTACCCGAATCAATCTCATCGGGCTTGCCACCGGCGAGTATACTGGGGCCAGTTTTGTATTTGATTTATACTTGTGATATGCCTGTGAGCAGTAACATCCACACATCTACATTTGCCGGTGATACAGCCTGCCTTAGTATGCACGAAAACTCTCACGAGACATATCGATATCTTTAGCAATATATTACCCAGCTGGAACTATGGCTAAACTTATTGAGAATAAAAGCAAACGAACATAAGTGTGCTCAGTTAACATTTACTCTACGAAAAGATACTTATTGCCCCATTAGAAGCAATAATCAAATTGTTCCTGAACACTCACATGTGAAATACTTTGGTATACAACTTGATTGACGGCTTACATGGAAACAGCACATTGAATCTAAGCTAACACAAATGAAACTAAAATTAACTCAGTTACATTGGCTGATTAGTATAAATGCCACCCTGAGTCTAGATTTTAAACCTTTGATATACAAGTCGCTTTTGAAACCTGTATGGTTTTACGGAATTCAGCTATGGGGCACTGCTTCAGCTTCAAACGTAGAGAAAATTCAAAGAAGGCAAAACAAAATTTTGCGGTTAATAGTATTGGAACTCAAATTTACATCGTGATTTAAATATGCCACAAATGACTGAAGAAATTGCAAATTACGTAGACAAATATTTAACAAAACTCGAGTCACACCCTAATCCGCTTGCTCGTAATATCTTGAACTTCACTGGTCACATCCGCTCAAAAAAGAGGGACACAAGGGCTCTTTTTTCGTTCGAATATTCGAACAAAAGTTCAAAATTATTCGCCTGTTCGAACAAGAAAAAAATCACGAAATTTTATTTGGACAAATATGAAAGATGAATAATTCACCCTTTCGCTACAAGTTTTAACTGAATGGTCCAAAAACCTAATTTTTTGGATTATTACTACTATTGGGCTTGAAAACAATAATCATAATTTGTTTTACAAATTTTAAACTCCAAAGCTGCTTTTTGGAATGTGTCCATATGAATAAAAATTTACTTAATGGTATAGAAAAATGCTTTGATTTTATGTTCGCATTATTGAAATTTATATTAGTTTTACAATTGTTTTACATACATAAATGAAAATTTCTGTAAAATATAATTAATTATTAAGGGCCTTATTCACAAAAAAATATTTTTGATTTTTATAAAACAGTTTTTGATACAAAATTTGAATTCGAAATCGATTAAACTCCAATTGATATTGAATCATGTAATTTGCTATATATAGGCTCTATTATGAGTTGCATTCGATTTTCCATCTTCGCTGTGTATCGAACATCGAATGTTAAATTCATATTATGAGTATCGAAAACTTCGTTGACCAACGAATTTTTTATCGAACAGAATTTAGCTTTCGATGAATTATTTTAATATGAAAAACATTTTTAAATTTAAGTGCCGAACAATGTTTATTTTTAAGTACACAAACACAAATTGTAAGCTATTTTTTGTCGATCTTATTCACAATAACGACGTTCTTTGTCGAATGCTCCTCATAATACCAAATGAAAATTCGAAAGTTTCTCATAATAAGGGCATATATTTTATATATGAAAAACCAATAATTTCTCTATAATAATATTCCTTTAAGCAGTTTCCGTGAGTTTTCTTTACTAGCACATCACATTTGAGTCGCGTTTGTCCCTTGCATCCTCCAAGTTTGAATCTGCTTAATTTTCCGGCCAATGTTGATTTCGGTCAAATCGCAATGGAATACATAAAACCGTCCATTCACTACATTATTACGAAAACCCAGCAAGTCCATGCATTTTTTGTTATTGTTAGTTCAACTTATATTCTAGGCACAAATTACAATAAAATAAATAAAATTATCAAACATTTTTAAAACCCACTTTCTGATATTATGGAAATTCTATACAATGATAGAACAAAATCCAGTTTGTCTATTTTTTCGATAGTGCAATTATGTACCAATACAGTCATTGGTTTATGACCTTGTATAGAACAAACTAGTTGGACTGTTGTCTGACCTTTTTATGCAGTAGTCGAAGTTTCCTTTTCTAAATATAGGTAAATTTTAACAAATATATTTCCTTTAACTCTTCCTGTGATTCAGATCCCAATCTTAAAGTTGTAAAGTAATTTTTAAAATATCTTGTGTGGTTGTTTTGCTCAGGAATAGTTCTTGAAAGTTGTATAACTATATAGCAAAAGCTCGGAAAGCAATAAGAACTAGTCCTTTTCTCCGGCAGACTTCAAAGTTGTAAGTCATTCCTCTGGCGCAACATAAAAAAAATCCATTTTATGGGTTTTTTGTCGTATATGGCCTTAATATAACTTTTATATACTATTTTGTAAAATCGTTTATTATGCTAATTATTCTGTACAAATCAAGCATAAAAACATAAAAAACACTGTTCTACTTTTCTATACAAAGCTTACGTAAAAACATACCCATAACTAAAATTTGTGAGTTTTTAAAAATACCCCACAGCTTTAACAATTATTTTAATAAAAAAAAATGAATGCAAAATGCTGAAGGAAAGGGGTTTCTGTGTATTTATGACATAAAATTAGAGTAAAAATTTATATGGAATCTTAAACCCACTTTTTGATAAAAGAAAAATAATGAAAATGAGGTTTTTAAAAATCTACAATTTTTTATAAAAACAAAACAAAGCGAAATAAAATTTTCTTTAAACAAAAGAAAAGACCTTCAGGTAATATATTCAATAAAAGTTTAAGTTAATTATATATCCTGGTGTCTTAGAAAACAACTTTAAAAATGCGTGTATCCATATGGATACAATATACTGAAAGGGTTAACAACACTACTACATGCATACATTTTCCTATCGTGAAAGAAAACTAACATTAACTTACTCTTTTTAACATTTGATTATTTGTATTTTTAATATAATCGCGAATTTAATTTTTTTCGTTTGCGAATTTTATTTTAAAATTTAGGAGAGAAGCTTATTTTGCATTTTCTTTGATATTTTTTCGGTCGCAAATTTTATATGTAAATAAAATTTTGGGAATAAAAAAGAATAATTCATTACAATATGAAAAATTAAATTCGTTTTCAAAAGAAATTAATTCGAGCACTCTTCCACCCTGATTTCAACTTAGCTGTCAGTTGAAAAAGGCAAAGTTTAACGTATACATATATGACGGATCCTATGTGACTCGACCTTAAATGTCATTATATCAAAATTAGTTCTTACAAGACTTTTTTACTTACTCATATCTTTCATCAATTCGCCCAGATGATAACATCTTCCCATAAGAATGTTACAGGGCTGAATTTGTTCCTGGCGATTTCAGATTTTTTCGCTATATAGGTCTCTGCTTTAGTATCTTCATACGAGTCATCCAAAGCAACAACAAAATACCATATTGTTTTTTTTTTTTTTGTACTTTGTTGTAGTATTAATTTTACCTGTTTGAATTTGCCTTGGTTATAATCATATCAGTGTATTTCTTCGGAAAAGGACTCTTTAAACACTGTTGCATTGGTTCTAATCATCTGAGTGAGTTCATTACCTGATTCTAATCAAGTCTAAGTTAACAGTTTTCCAGGAGAACACTTTTAACCTTTAAGTGATTTTTTAAAAATACTTCTATTTCTGTACAAGATCTTACTTTCGTGCGCGACGTTATTAAGTGTAGGATTCTAAATATAAGTCTATAATTATCGCATATTGAAATAAAAGAAGCAAAAAATTATTTTTCAGCAACTTTCTTAAAAATCACATGCATAAGTAAACTGAAAATTTGCACAGGTATAGTTTTAAGCAGGGAAATTATGAGGTCATCATTAGCTCAATTTTAGCTTAAGTTGACTTAAACATTTCTTACGTTTTGCCACAGATATTATATTACAAGTATCGCTCATTTACTTCAACAATACTATTTGTGTGTTAATAACGTAAAATTAACCCTCATATCATTATTCATATTGTTAGTTTCAAATTCTCACAAAAACATAAATGTGAAAAATGCCAAGCTTCTTTCCAAAATTTCGGCCATCAAAAGTAGTGAGATTAAAATTTTGACCAAGTTCTTGTTTGGCACAATACCTATCACTGAAATATGATATGCACTATATACGTCTATGTTCTGGCTTCCACATCTTTTTCACATGTTTTCTTGTGAGTTCTGATGTTAAAACACATGCTACACCTGTTAAGGTTGAAATTTAGAAAATTACAAACACAAGACTGTTAACAAGCGAACAAGTTTAAATCGTCAATTTTCAAATTGTTTTCTTCTAAAGTCGGATGCTAGAACACATACTATTAATTTGTATTTTCTAAATTTCAACTTATTATTATTATTATTATTATTATTATTATTATTATTATTATTATTATTATTATTTTAAATTTATTATAATTAAAATTACAATAAACTAAACTAAAAAAAAGCACTAGCAACTATGGGATATCGGCTTAATTTCAACTTAAACAGGTGTATCATGTGTTTTAACATCAGAACTCACAAGAAAATATTTGAAAACGATGTGGAAGCGAGAACATATACGATAAATTCGTAATCGTAACATAGTGTCCACACCTGACGATTTTATATCATAACTTGTAATATAACGCCGGCAGAGCAACTGTCATTTTTTCATTAATATCAACGCAAAGGGGTAGACGCTGATGATTTTATATCATGATGAATCAAACAAATATTTGCAAAATACTTGCCAAAAATATCTAATTTGCGTGTTTAATTTTTTGGTCACAAATAATTGACGAAAATTGTTTTTAATAAATAAACGTTAAATGCACAGTCACATAAAATGGCAATTGATATCAAGACGAATTTATCAGGCCGCGAGCTCTAATGATTATATCATAACGCTGCCATAATATTAATAAATTGAGTCTATACGAGATGAATTTTCATCATGATATCAATTTGACATTCACCATGAGGGTGTCATATAATTTCTAGACAATCTGCTTACTTGACATTTTTCCGATAGAAAAGATATGAACAACTATACATTATTCTCTCCTTTTTTGCCAAGTTCATACAAGTTTCAATAAAATGGTTTCAGCTCAAATCTGTATATTTAGTATTCAATTCAGTGAAATAATAGCGTAGCCCCGTCACTCTTGGTTAAAATGTTTGGGTTTTTAGATTTTTCTAGTTGGTTTCTCATCTTGACCCACTTGCGTATCAAATTTCAGTTCTCTTGCGCCAATTTAATTTTTTAATTTTTATGGGCGCATTCCCACTTATTTTTTTAATATAACAAATTTTTCGGCAGGTGCTTATCATTCGTGTCAAGTTTCGTTGAAAACGGATAATAATAAATACATAAATAGTATATATAAATGTGCTGAGCCGAAGTACATGAAAAAGGAGGCTTAAATTTTATAGGCGTGTTAACGTCCACTTCTTTCAACGAAAATTTATAGCCTTGCATTATTGCAACATGTACGCCAAATTTCAATAAAATCGCTTGAGTAAACGCCTCAGATTTGTTTTTTTAATTCTGAGTTTTATGGGCGTAGCCCCACCACTTGGTTAAAGTTTTCGGGTTTTCAGATTTTTCTAGGTCGTTACTCACCGAAGTCTACTTGTGTACCAAATTTCAGCTCTCTGGGTATAGCGGAAGTGATGATGATGATTGATGAGTGAGTCAGTGAGTATGTCTTAAAATATGTACTTTTTGCACCTCCATATCTCAGGAAGTTTTTGTTGTAAAACTTTCAACTTCGCATATGAGGTGAGATGAATGAATTCTAATTATGAGATAATTTTTAGGGTTAAAAACACTAAAAACACGACGAATGGCTTCCTGAAAATATACACACTGAGAGAAAAATAACATGACAGTACTTTCTTGAAATTTCGGTGTAGACATGATAAGTATACTTATTATAAGCGACAAGGACTTCATGCATTTAAAAAATGTATTTTAGGCGCCTAAAATATGAAATCACAAACGCTAAATAAGCACTAAAAACAATAAAATATGCACATATGTATTTAAAAAAAGAAAACTATTAAATTTATATACAACTAAATATAGATAAAATTTTTTTTTGTTTTCTCAAGACGTGCGTGTACAAGCCTTTTACATTAAATTTTTACACAAGGTAATATATGTGATATAACGACTTTTTCTAAAATAATAACTCCAAAGACGTATTTTTCGAGATATGTTGATATTGCATAGAGGAGCGTTACGTAAATAGAAAAAGAAAAGTGTTGTTCAGTGTTGCCAGAAAATGATGATGAGAGAATGCTAAATCGGTCAAAAAATTCTGCTAACATGTTCTACAGATGAAAAGTATAATGCCAGATTTAAATGTACAATAAATTATTGAAATGGCTTTAAATTTCATGTTTATACAAACTTATTAGTATTTGCAGGTATTTTTAGAGCACATACAAATATAAAATAGTTAATAATTAGTTTTTTTTGGAAATGTTACAACTACGTTTAAAATTTTTTTTATTATAAATACATTGAAATTGATCATTGAGGGGTTAGCTGGATCCTATGCGCATTTCACTGTTGCTAGTGCTGATAATCAGGGAACCTTTAGCCTGCAATACATGTACAAATTAAAATTTTTTATTTTCAACAAATTCTGCCAGAAAGCATCTAGCAGAATTTTTTGAAAGTTTAATGCTTTTTAACTAATGGAAATGCCAGATCTGGCAGTGAAGATGCTAAAATGGCAACAATGGTGTTGTTATATATTTATTTTAATTTAAAAATTTTGTATTTTTTATATTTTCGAGTTCAATTACTTTGTTCTTAGAAAGCCTTTGCGCATTGAATGGGCCTTGTAACGTCTATAGATGTAATAGGCTCAAATTTAAATGATTCTTTTTATATAATGTTGTATTGCAGAGCAAACGAAAATCGGCACATTAACTGATCTAGCGGCGCTTAAGTCAAAAACTAAATGTTTAAAATCGATAAATGTTACTTATCTGAGCAACTCTGCGTTTTTACTTTTATTTTGCTTTCAATATTCGCTCAGCTATTAGCTGTCAAACACAACATTTGCTGCAGCACGTGCATTTAAGGAATTTGGCGCCTAATTACTCATTACGTGTTTTTTGTCACCTTTAAGTCAATTGTTTATCAATTTTGAGCCTAAAAGTTGTAATTGAAAGACAAAGGTATGTATTAACTAAAAAATAAATGTTTGTGACCTGTGTGTATCTACTACTAGTGAATTGTAGAAGTTGGCATTTGTGATAGGGGTTAAAGTGCTATATGCTATTGTATGAGGGAGTGCAAGTTTTGGGATTCGATCGTGTTCGGTATAATTCTTTTTTATACCCTTCACCAAAAATGGTAAAGGGTATATATAGGTTTGTCCAGATTTTTGTAACTTCTACAATATTCATTTGCGGCGAAATAAAGTTAGTTATTCTGGATCCTTATGAATAGGAGATGAAAAAAAGACATGTCCGTCTGTCCGTCTGACCGTCTGCATGTACGGATTTTCTATGTGTTGCTTGAAAGTGATTGTATGAAGCTCCTAAAAGAGTTAGAGAGCTCGGAATTGGACTGAATCGACCACACACACAAGTATATGCATAAGAGTGTTCATATGAACAACTACAACAACAACAATACGCTGCAAATAGTATTGAAAGAAGAATATCCAATTGTTTGTACGTATATATGTAGTCAACTCTACGCACAGCAACAATATGCTAGCAAACGTATTGAAGGAAGAATATTAAGTTGTTTGTGGTAAGAAATGGGATTTTTTTTTGTATACAAATAAAGTATTGTGCTAACTAATGCGTGTTGATAAAATATATAAAAAATATATGTATGTGCGCTTAATTATGAAAGTGGTCTAAGTCATATATTTCTTTCATCGAGATATTTAATAGATTACATTTGAAGAAATTAAAAAAATATTTTTATATTATGCAACATTTTAACTTATAGTTGTACTAGTGTCGGTTAATAGAAGTTTATTTAATATTTATTAAATATTTTTTCAAGTTTTTTAGAGATTTATTTCATATTTCGATGCAGAAATATATGCATATGACTTAGACCACTTTCATAATTAAGGGCACATATGTATGATTGTAAATACGTATGTATGTATATTCAATGTGCCCAAGTATACATACATGCATATGTATGTACATATATGTATAAATTCGTTTGCTATGTCGGTATAATGTAAATAAGCGCTTGTTAAAGAGCATTGGTTTTTTATAAATATTTCAAAGGGGATAGGATTGTGTTTGATTTGCTTGTTTGTTTTCTGAATATAATATACATGTAACAAAATGCATAAGATTTAAAGGCTAACGTGGTTAATAAGTAAGAAGTCGGTTTGTCATAACTTCTATGCTGAGTTTCGAACATAGATGAAAAATTTTTTTCAATATATTTTTGGAAAAAAATTAATCAGGGACAAAAAATAATAATTATTGTTGAATTTTCATAGAAAAAAGGCAAAACTACATACAAGGAAGCATCAAACAAAGTGGACAATCACACCATTTTAATTATTCTAAACTATTTTCTAAGCTCCAATTTTAAAATTATAATTTTTATTTTTTAGGCAGAAATAATTGTTATTTCCTGATTTTTATATTTTAACTGGAAATAATTGTTATTTTCTGATTTTTCTTTTTTCCAGCAGAAATAATTGTTAGTGCTTTCGTTCTGCTAGTGTTTGTCAGAATATTTACAATTAACTTTGGTGTTATTTGTTCCTTAAAAATTATCACATGTAATTTGGCTTACAGAGAGATACGAACTATAGCCTACTGAAATAATAATTATAGAAATAATTATTTTCCGATTTTTATTTTTTCGAGAATAAATAAAAATCAATTTGTGATTTCTACTTTTTCGAACAGAAATTAAATTAAGTTACATTGTGGGAAAAAATACATATACCTACATACATATGTACATACATACTTTGAACTTATAGGTACATATACGATATACCTAACTACTACGACAGGATCAACGTGTGGATATTCCGTAGCCAAAAAACGTGGTAGCCGCCCAAAGCTGCGAACCGCTATTTTTCACACTTTTTTGATATGGCTGTCAAATGAAAGGGATTTTCCAATGGAAAAATCATGGTGGAATCATGCTGAAAATTTGAACTCATTTACTGATATCTGGCGTTGTTTTATTAAAAACAAATACACATTTTTAACCCTTATACCTACTTATGCATATTTTGGTCACATGCATATATGTATTCCAGGTTCACCCAATTTAATTCAAAAATTTTAAAGTGTGTACATACATATTTATAAAATTTCGGTACTTTGTACACACAGCGATACAATTAAACAATTATTTCAACACTTGTACAGGGTGGGCCAAAAGTTACCATGGGGCTTAAAAGTTTATTAACTTTTTAGTTTATTAATTTTTTTTTTATTTTGACTCGTATGTACATATTTATTAAGTTGAACATTTCATGCATAACTAATAGACAATTTTATGGAATCCAACATTATTGGAAACAGTTTAAATCAATAAATACATGTCTGAATCAAACAGTTTTTCCGTAGTAATTACTGGTTACGCTTTTTTTTGGCACACAAGAAATGCCAGATGCAAAATCAGCCTTACAAACTGCAAGAAATGAGCCAGATGGATCACACAAATCTCCAAAGTCTGATTCATTTTCATATATTTTTCCATGAACAGAATATATGCTACATGTGATGAAAATTGTGCGCTTAAAAATATAAACTATTTTATATAAATAAGGCAATTGTTTTAAAAATTAAGCCTTGCAATTATTTATGTATAGATATTTATTAGCGCAATATTGACTTCGGTGTGAATCGATATACTTATATATCTATTTGCAATTGTACAACAATAAAGCATGTGTTCGTCCCCTACAATTAAAAAATCGGCAACATTTGGTTTACGTAGATTATTTGCAAGAAAATTGCATGAACACTTCTCCTAGTTTGTTTATATTTTTTTTTCTTTCGATATGTGTATACATATGTACATACATACACATGTTTGCAAATACCAATTTTATACTTGTACGATTTTTACCCAGCGGGAAAAATAAAGAGCAAGGATACCTTCTAGAAGGCCTTTGTACTCCTTCTTTTGGATGTACAAGGTCTACTCGCTCCATTCCACTCTTATATCATTTTTGCCTTTCCATTTCGCCTCTTTTGCCAGCAATTCTGTCTTCAAATTAATCGATTTTACTTTTGGTTTTCCAGCTGGGTAGTAACGTGCTCGCTTTGTATTAAAGTAGTGGTTGGCGTACACATTGTACATGCATACAATTATAAATACGTATACATCTCTACACTTGAAGTAGCAAACTATCCAGTGTTGCCAGAAAATGCTGATGAGAGAATGTTAAATCGGTCAAAAAATTCTGCTAAAATGTTCTACAGAAGAAAAGTATAATGCTAGATTTAAATGTAGAAAAAATTATTGAAATAGCTTTGAATTTCATGTTTATACAAACTCATTAGTATTTACATGTATT